>JAQNBH010000016.1:44481525-45081525 GCA_028752905.1 Cladorhizidae sp. MBARI D1340-BT2 | reverse complement strand
GCTGGCATGTCCACTTTGTCTCAACTAATTTTTAAAACAGTTTCTCGGCACTTTCGTTTAATACTACCAGTTTCAGACTGCTGGTGAGTATTGTAATAGCTAAAGGTAGGTCCACACTATATACTTGTTGTGCATTGGTTGTATCCACACTGAACTTGATTAGGAATTTATGTCCCAATGTACATCAGATCCAATGTGGTTTCAGAGGTGGCTTGAATAAATTCAAAGTAATCAGTGCAATAAAAGCATTAAAATAACTATTCAAGCATGTTTGATTAGAACTTACACTCAATATGGCTGCCTGTTGGAGAAGATTAGAGCACTAACCTAGATTGCTTGCTACAAATAGTTTGTATAGCAGATCGAGCTATAGGTACTATGATAGCGATATATATTTTGCCCGCCATTTTTTCACTATAGCAACTAGCATGTATTCCATTCATGTCACGTGACCACACTTCTGCCATGTGATTATATTCCTGTATTATGTCATATTCCTCAGGTACTGACTCTCCCATAGCTCTATCCTTGAACACAGGTTTGCCTTGGGTTTATAAGTTAACCAGCGGGGGAAAAAATTCACATTGTGCCCATGTTATTTATTGAAACACTAGTGAGGATGTGACCATCAGGTTGTTATACTGACTGGATGCACTTTCCATGTGCTTCAATTTATGCATAGTGTGGATAGGCCTTAAGTGTGTTGACATTTTATAGGTAGAAGGATACTACCCAATATTTTAGATAAACCACTTTACATATATAATATATCCATCCATATAACACGATAGGAGTGAGATACCTAGCGGAGCTACTTAGCAGTTTAAATTTGAATAATTGACATGGAATGAAAGTGCTGAGGCAGTTTTGAAGGTGCCTTTTGTCATTCGTCCTCTGAGTTCAGGCAAAATGATTAACTCACAGCAAAGCATAAACACATAGCATGCTTCTCTGACATGATATTCACAACCTGACAAGGTACTATACTGATGGATCCAGCATAAAAAAGCATATTACCAAGAAAAATACGAAAGGGATATAGAAAACAATGTAGAAGTGCAGGGAACAATGACAGCAGCACCATATAAATTGAAGTGGAGAGCAGGTAACCATATGAACAGTGCTAATAAGAAAGAAAATCTTGAGAAACAAGAGAAAAGATGTCTCGACAGTGAACATGCAAGGAGAAAGCTGGAAATCCCTAAACAGTTTAATGTTCATTGAGACAAAGTGGACACACCAAGAGACAAAAGAAAAGCTGACTATGAATATCTAGGTAGGTGGGTACAGAAAGTGGGGAAAAACTTCAGGTAGATCTTATACACTGCTCATTATTGTTGAAAAAACAGGCCAAACCTATAGTACCCAAAACCTTAATAGAAATGAAATCAAGGCATTGTAAGGTAAGCTAAAGCTACCTTGTTAACAATATTTTGCTTATATTTTAGCATTGTTAGATTGCATAGCCCAGGCCTTAAATGCATTGCTCTTGTCCTAACTGTCAGAGCACTAAGTGTAGGGAGATAACGAGCTGACAAGAATGTCAGACATTTTGTTAAGTGAGAGCTAGATTCTTGATACTATTTATACATTCAGTAAGCTCTCTATCATCAATCCATTCCAGTTCTCTGGTGTATTTGCTGTCTAAAACAGCCATAGCCATAACCAGTAGTACACTGAAGGAGTTGTGCTTTTACCTTGCTGAGCTTGTTATACCTTTGCTGGTATATTTGCCACCATTTAAAAGAATTCTGTACCAATGAAAATGAAAAGTATCATCTATGCAACATGTTTTATTTCTGCCATCTTTGCAACCATTTGCTGCAAGTCCATTCTATTTAAGGCAGGATATCCTGTTTTATTGGTAAACATAATTATTATGGTGAATATGTACATGACTGATACATACAGCACAAATACAGTCATGATAGCAATACTAACTATCCCATCCAACTCCCTAATGACAGCTTTGCTTGTCAACTATTTGATATCATGCACACAGCACCAATGGGTGATTGTTTTGACATTTGGACATACTTTTAGAATGACAGTATTAGAGGTGAAAATTAGATCTTTCACCATTTCAATCTGAAAGTATTGAGTTGGAAATTTGCATATGCATTCTCTGTTTAACTATATTATATAATCAATTACTTCATTCTGTTTTGCACATGCATGTGGTGGCAAAATAAAAAATGAAGTCGAGTAGCAGCCAAAGATATTCAAAATAAGCAATAATAACAACATTATTACGCCTAATACTTACAGGGGCAGTCTGGTGGAGCAATACATCCACCCTCATGTTCCACCATATCATCAGGACAGACACAGCCAGTAAAACACATCTGAATGCATGGTAATGTTCCATACTGGTAGTTGTCACAAGTCAGAGGACAGTGAGTGCCACAAGTTGTATACACCTTGCCATTAGGACAGACTGGAAGTGTCATAACTGTAGTAGCTGAAACAAATATAAAATGGGCAATATAATTATCAACCATCACAATAGCAGCTACAACAAAGCAAACATAACACAACCAACTCCAAGATTCATCACCATGTCAATATAACATGCGTATATTAAGGAATGCTATACAATCTCTATATTCACATTTCAAAACGGCAGAAGCCTAAAATGCAAACACAAATACTTCAATGTCTGTCATGCTCTCACAGAAAATCATGCTTCTCATTCAGCTTAGAATTTTTCTCCATCTCCCTCCCCACACTTCCTTCTTCTCACCCTCAGGCACACAGTAAGTATTTATTCCTACTATTAACTCTCAGTGAACATAACACTTTCTGAATTATCAACATGAAATTTACTCTCTTGAGATTTCAACTAGATGCTCTAGCCTTCATCAGGAATAATGAGGTGCTAAGACTCATGTGAACCTGCTATATATATATATATATACTGGTAGCTAGTTATTCACCTTGAAGAATACCACACCTCGGCACACATTACATTCTCCAAAGATCCTCCTTCTTGGTGACTACTCTCCTGGATCTATCATAGAAGCTCTTAACCGCTGTTAACCACTCCTCTTCTGACATCGATAGGATGATGTGATCTATAATCATGGTACTAGTTGGTGTCCGTGGCTTACTCTAATCTGTTGCAGTTAGCCTTCCATTTTCCTTCCTGTGTATATAGGTGGTAATCCAGAAAGGGAGCAATCTCTCCACTTCGAGCTCCACAGTAAACATTTTAGATGGCCTGATATTATTCAGATGGTCCAAGAACTCTTGTTCCTTCCCTTCTTCACAATGCAGAAGGTATGTTACACATATCTCTTCCAAAACCTACTTCAGGTACCAACCGAAAAAACTATGAGCAGAAAGAGGGTGCAGGAATGGGCTCTCCAGTATGTGCCAACTTTCATATGGAATTCTTTGAGCAATTGGCACTCACAACTGCCCCACTGAAGCCAAGGTTTTGGAAGAGACACGTAGATGATACCTTCTGCATTGTGAAGAATGGAAGTGAGCAAGAGTTGTTTGGCCATCTGAACAGCATCAGGCCATCCATAAAGTTTACCATGAAGCTTGAAGTGCATGGATTGTTGTCCTTTCTGGATTGCCACATACACAGAAAGGAAAATGGAAGGCTAACTGAAACAGTTTACAGAAAACCCACAAGCAACAACTGGTACCTTGATAATCAATCAAATCTATGCCAAAGGAGGAGTGGTGAAGAGCTTAATATGATAGAGCCAGGAGGGTAGTGACTGAGAAGGAGGACCTTTGGAGGAAGAACATTATTTGAATAGGGTCTTTATAGAGAATGGTTATCCGCAACCCTTTATCAACCTTTCATCTGTAGGTACAACTAAATGCAGAAAGGAAGATAAACACACCAATACAGGGATTCAGGGGTCTATCTATGGTAGTGATTGCTTATGAAGAAAGGATGAGTGAAAACATAAGGAGGGTCTTCAAGAAGTTCAACATCAAAATCATATTAGATCGGGAAGAACTTTGAGGACACAACTGAGCAGAGTGAAGGTTGTTTTACCAGCTAGTATGCACTCATGCATTGTAAACTGCATCCCTTGTAGCTGTGGGAAATACTACATAGGGGAGACGATCAGAAGACTGGAGACTGGAGTGAAAGAACATCGAGGGAAGTCGGCAATTGCTGAACATATGAAATAATAGACATCCTATTTTGTGGGAGGAAGCCACCATCTTGGACTAGGCCAGAAGACAGAAGGAACTGCTAGTCAAGGAGGCATTGTACATCAGCCTAGCACCAAAGTGTGAGCAGTTCAATCGAGACTGTGCACTTCACTGGCTACTGGAGAGCCATTCTCAAGGGCCTGAACTTAAAGTCATAACCACCATAATTATATTTATTTGCTATTTACTTTTATTTTTAACTTATTTTTTTGAAAAAATAATTACAAGTTAGTTAGTCCAAAAATACCAAAAATAATAACAAAAAAATAATTAATAAATAACTAAAAAGCTAACGACAAGTTCAACTCCTGACCGCCCACCTGCTGAGAGATGCTGAAGGTGAGCACAGGCATTCACCTCCCCAGTTCTTTTTCATAGCCTGAGACAGGGCTCCTTCAGGAAAGCAATCAACCTGTTCCCAATGACCTCCAATGACTCGATTGCCCCAGGCACCAAAAAGTGGCAAGGATTTAGGCTGGCATACTTGGCCACTTTCTTCTCCTCAGCCATAACAGGAGAGGGCCAAGAAAATCTCCCTGTTGCGCAACCCTTCTGCTGATTGCAAGGACTTGCCAGTTGTCACCCAAGAACAAGGAGGATGGTGATTTTTTAAATTTAATTGATAATTAATTATTAGTGGCATTTCATTAATTAATTAATTGTTTGTTTGTTTATTGTTGTCTGTTTGGTTGTTTTGTTTTGTTTGTTTAATATTTTTAAATTTTTTTATTGTTTTTATTGTTATTTATTATTTATTATTTTGTTTGTTTGTTTATATATTTGTTTGTTTATTTATTTGTTTGTTTGTTTTTTCTTATTTTTGTTAAAAATATTTTTTCTTCCTTTATTATTTTATTTTAATTTATTATTATTATTATTATTAATTATTTATTTAATTATTTATTATTATTTTATTATTTTATATATTTAATTATTTATTATTATTATTTTCCTATGTACATTTCAAGTGCGTTCACATGCTAGACACATGTTCTGAGGTATGGTTTTGTAGAACATGGTGACATGCTAGTTACCGGTATAATTATAGCAGTCCCATGTGAGTCTTAGCATCTCATTACTGCTGATGGCTAGAGCCTCTGATGAGAGAGTACAATTTTTAACGTTTAGGTTAGATGCTCGAGCCCTCATGAAGTGTAGAGCATATAGCTGAATTTTGAGTAACAAATTTTAAGTTGATTATCAAGAAATCTATTGAAATTTCATTGAGAGAATATAAACACATATATACTACTATATAAGTAGATATAAATTTTGTCTAAAGCAATATGCAAAACAAATAATAGTGATAAATCGTTTGCAACTTTAAATTATTGTTGGCAGTAAGCTACACTCTCTTGATATGTTCCGGTGATTTGTCTTGAAACAAGAGTGATTAGGGTGTGGGGGGTGGGGAGATATATATCTTTCGTCTTTTTATTCATTATAATTTATATTCTTTACCATTTTGCTAAGGTGGTAGTCATCAGTAAAGCAATAACACTAGCTCAGGCAGTGTACTTGCTTTTATGTGTTTTTACCATCTGTTAACAGAGTTGAAGTTAATGACTTAGAACTTTTAGGGAACATGAAGATCAAGAACATCAATATCTAAAGTATGGTATCAGCTGAATAATTGACTTACACCAAGATGCCTATAAACATGCACTAAAGTGAAATATCTGAACATGCATGAGACAACTTTTTCTGTAGTGTTATATATTTATCATTCTTTGTCAATGTGTTGATTTGTAGTATTTGATTTTAATTTGTTATGTTATCATTAATTATTATTTCGTGGGAGGAAGCCACCATGTTAGACCAGGCCTCAAGACAGAAGGAATTGCTAGTGAAACAGGCATTTCACATTAACTTAGCACCAAAGTGTGAAAGGTTCAATTGAGACTGCTGGGTGGCCACTTTCAAGAGCCTGACTTGAAAGGTGACCACCATAATTTTTTTCTGTATACAGTTATAAGTTAGTTATTAATCACTCTTTGTTAATGATTGATTAGTAGTATTTTAACTATAGCATGTTTTTTTATAAATGCTATTTATTATTTTATCATTATTATTTTTGTTTTTAATTATTGCTTTCTAATTATTTCCCACCACATCCAGTTCAGTGAGGGATACATGTGCCAGGGTGTGGGTCTAGCTATTTGGTATAAATTATATCAACCTCATGTGAGTCTTAGTATCTCATTATTTTTTATGAAGGCTGGAACATAGCCGAAATGTTAACGAGTAAATTTATGTTGTTTATTGAGAAGATATTTTCCACTACATTTTGTCTACTGTGAGTTCATTGAGAATATAATTATTATACTGATTTGATTTTTTTTGTCATAAGCATATAAAAAATATTTCGACTAAGCTTTCCTATTTTCAGCTGACATGTTTACTTTGTCTCATCTTCAAAACAGTGCCTTGGCACTTAGGTTTTATACCACAATCAACTTAAGACAGCTAGTATAATTATAAGTATAGTCTATGATGTATATACTAGTTAAAGGCCAGTCTACAATCCATGTTTAATACATATTTCTTGTGCATTGGTTGTATACACACTGAACTTGATTAGGAATTTATGTCCCAATGCATATCAGATACAATGCAGTTCAGAGGGAGCTTGAATAAATTCAAAGTGAATCAGAGCAATAAAGGCATTGAAAAAACTATCCAAGCATGTTTGATATAGAACTTATACTCAATATGGCTGCCTATTGGAGCTCGGAGGGGACTAGAGCACTAGCCCAGAATTGCTTGCTACAAACAGTTTGTATGGCATCAGCTAGCTAAGATCTAGAATAACTTAGCTATAGCTAATATATACCATCATTTTCTCACTTCATTTTTTCACTATAGGAACTAGTGTGCATTCCATTCCTGTCAGGTGGTCATTTAAGACCAGGCAAATTATAATCATTCATAATCATTAACACACAATCAAACACAAACATAGAGCATGCAGGTACGGAGATGATGTTCATATCCTGGTAAAGCACTCTAGCTCAAGGATCCAGCACAAAAATTCAAATTACCAAGAAAAATGTGAAAGGGATAGAAAAAACAAACAATGAGGAAGTACAGGTAGCAGTGAGAACAGCATCATCTTAATTGAAATAGAAAGCAATTAACCTATGAACAGTTCTAATAAAAATGGAAATGGGATGAAAATGTCTCGATAGTAATATGCGAGGAGCAAGCTGGAAAGCCCTGATCAGTGTAACATTGGTTCAGCCAAGAGACAGCAGAAAATATGACCAGGAATAACTTGGTAGGTGAGTACAAAAGTGGGTGACACTCCTATCCACTGCTAATATCTGTGCTTTTTAATATTATTGTGAAAAAAACAAGCCAATCCAATACTAGCTACCTAAACCAACATCTCAATAATTCATACTTGAAGAGCAGGCAACCTTGCCAAGACTATTTTACATATTTTTACACAAAATACTAGTCGTTAACTGCCTAGGCTATAAAAGCATTGCTCTGGTCCTAACCCAAGGTGAAGGCTTAATCCAATTCACTATTGAAGATGTCATTATGATGATGTAATGTGATTATGATATGGGGAAGTAGCAAAGAACTGTATATGGTTTTGTGTTCCAACCAGATTCCAAGCTGTTTCAGGACAACCTGATACCCTAAAACACAGTGGGTTTACAAATTTAGAAATGTGGAAGAATTGGATTTTTTTCTCTAAGATGTTTGGAAGCAGCTTCCTTGAAGAAGGGAATTACAGAAAGAGTGAAGTTATGTTGCAGTGCTTGATGGCTGATAAAACTGTCAGAGCAATAAGTGGAGGGAGATACACAGGCTAATAAGAATGTCAGACATTTTGTTAAAGAGATAGCTATAGTCTAGGACCTGACTTAGATATGTATGTACTTGATTTAGGAGAGGCTAACTCAACTGTTATAGGCTAATTTGACCCCAAGGAATGACTTGGCATGTGTGTGAAAATCTCTATCCGGGGTAAACAGCCCGAAAATGATCATGCCCTTTTTTATCGGATGTGCTACTTCTGACATAGCTGTATCTTCTAAACTGTAAGAGCTACAGATTTTCTGAGGTGCTCAAAATGTTCAGAATGGCCATGTTTAGGGGGTAAAAGAGTGTAGCATTTCTAATTTGAAAAAATGGCTAAAAACCTCTGGGTCAACTTATTACCATACAACTACATGTACCAAAATACAGGAATTGCCATATATTTATTAACTTCTTGACTTAAAGCAATAGAACATTTGTGTCACCTACTAGAGTTGAACTGATAATTTGGAATTTGAACAATATACAAGCATTTTTTTAAGCGAGGATATGAAGAAATTGTATTTTCAATCATAAGTTAATAGATGTCTTTGTGTGGCCGTTATACCATTTCACAGGCAATTGGAGAGATCTTGGCCTCCAAGAGCTCTGGCTCATCCACAACTCAGGAGTGAAAAGATCAATATTACCACTCCACAATATATACATAGCACTGGAAATATGAGCTCACAAAGTGTCCCCCAGCACTCCATGCACTGACTGGGTGAGCAAGGTATCAACTAAACTTGCAGCCATGAATGCTGTCCGCAAACCAGGAAATTCTTCTCTGATCCTGAATTTTGACTGTCCACAACTAACAGATAGTGCAATACAGATGGCGGAAACATACTTGGTCATGTGTCTCAAACCATCAACAGATCTGGAGACATTTGATGACCTGCGTCTTGCTGTATTTGATAACAATGCCCTCGAGATGGACTTCGAAAGAACCACTTGCACCTCAACTAATGCAAGGAAACATATCCATAGAGCCTTTTACCAACATCAGCTATGGGTCCAAGCCTCATTTAGAGATACCACATGGATAATGAATGCCGAGTCTTATGGTTTTGTAAGAAGAGGCAGTTTATTAGTCCCTGAGATTGTGATATCAAAACCTGAAGGCCTGCCAGATCCCTGCACATGTGGCAAGTGTGCACGCAAGAATGGTTGTCCCTGCCAGGTAGCTGGGATCCATTATTGCAAGTACTGCAAATGCAAGGGAGGTGGTTGTTGGAAAAACCCTATCACTGAATGAACACTGCTTATCATCTCATACCTGCACTCTGTTGTGTTGCTGCCGACTAAAGTAGTATGTTTCACTTTAAATGAACATTCCATTGATAATATAATAGTATGATTGAAAATATAATTTCTTCAAATGTTCGCTTAAAAAAATGCATTGTATATTGTTCAAATTCCAAATTATCAGTTCAACTCTAGATCAGTTCAACTCTAGTAGGTGACACAAATGTTCTAACTTTGCTTTAAGTCCAGAAGTTAATACAATTCCTGTATATAGTTGTATGGTAATAAGTTGACCTAGAGGTTTTTAGCCATTTTCTCAAATTAGAAATGCTACACTCTTTTACCCCCTAAACATGGCCATTCTGAACATTTTGAGCACCTGAGAAAATCTATGTTTAGAAGATACAGCTATGTCGGAAATAGCACATCCGATAAAAAATGGCGTGATCATTTTTGGGCTGTTCACCCCGGATAGAGATTTTCACACACATACCAAATTGTTCATTGGGGTCAAATTAGCCTATAACAGTTGAGTTAGCCTCAAGTGCATACATATATAAGCTAGGTATTCTACTACTAGCACTCTTGACACTATTTATACATTCAATAAGCTCGCATATCTCCCATCCATTGAACCGACACATTTTCTCTATGTATCTACTCAGTAGATAGTTCTCTGGTATACTTGCTGTCTAAAAGAGCCATAGATATGGCCGATAATAGTACATGGAAGGAGTTGTGTTTTACCTTGCTGATCTTGTTATAGTTTTAAAATGGGGCAGTTGCACCATTTGTAGGAATTGTGTAGCTTTGTCATATTGAAAATCCAACATCTTTGCCTGAAAACTATTAACTAAGCTACATGTTCTCTCTACTGTCTTTGAATCTCCAGCAATTTACTCACTTCACTACGACAACCATTTCCGTGCTTATGTAAGCCCATTCTATTTAAGGCTGGTGATCCTGTTATTGGTGAACATGAGAATATGCACACAAGTTATACATACAGCACAAATACAGCCATGATAGCAATGTTACTATCCAATCCAACCCCCAATGATGAGACTAGCTTTGATTATATGACATTATTATATCATGCACACAGCCCCATTTGGTGATTATTTTGGTATTTAGCCATCCTTTTAGAAAGACAGCATTAGATCACTTACCACTCGATCCGAAAATATTGAGTTGGAAGTTTGCATATGCATTTTGTGTTTTATATAATTATAACTGATGAATCACTTCATTCTGCTTGGCACATGCATGTGGTGGCATAATAACAGAAATAAAGACGAGCAGAAGCCAAAAGATTCAAAATACACTACTAACAGCAATAATAACAACAATAGTATGCCTATTACTTACAGGGGCAGTCTGGAGGAGCAATACATACACCCTCATGTTCCACCATACCATCAGGACAGACACATCCAGTAAAACACATCTTAATGCAGGGTAATGATCCATACTGGTAGTTGTCACAAGTCAGAGGACAGTGAGTGCCACAAGTTGTATACACCTTGTTATTAGGACAGACTGTAAGTGTCGTAACTGCATTAGCTGAAACAAACATAAATTGTCTAAACACGTTATCAACTCGCACAAAATAACAGCAATAACCAACACCGAGAGTCATCACCATGTACTAATAGTGATAATAACATGCCTATATTAGGGATTGCAATACACTCTATATTATTGAGTTGACCCACATTTCAAAATAGCAGAAGCCTAAAATACAATCATAAAAACATATCTCAGCTAAAACCCAACTCCTGATGAAGGGTACTGCATCTAGTCGAAATGTGGAGAAAGAGTAAATTTCAAGTTCATTATTGAGAAGGTCATTGTAAAACTCACTTTTCTTGGCCAGATAATAAGTAATTTATAACAGAACACTTCAGGTATGCCTTGAATCATTAAGAAAGTAATTTACCAGACCTAAAAACAAATGGCTATGTCTTCTCCCTTCCAATTACATTTCTTACCATGCATAACTTTTGTGCCATGGAGCTATTATGATTCCAGAACATGCCAAATATTTGTGACAACTAATCTGTTCCTGATTGATTGAAACTAGAAAATGGTAAATATCAACAATTCATTCACACATGCATGAGTGTGTGCATCAGAGAGTTGAGCCTTGAGGCAACTGATTATGAGGATCCTGTTTTGGGTAAGTTAATAAGTAAGTATGTTACCAGGTTGATGCATTTAAATATTTTTAAATGGTAGATGGCCAATACTAATTTTTTTAATTTTATTTCAGCTTAAACTTACTTTAGTAGTTTCTTAGTTGCCTAAAGTAGTGCAGATCTGTTGTCATGTGACTATCAAACTTCAATGTCTATAAATAGCATTTACCGAGCTAGAGAAATACAATAAAATTAGTTTACACTCAATACTCATTAGGTCAAAAGACTCAACGGGATATGAATATATATATTCATACTTGAAAAGACACATGATTTAATGAAACTAGAACTACAACAGCATTATAATGACATTCTCAATAATCGACTTCTCTCAACCTTTTGACTAAATACTCTCACCTTACTTGATGAATGCTAGAGCATCTAGTCGAAATGTCAAAAGAGTAAATTTCAAGTTGATGTTTGAGAAAGTTATTGTAATTTCTTTTATATTAACTGAGAGTTTGAGAGTTTACAATAACATTGGTGGTCACTTAGGAGTTCAAGACAACCCCACAAAGCTTCAACCTCTTGGGAGGTTTCCTGCAGTCATGATCGGGTCATCATCATGTGATTATGTAGGGAGACTTCTCTTGTGGTGTTGTCAATAGGGTTGGGCTTCCTCCTTCTGTGGTTGTAAGGTTGTCAGATAGAACTTTTAATTAACTCTGGTTCCTTCCGAATTTACTTGAGGGAGTCTGAACAATAAGACCTTGGTGTGTCAGCTGATGATGCAACTCTTCCAGGTATTGCTTCTCTATCCAATCAGCTAGATTCATGAGTTCTATAACTCCATGGTGTCCATCAAAGTCTCTCATTTTCCTTGTTAGTAGCACTCATGCACCTTCTGAATTCACTCAAGTCTTGTGATCTGGTAATCAGATGTTGGTTAGTATGTGGAACTCTTGTCCTTATCCCTCTTTCCAACAGGAGTTATGAGTTATGCCAGACTGATGATGCAACAACATAAAGGTAGCTCATCAAGACATAATAGTAATCATTAGACTGTTTCAGGAGTCATAGTACTGTTTCAACCATCATCACAGTTTGTGGGTATAATGGAGTATCGGTGATTTTTGGGTAAATTCATAAGAGCTTGCAAACTAGATAAATTCCAAGGTAGAGTATTGTGGCCCATTGTCACTCCTACCTAATAATTTAAATATAAAATATATACATGGGAACTTTTCACATGCCCATGTTACAGAGAGTATCCCTTTTTCAATCTATGCATACCTTCTCTTTGTGTCAGTCTGTGACCATGAAGCATAAGTAACAGGTCTCCATTCATGTGCTTGTGTGCTCTGTTTTAGGAGAACAGCTCATAAACTGAAAGAAGAAGCATCAACTTGTATTTACATGTGGATCAAATAGAGCCATCACAGTTGGTCAAGTAAACTATTCTTTGACATTGGAGAAGGCCTCTCTTGCTCTGGACTGAATATCCAAGCACTTTAGCTCTCTCAGTGTTTAACCCAGATCAGCTATACCAAGGGGAAAATTTTCCGAGCTGATTGACCATGCCCAGAAATCTCCTGAGGTCAGCCACTGACTGATGGAGTACTGCTTCTGTCTTGTTTGGCAAGGAGATGTCCCAGGAGCTTCATGGGTGCCTTGTTAAATTCACACTTGGTTGGATTGTGTTAAAGGCCTATTCACACTGCACAAATCAATGCACATTAATGTGCATTGGAGTGGTGTCAACATTGAATTTGAATTAAAATAATGCGCATTAATGCACATTATTCTGATCCACCCTGATAGGAGGTATGAGTCGAATCAGAGCAATAAATTAAAGCTTTCAAATAACTATGTGAGTGTGTGTTGAAAAGGATTTCATTCACTCATAACTTTGTTATGCTGCAGTTGGGAACTTTGCAGCTAGCTGTACACTCACTATCTGTGGTCTGCAGCCAAACTAGATAGCTAGAGTAGCTAGCCAGACCAACTTCACAGACAGCTATGTTCATACGCCTTGTATCTGGACTTCTGAAGTTTGTGCAGTCAAACCTTCATTGTTTCTGCTCCCCCCTGCTCTCTCTCTCTTTCTTTTCTGCAGAAAATGTTTCCTGCATAACTGTAGGTAGCTGATCAGCAAGAAAAGGATCCAAAAACAAACTCCATCTCAACTACAGCTAGCGTATTTGATTTTGACTGACTTTGGTTAGGCTTATTAGTTTTGTTTCTTACAGTTTATTTCGGGGGTTTATTTCGGTGCTAGTATGGACACAATGAATGCATATTGATTTGAAGAATTTTTTCCCTAGGGACCCAATGCACATTAATGCACATCAGTTTTTGGTGCAGTGTGGATATGCCTTAATACCTGCAGCTTCTAGTATTTTCAAAATTTCCATCAAGTTGGAGTCATTCTCTGCCTGGCTTGATCTAATTATCAGAACATCATCTATGTGACACAAAACTCTGCTAAGACCTTCCAGGATTCAACTCGTTCTCTTCTGGAATAGCTCGGGTGTATTTGATATTCCAAATGGAAGTCAGTTGCGGACAGACGGTGTCGATAACCTGGATTTGTTGGACAAGTATATTTGCCAAAATCTGCTCTCAGCATTAGGCTTTGAGAAGAAGCTTGTTTCTGTTAGTTGGGCAAGTGTTTCATCCACTTTCGGAATAAAGTGAACTTCACAAAGGGCATTGTCTTTCAGAACTTTCAGGTTCACACAGATTCATACTTTTCCAGATTTCTTAGGAAATACTACCAAATCTTTCACTACTCTGTAGGCTCACTATCTTTGGTGATGATGCCTATTGTCTCCATCTGATTGCTGTGGAGTGGGATTTGAAACACTTATTGGTGTGCAGTGGGCAAGCAACTTGCTAAAGTTTAATGTGGTACTCCGCTATAAGACCTCCAATCCCTTGAAACACTTTATGTTGCTCTCTTAGTATCCCACAGCATCAACCCACTTCGGTAAATGAGCTGGAAAACCTAGTAGGCTAACCTATAAATTATTGAAAACAAATAATGTTTGTATTGAAGAGTTCTGCCTCTATGAGATTACTTCATCTATCTCCCCCATGACCTCCGGCAGGACCATAAACCACTCTAGCTGGTTTCTTCATCACACAAAACTCATATTTTCCTAGATGTGCCAGAAAGTCCATTTGAGGGAAACTGTCCTTGTATACTGATATCTGCCAATATCCCTTTGAGAAATCCAATGTCGTAATTTATGATAGACCACCCAGTCTGACAAGGAGATAGTCTGCACATTTCACTGGGTATGGATCATTTTTAGTTTAATCTTTGGTAGTCCACACAAAGTCTTTAGGACAGTCCCATTTTGCCAATTGGATCAGGATTGCCAGGGGCTGGCTGACGGTCAGATAAATCCCGTTCGAAGAGTTGGGTAACCTCGCATTGTACCCACTCCTGTTTAGTCTATGACAGTTGGTATGCTGCCAAATTGAATGGTGTCGCATCTCCTGTTTCGATTCTTGCCTCGGCCTGTTGTTTCCATCCTGGTTTGTCCTTGAACACCTCATCACAGCATTTAAGCAGCTTCTGCAGTGCCTGCTTCTGTTCTGTTGCTTGGTTTGGATTCACCACCAGTGTTTTCCAGGGTGGTTCACCTTCCCAGGTAATAATCTCCATTTCACTGTTTCCACCTCCACTGTGCTTTCCGTATCCAGGCAAGCTATCACTGGTGACTCCCATTTGGCTAGGGCATTAAAAACTCGGGAGTTTTTTCCTCTTATTGCTCATCAGGACTTCATATGTAACATCTGTCAACTTCTTAGTTACTTCCTAGGGGCCCTGCCAGCTCACCAACAGTTTGTTAGGTTCAGAGAGTAGCAGGATGAGAACTTGGTCACACGGTTCAAATGTCCGGAGCCGTGCCGCTCAATCACACCATTTTTTGTTCTCCTCCTTTGATTGTCGCTCTTGCACTACCATCTGGTGGACCTGTTCGATCCTGTCCCACACCACTTGCACGTATGCAATCACACTGGTGGGAGTCATCGGCATCACTTACTAATCCTTCCTCAGGATGCTGAGTGGTTTCCTGATGGTTCATCCATACAGTAGTTCAAATTGGCTCTATCCTGTGGTCTCATTTGAAATTTCCCGATGTTCAAACTTGACGTTGGAGGCGCCTTGTCCCATTACTGGCCAAACTTTCACAGCACATCTGGCAGAATGCTCTTCATCATGGCATGGAATTATTTGGTCATTTCTCTCATTTGTGGTATATACAGATCAGTTTTACCAATATAACTATGCCGCCATCAGAAAACTTGTCAAATTTGTCCCACAATCCGATAGGAGCTCTTCAGAATGCCTACCCTGGCAAATATCGTTAACAGCTTGTCAGCTAACAGTTCAATCAGGCTGTACAGCTTCCAGTTACTGCATGCCAAAATCCACCATGTTGAGGATAAAATGGTGCCATGATTTTGTTGAGGTTAACAGACTGATGAGGTCAATCCCCATTCAACGAAATAGTTCATCCATTGGTGGCAAAGGCATTAGTGGTACCTTCAGTTTATGGTGCTTTGCCATCTTCTGGCCATGAGGGCACATCCTTCACAGTGAGACTACCTCTTAATAGATTCCTGGCCTGAAGAATTGGTCAAGTAGGCCTTGTAGGGTCTTCTTTTGACCCAGATGTCTCGACTGTCTTCATTGTTGTGATCAGGTACAGGTTTGGCAAACCAATTGGCAAAACACTCTTTGTATGTTCATATTGAGTGCCACCCACTCAGTAAAACGAAGCCCACTTATTCCCTATAGCTGCAGTCTCCCTCCCTTCACTCCTTCTGAAAGCCTCCAGTGATTTGTCCTCTGTTGTCACTTTTTTTGAAGGCACTCCTACATCTGGTGAGTGTTCAGTGTCTTCTAATGTGTGAAATTCTGTCATACCTGTTTTTTCTCGGCTAGGGTGAAATATGTCATGTGGGTCCATGTTGGCAAGCACACACTGTCCTAAAAATTTGGCAGTCTGTCATCCTCCGGTTGCTCAATTGCCTCTCTGGTTGACCATTAACCAGATTCAATGTCTGCTTGGTACCTCTCTGTTTCTAATTTCCTCTGGTTCTGGTCTGGATGACGTTTGCTTTGTCGGAGTCCATCAGGTGTCTGCCTAAATACCAGAGGAACAGGAAATCTTGCCAAGCTGGGCATTGTAAGCTAAGTTCTTCTTTTCTTTGCCTTCGACTTCCTTCCCTCATTTGTCTACTTCCAATTTGACGCTTTCTGCGGGAAGTGGTTCCACATATCCATTGTACCCGTCTGTCAGTCCCATTCCATGTCTTCTACAGAATCCACTTCTTGTTTTGCTGCACCAGTGCCTACCAACATTCTCTGGCATTCTTGTTCTTCGATAAATCCCACATGAATGGCTGTTGGATTATTGTCCTTAGTGAAGTGTGGTGTGTGGGCCACCTCCCCCCAACCATTATACTTAAAACACTTAGGTCCTTTCTCAGAACTTATAGGCTTGTGCCATGGCTTAGCTTCTCTGCTGTTGCCCTTCTTTTGGTACTCCAATGAGTCTTCCACTGCTGCTGGGGTTTCTCCCTGTGTTCTGCTTCATTTTAGTGTTGTGGATATGTTTAGAGATTTAGATGTTGCTGGTACAGTTCCCGTCTCCACCTCTGGTCCTGTTTTCCCCTCTGATTTCTAGATGGTCATTCACCAGCTACATTGCTTCCAGGAGTGTGTTCAGGTCCTTGTCACAGACGCAGATTGCAAGCCAGTGTGATATATGGATATATAGCATCTCATCATTGTACATACCATTATTCTGCTCTGCCGTCTCGCATTCTGCAGTTCAGCATCAGCTTCACTGTTTGTGTCTCCTCCACTACATGACCCAGGATTCCTCTGCTAGTTTCCACATCTTAACCACCTTCCTCCGATATGATCTCTTCCCGATGTGGAAATGGCATAGAAGTGCTTTGTTTGTAGTTGCGAAGTTGGCCTTCAATGACATGACAAAAAGGAAATGTGCCTGCTTGGTTTCCCTATTCAACGTTTGAACCTGGTGTGATGTTCACTTTTATTTTGGAACCCCAATGTTTTCCATATGCATATGAAACAAGACGAAAAAGGTTGCTACATCTGACTATTCTTCAGCCTGTTTGCAAAATTTTGGCACATGCTACATTATCAGCATTAGTGGACTCCACATTGTGGTTGACTGGCTTTCTGCTGGTTCTGTTTGTAGGCATAGCTGCCTCTCCCAGCATTCTGTTTCTTTCCTTATCCCGGTGACGTTCTACTTCCCTGTGCCTCTCTTGTTCGCCTAGGTGATGTTCCATTCATTTAAAGAATTCCATCATTTAGGTCTGGTTCCACAGTTTCTAGAGCTCAACTTACTTGCCATCTTCATGCCCTTTTCTGTTAAAAGTGAGCTTTGTTCCTTCCCATCTTTCTTTGACTTCTGTCTTGACATCCTACCTCTGATTGTGTTGCATGATGCACCCTTCTTCCTGAGGTTGTGTCAGTAGGCCATCAAATGCCCTACTGATCTCTCTGGTGTGTGTCTCCAACCTGAGCGCTTTGTGTTGTGTTAGAATTTCGGATCATCACTTTTACTTCAGCACTTCTACAACCACACTATGCATTGTATACTTGGGTTGTCACTTTCATTTACATGTCTGCCCTTGTACACAGTGTTCATTCACACTGTTTTTGAATCAATTGGAGTAGTCAACGATCAACGAATTCGACCTATTTATTTTGTGTTTTACTGAATTGTAAAAGCTGAATATGCAGTTTGGATTTTTTAGTAGTACAATTATATTGTATGGAAATTATATACGGGGGAAAAGTAGATGGAGTAGATGGATGCAGAGATACAAGATCGCAAAGATGAATTTTACAATTTTTAACAATTTTAGATAGACAATTTACTATATTCGCGAAGGATTCATGCATGCTTGAAGTGTTGTTAATTTTTAGTTAGAATAAGATACTAAGAAGCTGCTAAAGGGTTTTAGCTGAGATATAAATTTACTTCTTGTCTGCCATTTAAAAGTAAGGGTCAAACCATTCCCCCATACATAATATTTAGCATCATTCCATGATATTAAATCCATAAAAAGTTGAAAATGATTTGAAAATATAGACAATTCGTATTCAACATCTTCATAAAGCAGGTCTCCTGCAATATACTGATAACAATGCTCTATCAACAACATACTACATAATTGTAACTTCCAGCTGTTGGCACAGCACTACACAACTACAGCTGCAATGTAACTTCCGTAGACTATAAACATTATGAAAACAGAGATGAACATCTTCATCAAGCATGCTAGCTATATCCTGGTAATAATGCTCATTCATCAACGCACTACATAATTTCTAACTGTGGGCACAATACAAAATATAACTTTAGCTGTGGACACAACACACTACACAACCATTGCTGCTATATCACTTCCTATAACTATAAACATCATGCAACTAGAGCTATATAAAACCACCAGGAAACTATAGCTGATATATAATAAAAGGCATTATATATCACTAACTTACCAAAATGGCACTATATTTCAGTAGAATAGAAGCAATTCTGTGAAATGGTGCAGCCAAACCACAAATAGGTTTCAAGGCAAGGTGTAGGCAAGAAAAAAATCATATAAGGATCATTATGCAGCTTATTAACTTCCGAGTCATGTTGCATGAATAAGCTAATAATGGTAATCGTACAAAGAATAGCTTTAACATTTAGTGATCTCAAAATTTAGGTAGTAAACAATGCAGTGGAGTTAAGACACATGTGAGCAAAAAGTTCATAAAATATCACAATGCAGCTTAAATCACTATTAAGCCACATTACATAATCAGCTGTCAATGGCAATGATTATGAGAAGTACCTTCAATATAAATACCTAGTTTTCTGACATTGACTTTGGATGCGACAAACTTCATTTTAACCTAGCCTCCTCCTTACTGAAGGGGTAGAATAAACTCGCTCTAACATACCAATCCAATACTACAATTCCATATTATTTTTGTAATGATGACAGATTTAAAGAAGCTGTATAACTTGCATAATACTGCCAGCAAAAATCTTTTAGAATGCTGCTGAATATATTTTATAGAAACTCAGCTAATCATGCAAAGCTTTTAGTAGCTGAGCTTCAGTTGATGTAAAGTCATCCCACAGCAGATAAATATACAGGTAAGAGTGTAGGGAAGCAAAGGTGAAATATTAAGAATGTCACATGTACATAAAAATGGACGGTCAAAACTACCTACAGAATAGTCCACTATCTAGCCAGCCATAATGAAAGCTATAACTAGAGTCAACTTTTTCTTGGAGTTAATTATTACTTGGGGGGGGGGGGGGGTTGATTAAGCAAATCATATAGCCGCTGCATTTAGATCAGCCAAAAGCAATTTATATTGGCTACACTGATAATAGCTTGAGAGAGAATAACCCAAGGAAATATTTTCTGTTTGCTTAGATAGTGACTTTATGTATTTGGAATTGAGTTGAACTTATAAACTTTCACCTTTTTTTGTTTTTAAAATAAATACTTAATTCTGACAGATATATTTAGTACACCATGTACCCAACTTCATCAATTAGGGGAGGTGATCCTTGTCAAATAAGAAAATAATATCAAATGGTACATATTCAATGGGTATTATATTCACTTGATTTATAGCAGGTTTGTCCTAACAAAACATGATAACAGTGTTATTAAGGTAGACTGATACATGCTGTTCTTGGTCCTTCCAGTCATTTCATTCCAGGTTAGGGTGGGCTGTGTTCCCCGTCCTCCAACATTTGGCAAACAGATTTAAGGGATTTTCACACTTCACTGAAAGGTCATCAGAAGTAATGTTGAATAATGAAAAGATTGGTTTTAACACATTCAAGTTTAATTAGTGTGAAAATTGCCAACTAGTACAATAATCTCTAATTATAAAGTGCAAATTGTTCTAGAATATGCTAGTGCAGAGTAAATCATGGCTAAAAGACAAGATTCTTTGTTTAGCTTTTTGTCAAACTACACACAACAGAGATAAAGTGAGTCTGAGGAGAACGCTGATGATAAAGATCAAGACCAAGAATCAGATCACTCTGATCGCCAAGCTGATGCACAGGTTGAAGATAGCTCAGAAGAATCTGAACATGTGTGCCATGACCTATCATATATGATGTCAATATTGAGTACAAATGTTTTGTGATCTATCGTCCCCTGAAATAGTGTCATTTAAACAATTATGTATTGTCAGACCCTCTTGTTTTTTTTACAAAAATTTACTTTCACTCAAGCTGAAGTATTATGAGAATGAAGCAAAAAATAAAACAACAGATATTCGCAGCTGCAGAAATCTGCCAGGAAAATGTCCTCAACTCCGAATACCCTTCCTCAAGGTCCTTACTAGCCAGTTAGTATCAAATACGGCAAAACCAAAATTCATCAGCAGCAAGCTTTCCAACCAGCCTGGTATTTGTAATTTTCATTGCTGCATTGCCTTCAAATTTCAGATTCTGTAAATTTGCCACACATGTTCTACAGCCAATTTAACTGAATGCTCATTCTTGTGAGATGGGTTCAGAAATTGGAAAAATGCTCTGTGCAAAAACCAAGGGTTTCCGTAAACTTGAGAGCTTGCTAGGTCACAAACATGCAGTTACTATGTTCACTCAAACTAGGTCACATTGATAAGCAGCTGAAGAAGTGGCTCAAGAGTCAAAAGAAGGAAAATAGAAAGTGCCTTCTGAAGAACGTCCAAAGTATATCCTACCTATCTTCTGCCAAGACATTGCACTTCATAAGGGCAAGTAAGAGGAAGAGTCAAATTTCAAGCAGAACCTCTTTCTCTGAGCTGAAGACAATGAAGTCCTTTGAAAGTGGATTGAAATTTCTTATGACAAGCATATGAACCTAGGAACTCGTAATGAAGTACTACAAATCATGGCTCTAAAGGTGCTGCATGGTATAGCAAGTGACACACTGAATCTGGATACTACAGTACCATGACTGATGAGAGTACTGTTTAAATTTTTATGGAAAAAGATTATATTCAATAGCCAAGGTGCTAATATGAAGAGTAAAAATGAGTAAACAAATACATAGAGGAATATATTAAGTTGATTATGGTTAAGTAGTTAAAAAGTTAAGTGATGATAAGGGGTGTTGAATATAGTGCTTAAATTGCCAACAAGTAAATTAGTTTCTTTAATGTAATTGGGAGAGTTCCAGAGCCTAGTAGTAGTAGGGAAAAATGAAAGGTGAGCAGACCAAGTTCTGTATGGGATTAACAGACGATTACTGGGGTGGAAGGATTGGAGGTTATAGCAGGGAGTTGGTTGGCATGGTGGGGGGCTAGAAGGAAAATCTATGTTATTGTGAATAACTTTGAAGAAAAAGATAAGTTTGGCATTATGGTGGTGAGAGAATAGAGATGGAGGATGAAACTTAGTGAGAAGAGAAGTGTAGTCCGAGGACCATAGTATTCTCTCAAGATGAGAAGAAAGATGGAAAGATTGAGGGTCCCAGAGAAAAGAACAGTACTCCAGATTGGGATGGATAAGAGAAGTGTAGCTAGGCAAAGAAGAGTAGAAGTGTCTGAATAGCAGTCGAATTGACGGTGGAGAAGGCAAAGTAATTTACAGGTCTTGGAAGAGATGTAATAGTTCCAGGATAGAGATGGAAAAAAACTGAGTGAAAAATATC
The DNA here is from genome assembly GCA_028752905.1 of Cladorhizidae sp. MBARI D1340-BT2. Classification (NCBI taxonomy): domain Eukaryota; kingdom Metazoa; phylum Porifera; class Demospongiae; order Poecilosclerida; family Cladorhizidae; species Cladorhizidae sp. MBARI D1340-BT2. Next base: position 45,059,422 of record JAQNBH010000016.1, on the reverse strand, counting down.
TGCTGACACACTGCTACTGTCACTCACTTAACCTTGCTGTCGTGGATATAATAAACTGCTGAAATACACACTTGATATTAGAAATTATAAAGAAGTGTCCTAAAAGAGAGGCAGAATTCCCACAGAAACCAAGCAGAAATTCTGGAACAAATGGAACGTGATCTCCATGTATACGACTTTGAGTCATCAACTCTGAAAATTCTTGGTGGACTATGTGACCTGTATCACTGAGTGCCATTCTGAAAAACTATGGAACTTTGATGAAGCTATGAGTCTGGCTACAGGACAACTAAAGTGCAAACTCTCCTGGATGTCACCTTGCCATTGTATTACTTTTGCATTCTGTTAACCTAAGCACTATCCTTCAGAGAGCAGAGCATGTGCGTGGATGCTTAAGAGAATGCCAAACTTTCTGCCACTGTTCTTCGAGATATTATGATCAGACAAAGATTGACCAATTCCACATAGTAGTAATAGATGTGGATGAATGCCTCTCTACTCTAGGTCTCTCCGACTCTCTCTCTCTAACTATTTAGGTCTTTATTATAGTCATATCTGGTCATGTCACATAATGATATTGGGATAAAACATTTTCAGAGTAGAATTGAAACTCATTTTTTTTTAATTACTAGGGGGATCTCAGCCCCCAGTATAGGATGGCCAGCATTAACTCTCCTTCACCCCCCCCCCCCCCCCCCCCAGCTCTCCCCCAACTTTCAGATGGAAATTATCCCCTGCACTCTAAAATATAATTGCCGTAAAATGTTGCATAAAATATATCTATAAAGAAAAAAAGACTTTTTGGTATGATGATTTTGCATCAGAAGGGAAAAGACATTTGTGAAATTATAACTGCTATGCCGGATTCATCTACTAAAGTTTTAATCGTTAGAAATCTCGCTATAGAGACTTGCTTAAACTGCTAGAGAGAGAAGGAGGTAGTGATGCTATGTACAGAAGGATTATTCTCGGTATATTCAAATGCCACCATTGACTCTAGTGTTCTCTAGGAGTCTTTACAGACATACATTATAATATATGCTTTCATTCATCCTGGAACATCTATACTTGATAGACTACTTTCACTTGATAACACAAACAATATTTAGGCTCAGTATACCCATCAGGATGTCAATACTGACTCAAATAGCCCGCAACTTCAACAGGAAATAGATGTTTGGCAAAAATTAATTCAGGGCTTAAAGGTCTGGCCTATGGCAATTCTATTATTCCTGGTGAAGGATAGAGTATCTAGTTGAAACATCAACAGAGTACAATTTCAAGTTGATTATTGAAAAGGTTATTGTAATTCTAATAGTTAAACATGTCACGATGACTATTTTATTGCCTCATGAATTCCTGATACCTATATATCTATATACATTATATAACTTTCAATAATTATAATTATTTGAAATGCTTTTTGGACCAAAAATGGCATTGTGTGCATAAAACATCAGCAGAACAAAGTTTTGCACTCGTGGAGAATCTTAGCAATACTGTACATAACAAATGATGGATGGCTAAAAAAATTAACACCATGCATTGTCACTAATATATTATTACACTAGCAACAGCAGAACAAAGTAATACTACACTGCACACTGAGTGTATAACCAAGCAACATGATGGAGGGTAAAACAAACATAGTTATTATGTTAGCCATACTTTGGTATCCTTAGTTATCCTTAGTCTTACTTTGAGAGTTCACCAGCTCAGGGAGAGCAATGGCCAGAATCAATGCAAGGCAATGATGGAACGACACAAGTTTCATTTTTGCTTTCAACAGTTACAATATTCAGAGCAAATGAAGAATGAGTATCTTACACCAGATCTTTGCAGGGAATGCTGATGACCAAAACCATAACTTCTGAGATATAAGATATACTGTTTTCTAATTTCTTATGTAGTCACACTTGCCAGATTAGGGGTGCAAAGTTCATCGGTAAAGCCCTACAAGAAGCAGACAATACATGTAAACAATATCATGATCCACAGACACAGAATAAAAAACATAGCTAAATATAATTAGAACTACACAAAACAGAACTTTGATTGAAAAAAACTACCTAAATTTTCATCGTACTGTATCAGTTACTGGTCTATTGCAGGGGTACCTCATGACCAATGAATGGTATGGTTGAAGTTGTTCACATCACATAGGGTTTTGCATTTTACACTAACCATGCAGACCTCCCAACCGACCAGGGATGCCATGGACTGTCCAGGGATTTAGCCTTTTCGAGATTCTGTCCAGGGGTCCAGGGATTTGCTACATTTGTCCATGGCCGTGAACTTCTTGACATATTATCTTGACATACCGTGGACAGCTAGCTATTTTTGTGTTGGTTTCTTTGTTGCTGCTAGCTAGCTAATTGGCGAGCGAACCGCCGCCAAAAGGCGTTTGTCATTAAAATGGCGGACAGCAATAACGCACACACGTACCACATGCGTCTTAAAACGCAGATTTTTTACATCCCTTGAATCACGGAGTTAGTAAAAAATTTCCCTTCCCCCCCCCCCCCCCCGGAAATTACCCCAAACCGCAAAAAACAACAACCAACAACTAGCTACTCTTCAAGAGGGTTGTAGCTAGTATAACCGTATGTATAATATAGCGCAATTGGCATGTGCATGAGATTCCATCCGCATAATAAATATGCGGATGGAATCTATATAATTTATGAAGTTTCGTACGATGATATTATTATTATGAAATTATTGCAGACTTTCCCCCCCCTTTTTTCCTTTTTTCCTTTCTTCAAATAAAGTACAAGCTATTAAAAGTTCCAACACACCAATGAAACAATGGCGACAAAAAGACAGCAGGTTAGTCGTAAACTCCTTAAATGTAATTAAGTAGTGGTCAAGCGCGCGGTTGAAAAAAGAATTTTAACGTAATTCATTTTCCAACTGGGCGCTGACAACGTACATACGTTTGAGGGCCTAATCAAAGCATAGAGGGCTTCCTCTAGCCAGTGGTGCTAATTTCAACACTATAAACACTCAGCAATCTGGTGATATTTATGTGGCAAAATCAGGCAATCAGTTTTTGAGGTATACTCACTTTAGCTGGGTATAGTTGTAGCTATGAAAAATGTTTTATTAATATCAAAAAAGAGCACACAGAGATCCCTATTTTTTTAGATATAATATAAAATTTAAACCATAAAATTTGCAGAATATATGGAGCTATAAAGTGGTGGCCCCAGGTTTTACCCCAAAAATGGTTTTGTTCCCCCCCCCCCCCCCCCCCCCCCCGATTTAGTATGATAGCTACTCTTGTTCTTAGTAAATCTCTCTGCATGATCAGTCCTTGGGGGGGGGGGGGGGGGGGGGGGATCCTATTAGATCATTGCTGCTATATAGGGGATTTGACTGGAAAATTTACCCCAAATAGGAACATTTAGACAATAACCTGAAAATGTTCATCACATGCACATCTCAATTTTATATAAATAACCAGGGTTTCATCCATGGGTGAGTAAATGCAAAATAGGATGCATTTCTTTGCTATAACTTTTGTTGCTGGCTTTCGTTTCCCTACCTTAATGAACCTGTTGCAGCTAATTATATCCTGAAATTATTTTGTTTTTTTGGCACAGAATCCTGAATAAAAATGTAAGCTTTCAGCTATTCAGGTAAACAAGTTTTTTGTCCTGAAGTACAGGTTGCAGTACCATAATGTAAGGGCAAGAGGTTGACCCATAAACAGTATGCACTGCATGCCTATCTTCTTGTTTAATTTCACCTCCAAACATTTTTTCTGGTTGAAATCCTGATTACATTCATGTATGTCTTCTCTTGCTTAAATGCCATGCAAGAATTTACTCTACAATGATGCATTAAGTTCTTTGTCAACAACTGGTACTGGAACAGCATTCCCACGATCATGACGAGTCTGATGGCTTCCATCAGTTTTCGGTATGACCTCAACAAGTATGTTCACAAACGATTTACCAGACTGCTGAGCATGGAAGCAGACCCGCCATTTTTTTTCTTGTCCAAAATGTCAATGATATAATTTTTGAGATTTAGTTTCCTATTGGGAAGCAATACTCTCTCTTTTGAGGCAGGGCACTGGTACAAACACTTAGATTATTATATAAATCTCTAATAGGCAGATTTATCAATATATGCACTGGAGTGTACAGTGGAACCTCCGAAGAGAGAATGATTTGGGACCGGACACTTTGTTCACTGTTGAGAGGTTGGCTGCTCTTAGAGTTCAACCATTACCTCACACCTAACTATTGTAATAATCATCTATAAGTGAATACTGGAGGGATAATCATGTAAAATGATGTAATAATTCAGTTACTGGAATTATACCATAATAATAATTATTATATTGGTGGGTTTGGGATCAGGAAATCATGCAGTGTGGTTTGCTGTATTGGGCAAATGTAATGTAATGTACACTTAGCCCCTTCTTGTCACTCTTCCTCCTAAACTTCCTGGAGCTCATGCACAACTTCACTTGCTGCCATGATAGCATGTTCTTATTCCCAAATCCTAACCTGATAGCAGCCTTAGCTTTCTCTAGATGTAATAGCATCTTATATTATCTCAGATACTGCTTAATCTAGTCATTTCCCTCAACCTTCTTCTACCTTGAGGCAACCAAATAGAGCTGGAACAGGGAAGAACCTTTGATTTGTCACAAGTGAAAGGTAAATTATCCACCCGAGCCTTCATTTGATAACAGACCTCCTCCATGCTTTATTAGGAAATACTGATCTTTTGTATGCTGTCCATTGTATTATGTAACTACTGGTTAGTGAGTGTTGGTGTTCTTTCTGCTTCATGATCATAATTAAGATGTTGGATATTGAATGGTTAGCATACATCACCATGCATGTGTATTAAATTCATATTTATAGTTTACGGTAACTTTATTTGGTTTTTATCAAGAATATTATATTAACAAATGCAACCGTAGCAACATAATATTATTATATAAAATATCGATAGCATGTTAGTATAATATGTTTTGATATATAGGACTCTGTTTGATCAGTTGCCGCAAAACACCTGAAAGGGTAAAAATTACAGTGAATTGTGTCAGAAGTACTTCTCCACCAAGAGCTCATGAGAACACTACACTTAAAAAAAAAATCTTGCGAATTAGAGTGAAATACATCGTGTTATTTGTTGAGCGAGGCAGTGGCAGATAATGTTATTACTGGCTTATATTTCCTTGTATTAATGGGTAGATTTAAGCATACTTATGTGAATTATTCTGGGGGTATTTTACCATGTTATCATGTTAGCAGTGCACACATACATTATTATTAATATATAACTAAAGTAGATGGATAGAAAAATTATAGTTTTTGAGAATCACAAATGCAGTTATGTGGTCAAATAATTATTAGCTGTCAAATTATACTATGAAAGGAAACTTAGGTCACAATCACAAAATCCACATCAGACAATACATAATAGTAGTAGAGGTGCTTACTCCAAAGTGTGCCATGAAAACTATCAACATCATCACAAAGATCAGCCACACCAATCCACTGACTGCTGTTGTGCCATTGATACCATTCTTAGGGATACCTTGACTTTGAAAAGGAAATATGGCAGTCCCCTTGGTATCCCTGAAAGAATCTGTTTTTGCAATTTAAAATGACATGTATATAGAGACAATATTTCACTCAGAATACAACTGCTACTAGATTAGTGTACATGTCTCCCCCCTCCCAGTTTTGCACATGATAGGTAATGTATATGTAAAAAATCACTTCAAAAATATGGAATGCCACAGATCCATTTACAGCATTAAATTCCTGGATATCAATAACCCATGTCACTCAGTCACATCGAGTGCCCATAATTATGCTTATTGCAGTGTTTAAAATAGTTTCTGAGCAATGAATCAAAGATCTTTATTGAGTTTTGTTCCATCAATGAAGAGAGTGAGAATTGAACCTAGCTGTATACATTGTAAGGCAAAATAAAGCACACTGCCACTCTGTTCTTGTGCTTCTGTTAATGCTAGTTTTGATCAGACATAGTCAAGCTTGCAACCCTCATTAGAAGTGGAATCTGCAGAAGTGTCTATGTCAGGATGTTCAAATATTTCTTTATCAGAGTATTATGAGTCTATGTGTTACCAAGACACACTAGATTTCTACTTAAGATCCATCTTCTATTAAGTAATAATTTCTCTTGGCCAAAGATTCTGCTCTTTACCCATGTATAGTGTACCAAACATGTAAGCTTTTTGTGATTATTAACATAACAGGTATGTTATGGGTAAAAATGCTGATCCATAATTCATTAATGTTCGAGTCGGAATAAGGCATGTGAGCATTTTGAGTAGCATAATCTATGCATGCTCATCATAGTAAAGCTGTTTAAAAAATTGATCAAATTTTGGGAATACTCATCTTAGAGTAAGTAGCAGCCAAATATGTTTTTTGTGAGCATATTAAATGGCAGGGCAAGCCCCTCAAAGTGACAATTTAATCCATCTGCGTTTCTCTGATCTTGATGAACTTGAAGCATTTATTAATGATAGGAAGTACCCTTCTCATATGATTATTAGGATTGATGTGTTGAAAAGTGAAATTAAAGAAGTGGGAATTTATGTTCTGATTGTGATGAAGTTACAGATGTCAGCAACTAAGACAGTTGTGCATAACTTTCAGATGGGTGGCTAGTGACTTCAAAATTCATTTTAGACAGTGGAGCTAATTCACATTTCTAAGAGTGATTCTAACAGACTGACTGCACTGATAAAATATTGTTTAAGTTCATTTTTCATTGCCTATCAACCAGTGTGATCTAGCATATGACAGTGCTGCCAACATGAGATTACATGTCAGTAATGTAGCGACAGATTCAGCAAGAAGAACCTGATACCTTTTTTGTACACTGTTTAGCACCTAACCTTTGCCTATAACCTTTAGGTAAAATATCAGTTTGCGTTTATGAAGGTTTAGATCTAGTCATAAGACTAAGTCAATTAATTCTGAAGATCTAATACAGTACAAATCTGTATATTATTGAGGTCATCACGATTTGTAGTGTTTGGATAGTGATATGGAGAAATATCCGTGAATGGTATGTCAGATTTCAAGCTGGTGCAAGCTTGAACATTCTCTAGATTCACAAAAGTTAAATTTTATATTTATCCACAGTTATAATAGCTGACTGAAGTTTCTACACAACCACAGCTTATGATAGTACCAAACTTACATATATTCAGTGCCGAGGGAAAGTTATAGTTACAACCCACAGCTGAAACTATGCCTGCTGCATTAGCCTAGGCTAGGACCAAAGAAGGAAATCATGGATTAAAAATTTACCTTATTAGTTTCTAATGGCCCTGGCATAGGCTAGGTTTGCAAGTTACCTTATTGAAGTTTTCATACAGTACTTGATTGCTGTCAGAAAGTTATAGCCAAGGACCACATCTGTATCCATAATGATGCACCGGTCTAGACTTAGACCTAATAAGCAAGTCCATTATTGAAAAATAGCTACTAGCTTGCTGTGACCTGCCATAAGAAAAGGCCGCATAGGCATTAATTATCAAATTTCACTTTTCATGTTTTCTAACTACCTCATAGCATGTTCTTAAAAAAAAAAAATTATGATATATAATAAAATTAAAAATACTAATGTAGATAAAATGACATTATTGAAAGACCACTCGAGGTGTGCTTTTATTAGAAATTAAATGGAAACAGAATTATAGGTGATAACTGCAATTAATTTTTGTTTCTTTCCTCAAGAGCTTAGGACATATTTTAGTGTCTCTAGACTTAAAATGTCCTGATATCTTGCAATAACTGCACATTCTCTGTCATTTTGGAGCAGACATAGATGCTTCTCCTCGATCACTTAGTAGGACGACTTCGCAAAATTGCTTGTTTGAACTTGTGGGCTGTTCCCCCTGTAGTGCTCAACCAAATTACGCTATATTTTATCACTCATGGAATGGAATAATAGGAAGGCTTTAAGGCAAATAGGCTTCATATGAAAGAAAAAAGTGCTTGTTTTCCTACTCTCTGAATCTGAAGTATGAGAAACATAATGCGAGTGAATCTGTCCAAGAACTACTCATTTTGGGGCAATTCTAAGCAACTGCTTCTGAATGTTACAATGTCTTCCACAGGAACAGACTTATAGCAAGGTGTACTGCCTTCACCAAGTTAACAAGTACATTTGAAAGCAACAGTACCCGTCCTTTCATTCTCATCATGAACACTAGTATCAAATTCAAGGCTGGAAGATAAAAAGTATGGATATTGGGACTGCTCATCATCATCAATAGTCCCTGAATCAATATCTTTAGTTGCTTGGACTCCATACTCTTTCTCTGCTAACAAAAGGTCTTCTTCCAGTGTCAAAGTAGAAGATAAGGTAGTCATATCAGATCTTGAGCTAGCACTTCACGGTAGAAATCTAGCTATAACTTTGCTGCTGTAGTAACGCAACTAGTATCATCTCATACAGGGAAAAATTTCTTTGTTCTGATATTTAGATAAGTCGAAGTTAACTGAGCATGCTCAGTTAAAATAAAGAGGGAAATTTAAAATTCGATTTTCTCAAAACTCTATACTGCCTTTTCTTGTGGCAGGTCACAAATTTATTTATTTATTATTTATTTGTCCAATGGACTGTGGAATTTTTGTTTGTATATATATAGCATAAGCTGCACATGAACAGTCCTGCATATATATCTAACTGCAGGTGCAGTCCTGGAAGTCGACTATTGCACTCAAAGTGAACTATCCAAAGCTCTACAACCATGAACAAGTACTTATAAGGGTCAGAATCTACGTACTAAAATGCCAATTATCATCGCCCCATAACTATTCCAGCAGCAATTATATATCCATATAGATGCTTCTATTTTTAGAATGACCCTAACAGATCCATAATACATTATATTTCCTAATACCTTTTACACAGTGACATTATGTTCGTACCTGATGTAAATATAGTCACCAACACAACACTATTTTATTAATAAAAGAAACTTTTTAACTAGCAGGCAAACATAACTAATGCATACCTAAGTTGTCTTCCAGTAGCAAATCAGCTGAAATCTTTGCTTCTAGAGAATAGAGGATAGTGCGTTACACATTTGATCATTGGATCAGCAAGGATATAAAGTAGCTTTCAATGAATAGCAATGCATGGACAAGTGACAGATGTGTGTGTGCGCATGTGTTAGGTAAGGGGATAGAAAATGGGTGAGGGGTCGACAAATGGGTAAGGGGTCGTACGTAATAATGTTAATACGCATAGATGTTTGTATATACTTCACTACCTCCCCCCAAGTAGGCTGGAGGGCTACTGATTTAGAATTGTTAGTACCCGTACCGGTCCACCGGTTTCGGTCCTCGTAGGCTGCGGCGGGGTAGTGGTGGGGTTGGTGGTAGTTTGGACTGGGCCACGGGAGGGGTATTCTTTGGTGTGGGCAGGGGTGGGCTCCTTAATGGCAGCTTGATCTGTGGGAGGCGCGATGCTCGGGATGGTGTCTTGGCCATGGACGCATATGTTTTCGGCATTGTCGGTAGTGGGCTGGGTGTCGCAGACTGGGGAGGTATCTTGATCTGTGCAGGAGCCGTGTGGATGTCCGGGCGTCGTGGTGATGGAGCTGGGTTGTTGGGGGGTGCCAGTGTGGGCTGGGAGCTCTGGTTCACAGTCGGTGCCGGTGTGGGTGGTCTGTTGGGCGGGGCGTTTGGTGTGGTCGTCGGTGGAGCTGGGGCGATCGTGGCTGGGCCGATGGTAGGTGGCGTATATGCAGGTTGGGGCATGATGGTGTTTTTTTTTTTGGATGTCAGGAATGGGTCGTACTTCCGAAGGAAACGATGATTCCGTGTGGTCAGCCGCCCAGAGCCATCCGTTCGCACCGAGTACTGGTGGTACTGTAGTACCTCTACCACCGTGCCAGATTTATCCCACTTCGTCGGGTGGCGGCCGGTCTGATTTTGTATCATGACCGCGTCGCCACAACGAAGTGGAGACAGGCCTTGGGAATGCTCGTCCCATCTGGCACGGCCAGTGACTCTGTGCTTGGAGAGGGCGTGCTCCCGGAGGTCCAGGCGGTCTGACCAGTCCTGATGTGGGCGGTACTTGCTGGGGATGCCAGGTATGAGGTCTTTGGTGGATCTTCCGAACAGGCAATTTGCAGGGGACATGCCTGTTTCGGGGTTGGGGCCATTGCGATACTGCAGTAACGCGCGGTGGAACTTGTCGGAGAGTTCTCCACCGATGCCAGTGTTGCCAGATATCAAGCGCTTCATGGTTTTCACCGCGATCTCCGCGCGGCAGTTGCTGTGTGGGTTGTATGCGGCGGAGATGCGGTGGTGTACACTCCATGACAGGAGGAAGTCTCGGGTGGAGTGGGCAGCAAACTCGGAGCCGCCGTCAGAAGTGAGGCTGTCGGGGATACCGTATGTGGAGAAGGTTTCACGTAAGGTGCGGATGAGTCCATCGGCCCCGTTCTTGGATGTGGTGACAATTGACCAGTTGGAGTACCGGTCGACCAGCACAAGACATGCCAATCCTCCGTGGTGGAAAAAGTCGGCGCATATGTGCTGGAAGGGGTACTCCGGGTCAGCTGGCATCGTGGATGGCATGGCTGGCTGTGACGGCGCATTGCCGTTACAGATGGCGCACTGGGTTCTGGTGAGTCTGATATCCTTGGTCATGCCGGGCCAGAAGATGGATGCTTGGGCCCGGGCGGTCATCCCGCTGGTGCCTTGATGTGCGGCGTGGAGTGCTTGGAGGCAGGTGGGGCGAAGGGCAGTGGGGATCACTATCCTTTCGCCTCGGCATATGACGCCATCCACGGTGGAGAGGGAGGCGAGGTAGGGGAGGTATTATCGGATGGCTGCTGGCATGTGGTGTCTGGCCTCTGGTGGTCCCCCCTCGATCAAGTCTGAGAGTTGCTGGAGGCTGGCATCGGCCGCTGTGGCAACCTGGATGTCCTCCCAGGTGATCGGGGCGTCGCGGATGGCCGCAGTTAGTGCTGTGGCCAGTCCTTCGGGGTCATTGGCAATGCAGGCGATCCTGTTTGTTGGAATGCACGTGTTGATGGTGGTGTGAGTGTCGTCCTGCAGGTGGAGTCGGGCGGGTGAACGATCGCCGGATGGGTGGCGGGATAGGGCGTCGCTGGTGTGATTGCGGACTCCGGGGATGTATACCATCCGGAATCTGAATTGGAGTGTCTTCTCCTTCAGATTCTGGAGGCTGGTGTTGTGGATGTCCTCGAGCGAGCGATCTCCAAATACTTTGAGCAGTGGCTTGTGGTCCACTGCGATCTGGAGGTCGCTGCACCTGAGGACAAAGTGGCGGGCTTTCTCTAGGGCATCCACGATGGCGAGGGCCTCCCCCTCGATGGGGGCGTAGCGTGACTCGGCAGAGTGGGTAAAACGAGACCCAACAAGGATGACCTTCCATCCCTCCTGGCAACAGAGGATTTCCCGGGAAGGGCACTGGCAATGTTTTTGGAACAGCAAGAACCCTATCCCGTCCTTGCTCCAGTCTGTCGCCAGGCAGGTGGGTCGGTCCTTGTCGTATATCCGTACGCCTTCTTCGATGCGTCGGCAGATGTCCAGCTTCGACGCGTCGAAGGCTTGCTGTAGGCTGTCCGTCCAGGTGAATGGTTGTGACAGGCTGAGGAGGTCTCTGAAGGGTTGCATCACTGGGGCCATGGAGAAGGCATACGCGACCTGGTTCACGAGTCCGAACCAGGCGCGTACGTCTGTTATGCTGAGTGGTTGTGGGAAGTCTCTGATGGCGGCGAGGTACTTCTTGCTGGGTCGGACGTCTGTCAGGGTGATATTGAACCTGGCAAACTCCACTTCATCCTGTGCGAAGCGGAATTTGCGTCGGTTCAAGGTGATGCCGTTCCGTGAGCAGAGGTCGAGCCATTGGGTGGCCTGATGGTATGCTGTTTCCAGGTCTGGGGACCATAGCAGGGCGTCATCGATGCACTTTGTTTTGCAAGTGACATGCGAGACAATAGCATCATAACGTGCTATGTATGCATCCCCAGATGCAATGTACCCCTGTGGGGCGGAACGGTAGCGATACCTGCCCCAAGGGGTGATAAAGGTGGTGTAGTGGCGGTCCGACTCTGTCAGGGCGACAGAGTGGTAGCCATTCCACGCATCGAAGATTGTCTTTTTGGTATTACCTGGAACAGCCCGCGACTGGTGGAAGGGTGACTGGCAGTGATGGGTCTCCCTGGTGGCGTGCTGGTTCAGTTGCTGGAAGTTGATGGTCCTCCTCAGGGACCCGTTCTTCTTGGTGCAGATGACCATTCTGTGGCACCAAGTGTCTGGGGTACCCAAGGGGACCTGTTCCAGCATGCCGAGGCGAACGTCCCTGTCCAGGCCTGCCTTTACCTCATCTTGTTAGTTGATGGGGATGTTGATGGGTGTGTGGCAAGGTTTGGGAATGGCGGCAGGGTCGGTACTGAGGGACAGGGGTGGTCCGGCCATCATTGGCAGGGGCTGGTGCTCGCACACATTGAACGCACTTGCTGCATATGTCTGCAGCAAGTGGCGTTCAAGCAGTCCCCGATTGGCCTCTGTGGCCGGGTATGGTAAGCTGGTAGGTCTAGGTGGTGGAGCGGCTCTCTTGGGGCACGAGCAGGGGCGGGCAGGTGTGGGTGCCGGGTTTTGCTGGGGTATGCTTATGGGGATGCTCACTGGGGCATTCACTGGTTGAGGTTGGGGGATGCTCACTGGTGTGTGTGATACTCTGGTGTGTGTGACACTCGCTGGTACACTCACTGGTTGAGATGGGGGTGGGTTTCCGTGGGTCATCCGTGCTGGGTCCCTGGTCTGGCCGCGTTCCGTGGGGGGTGGTGGTGGGCTTGGTTGGGGTCTGGGGTGGGGTGTGTATGCCTGGTTTTGTGTGTCTGCGACTGTTTCCGACCTTGTCTGGTGTGCCTGTGGTTTGGTAGGCAAGCTGAGGGGGAATTCCAGGGGGATCATGTCGAGGTCTGCACATGTGGCCAGACTTAGATAGAGCTTCGTGGCTGACAGACTGAAATACACCATCTGGCGGGTCTCTGCACCTGATGGAATGCGGATTCGGATCAGGGCGGCTCCTTGAATGGGGAGGTTCGTTCCTGAGGCTGATTTCATCAGGAGGTTGACCGGGATGAGGTCATCAGGCGTCAAATGGAGTTGATCCATCAGAGTGGGGCCGGCCAGGCAACTCTGGCACCTAGTGTCTGCCATGGCTATGGTCTGGACATTGAGGGTCTCCTGGGGGAGGGAGTGGCCGTGTGCTCAGAAGTCCTCATATCTGGCAGATATGGTGACTGGGATGTTAGGTTGGGGTGGGGAGCGTCTCTGCGTCCACGTCTCGGAGGTTCTGTTCCAGGTTTGGTGCTGTAGGGTGCCTTTGTGCATCCCCAGGTCTTGCTCGGAGACGCTCGATTCGTTTTCCGCTTGCTGCCAGCACATGTGTGGGAGGTGGTGTTGTCTGCCGCATGCCGAGCATGTTGTGCCAAAGGCGTGGCAATGGATGCATCGGTGGGCCATCCTCTCTTGCTCTCCGTGTCCCTGCTGCCCACAGTAGGCACATATGCCTCGGTTGGTTGGAGGTCTGCTCTGTGGGGTGTTGCCTCTGGGTCGGATGTATCTCGGTGCCGGGGTTGTGTTGGTTGACGTCTGTTGAGTTGGGATGTGGCGGTGTCGAGGGTGTGTGCCTCTAGGCAGTTGAGGGTTTGGGTGGCGTTGCAGCTTCTTGTATGAGCTGGCAATGGCTGATGTGTCCTCATCTTCGTAGTGGGAGATGGCGCTGGAGGAGGTCGGGGTTGAGATGGACAGGGCCGAACGCTTTCCTGCAGCTCGCACCTCGATGAATTTGATGGTGTCCTCCACCGAGAGGTCCTGGTCCGGATGCTTATGGAGATCCTCTTGGATCTCCGCATCCGCCAGGCCTATGCAGAGCTGGTCGGCCACTCGCTCCTCCCCCTGGTTTGTCATGCCGTCGTAATTTGGGCACTTCTTAAGGAACCGGCAGACTTCGGCCTGTCCTCTGAGGCGTGCTGCGAAGGCGCGGATGGGCTCTGTACGGTCCTGGGTCATTCGGGAGAGGGCTACCCTGGCCACCTTCAGGTTCTCTGATCTGACAGCTAGGGACTTGATGGCAGTAAGGAGTGCTTCCTCCGTCGAACCTTCGATGGGTAAAGGGTCGATCGAGTTTCTCGTGACGTCACGCCTCAGTTTCGTGTCGCAACACTCCAGTAACTGCACCGGTATGTCCGCGTCAGACAGCTGGACGGCCTGAACATACGATCTCCAGCATTGGAAGAAGTATATCCAGGCCTCTGTCGTCCCACCAGAGGAGACCTCCGGTCTTTTCACTGGGGCGGGTTTGGCTCTGGTGTTTCGGTGGATCAGGGCGTGGGTTGATAGGAGCACCAGGGCAATGCCAGGGTCAGTGCCCTCGGCGATGGTGTACTCACATCCTGGGAATGGACAGTGGATGGCCATGAGGTGGGTGGGCATCAAATGGAGTATCACCCAGGGGTCTCCGATCGGTATGCAGATTCTTTGTAGGTGATCGCAGGAAGACTACCAGATGCTATTCGGACACTTGTCCATGCATAGAGGATAGTGCATTACACATTTGATCATTGGATCAGCAAGGATATAAAGTAGCTTTCAATGAATAGCAATGTATGGACAAGTGACAGATGTGCGTGTGTGCGCATGCGTTAGGTAAGGGTACAAAAACGGGTAAGGGGTCGTACGTAATAATGTTAATATGCATAGGTGTTTGTATATACTTCACTAGAGAACTAGTTACTCACTGGAAAAATTCCGGTGCCATTATCTGTGCTATGGTTTTGCCACATCCAATCTTCTCAACTACCTGGATGAATCGACCAAGTTCAGTTTATTCAGTAGCAGTTAAGTTGCGTAATCCGTCCAGGTTTTATTGATGACATACGTAGACAAGATGTCTGTACTTTTATGCTCACTGCCCAGTGGCATCCTAACACGATCAGTACCTAGCTGGATAAAATAATGCTATTTAGCCAGTCCCATGAGAGAGGTGAATAGTCCTATAATATTATTATGTCTCTAGTTGGCACAACTATGCCACCACTCTGGTGAAGTGTTACTGTTAAATTCTATAAAGACATATTGAAGAATTTTAAGTGGACAAAATAATTATAGCAACTAAAAAAAATTGGTTCTACATCTGGAATGTGTGTACATCATATTTTGCACTGAATCATTCCATTACCAGTTCCTATTTACCTCATTTAACCTCATTTGTCTCTCACACATTCCTGTTGAGTTTTACGAGAGCTTAATTCTCTCTCTATAGTTATGGGGTTCTGCATGCTTGGGATGAACTACCTGGTACCAACCACTGGATAGCAATGCCTGATATATATATATTGTTTTCCCTCCATCATCAGTAGATTATTTTGTTTCCAGTGGCATATAGGGTAGGATGGTAATAGAGCTAAAAATAGACCTTCAACTTGCCCGATGTTGGATTAATGAGCAGGGTTATCAATTAAAACTATGGTCTTTGCAGGGTATAAACAGTTCCCTACTGGTTCTCATACAATCTTATGATTAATCTTTCAGAAAACTTTGAATCACCTTGACAGTCTGATGGAACAGCGCATCCATCCTCATACTCTACCATTCCAGTAGGACACACACACCCGATGACACATTGCAAAGTGCAGAATCGTGGTGGATTCTTGTAGTTACCACAAGTCAGAGGACAGGCAGTGCCACAATTTGTATATACCTTGCCATTAGTACAGGATTTAGCTGTGTACAAATAAATTTCAACATCATCATATTGCAATAATAACAAGAGCATTCAATGTTTGTAAACCCCTCCCACTCACAATAACTTTTTACAAGTTACTGATGGAAAAATTAAAAAATGCCATGTAGCCTTACTAGCAAATTTCTTGTACTATATGAAGTCTAACAAAGCTTTGGTAGAAATGTCAACTTGTTGCATACAACATGTAAGATGCATGTGCAGGTACAACCCTAAACAAAATCGTTGTCAATGCCAAGTCCAGTGTCATTTTTGGCAATGGCAGTGTGTATCACCTTAAATGGATTGGTCCTAAGTCCATGCCATACAATTGCATGAAAATCCATCTATAACTTTTAGTGTAATCCTATTAACAAATAGACAGAGAGACAAACCAACCAGCAAACATACTGGTTAAAAACATAACCTCCTTAGCAGAGGTAATAACTAAAAAAATAGCATGCCTATGTTAAATAGATTAAGCATTCTATTTTGGGGCAAGAAATTGTTAAAATATACCACCACTCTGCTTCCACACACTACCTGCTAGTTTAGCTTAGAGTTCAATGTTTTAAGTCAATGTTTTAAGCAAGCATGTCAAACATGCAGTGTTTGAACATGTATGATTAAGTGCAGACCAGCACTCCTAAAGAATTGCTGGATCCCAGAAAGATAAAATTGCTGCATTTACCATTGCATTTACTATTAAAACAATTAGTTCCTCGTCAGCATAGACTCCAAAGCATATAACCAGCTAACCTTCTGTATGTAGCTCTAGCTGGCAACTGCTATTTGGCTAACAGCCTAGACAACATGAGAGTAACCTGTAGGTGTTAACCTGTGGAATGTTCACTAACAAACTGTAGACTTTGAAGTAGATCACACTTATGCTAATAGAATGCATGCACAAACAAACATACAAACCTGACACTCCTACTATATATATAGTTATGGGGTTCTGCATGTTTGGGATGAACTACCTGGTACCAACCACTGGATGGCAAAAATAAATGCCTTTTAATTTGATATATATAACTATATTGTTTTCCCTCCATCATCAGTAGATTATTTTGTTTCCAGTGGCATATAGTGTAGAATGGTAATATAGGTAAAAAATAGACCTTCAACTTGCCCGATGTTGGATTAATGAGCAGGGTTATCAATTAAAACTATGGTCCTTGCAGAGTATAAACAGTTCCCTACTAGTTCTCATACAATCTTATGATTAATCTTTCAGAAAAATTTGAATCACCTTGACAGTCTGATGGAACAACGCATTCATCCTCATACTCTACCATCCCAGCAGGACACACACACCCGATGACACATTGCAAAGTGCAGAATCGTGGTGGACTCTTGTAGTTGCCACAAGTCAGAGGACAGGCAGTGCCACAGTTTGTATATACCTTGACATTAGAACAGGATTTAGCTGTGTACAAATACATTTTAACATCATTATATTGGTATAATTGCTACAATAGCAATAATAACAAGAGCATTAAATCCCTCCCACTCACAATAACTTTTGACGAATTACTGATGGTAAAATGAAAAATGCCCTGTAGCCTTACTAGCAAATTACTTGTACTATATGAAGTCTAACAAAGCTAGTGCAGTTTAGTAGAAATGTCAACTTGTTGCATACAACATGTAAGAAGTACAACCCTAAACAAAATCATTGACAATGCCAAGTCCTGTGTCTACCAAGATAAAAAGTTTCTGGAAATCCACTGTGAAATCAGGTAAGTCATCATTAAGGTCTGCCAGATACAAGATCTTGGAGAGAAGGCAGTAGCCACTGCACTTCCAAGAATAAGATGTAGGCATGTTCACTAAGGAAAACTTTTTCTGGGCCCACTCATACCAAAAAAGCATGTGGGATTAGGGTGCAGAAGCCCACCATGTCGAGGAAATTGGGTACCTTGGTATTAATAAAAGCAAAGACTAGAAGATGAGATAAATGAGTCTGGGAGAAGACAACTTTGGCCACTGTCACTCCATGCTAATGCAGTTTGTCATCCTACAGCAGGTGAAGAGTGAGGAAGAGTGATTTAGGATGGAAGAACGTCAGGTCGGGAGTATTTTTGATGGAGGTGAATCTAGATGTGCAGGATGATGATGCACCCTTGAATTTGCTGACCAACTGTCCTTGGCACTTTCAAGGTCAAACCTTGGATGTCCAAATGGGAAAAAAGTGCAAAACAGCCCATAGTCAGGTTAACCTATTGACAGTCCGATGGCCAACAACATGCAGAAGCATCGCAAGGAGCGGACCTGACAAGGGAACAGGTTCGAGATAGGTCATTGGAGAAAGCCCTCCAGATGACAGCACAGGATGGATCTATGTACTATCATCAAGGGAAGTGCACGATCTATTACCCACTGGTATGAGATCCAGCTGGTGTTGCTACAGGCAAGGAGGAATCAAGCCATCACCATGGCCCAGTGCTGATGGCAGGACATCGGGAGAAGAACGACAACAGCCCAAATTCCGATATTATGATGCAGGATGACTATGATCTGAGTCCAACACTGGGTCAAGCAGGTGGGCTAAACCAAAATCACCAGCAGCTAGAGGCTTCCAGAACTCTTTACAGACAAGTCAAGAAGAATGGAGGTAGCAATGACATGGCAGAAATTTAGCTCAGTTGCCACATGTTAGATGTACTTGATGAGGTCATCAGCTCCAACAACTATCAAGTCGTCCGCAGAGTGTAACCTGCAAACAACTCAAGGCCACCATGTCTAGTCAGCCTGTCCCCACCAGCCCAGATTAAGGAAGAACATTTTGGTAGTCCAAACTGACGCATCGGACAGAGGAATAGGGGTGGACCTGTGTTAAGTCAGTGAACGGAAAGGGACCTGGGGAAGCATGTTGCATGCCTCTCCCAAAAACATTTGCCTAGAGACATGCTCTTCCTCAATCCAGAAACAATGCTTGGTGGCTCTATAGCATTTTCAAGCCTGGGACGAACTTTTGATGTCCAGACTGACCAGCATGCTCTAGCATACATAGAGAAGATGATGAACACTAATGATCGACTTGGTGCGCTCCAGTTTGGCAGCCCTTGAATTACATAATATCCTATTGGCCCAATGCATAAAAGGCAAATGCAGATGGGTTATCTTGGACTTGGATGGACAACAAAACCTGACCTCTGGAAGGGGGGGGGTTAGTGTTAGGGATCTTAGGTATCTCCCTAAGAGCCCTAACATAACAACACTGGAGAAACCTGCAAGTTTTACCCTACAGAATGCAAACTGTAGACCTTGACAATTACGCTAATAAGATACATGCACTTCTAGCTACTTGTATTCCATTGTATAGTCTTTATAAACCACATGCATGCTTATATGGTCATATCCCTATGGAGAAGGTCAGCCTATTTAAGGACAGCCCCCCTCTGGACAACTTAGTTGGCTTGAGTTTGTGTCATGTCTAAGTGAATAAGTTGTTATAACTAGTTGGCTTGCACATTAAGAGTGTAAAGCCTCAGCTAGTTGTTATGGGGGGGAAGGGGAACTGGGATAGTGATTGTATAAAGTGGTTGTGGTAACCTCTGCTGACATAGTAGCCTTGTATAAATTAAGTGTTTTCAATTTTGCAGATTTCCATGACAAATCATCACAAGGTTGACCATTATTACATTACATAGGTAGGCATGGTTTGTTTGTCCTCAATTGTTTTTTGCAAGGTAAGCAGCTCTGACAATCAGTGTCTATTATATATTGAAATCTAAATAGATTTCACTTGTAGCTATCTTTAGTTCCTTATGGTGTGCAATACTTGTAAATTATAGCTGTATCTGCTAAAACAATAGTACCAGGAATGTATGTAGTGTAATCACATCGTATAATTATGACAATGCTGGAATATAACCTAGTATATTCTGGCATTGGTGACAGCATAACATGAATTGAAATGTTAAACTATTACTTGTGGTGAATGCACTAGTTTTTGTTCGTCAATTCCCTCATATTTTCTTCACAAAAGAAAAAAATCAAGAGATCAGCCTTTAATACTTGGGAAAATATTTTGATGTCTTCTAAATTGATCAAATACGTTCAACATATTTTAATGGTATTTGAATTATTCACTCTCTACTATATCATACCAATAAAGATTCTCTCTTTTTCTCTCTATATATGTACTGCTCTCTATACAGCTCAATAAATACATACAATACAATTTATGTCATTTATGGAGATCAAAGACTACTTTCTAGAGCACTATTTTCATTCCTCTATAATACAAATTTAGGAAGATAACTTTGTTGTTACCAACTCATATTGGATTGGCAGGTTAAAAACAAATATCAAGAATGTATCATGTATACAGATCATGATAACTTTTACTACAATCATTATACAGTGAAAAAGTAAAATATTGATGTTAAAAGTATAAATGTGTAAAGTTTACTCGAGTTTCTATGGGATGGAAAACTAAGAGTTGATGCATCGCCTTTTTAAAAGAAATAATTATTCTTTTCAGTTTGATTGTTTTTTCCCCCTTCCTTCTCCAGCTATATAACTTCTTTGAAGCAGAGAAGATGAATGGCCATTGTTGGAAAATACTCGGTGAAGGTAATCAGTCCTCCTAGTCATTGTGTGGTGATAACTTTTATGGCTCTCTGGGAAGCTCTTGACAATCCCTATTATGACACGAACTGGGTAGTGTGAACTACAGTGAAGGTATCTATCTGTATATGTCTTTTTCTGTTTAAACTGTGGAGTCCAGCATGTTATCCTCTCCTCTCCAATGCAATAAGCAGTCAAGGATAGGAAGCTGGCTACCCTTCTGGTAAACTGGATTGTAGGTCTGACGTTGCTCAGATGTAGTTTTTTTCCTGTCCCTCTCTTCACTATAGAGAATGAAATACCTTTTTCATGCGACAGGTTTTGTTGGTGATGACCTCAAGGACAGCTCATCAAAGAAATCCATGCATACTATATACTACAGCAGAGACAGGAGAACCCATAGCAGCTCATTCTTCTGTTCATAGAAGTCTTCCTTGCAGCTGAAGTAGTTTGATTTTAGCAAATCTCCACCAGTTAAGAGAATCTATCAGGCAGTAATGCAGTTCTTTCCTCTAAGGTGTCATCCTTTCATCAACATGTTATGGATTACCTCAACTTCCTCATCCGTGGGTATATACACAAGTTAAAAGAGAGCATATGTTTAAATTGACTGCATCTTATCTGTATAAGACATACATTTTTTATTGTCCTCTCTAATTTCTTATGTATTCAACTCAGCCTTTTTTCCCTGTCTATATACATATTGCTGAGAAGGATCCTAGTGCCATGTTACAGAAAAAAAGCCGAAATGACTGAAATAGTACCCAATCAAGTCATTGAAAAAAGCTGAGTTGTAAAAAATTGCTGATATGGGACCCAACCAAGTCACAGAAAAAAGCTTGAGTTGTACACTTAATTAATAAGTGGGGACCTGTAACATAAAATAGTAGGTGCTAAAAAACTTGTAGTTACCACCTTAGAGCTCCTTATATGCTTCACTGTATGGATTCGATATATAGATGTAGAGCTAGAGTGCCACCTGATAGCTGAGGTCTCAATCTCTCGATATTATGCACATGAAACCATGCTGATCTCCATCTGTCTGATGTGTTGCTGTGCATATAATTATACTGTTATTAAGACAATTTATGAATCACGTGCATTTGTTGTGTGAAATGCATTACCAGTGGGTGTGGATGTCTTTCTTTGATTGGCCCTGAGGAAGACCAAATTATTTTGGTTGAAACATTGGCACCAAAAACAAAAAGCTGAGAATACTTGATGTATTTGATGTCAGCTTTAAAGTAATCGATTTAGCATCATGATTTCCCAACCACACGCTCAACCATGTACTTAAGTTTTAACGCCTAATAAAACCACTTGTTGCATAGAGTAAGGCTTCCTTTAGCCACTGGTGATAATTTCAGCTCCCTAGCACTTTAATCTGGAGATATTTATGTGGCAAAATCAGTCAATCAGGTTTTGAGGTACCCCACTTTAGCTCCAGTAACTTGGGTATAATTATAGCTATGAAAAATGTTTTAGTATCAAAAGATAGCACACAGAGAGAGACCTATCTTTTGAGCTATATCAAGTCCATACCATGAAATTTGCAAATCTATGGAGATATAAAGTGGTAACCACAAGTTTTACTACTAAA
The DNA here is from genome assembly GCA_028752905.1 of Cladorhizidae sp. MBARI D1340-BT2. Lineage (NCBI taxonomy): Eukaryota > Metazoa > Porifera > Demospongiae > Poecilosclerida > Cladorhizidae > Cladorhizidae sp. MBARI D1340-BT2. Next base: position 45,037,458 of record JAQNBH010000016.1, on the reverse strand, counting down.
ATAGTTTTATCCCCCCCCCCCCCCCCCCCCCAGCTTAAAGTAATCACAATTGCTTATAACTTGTGCAAAAGAAAGCATACCTTATTCAAAATGACATTTTTGAGCCCACTTCAATTGTTCAGAGTAGGGTGATTTACGAATTTTATGTAAACAAATAAGCAAAAAAAAAAGTTTCCCATTAGTTAGGGAAGGAGGGAATGGGAGACACAATTCACATCATGTAGTGGTTACAATAATTATACTTGGATCTCCCCTCCTCCCACACACCTTTTGAATATGTCCACTGGTGTGTATTATTTGCTAGTGTCTGGACTTGTTGTGTTTTGTCTGTTTGTGAATGGAGTTATGTTTGTTTGTTTGTGTTTTGTTAATGATGATTTTTGGGGAAAAAATGATTTTCCCCACCGATTTGATGACCTATTGAAAACACGCTTACAGTGACGTAACCAAGCAACAGCTATAACACCTCAAAAATAAAATAATAATGGCAGGCTAAAGGAATTAGGTTTTGCTTCCTTCATTCTTATTTTGAGTTCTGAGAGTCCAGGTAGAAAAAAATCAGAACACAGTGACAACATGGTTACACAAATTTCCTCTTGACTCTTGGTGCAAGCATCTGTTGCTCACTTTCTTTTATCACCGACTAAGTCCAAGGCTAATGGCAGCTTCACTAACTGACATGTTAAAAACGAGGAGTATTTGGACCATTTATGGTGATGGTAGATTCACCCAAAATACAGACATGATCATCATCACATGAAATTAAAAAAAATTTAATATTTTAAACAATTTGTAAACATTACTTTTACTTTGTCTCAGAAAAAGAATTCAAGTAGGAGAATAAAGGAAGAAGAAACAACAAAACATTAGAATTTGGTTTCACACTTTGTAACCTAACTGTAATGCAGGTGTAACACTGACAAAAAAACACTAGATAACTAACGGAATTATTATTTAGGCTACCTTGTCTTACATTGAGTGCTCACGAGCCTTGGTAGGGTGAGGACCAGAAACATCAGAACACAGTGACACCACAGCGACAAAACCTTCATCTTTACCATTGAAAAATTTAAAATTCAGGATAACAATTCCAGCGAAAAACGTTCGCACATTTAAAGGAAGAAGTGAGCGTAGAGCCTGAGAAGTTTTCCTAAGCCTCCCAGTAACGATTGGACACGCTATAACCATGGACATGAAAATTGTCCCCCCCCCCCCACCGTGCCCCCGGACCCTATTTAGGTCAATGCACCGCTCCAGTCCTATAGCGCATGAAGATACGATGAATAAGAGTACTGTACCTTTAGACTAGCGTCTACCCGTCTACCTTGGATGGTATAACAAGAATGAGAACGTGAGAAATCATTGGCCAGTTGGATCTTCGGACGAACATTCACGTGGGGAGCGGGAAAGGGCACCTTTCATCGAGCTATGATAGTTTTAAGTTAGCTGTGGAATGTGGCCCTCAGAGTTACATCAACATCTCTGATAGAATATTCACAACAAATGGCATTTGAAAGAGAGGGTGGGGTATACTTGTAAGATGTGCCTGATTGCTTGCTCTTTGTGGAGCTGACTCGCTCCATTTGCAAGTGAAAGGTCAACTTCCCTTAAATAACCTACCTCATCCCAGAAGCTGGTATTTTCCACTGGAGGGGGAATCCTTGCCTGTGGATTAGAAGGCCCTAGTCATGCCAAAAGTGGACATGGTGTGGTCCAAATGTGGCAGTCAAGTGTTGGCAAAAGTGGCAAAATTTGGACCTGTCTATTATTAGCAAACCCAACTGGAATATTATAGTAGGGAGCCCTGACATCTAGTGTATCCCTCATAGAAGTTAGAATAATAGAAGCTTATTACTATCTCACACCCAAAGTGTGTAAGTCCCTTGAAGCAATTCATGAGCTGGATGCTTCCTTTATTTGCGAGACGAGTTTGTAATTACCACGAGCCATAAGAGTGTGCACAGCTAATCAAATGGGGCAACTGAATTACATCGTATTGCGTGTATCTAAATATTACACAAACAATTTTTATATTGTGGATAATCCTATCCAGAGTATTTATATGTATGAATTATGTTTTTCCCCCAATCCCACATCACACTTTCTACATCAACACAGTAATTTGTCTACAATATTTCACAGAAGGCAGCCACCCAAGAGTTTCATTGATTCACTACACACACCACATCCTAATTCCAAAAAGAACTTTGCTATAATGAACCTGTCTAGTAAAAAGTAGACATCCAGGTGTGTTATTTGCATTCCTGTAATTTATATTTGTGAGACTGCCTGTTCATGAGTGTGTACGTGTTGTGTGTGCATGTGTGGCATATAGACTTAGCTGCATTAGGGCTTACCCGTACGTGTAGCACATAATTGGAAACTCTTGACCACAGAAAGGTTTTGGACCTCGTGATGTGCCCCATGTTTTCATGCTGATAGGAGCCAAGACCAACTAGGGCAGATATAGGGTCAGCACTGAAGTGCAAAGTTGTACAATTTAGGGGGGAGTAGAGGTAGATCCAGGATTTAGAGAGGGGAGGGTGGGGGAGCGGGGAGGGGTGAGACATTTGGCACTGATAGAACATGTGTGTAGTGTATTAATGATAGCAACTACCACTCAGCCAGTACACACTAGCAGTCTGGTCCAAGATGGAAGGGGTCACCTCACGTGTATGGGGTGTGTGTGGTTGGGGAGGTTGGGGGAGGTGCTTGTATGGTGTGTTTCAGGAGAGGCCAAGTCCAAAGCCAGCACTTTTCTGTGGCTGTCCCCAGGGAGGTAATGCTACCTCCTTCATGCTACCCCTCCATCATGAGCACCATTTCTACCTGGGGGGTCTAGAACATTTCTGCTAGAGTCATTATTATTATATATTTATTAATACGCATTTACACATTGCCTCCTCCCCCCCCCCCCCCAAATATTCCCATGATCAAGAATGTTTAGTTTATGTACTAGAATGTAACGACATAGGTGCAAAATTACAACAAAAATGCACAAACTATGTCCACCATTTAGTTGGTACTATAATTACATATAAATATATATAATTATAACCTCCTTGCCCAAATTATTATATTATGCTTTTATTAATTTGTTTTTTCATGATGAACATAGACTGGTGAATTACTTTTCTATGGGAAGCATAAAACCCTCATGTGCACATATGCACTCATCTGCCTTTATTTAGTGCATTTTTACTGCTATTGGACATCTAACCTAGAAATACACCAGTCCTGATCAAGGGGGAAATGAAGAAATACACACCTTATAACTGCATGTGCAGCCAATTTTGGGAAGAGTCAAATCTCATTGTACTTGTCTCCCATATATGTCATAATTTTCTCTCGCTTTATTTTCTCTTGCTAAATTTAACATTTCCCTCCAATAATTATTAATAGGTAGTACTTGATACAGTTGGTAGCTGATCAAATATTTATGCCAAAATTACATTCATCATAGCTGGTGTAAACACGTAGAAGAGTCACTGAGTCTTCATGTGGCATTCTGGCATACACTATCAATTCTATAGCACACATTCTCCAACTATTATATACTATACTTATACATACTGTAGTGAGAAAGTTTTGAGTGGACCGAATTTCATTCAAATCTTGAGGATAAACTTTCGAGGAAACCCTATCTAGTTCTCCTACGTAAAATATTATTTACTGTTCATTCACATATCAACTTTCATGGATCATAAAACATTATAAAAAAGGAGAGAAAATTGATTATATACACACAAAACATAACCAGTTAAAGAAGGTAACTGCAAGTGTTTGGGTGTTCGTTTTTCATCAGCAGCAAACACCCAACCAATTTTCATAACTTCACCAATTACTTAATTAACCTAGTAGAAATTTCATGAATACTTCAAATATCATCAAAATAGCTGCAGTATATTATTTATAACTACTTCTGGTCACAATACAAATCCTGCCAAGGTGCAGGCCACATATTGATCACAGATTCAGTATGTACATCAAATTGGAGCGCTCTGAGATACAGATTAACTTCAAATGCCTACATCACAATGTAAGTATATTATACACATATATGAATACCTAAAACTGTAAAGAAAATTAAGTCAATGACCGCATTAATTACTGATCATTGCAGAAACTGTTTATGTTAAGAATGTACATACCAGGTCTGCAAGCTCTAAGGGACACTTTCCCATGCCATATCTTCTTTTTTATAGCTGCCTGAGGATCCAATTTATATGTATTTGGAATTCTTCCTTTAACACTCAATTTTTCCCTAATTTTCAAATGCAATGGTACATATACTGTATACAGGGATGATATATATATATTTAACTTGTATAAGATCTATCTACCTCATTAGCTTTCATATATCCTTAATGCATCCATGGAAAGAAAAATCTGTAGAATATTTGGTCAAACACATTGTGTAAATATATGTTCTAGTTATTCTATCATACTGATCTTACTCTTAACTAGAATTTAATGGTGAAGAAATAAGAATAACTTAATATTTTTAGTATGGTTTCATTGGTAGGCATAGTCATTCCAATATGAACATAATTACAGAAGCATATTTTATTTTAATGGTCAGTAATAAATTATACAATTGTTTTAAAATGGTAATGCCATAGGAGTACTACTTTATATTTTAATTTAATAAAGATGTCCTTAGGTTATTGTTATACAATGTTTTTGCTATAGCTCATGAGAGGTATTTAATATGTCAGTTCTTGAATTTCAAGTGCACTTTCATATTGGTTTCTCCCATCTCCCTCTCTTCAAATAACAGAAAAATTACTTATATTTGCTTAGGATTCTGTTATATAATTAATTCTGCACGTGCCCTGATGAGACTGCACAGCAAGCTTTTGATTATTTTTCCTTGTTGTCAGTCACACTACGTTTATACCAGACTGGTGCTTTCAACTTTTTTTCAAGAGATTGAAGGTGCTCAATGTTGCTCAGAACAACAACAACAGAAACAACAACAACAATGATAATAATAATTAGTAATAATAAATAATAATAAATAATAATAATAATAATAATAATAATAATAATAATAATAATAATAATAATAATAATAATAATACTACTAATAATAATAACAACAACAACAATAGCAACAACAACAATAATAACAACAACAACAACAACAATAACAACAACAACAACAACAACAACAACAACAATAATAATAATAATAATAATAATAATAATAATAATAATAATAATAATAATTAAAAAAATTTTAGCAAATTATAATAATAACAATGTACACTGTTGAACTGAACAATCGCATATTTTTGGTATAGGCGTTGATAACTGATGTACCACAGTGGAACTTCTCTCATCTTTTGTTTGTAATTAGGCCTCACATGGTTCCTTCGGTTACTTATCTACTTTGTAATATCCTATATAGTATAGATTTGTATGTTGTATCCAGGATGTGTTGTATCCAGGATGCAGGGGCCCTAAATGAGAGAGGAGAATCCCCATGTTTGGATTGTGTTCTGTCTTGTATTGGAGATCTAAGAAACTATCCTCAACCCTTGTCAATTGTAACTCATCTCGGCACGATATTACATTGGCGTAGTCGGCAGGATTAAGATCTTCCCAAAGAATGGCTGTGAGACCTTTAGTCTTGCCTGAACCCTACCCCAGCTAAGGAAGCTGGGATCAATGGAAGTAGTACCACTTTCTCAATGTTAATGGCAGTACCACTTTCTCAATGTTGCAGCCATCTGAGGGGGATGACGAGAACAATTTGAAATGACTCAGAGTGTGGTTGACAGCGAGAGCACAGATTGCATTCCAATGCCTTCCGCCAGCTACCAGGGCAAGTTTCGACAAAGCCACTAAAGTTTTGAGCGAGCAGTTCTAACCCAAAATGAGGAAGATCTGCTACCAGGCAGAGTTACAAACCAGACGCAAAGGTAAGTCTGAAAGCTGCCAGATCTCGCAGATGATTAGCAGACAAGGCCAACCCAGACTTGGGGGAATGCTAAAGAAATACTAGCTCTGAACGCTTACCTTGCATAACTCGACAATAGCCAGGTCACATTTGGCATTAAGCAGAAAGCCCCGCAGATGCTGGACGAGGCAGTCGCAGGCACCTTAGAGCTGGAGTCGTATCTTACTCCCAGGATGATGGTTGCAACTGTTGAGAGGAAGCCCTCGGAAGTAGACAAACCACCATTGGCGGGTTAGTAGTCACTCGGAAAGAGATAATCTCGCCACTCTAGTCGAGAGATTGACTGATAGAATTGAGATACTAGAGATGAACTATTCTGACTCAGACAGAAGCAAGTAGACAGAGAGGGGGGATGCCATCGATGGGAGCAAACCATTCCATGAGGGTAAATTACCGTGACCGGGACTCAAGGAGAGGCTCTTGGCAATGGGCTACTGATGTTACCTGCTGGAAATGTGGTAAGAGCGGGCACATAGCGAGATATTGTCGCTCTTCACAACTGGACCAGCCACAGGGAAACGGGAATCCTTCTTCAGAGGAGCCTACCACAGAAGGATAGTGAGGATGAGGCTCATTTACCTAAAGTGATTGTTTCTTTAACCCCCACAGGTGGCTATACTGTGAGTGGTAAGGTCAATGGGCATGCAACTACCCTGGCAGTTGACACAAGAGCCTCAGTGTCACTCATGAGAAAGGATGTGTGGGACAAGGTTAGTCATGGCAGAGAAGTCAAACTCAAACCCTGGAAAGAACAGCAACTGGTGAGCATGGTAGATCTCCTCTGCAGGTCTATGGATATTCACCCATCGACCTGTCCCTCCATAGAATCCACTATCAGGCTGACATCGTCGTGGTGAGTCCACTTACTACTGAAGCCATTCTGAGCTTAGATTTTTTGAAAAAACATAAGGTCACAGTAGGTGGGAAGATCAGTGATCCATTATGGCAATTCACCTACCATTGAGTTGCATCAAGACTCCCTATCTTTGTCCTGCGAGTGATGTGGTGAATATGGTGTATTTAGCTGAGGCCATTAAGCTCCTCCCATATTCTGAGCGTATTGTCGTGGCACGTTACCCAAGGATCCACCCCAAAGGGAGCCCTGTGTGGTGGAGCCAAAATGTTGGGAATGCTTACCATTTGCTGTAGCCAGAGTATTGGTGGAACCCAAGTTCCAGTGAGGCATTTAAATCCAACCCCGAAATGGTGTCCCTTTCATCAAAATATTTGGTGGCTACTTTAGAGTCAGTAGAATCACTATTGGAAGAGGTGGTGGCAAGCATACCCACACAAATACCGCATGTGAATTCAGACAAAGCTAAGTGTGTGGGAAATAGTGGAGCGGAGCTGCAGTGAGCTAGGACCAGAGGAGAAAGAGCAGTTTTTCACACTCTTAGAAGAGAATGCTGACCTTTTTGCCACATTTAAATCAGACCTAGGCTGCACCACCAAGATGGAGCACCATATCAACACTGGTACTGCTCCACCAATTAGACAGGCTGTCCACAGACTCCCTCTATATCAGAGGAAGGAAGTACAGGAGTGATGATGTGGCAAAAAGGTCAGCAATTCTCTGAAGTACAGCAGCTGCTACTGGACATGCATAACAGCGATATAGTCCAGCCAACAAGTAGTCCCTGGGGCTCCCCCATCATCTTAGTTCGGAAGAAAGACAATAGCTTTAGATTCTGCATAGATTACCGTAAGCTTAATGAGGTCGTCCAAAAGGATGCATATCCTCCGCCTAGGATTGATGTTACCCTTCTTACCCTTGCAGGCTCAAAGTAGTTTTCCACCGTAGATCTTCTCAGTGGGTACTGGCAGGTGGGGGTAGCAGAGGAGGACCGCCTCAAAACAGCTCTCTGTACAACCGTGGGCTTATAGCAGTTCAAATATATCCTATTTGGCCTGTGTAATGCTCCAACAACCTTCCAGCATTTGATGGATCTAGTACTTGCTGGCTTACAGTGATTACAATGCTTAGATGATGTCCCAGGGAAGATATTCTCAGAGCTCTCAGTAAATTTGAGCATGGTCTTCGAGCATCTCTCTAGAGCTGGCTTAAGGTTGCAGCCCAAGAAGTGTATTTTCTTCCAGCACAAGGTTACTTATCTCGGGTATAATAATTGTGAAGACAAACGAGTGGCCACTGATCCCTCCAAGATCGAGAAAGTGGCATTGTCCAACCGCCACCACAACCCAGGAAGTCCAGCAATTTCTTGGTCTGGTGGAATATTATCGATGGTATATCTGTGACTTTGCTGAGATCGTCCTTCCCCATCGTCATCTCACTGAGCATAATGCTTATTTTAAGTGGTTCAGGAGAAGCTCAGAAGGCCTTCGGGAAGCTCAAAACATATCTAATCTCGACCCCAGTGTTGGGTTACGCTGACTTCCGCAAACTGTTCCTGTTAGATACTGACACAATTGAATCTAGAATAGGTGCTGTCTTGTCACAACTTGATGAGAGTGGTAGGGAATGTGTGATTGCCTATGCTAGTAGATTGCTCAGCAAACCAGAGTGTAGGTATTGCATGACCAGGAGAGAACTACTCCCAGTGGTAATCTTCACCAAACATCTTCGACATTTCCTGATTGGGGAACAATTTACTCTCCGTACCAACCACTGCTCTCTTAATTGGTTAAAGAATTTCCGGGAACCTGAAGGTCAGCTGGCACGGTGGCTGGAATGCTTGCAAGAATTTAACTTTGTTATTCCACACCAGCTAGGGAAGAAACATGCTAATGTAGATGCCTTATCTCGGTTACCTGCCAGCAGTGTGGTCAGAATAGCCATGGCAATTAGGCTGTCACCTCTCTGGTTGGTGGAGAAGACAACGGAAGGGTACAGGAAGGGGCTCATATTCTTGGACCTGTCATCAAGGCAAAGTTAAGTGACACCACCAACTGCAGCTCAGACAAAATAATTGAGCAAAAATACTCAACGCCTTCTCCAAATCTTGAACCAGCTTTAAATCCATGAGGGTATTCTCTACCGTCAGTATGAGAAACCTGACAACTCGACATCTATGTTGCAACAGCTCGTGCCTGAATAAAAGAAGGAAGAAGTACTAAAAGAGATACATGAAGGCACATTGGGTGGATATCTTGTAGAGGATAAAACCCTCGCTCATGTCAAGGAACGTTATTACTAGCCATGGGTGCAAAACCTGTTCATCCTGTGCTAGGAGGAAAACTGCCGCTCCCAAGAACAGGGCACCATTACTGAGATAAAAGTAAGTAGTCCCCTTCAGCTGGTCACTGTTGATATTGTCAGTCCTCTCGCAGAATCGGAGAATGGAAATGCATATATCCTTGTAATGGGCGATTACTTTATACAAGGCGGATGGAGGCATATCCAATTCCAAACCAGGAAGCAAGTACAATCGCTCGAGTGATAACGAATGCGTTTTTCTTTTGGTTCTCACCACCAGAGCAGCTGCACTCTGACCAGGGTATATAGGCAATTTGAGTCTCAACTGATCTTGGAGATCTGTAAACTGCTAGGCATTAGTAAGACTCTATCACCCCTTACCATCCTCAGTCGGATGGGATGGTTGAAAGGTTCAACTACTGTACACTTATCAGCATGTTAGCCACCAGCGTGACTGAACACCCTTTCGAGTGGGAAAAGCAGCTGCGATCTCTCTGTCTAGCCTACAACACCAGCATTCAGGCAACTACATGCTATTCCCCTTTTCTCATGTATGGTAGCGAAGTACAAATTCCCCTTGAGCTCATGTATGGTAAAGCCCTGTCAGAGCCAAACCACATCTCTACAACTGCATACGTAGATCATTTCAAGCCTAGAAGAAGTTTATCAAAGAGTGTGAGAAAGGACTGGTCATAAGCTGGAGAGACAAAAGGAACTTGACCAAAAAGCCGAAACCTTTGGATCGTGGGAATTTGGTGTGCTACATACAACAACTGTCAGATGAAAGGAGTGGCAAGAAAATTTCATCAACCATGGGCAGGCCTGTTCCGTGTTGTAAAACACTTGTCAGAATCGGTTGTATCGACTACAAAACATTCAAAACCATACCAATCGACCAGTGGTACACTTTGATCGGCTCAAATTGAGTCCAGATGATATTCGTTTACCTCCTCGACAGAGACCTACATGCAAAGACTCCCTCCCACCTATAATTGTTCCTCCAAATGGCATTAATCTCACACCAGTGATGGAGGAACCACTGTTACCACCTACGACAACTCCTCCTCGATACCCCCAATGAATTCGTCAATCTCCAGATCGACTATTGCCAGTTGTCAAACATTGATCGCTAAATCCGGGTCGGATTTTTCTATTTGGAGGGGAGCTGTGTAACAATGTTGAACTAAACAATCATCATATTTTTGGTATAGGTGTTGATAACTGTTGTATCATAATAGAACTGCTCTCATCTTTTATTTGTAATTAGGCCTCACATGTTTTCTTTGTTACTTATCTACTTATCTACTTTGTAATATCTATTTATAGATTTGTATGTTGTATCCAGGATGTGTTGTATCCATAATGCAGGGGTCCTGCAAAAAGAGAGAGGAGAACCCCAATGTTTGAATTGTGTTGTATCTTGTTTTGGATGAGATTTAAGAAACTATCCTCAACCCTTATCAATTGTAACTCATCTCAGCACAATATTACAGCATTAATAATAAGAATAACATATAAAATACACTTTCTAATGAAAAATTGACACAATCACACATTATATAATATGATCTCCTGTTGAGGACTCCTCCTCAGATTGACAATATAAGTTTAAAGAATTATTTCAAGCTCATACAAAACAGCCACGACTACAACAACTCTACTCAACTCAACTCAACTGTCTCTCGACTTCCCAGCTGGGGTTCTTAATTAAACTCCCAGCTGGACTATCACGAGACCTAACCAAACAATTAACACTTCATTAGTTATTGCATATGCAGGCTTCTGCACTCTGTTCAGTCTAATTAAGCATACACACATTATCTCCACTTGCTTTTACTGTTGTTGTTAGGGATGTTCATCGGGATTCCGCTGGGGATCCCTAACACACCTCCTCATCGTATACATCAATATTTTACTCTTTAACTGTATAATGATTGGTAGCTTAGTCTATATACTGATCACTACCAGTGAGGTTTCATTATATAGCTGCTATATAATGAAACCTCACTGGTAGTGATCAGTATATATGCATACATTCTTGACCTGTCAATCCAATATTTATATATTGGAGTTGGTAACCACAAAGTTACCTACCTGAATTTGTAGTATATAGAAATGAAAATAGTGCACTAGAAGATATCTCTGATTTGTCTAGGTTTTCATATATGACATAAATGGTACTGTATGTAAAATTTGAGTGATAAGATAATCCCTATGGCATATATATATAGTCGGGCAAGAACAATTAAAATTCCATTATGTGTTGAATGTAATTCAATCATTTAGTTTACATGAAAATGTTTTTTTCGGAAGAAAATATTAAAGTTTCCTGAGAAAGAATCTGTAGTAAACAAATTTGACAATTTTGTTTTTATTAATAGTTTCACCCTTCAAGGCTGATTCTCGTTATGCTGACACCAATGCAAGAATATACTTGGTTATATTATGTTTTCTTGTATGAAATTTGTGGTGGCCCATACTATTGCAATCTTCCCAACTAATAAATTACTTTAAACTGTAAGGTTCTTTTAACAGTAGATAGTTACAATGTTAAATGCATTGCCTCCCGCCTACAGTCGGTTCTAATGGTAAGGTCTTTAAAATTAGTTCTCCCCTCTGTCCACTGACATGTGACAACTATCGCTATCCACTCCCTATCTGCAATGGAGGATGTTTTACTGGCTGTAAATGTCCTCCTCGAATGGTACAACTAGAGGATGGATGTGTTTCTTCATCAAACTGCCCCAGTAAGCTGTGCATTAGCGATTTACCTTACTAATATTATTGGCGAGTACTTAAATTTTGCTATCCCACATATAAAAATGTTACAATGTCCCTTTCTACAAGTTTGGGTGGTGGTGATTGCACATATCCTTTTGATACTTTATCCCAATTTCATATTAAATGGATGCCAGAAGTTTAAATGTGTTGCATTGTCATTTTTCATTCTCCCAATCTTGTGAGATACACATTGATAATTAATAGATCCAGTGAATGAAGTGTTTGCTTATAAAGGAGGCACTGCACACATCCGGGGATATAGAGCTGGAACTACTCGATTATTGGGTTTCAATGTTCATGACAATGCATATTAAACCATGTCATCATTATTTCTCAGTATATTACTGTCCACTCTAGCATTTAGGCAGTCATTAATCACCTGCTTTTCATTTGAAGCATGTTGGCAGTGAGAATAAATGCATTGCTTTTTTCTTCTTCTATCGACCAGAATGAAATTCAGTTCAACCATTGGCAATAAACCGAATAAAAATAAGTCTTCTGAAGAACACAATGCAAGATATGTTGTGTGCTGATTTGTCTAATTGTCCAAAGTAGTCTGAACTTCTCACAGCTCTATTGCAACATCTCACTAGTCTTTGTTGCCATAACAACATTGCTGTGCTGAAAGCATAAACCAGTGCTTGATAAACTTATTCAGGATAGGTGTAAAAAAAAATTGTTTCTATGGCATGACTGAATTAATTATTTTCAAATTTTTTACTCTTAGAGTGCCTTAGTTTTTCCTCCTCTCCCTCATGCAATGAGTAGTTTGGAGCACGTTGCATCCTGTTCTGTATGTAGTACAACTAATTTTTGCTTGGCTATGTAGCCAGTTTTCTTTACTCCAGCTTCAAATAGCTATAACAACCATTCTGAGTTTACATAAGGCAGAGAAAAGCTAGCCCCCACAAGGCAGTTGGACAGAAAACATGATATTGCCGTTATGTAGATTCCTCTCTATGTATGTATACACCGTAAAAGTAGGAATGGGAATCCCGTCTTAAATAATGCTGGCTTATTAAATTGGGAATGGTAAAGAAAAAATCAAGCTGGAGAAAGAACTGGCTGCAAGGGCAGGTGAATTGTCCTGCTTATGCAACTGTGTATCAATAAGCTAAGATGGTTCAATATGCTGTGGATTTACTCTGTAAGCCACATACATGAATATACTTTATACTGAAATCTGATAATAGTTATCTGAAATCTTAACATGCTTAGATTTTAGATTGTGGTAAAGAGGGAATCATCCCAAACATCATGCCAGCCTCTGAGCACACTGTCCTGACCCAGTATTTCTCCATGAATACTTAGTTTGGCTTTACTATACTGGTGGAAATGAAGACAAGAAATGTGTGTGTGTATGTGTGTATGTGTGTATGTGTGTATGTGTGTGTGTGGGTGGGTGTGTTTGTGTGTGTGTGTGTGAAAGAAACAGAGCTGATTACTGATGCATTACCAGTGGGCTTATTGGCAATACTTTTTTTAAACTTGAGGATGGAATAAAAGGAAAGCAGTAGCCTATAAGCAGATCACTTTCTGATGTGGAAAGCTGTTACTCTCAGACTGATAAAGAAGCATTGACAGAAGTGTGGGCTACAGAAAGGCTTCATCTGTATTTATATGGAGGACATTTCAATCTTTACAATATCACCACCTAAAAAACATATTTTTCTTAATCTTGTTGCTTCTTACCAGCTGAATATTCACAGAAGGTTGACCAAGCATTTCAGTCTTTAAAACAGCTTCACTATAATGAGCATACATAGATAATGCTGCTAAAAACACTCTCTTGCCTTATTACAATCATTGAATCCAATATTGATGAATGCTGGATCAGCATTTTTATCCAAAAAAAATATGTTTGGTACACTAAAACTAATACCATGGGTAGAGAGTTCAGAACTGTTAATAGAAACTGGACCTTAAGCTGACTCACTACTTCATTGATGGAACAAAACTCTTTGCCTCATTACTCAGAAATCATTTTAAACACTGCAATATGCATATTGGCACTACATTTGACTTAGTCATATTAGCTTTTGGTATTAAGAATTCAATATTGTGAATGGATCTATGACATAACATATTTTGTTTAAAGTATTTTTATAACATGCACAGTAGTTGTAATAACTGTAGATTCATATCATGAACAAAGGAGGGGGGGAGGGGGGGAGGGTGTGTGGCATGGACCCTCTAATGTGGAATTAAATGTTGTAGCAGTTATTAGTGAACTATTGTCTCATATGCCATTGTAACTTGCAGAACCATTAAAAATACAATTCTTCACTGATGCCAAGAGAACCAGTACATTTCCTTTTCAAGGTCAAGGTATATATCAATGGTGCAACAGCAGTCAGTGGATTGGTGTGCTGACCTTTATGATGATGTTGATCGCTTTCATGACCCACTTTGGAGTAATCACTTCTGATGCTATTATATATGTAGCCTGTATTATGTGATGTGGATTTGATGACTGTGACTTAGGTTTTCTTTCAGAGTATAATTTGACATCTAATAATTGTTAGACTACACAACTGCATTTTGGATTCTTAAAATATTTATTCCACCTACCATAATTTTTGTGTCCATCGACAATAGTTCTAATTATATTGATACATATGCATATCTAACATGATAACCTGGTAAAATAGGCTCAGGATATAATCTACATAAGTATACTTAAATCTACCCATTAATACACTCTCAGCCAATAATAACATTAACTGCCCACTGCTGACCTTAACAAATAACACATTGACTTGCTATATGTACATATTATAATCTATAGATTCTTTTCAAGATAAGTGTCTCATGAACACTTGTAGGAAGAGTATTTTGGATGTAGTTTACTGTGATTATTTCCTCTTTCAGGACTTTTGTGGCAGCTGGCATTATAATTAATATAATTATTACAGATCTTGCTGATACTGTAAAAGTCAAACTAATCAAGCTGAGACCTATATACTCAAACATATTATTATACTAATATGCTATACATAATGTTATATAACAAGTTGATACTATTGCATTTGTTAATATAATGTTTTTGATAAAAATCAAATAGAGTTATCATATACAATCAGCATGAATTTAATATATGAGTTTATGCTAACGATTCTGTATCCAACATCTTCAATAAATTATGATG
Organism: Cladorhizidae sp. MBARI D1340-BT2; assembly: GCA_028752905.1. Taxonomy (NCBI): domain Eukaryota; kingdom Metazoa; phylum Porifera; class Demospongiae; order Poecilosclerida; family Cladorhizidae; species Cladorhizidae sp. MBARI D1340-BT2. The sequence goes on along the minus strand of JAQNBH010000016.1, from coordinate 45,022,410 downwards.
GCTTATCATGCAGAAGAAAGAATACCAATCACTAGGGAGCAACCAGGAGATACATAATAGCAACAGACAACATTCAATAGATCAGTGTTTCCTTTTAAAGCACTGTAATCATCTATTTACCAATATATGCACTAGAGTATATAATATCCATCATTAGAGAACTGGATAAAGTTCAATTACTACTTATTTACCTGTGATTGCAATTCAATGTAGAATGAAGTCAGTTCCGATTACTGTAGAACCTATCACAGCTTACATGAGTGTCTAAAATATTGGTTGGAAGTTATGCGTAATCTGTTAGATAAATTGTCAAAGTATTTAATCATAAATTGGATATGTACACCCTCTCTGATGAGGGCTAGCCGAATTATCAAGTGACTAAATATAAGTTAATTACTAAGAAAGTTAATTTTATTTCAGAAGGAGCAAGTATTGAAGACAAATCATATCTTGCCAGAGAATGCAGGCCTTGGAAGACACCAAACTGCTCACAATTTCATGCACAATAAACACTTTTGCATTAACATGTGCCAAAAAAGATGGTCCTAAAAGTGATCAAGAGATCAGCGAACTGGTCTTTCGCATAAAGCAAATTCAGTGTTTCAGGTAAAAGAAATCCCAAGGACATGTCCAAAACTGCTAGAAGGTCTAGAGAGGTACAGTTCGGATGGGTTGCTAGATACTACATTGAGCTCTGCAGTTATCACACGACATGTAAAGGGTGACTTCAAAATTAAAAAAATACATAGATTTTTTTTTACATTATTTAATTATGAGTTAAACAACAGCAAACAAAAAACAGTAGCAAATTCATAACTTATAGGTCCTTGAATATAGTTATCAAAATTACATTAATAAAAATAACACATGTAATTAGTATAACCACCCATTAATGACAGCACTAATCTACATAGATAGAAAATGTCGTAATGTTGCAAACAGTACATATGCAGTAACAAGTGCAGTATTTTCCACATCTAGTGGCTATTTTTGTATTTGCACATCTGCAATTTCATCTCACAGTAGCACACATAGTGTTGGCAACTCTGAGTCTATTCTTAAGGAACTCACTATACTAGAAGGAACCAATATTTTTCTGAAATGCTTCATTTTCATCTTACACTTTAGCCCTTAAATGTTGATGTTCTATTTACTATTTCATCTGAGATGTATCAAAACCAGTAGTTTGTGTGACTCTCTGGAGGGTACAGTCATGTTTATTCCCTTTCAGCTGCCGATGTAGCTACTATTGAGTTGAGCACTTTTCTGTACTCATTTCATATGTCATAATTATGAAATCACGAGCTGACACATTGTGTAACACATAGTATGGTAACCATTAATTTATGATACAGCCAACTTCAATTGTTCAGAGCAATAATGAAAATTTAAAATAAAAACATTTGAGTTAAAAATAAATTCTTTATCTCAGGAAACTAAAAAACTCTTTTCTTGTAACCTGAATTAAACCTTGTCCAGTGCAGAAGTGCAATGACTCCAACCTCTCAATTACATTTCTTAGCTAAAGTAGTTAGCAGCAGTGGTGCAGATCATCACTATCTTACCTCAATATACCTCCTCCAGTGTGCAGTAGTTCATTCAAAATCTCTTGTGTTCTTTAAACAAAATTAAACCCGTTTAAAATATTGTTTTTACAGCCCCCATATGTAAAAATTATAATTATTATTCAGGTACATGCCTCTGCTATATTATCTAGCTTGATAGGTATAGCAATAATTGATTAGAGTAGTTATCAGTGAGAGATGATGTAGAGAACCTCTTCTACTGTCAAAACTCAACCTAGAGATATCTTGTACTTAAATAAAGGAAATCATTGAGTTAACATTATTATAATATTCTATTACATGAAATTATAACTTGACTAAAGAGATTTAAGATTTAATATTAATCCACAATAAAACATTCTAACAAAACTAAAACAACTTAATTTTTTTATATTGGATACATAACAATTGAGACCATATATATACTTGGTCATACTACTAAAGATATTCCTAAGCCACAGCTCCTTAAAGGAAGAGAAAAAACTGGTACATTATCACCTTAGAAGAGCCTACATTCAACAAGTTGTGAGGCAAATTCTTTTTATAATGTGCTTATGCAAAATAACAGCTATTCTAAAAATCAAAGAACTTAATTGTGCACTATCGATGTTAGAACCCATGTGACCCCATTGGCGATAGAGGAGGATTTGACAAATTTGCTTATTAAATACCCCTGCTTGGGAATGACTCCTGCCATCAGATTCTCTCATCTTCTCCTCTTTATCACAGGGTCTAATGAGGATTTCACATGAAAGACTGAAATTGTTGTCAAAAACTTAGTGAATCATTGTAGAGCAAATTCTTGCCACAGCATTTAAGCAAGAGAAGACATAAAGGAATGTGATCATGGTTTCAACCAGAAAAAATCTTTGGAGGGTAGTTATATAGAGAAGAGGATAAACATGCAAAGCATACTGTTTAGGGGGTTCTCATACCTGTGAATCCTTACCCTTGCATCAACCTGCATTTCAGGACAAAATCCTTATTCACCTGAAACCCTGAAAAACTACATTTTTATTCTGGATTTTGTGCATTAGCTGCAGTTTTGGGGTCCACTGATGAGGATGTCTGGGTATGTTAGTTTGAGGATATATTCCTCAAAGGCCTAGTTGTGGTCAAGCAATCAAGGAGTTGGAAAAGAGCATAGATATTATAGGAATTTCTGCTGAGTGAACCTCAGACATGGGTGGGAAATTAATTGTGAGTGCAGGAGATGATGTTCATGAAATGGATTTCTCCTCTGCTGCACTGAAGGAACTACAAGCAACCGATCCAACTCTCAGTGGAATTTGAGATTCAATTTACCGATCGAACTTATCGAATGTTTTATGTCCATCCAATTCAAATAGGTCCGTATCATTAACAGACTGGTGGACCTGTTGATAGGCTTAATCTGACCTTGAAATAGATGTTAGGAAATCTGCAGAGAATACAAACTGTTTCCTGTGTCAGCCATAGAAGCTGGCTGTAAACCTCCTGTAAGGGATTTTTTCTAGCAAGTGTAATGCTGCTGAAATAATACCATCTGTGAGCCATCGTCTTGCCAAAATATCCTATTCATGTTACGTAACTAACATAATTTCAGCATTCTTTATCCAATATTAGAGAGTATACAGGCAGGCTACTTCATTAAATATACAATTTCGTGCATGGGGTCGAGTAAATATTTACAACCAATTTTCTTCAACATTAGGTTAGCTATCCTATAGCTTACCCTTAGGCTATTTCATATTCCCCTCATCAATAATTCTATGCCTTTTCAACTGAAGTATTACAATCACAGCTATAACCAGACATCACTTTAAAAACTAAGTGGTGATATCATGGCAAGGTAATGTTGAACATCAGTACTAAAGAAAGTGAGCTTCAGTACATCTCCAAACCATTAGATATATATATATGTACCTGTAGGGAGTAATGTATAATAGATAACAACATATTATACTAAATAAAAGCTCCAGATCACTATGTAATGCTTTTTTCTATGGTGCCATTTGAAATATGTGTGTGTAGGGTGTGGGGCGGGGAGGGTGGGGGAGGGGGGGCGGAGTGAAGAGTTGAAGAGTTAATTTATGATTTGAACCCCATGGCCATTACTCAACATTAACAGCAAAGGCACTTTAGGCTACTCGGCAAAATCATATTCACAGAGTTGTAATTAGAAACTCATACAGTTTTGACCAACTATTGGATTGGTGTAAAAGCCAGCTTGATTGTTCAGTTCATCACTACGGCAAGAGTGAACAGTTTGGCCAATCTAGCTAGTGTGCACTATTCAAGCTAGCTATAGCAAGGACAGTATGTTGTTCTGTAGTTGGAGTGAGGGGAGTCAGCATTTCTATGGTTAAAGTGTGGAGAGTGTCAACTGTTCGGGTGGAGCACTGCTAAATCAACGGCAAGGCAGGCAAGTTGCTAGGTCTGCACATGGATAATTGTCTCAGTGGTAAGTTGGCATGGCTTGAAAGGCTTGCATGGGTTTTATATTTGCCTTAGTGTAAAATAATATGTGACAGGATCTGAGAAAAGGGACCTTTCGTAGAAATTTTGAAAATTGAGTTATTGATGTTAGGACAAATAACACACAATTGCCTATTGAATGGAACAAAAATTAGGTCTTAATTCCATTCTAGACCAAAGATATGAACCTCAGAATGTAAGAGGATTACAGCATTCATTTCGAGAAAACGCGGTTTGAAAGGGTTTGCTTACTAATCTCCGTGCACCTCCGCGCACGCTTAGTTCGATTTCTGAGGTAAGAAGAAATGCTTTTTTTGTCTTGTCTACGGAGCAAGGACTACGCTGTGTATGACGTGTACAGGTAACTTTTAAGACCATTGTTAGTGTGCGAGTAACAAAAATAATAATAATAAAGAGTGAGAAAACACACACGATGTTTATCTAGGTAATGCTCATCTAGTAGCTAGCTAATGCCCAACCGGTACTTAGCGAATGCTCCACCAGAAGCTAGCGACTGCTCGGCCTGTAGCTAGCGAATGCTCGGCCTGTAGCTAGCTTCCTGTGCACTTGGAGACGCCATTATTCACAAACAGTTCTTTTTAACGCGCATTAACGAGGGACTTTCCCCTTTCTAACGAGGTTTTTTTCTCCCATTCTTCCGTATACGCAAGCAGTATTCTCTCAATTGCCCTCGCGTTACATACAAACGTAGGTCCGTCCACGTTTGACCAGCCATCTTCTAACAGCACGCTTGCATACAAGGAAGCAAGCAGAAGGTTCAAAACTTCACACAGAGGTAGAGGAAGGATAGTAGATACCTATAATACCAAAAAAAATATTTTGTCAAAGTATGACTGCTAGACTATTTTTGGTTATAGCACAAAACTGTTTTTTCTACGAAAGGTCCCTTTTCTCAGATCCTATCACATATGTGTTTTGACTTGAAAAATGCCATGCATGAAGGGGTGAAGATCAATATAATACTTATAATGTCCTACCTTATGTATATGTACAGACATACATTTATATCATTCTGTGAGGCTTTGTCCATATTATTATGCATAACTTAATATGCTGCTCTTATACACTCATTGTGGCTCTTCTTTTTGCGTGTTTTGTCATAGGAGGTACTTATATGAGCACCCAAACCTGCAATGGCTGAATACAAAATGGCATGTATATACATGCACAATACACATGTATTCTCAAATTTGCATGCACAAGAATAGATTATGGGGTGTCAACAGTGTCTCATGTCATGGCAAGAAACAGCATTAGTAAACGTAACTTGGGTTAGGGCTAAACATAACAATGTATTTACCAGTAAAAGGGTTTTCAAAGCTAATAATTGATGATTCATCTTTGACACTAGGAGGAAAAAACGGGAAAATATACACAGATGACAAAAAGTGCTCATTCTAAATCCTCCACTCACAATTTTAAGTTCATCATATTGAAATTCCTTCTAGTAGTAACAATTTTCTAGCCCTAACCTGCACAATAAAGTTGTCAAGCTGTCACAGAATACACTGATAATATTATACACAACAGCCTGAATTCAAATTAAGACACTAATGCCTGCATGCCACCAAAATATTATCTTCAGAGTGCCAGATAAGTTCTATCTGTGAAAATTCATGAACTGGGGGAAAAAATGGATTGAAATACACAGTAACAGGTGTGTAAATCAAGGTGTATACAACAACAATAATAACAACAACAACAACATCTATAATAATTATTATAGAAATGAAATAAACAAACATCAAAATAGACCTGCAGGAGAATCGGAAGAAACACCATTGCCACAGCAAGTTGAGGGTGCAATGAGTTAACAACTAGCATCTGAAGGTAGAAGTCTGGATGTGTTGAGGCATCACCTCCAATGATCAACTGCTGTGAGGAGTCCTCTATTGAAAATATCTTCAGGTCTTCCTATGGTAGAGTGTCAATAAATGAGAAGATATAGGGTGTGAAGGTGTTTTAAAAGTAACTTGGTCTTCTTCCAAGTTTTTCAAACTTGGGAGGGATAGAGTGTGAGTGTTAGGATTGAAGCAGAAAAATCCTTGTTCACTAGCTAGTTGAGTTGTAAAAACACTGTCATCATCAGAAGACCCAAACTGAAATATATTTTTACTACTAATCTATTTTGGGGAATATTTTTTAAGAAATCACTTTAACTTTACAAATAACAACAACAACAGCAGCAACAACAAAATACAGTAGTTTTCATTATATCCATGCATCTCTAACACACTAAATTTACAACCGAATGAAATTATTGCATGGACATAAAGGTGGTAAATATTTCAATGACCTCAATAATCAACTTGAATTCCTTCATCAGATGCTATGACTCACATGAGCTTGTAATATAGATATTCACTGTGCAATATAAACCATAATCACCTGATGTGGAAAATAATAGTAATAATAATGATACTACTATATACTAATAAATAATAATGATAATAATGATAATTACGATAATAATGATGATAATAATGACGATAATAATGATGCTAATAATGACGATGCGATAATAATGACGATAATAATGACAATAATAATTCCAATAATTGCAACAATAATAACATAATACATAATACTAACAATAACAATAACAATAGAAATAAGAATAACAATAACAATAATAACAATAATAATAACAACAACAGCAACATCATAATAAATAGTAATAATTATTAATAATTAATAATAGTAATAGCCAATAATAACAACAGTAATAATAACAGTAATATAATAATAACAGTAATAATAAAAACAACAGTAATAATAACAACAGTGATAACAACAACAACAATAACAACAACAATATAACAACAACAGCAGCAGCAATAACAACAACAATAACGATAACAACAGTAATGATAACAATAATGTTAACGACAACAATAATAACAACAATAACAACAATAATAACAACAACTGTTATAACAACATCAATAATTATAAGGTGATTTAGGTGATTTAGGTGATATTAATTTTAACAATAACAACAACAACAACATCAATAATAATTATTATAGAAATGAAATAAACAAAGAATAAAAATTTATAATTTTTTCTTCTTTTTTTCTCCACATCGGGTTCACGTGCAGTTCCCATGCTGGATGCGTGTGCCGAGATATGGTTTCTATCACGTGGTTAATAGCTAGCTACCAATGTATAACAAGCTCATGTGAGTCTTAGCATCCTGATAAAGGCTAGAGCACTCTAGTTGAACCGTAAAATTCAGGTTGGCTATTAAGAAGGTTATTGTAATTTTGTTATGTAAACAGAATTCATTGAGAGCATAAAATTTATAAATGCAAAAGGAGTAATCTGCATGAGTTTAAATGGGGCTATAAAGAATATAATTATGTACCTGCATCCATTGAATGATTTCTTCAGAGTGCAAACTGATGTATAGGATTGATAAGCAATACATTATGGTCCTGAGCTTAGTTGATTTTTTTAATCCTTGGCATCTTCAAATAAGTCCATATATCTCTTCATATCCTTCCAATGCTATCATACTCCCACTGACCCGATCTTACATCAGTGCCGTTTCAATAGGCAAAACCACTTTGATGCAAGAATACAGCCAGGTATCATGGAGATGTCATGTTTAGTCACTTATGATATGAACCTACTGTAAAAATACTAACTCTTATTCAGAATAATAAGTAGGTTTTCGTTAAAGGCTCTACTAAACCATTACATTTTGTTTGGGGTGGTTAAACAAATTCTGTGTTATGTTTTAGAGATACAGCTTTTTTTTAAACTTTGCCTACAAATTTTCTGCCTTGATCTGAAATGGTTATTTTGGTACGGTTATACTTCACCATTATGTGAAGCCAATGTCAGAATAATATATCTCAACTTCATATCGTATCATCATGTATGTAACCGAAACTTCTTTCTGGCCAAGACGCGCTTTGCTCTTGTCAGATCCAGGTTCCCCGTCAGACGCCTGACCCTCTTCTAACCTCCCTGGCTAGGACCTCTCTTCAGACCAAACAACAAACACAGCACCCTTTGCCGTGTTGCTGATTAGCAAGAGTCTAGTGCTAATATATCTCAAGGACAACGAATCAATCAAGTGCTCTTACTCAATAACAATTCATACTCAATAAAGACAACTCTCACTTTTTAACACCCTCTCTCAATAGTATACAAGGTTCAGTCCTTTTATAATTACGAGCTACTTGTTCAGTTTGATGTCACTTGTCTCCAAGGTGACTTCATGGCAACCTATCAGGAGCTCGCTCCCGAATCCACGCAAGAGTATCGTTGTCTGAGTTCTCCTACCAAGGTCGAATTCGCGATCATTGATATCTTGTGGCTTCCCACATTCTCTGCATTATTGTGGTTTGCCATGTTCTCTACATTTGTGTGGTTTGCCAGATTCCCCGCATTCGTCTTGTGGTTTGCAGGAGCCAGGAATCTACCTGTCAGAGGTTTCTCCGACATTCCCTTTTCCTTTGATCGTGAGCCATGGTCATGAGACAATCCATCAGCATTGGCGTTTGCCGTACCAGCTCTGTGGCTAACAGTGAACAGGTAAGACTGCAGTACTAAAGCCCATCTAGCCAATCTTCCGTGTGCGTCTTTCAGGCTTCCAAGATGTGTGAGAGGGTCGTGATCCATCTCAGTGTGAAATGTTGTGCCTTGCAGGTAAGTCCTAAAGTGCTTGACCCCCCGCACAATCGGTGACTAAAGCCTCACGCTCTATAGCCGAGTACCTTTGTTCCCTCGGTAGCAGTTTGTTCGAGCCAAAGGCTACAGGATGCTCGTCTCCAGCTTGATCTCTTTGGCTCAGCACGTATCCCAGTCCAGTGGCTGATGCATCCGTCTGTAGGGTGAACTTCCTCGCCCAATCCGGGGTCGTTAGCACTGGCTCACTAGTGAGCACATCTTTAAGCAAGTTAAAGGAATGTTCACACTCTTCACTCCATTCAACCATATTACTTTTGTGTTTCTGGGTTAATTCGGTTAAGGGGTTGGCTATGGTGGAAAATGTGGGGATGAACCTACGGTAATAACCGCATAACCCAAGGAATGCCCATACCTGTTTTTTAGTCTGTGGTAGGCTATATTCATTCACTGCCTTAACTTTACATTCCAAGGGCCTCACTTCTCCACCACCCACTATATGTCTCAAGTAGTTACACTTATTGACAGCGAAACTACACTTTCTCTCTTTGATGTAAACATGCTTCTCGTAATCTCTGCCACACTTCCTTTAGGTCACAGACGTGCTCATCCCATGTGTTACTACGTATTAGGATGTCTTCCTGGTAAAACCATGTAACCCATGCAGCACGTGGTCCATCAGACGCTGAAACGTTGATGGGGCAGATACTAACCAAAGGGCATGGTGTTGAACTGATACTTCCCATAAGGTGTAATGAAGGCTGTTTTGGCCTTACTATCTTTTCCCATGGGAACCTGGTAAAATCCTTTAGTGAGGTCTAGAGTGGTAATGTACCTTGCCCTCCCGATGTCAGTGATTAAATCTTCAATGTGAGGTGAAGGGTACGGGTCAACAGTAGTCGCTGCGTTTAGATTCCTGTAATCTGGGTGGATCCATCTTTTTTCTGCACTAACATGATAGGGGCTGCCCAAAGGCTCTTGGAGGGTACAATGATACGTTGGTGTAATAAAGTCTTAATCTCCTCCCTTAGAAATTCCCGTGCCATATGTGCTAGCCTCTATGGTGGTAAACGAATTGGGGGTGGTTATGTCATGACTAACTAGGCACGTCCTCCCCGGGACGTCCTGTATGACATCCCTGTATACCTCTTTTACCTTGGTGAGTTGGCTTGTTTGTGAGAGAGTGAGTATGTGTAACTTTTCTACCTCATTCAAATCGAATGGGTCGTCTATTTACTGTTCCTCTGTCAGAAAGACTGCAGGGGCTGGTGAAGTCCAAAGCTTCATAGCATTTACGTGGAACGTCTTGTGACACTTCCTACAGGCTCCAATATCTATCTGGTACGTCACTTCTGTGGGTTTTTTTGTGACTGCAAAAGGCCCCTGCCATTCCTTCAGTAATTTATTCGTTTGGGTTGGTCTAAACACTACAACAAAATCACCCACTTCAAAGTTTCTATCCACTACCCTCTTATCATGGTGGTACTTTTGCTTTTTCTTTTCTCTCTCCTCACTCTCTCGAGCAATGTCTCTTACAACTTCTATATTAGACCTCATGACCTCAATGTACTCGGTCACATCTGTCTCACACTGGTCTTCCTTCCCTTTCCAGAATCTAACAAGTTCATCTATAGGATTTCTTATGTCTCTGCCAAACAGTAACTTATAAGGGGAAAACCCTGTCGTGGCATGCACACTACCACGGTAAGCCCACATGATGAAAGGCAAGCACTTATCCCACTCAACCTTGCTGCTTTGTGTCAGTTTCCGTAAAAGCCTTTTAAGGGTAGAATTAAAACGTTCCACCATACCATCCGTTTCTGTGTATGGAGAAGTCCTAATCTGGTTACCCCCGTAGTCTCACAAAATTGTTTAACTACTTTTGACATAAAATTTGTCCCATCATCTGTTAAGAGCTCCTGTGGAACTCTTACCCTGGCTATCAGATCTATTAGGCAGTTCACCACAGTTTCAGCAGTACTGTTTCTCAAGGCATAGGCTTCTGGCCACTTTGTGGTGTAATCCATGGCAACTAAGATATATTTGTTACCGGATTTAGACTTCTTCAAGGGGCCAAAAATGTCCATCACTATGCGTTGGAAAGGCTCGGTGAAAATGGGTAAGGGGCATAAAGGTGCTTTGGCTAACACAGCTGGTTTTGCTTTCTGACACACAGGACAAGACATACATAATTCCCTTACGTCTCTTGCCAGGCCAGGCCAATCCATCCTCCGACGAATCGCCTCCAATGTTCTCTCTGGACCAAAGTGTCCAGCCACCATTGAGTTGTGCCCTAACTGCAACACTTTAATCGGAGCCAACTGCGGGACAATCACCAGATCCTTTCCTTGGTCCTGGTACAGTTTCCGAAGCAGAATCCCATCCTTCCAAAAGTAGGGGCTGTTCTCCTCGCTTGCCTTTTCACGAATTCTCTCCAACGTGGAGTCCGTCTGTTGGGCCAGCTTCAGCTGCTCTGCTGAAATGGTCTCGAAAACATTTTGCTCTTCATTCGTGATGTCACGTGTAGGATCTAGGTCATCTGGTTCTTGTTCTGCTTCTATCTTATTTGGCTCGAGTAGTTCCGGATTCATGTCACTAGAATTCATCCTTTGGTCATCTGAAGTCACTTCTAGGTCATCTTCCGCTTTGCTTACAATGTCAACCGGGTCTAATGTATATGTGACTGGCTGGTCTCGCTCTTGTTCCAGCTGTTCTCATGCTGCAAGCTCGCTCTTTGCTTGCTCTTGGGCACGTGTCATCACCATACACATCGTGTCCCATTAACATATCTACTGTGATGTGCTCTGATACTCCCACAGCCATGTCGTGATCCTTTCCTTCCACAGTCAATGTGTCTTTGTGGCTGGGAAAAGCACTTTCCTTGAGCTGGCAGGGGGATATTCCATGACAAATAATCCTTTGGGTTGATCCATCTGGGGTGCACAACTGACTTTGTACAGCCTGTATCGATCAGACCAAGGACGGGACTCCCATTCACCTTGACTGATCTTGTCCACTTGGGCAAGTGTTCTTGTACGCGTACAAGGTTTGCTTCCTCCAGCTTGACGCGACAATCTCTCTTGATATGGCCTTTCCATCCACATCTGAAACACTCGATCTGTTTTCGGTCTTCGGCTTTCCAATTACTGCTTCTCTCTTCCGTAGGTCTCGACTTGTTGTTGTGTTGCTGGGCCGGGCTGGAACGTTCCCTTCGTTCAGGTCTCCTCGGATCTACTTATCTTCGCTGGTTCCCAAGATACCTAAACACAGCTTCTGCAAGGTCTTCGAATGTCTCTGGTTGCAAATTCCTCATTTGGACCTCTAACCATCTAAGTAATTTTCTCAAGGCCAGTTCATACAAGACAGCATTAAATGCTGTCTTTCCCGTCGATTCAATCCATTTAGTGAAAGATTGTCGGTACGTACTGAACCAGAGGTCGGAATTGCTGGAGTCGAAAGGATATTCGAATGTCTTCTTCCGATAAGTGTCTGCAGAGATGGGGTAAGTCGCCAGGAGGGTCCGTTTGACTACTTCGTAGTTCAATTGGTCTAGAGCAGATAGGTTCGACACGGCGTCAGATCTTCTCATGACAATGAGCTTCTTAGGTGGGTGCTCCATTGTGCTCTATGCCACTCTCCAACCTTTGCTGTCAATGTTTCCAGGTAAGCACCCATGTCGTCCACCTTTTCGACAAACTTCTGCATGATCAGCCTGTGAGGGGGAACTACTACTGGGGCAGGTATAGGGGGTCTGGTGGCTTCAGTCAGCGCTTGGATCCATCTATCCTGATGTTTCAGCTGCATGCCTCCAGTCCTCCTGCCTTTGCTCTTCCACGCTCTCAGCTTTGATCCGTTCCATCTCCACCCAACGATCCATGAATCTGTCCAGTTTCCCTTGTTTTTGACGTTCGAGGGTCTCTAGTGTATCATCGCTCAGCAACCGGCGGTCTTCTCCCGGTCGAGACATCTCCAACAGACACACAATAAGAGTCGTTGACAGCAAAATGCCAACTAATAATAAATAAAACTTAAATATGCAAACAAAACAACGACAAGCCTAACTGGTCAGAGTGGGTTTTCAGGTCCCGTAAGCACAATGCTCGAACCGTTCTCCATATACTGAGATAGCTACTCGGCTAAGGACCTCCAACTAGATCCTGACCTAACCGAAATTAGGGATGCTCCTCTTTGAGTATCCCACCGCTGCCAGCAATGCAACCGAAACTTCTTTCTAGCCAAGACGCGCTTTGCTCTTGCCAGATCCAAGTTCCCGGTCCGATGCCTGAACCTCTTCTAACTTCCCTGGCTAGAACCTCTCTTCAGACCAAACAACAAACACAGTACCCTTTGCCATGTCGCTGATTAGCAAGAGTCTAGTGCTAATATATCTCAAGGACAACGAATCAATCAAGTACTCTTACTCAATAACAATTCATACTCAATAAAGACAACTCTCACTTTTTAACGCCCTCTCTCAATAGTATACAAGGTTCAGTCCTTTTATAATTACGAGTCTACTTGTTCAGTTCGATGTCACTTGTCTCCAGCTTGCTCCCGAATCCACGCTAGAGTTTCGTTGTCTGAGTTCTCCTACCGAGGTCGAACTCGCGATCATTGATATCTTGTGGCTTCCCACATTCTCTGTATTCGTGTGGTTTGCCACGTTCTCCGCATTTGTCTTGTGGTTTGCAGGAGCCAGGAATCTACCTGTCAGAGGTTTCTCTGACAATGTACAAAAAGAGTGCAACTGAATTGGCACTCTTGTCTGGATTTTTTTTGGCCTCCAGCTACCTCCAGCTACTTACAAGAAAAATAATCCCCCAAAGTAACTACATATTTGTTTCCCTTTGTAGTGCTTTGGAAGAGGACCGATTCCAAACTGCAAGAGCAGCATGCACCATAATAAATATGTCGCAAGCCACACTTTGCAAGAACTATACAATAATTTTTTACCATAGTAATTATTCCAAACTTTTGATTTGACAAGCGGGGGGTGGGTGGTGGGCGAGGGGAAATATATGGAACTTAGCCATCACTGTTTTCAATGTAAATAAAAACTTGTAAAATAGAATTCATGTTTTTAAATGCTGCAACTATGTGGTTAATTATCCACCCAAAATCTACAACTGAAATGAGGATTTATGCTTAGGAAGGCTCATAATTATCTAGCTTTTGGATCTAGTGCCTTATTGAGCTATTTATCTATGCATATAGTTTTAAAATAGACTATTGAGTAACTAAAGATAAATAACTACCTTTGATAGCCTGTCTGCTACTGGATGTCTTAACTATGACAATGAAACCAACCTTCTAAAACACTAGAACTTAATGAATGACCATGTATATATTATAATTATCTTTCAATAAAACCCTGAAGTACCTATGGGATGTTTATAGCTATGTTCCACAGCTGCTGCTCTAGTTGATGCACTGATCTAAGCTTGGTCCAAAGAAGGTCCCACAAATGCGAAATAACTGTTTTGATTAGCTACCAGAGCTACAGCTAGGTTAGTTATGTAACATAATTGAATATGTTTTCGATGAGGTGCTCTTATGGGGTGAGAAAAATATAGCTACAAACAGCTAGAGCTGATGGACTGGTCTTGGCGTGGTAAAGAATATGTTTACAAGTGGAAATTTACCCAATTAGTTACTAAGCTTCTAGGAGCCATTGTTTAGGCTTGCTAAATAACTTTACGCAGTGTTATTTCTATAGACTATTCCAGAACTGTTATTGCTACAAACCACAGCTGTAGTTATAGCAGCTGCACTGGTCTAAATTAGAGCCAAAGAAGGAATTTGGCAGACAACTTCCAAGATTAGCCACGAGTTTTTTAAGAACCCTCTAGAGCATTATATATATACTCATTGCAATCCAGACATGCTAATACAAGTGTATATACCCAGGCAATAGGTATTAATATCAGTCCATAAAATCTTCACTATAAAACCCTTTTTCCAAGTATTATTTCTTCCATCTATTTTATGACCCAGCTATTATAATTATATTTAGTTGGTAACATTCAGTGGAAGAATGATGACCTTCGGAAAATTGTATTCAATTCCCTAGGATCTTGGGACATGCCTCTAACCAGTGCCACTCTGTCACCCTTGGACAATTTTTTTTATACGCAAAATTCAAAATGCCCGCCATGAAAACTGAAAAATGGCTATAACTCTGTGAAAACTTCACCTAGAGACTTCTTTTCGGTGCCAAATCATACATTTTCTTTGTCAAGGAATCATTTAACGCACATATATAGAAAATCTGTACCTCGACTCTGTTATGGTAGTTTATTAACTTTGTCTTTTAATCTTGATTTATTAACACTTTACATGCTACAATATACCCTTGATTATATTTATTGAGTGGCATAGCTATTTCCTGGTTTAGCTTCTACTACAAACAATGCAATTATATATTTTATTGATCAGCAAATTTCATAATTTTGAGCACACCCACTATGGATACATTTCTTATTTCTTGAGGTAAAATCACGCCAAAAAAGTATATATTATATATATATTTCTAGCAGGCATCTCTACCTACTAGCTATATACAATCTATAGTGCAGGAAGTCATAGATGTCCATAAAAGTTGGTCTTGTTTAAAGCCAAATAAATCACCTGAAACAGATTTTTGTGATGTCAAAATTAAAGTTTAAGTTTATTATGTTCTGAGGTATATATGTGGACAATGAAAATATTGTTGCCATGATAACTATATAGCTGCTCGAAGAATTTTTTTTTTGCCATGTGATTATAACCATAATTATTTTGCTCTGCATTTTTTAATGCAATCAACAACAGTAGGTAAAGGAAGTTCAGAGAGCACATGCAGAAAAAGTTTCAGGCTCAGGTAAGTAAAATATGTGTCTATGGGGGAGTAGTAGAGAGTAAACATCTTTGGTGATGGTTGACTAACATGCACAATTATTTTCTCTCCATTTCTAGCTATAACAGGACATGGCATCCCTCAACACACATTGTCTGTTTAAAAATTCTATGAACTGCAGTGGTAGCAATAACCTGCTTATAGCTGCTGGCCCTGAAAGACTGCATAGCATTATACAAGCTAGTAAACGAATAGGTGATGGTTTAGATGTTGACCTAGAGGTATTGCTAGATGATAGTTGTAACACACTGTATCTACATAGGAACTGTGTCTCCACCTATACCTCAAAGACTCACATAAAGCGTTTCCTGTCACGCAACACTAAAGCAAAAGAAGAACCAGCTTTCAAGAAAACTTGTAGGTCACACATTAGCCCTTTTTGTTTCAAATATCAATGTTTGATATGTGGAGAACAATGTTATACCAAACCGGATTCAAAACACCCTGGCCGTTGGCGTCGTGTGGTTCAATGTCGAACTGCTGATTATGGATCCAATCGGAACACTTTCAAAGATGTCATTCTGATTTGCGTAATGATGAATGGGCACAACAAGTGTGTCTATGAATTGCAGGAGCAGTTAGTGACTTACATGCTGCAGATGCTCAATACCATAAAGACTGGATGTCCTTGTTCAGAGGTTCTCGTAACATTCAATCGTCAGCATCAAAAAACCTTGAAACATCTCAAGATCAAGCCTTTGCATGTCTGGTGAGTGATCTGATGGAAGACGTAATGCGGATCTGGAACTCTATAGAAGTGCACAGTTTGTACATATCATACAAAGGTGAGTCATTGACACATCGACAACTAATCAAAAGTTTAGCTGAACACTTCGGACAAGACCTTCTTATCTTATCAGGTGCAGGAGTTGCAAGTATCCTTATATTCAAGAGCAATGCTTCCAATGTTCTGAAACTAGTGGCATGCGAAGAGGATGATGATGATTTGGCAATAGCAAAAGTAGCAAAACTGATTGCCATCGAGTCGAAAGAACTCAAGCATGATAAGTTTAAGTACAGAACAAGGATCAACTCTGAAGATGTTGTTGGAGATGTTAGTCCAGCACTTTTTTGCATTTGCTCTCTTTGATATCACCACACCTCAACTATTCACTGCCATCAGGTATGGTAGAAAACATTGTTACTAGTATGGTTACAAACAGGCCAACATCACTACAGATAGCTCTTGGTCTTTTGGTGAGACAGAAGTCAGTAATTGAACAATTGTATGACTTTGGTGTCACTTGTTCTTATGATGAAATAAATCGATTCAAGGCATCTGCTGCCCATGCAGCTGCTAGGAGCCAAGAAGATATAGGCATATCTCACAGTGGTGTTGGATTAGTGCAGACTGTCGCTGATAATTTTGATGCAAATATATCATCACAGAATGGCCTCCAGTCCACTCACGCTTTTGCAATTCTTCTTACTCAAGTGCAACACAATCTGACACAGATTGGGCAAGATCAGCATGATGCCAACCAAATCAAAAGGATAAAAAAATATGAAATGCTAGAAGATGTCTTGCCTGATGTACCAATTCAAAGGTACAGAGGACCACAGGAGCCAGAAATGCCACCCGATGTAGCCACTAGATTTCCTCTTCCTCTAAAGGTGCTAGCAAGGCAGCATGTTGCAGTTTCTAGAGCCAATGATATTGACTTCATGTTCCTCAAATCCATATTGACACAACAGGGAGTACCAGAATTCAATGGTTACAATACTAGGAATGCACGCGAACAAGGGCATACAATATGTCCTGCTACTAAAGCTGTATACCTACCACTGATTGACATGGCTCCTGCAGAACCAGACACCATGTTCACTGCAATGGTGGAATCACAACGTCTTACCAATATGACCGGACAGATCTACACCATCTTCACAAATGACCAGCAACTGTATCGTGTAGTTGTAAACATCACATGGGTGTATCCAGATTGTTTTCATAACTTCATACCAGACTGGGGCGAATGCATACTCTGATGAATTTTTCTGGAGCAGTAAGGTATCTTGATGGCAGACACTGGACTGGAAAATATTCTACAAGTGGTGTAGCCAAGCTGTTATCTGGAAAGAACTTTCCACAAAACATTCGGGCACTATGTCTGGTCACTGAAGAACTACTACGAGGGGATATGGATAGCACTCTGACTTGATGGAAACTCTTGCTGACAGGGCAAACCAAAGTCGAACAGCAAAACTATGGGTGGATAACCTCATCAAGCCTGTTTTACTCATGATGATGTTCGTCAGAACTGAAAGGGAGGCTGACTGGCCACTGCACCTGTGGGTCATCCAGCAGATGATGCCTTACTTCTTTTCTGCTGGTCACTTCAACTACGCAAGGTAGCACATAATACTAGCTTGTCAATAATCTATTCCAATATTTATATCTGTGCTTACTGCCATATACTAGTCTCATGAACCAGATGTATAATTATGCGTGTGGAAGGTATGCACCTAATCCTTCGTGTGCACAAATATATGTCTGGTTCACGAGACTACATATATATCTCAATAAAATATCATCCAGTTTTACTTATTTCAGGTACTGCTTGTATTACCTACGCTCAATGAAGCTAACATGCAGGGTGGTCATGGTTGCAACCTGCCATGGCAGGTCATCAGTTGACATCACAGCAACAGCAAAGAAGCATTCTGAATTTATTTCAGAGTTGCTTGCAGCACATGTCTTGTCAGGCTGTGACACAGTAGCATGTTTATTTGGGATAGGGAAAGGTACAGTTGTGAAAATCCTCAAGGGAGGCTACAAATTGAGTTTGCTAGGTGATCTCAATGCTCAGAGAGCAGATGTTATCACAGAAGCCACTCTCTTTTATGGTGTTTGTTATGGATCACGGGAGAGACAAGACATGTCTGCAGTTCGTTTTGATGTTTGGTCATCTAAGATGGCCAATAAAAAACTAACCTCAGTCCCAGAATTAAAATCACTGCCACCAACCACTGATGCTTTTAAGCAACATTGTCACAGAGCTCATTTTCAAGCTACAATATGGTGGTCTACCTTAGATGCTGACCCACCAGTACTCGATCCTTCACACACGGATGGTTATGTGACCAAACATCAAACATCCTACTTCCGGTTCCTCTTCCTGCAGATGTTTCACCAGCTCCACTTGATGTTCTGAAGATGATCAGATGTGCATGCAGCTCAGCACGACCTTGTTCGACCACCAGATGCAGTTGTTCTGCTGCAAGACTGTCTTGCTCCATGTTTTGTGGCTGTCATGCCATGGAAGAATGTCAAAATGACCAAACGAAAAATGTATTTGTAAATGACATTGATGACAATGATGAACTTGACAACTGATAAGGCACTGTATCTATTATCAATTGTGGAAACAAGAATGAAGATTGTTATTCAAGTAAATCAGTTGACATTGCACAAAATGTATCTGTTTCAGTGTTGTCTGCAATGAGGGTTGACCGTCAGTTGATAGGGACTCTTTGTCACTTTTTCCCCTTCACATATGGTATTTAGCTAGCTACTTAGCTAAATTGTTTTTCAGCAATTCGAATTCAGTAAAAAAAATATAATAATAACAGAGTGGAGGTACAGGTTTTCTGTGTGCGACAAAGAAAATGTATGATTAGGCACAGATATGAAGTCTCTAGGTGAAGTTTTCACAGCCATTTTTCAGTTTTCTTGGCGGCCATTCTGAATTTTGCGTATAAAAATTTTTGCCCAAGGGTGACAGAGTGGCATCAAGTGGATTTGGGTTCAGTAGGGTTTGTACTACCAGAATCAGTAATAAAACATTGTATGTACTCCAAAACACACTTTTGTCCACGGCTGCCAGACTATAACTCTTTATGTGACAGGAACACCTACCGGCCAAAAAGAATACATCCAAGAAAACCCAGGTGTAAAGGCCAAACTCAGTTGTAAGTGTGATAAGTTTGATAAGATGTGTGGAAAGTGGGATAAAAACTAAAGATAGGGAAACTAGGCAGTTGAGTATGGCCTTTGTTAGTAGATGATGGTGGTCAAGTGAGTGGATTTGAAGATAGTGTTGGGTATTAAGAAGTTTATTGTGCTCGGGTTAGCGGATACATTTTTGCAGATGGAGGATGATGTGACATGGCAGGATATGAGTGGTACAACAGGAATAGAGAGGGTGAGATGGGTGAGTGGAGGTGTGGGAGTTCTGGCGCATGAGAGTTTGGAATCTAGGGTGAAGAAGTCAAGAGAAGGATTGCTGTGAGTTGTTAGAAGATAAGAAGTGATGTGAGATAGGGGAAGATGTGGAACATTTCTTGGTGATGTGTGGGGAATTTGAGAGGGATCAGCTGGTACTGGTGGATGAGGTGCACAGAAATGCAGGGGCTGGACAGTGGCTAAATGAATATGGAAGAGTTGGTAAGTGGAAAGGTGGCATTATTGGGGGAAAGTGTGGAGAGAGTAAGTGATGCGTGGATTAGAGGAGGTGGGCGAATGTGTTATGTATTGGGTAGGAAAGTAGTGGCAGAGGAGAAAGGATCTGTGCTGATGATCTTTGGTCTCCTCCCCTCCCCTTGAGCAGTGGGAGCACCCTTAGCATTATGGATATTTAAATTATGTTGATAATGTTATTCATGTTACCGTTACATAGAATCATACTGTGCTGTAGTATATGTGGTGGCCTTAACAGGCTCAGCAGTATCAAGATCAAATTATAGAGTGTACCCCTCTCTACTTATCTGATTAGATAATAGGACAGATAGCATGAATTTTTGTCAGAAATTCCAGCAGCTAGTTACCAACCTTATAATCACAAGTTTCACAAATGACTGAACTCAAACGATACTCTCGCGTGTAGGTACGCGGGAGGTAATCATGAGCATTCCCCCTCAAGAGGCAAATAGCTTACCTATACGTGAGGTAGGTTATTTAAAGGAGGTTGACTTTACAATTAGCAAGCGGAGCACGCAGCCTTGGGTACCCGGCAACTTTTTCCCGCGCTCTCTTTAAAATTCAAGGTGCTGTCAAAATTCCATCAGAGTGTGAATCTAACTCTAGAAGCATCGAAGGGATGAATCCCATAGCTAACTTACATATTGACAAGTTGCCCTTTCCCGCACTTTTTCTTTCTCGCGGCCATAGGGGTGAATTTGTTTTACGGTTCGTGTCCCATCGCGAAACTTTAACACAGTAGGCTCATATAATTATGTTGTGTCTTAACAGTCGGATTGAAGCCAGTTCATACAGCAATACGCGAGCTATAGCCCGAATTGGGATGGGGGACGGACACTGGGGGGGGGGGGGGGGGGGGGAGGGGGGGGAGTTTTTCTTACCATGTCGGTTCGGAACGTACTATGCACTTTAGCGTTACCAGGATTAGACGTCCCTATTTGATTCTGTGAACGTTTTTCACTGAATCGTTTTGTTAATCTATCACTCCGAATTTTTCAATAGTAAAGATGATGTTTGTGACGCTGTGGTGTCGCTGTATTCAGGTGTTTCTGGTGATCACCCTATTAAGGCTCGTGAACACTCGAAGTAAGACAAATGTAGCCAATAATTACTTTAGTCAGCTAGCTATTAGATTATTTTTGTCATGTGTTAGATCTGCATTAAGTTGTTAGGTTATGTTGTTAGGTTATGCCACTAAAGCAGTGTTTACACAAAGCCTTGCCAGAATTCTAAAGTTTTGCTGTTTTCTTCTTTCTTTTTTCTCTTACTCAATTCTCAGCTTTCTATACTAAGACAACAAAGTAATGTTTACAAATTTTCAATAGACTCTCAGTAGACATTACAATAACTTTCTCAATAATTAACTTGAAATTGTATTCTCTCGTAATTTCTACTAGATGCTATAACCTTCACCAGGAATTCCTGATGAAGGCTAGAGCATCTATAATTATATAGAAATGTTGAGAGAATACAATTTCAAGTTGATTATCGGGAAGGTTATTCTATTGTTTACAAATTATTAATTTAAATGGCGACTTTCGGCTATCACTTAAGTGATGACGATCTTGTCTGTATTTTGGCTGAATGTATCATCACCATAAGTAAGTCCAAAACTCCTGCTCTTCAGTGAAGTTACCTATCAGAGACAATCTCCATTCAGTGAAGCCGAATTAAGTATTGGATTTGGTTAGTGATAAAATAAAGTGAGGTGATGGAACCTTGTATTACCCAGAGTCAAGACGAAGTCTGTGTCTCCATGTTGTGACTATATTCTGATGTTTCTGGTCCTTGTTCCACCTGGACAGTCAGCACTAAGTATGAATGAAGCAATCAAAAAAATAATTTTCTTTAGCCAGCTAATATTATATTGTGTTACCTTGCATCATATTGTTAGGTTTTGTCATTGAGCAATGGAATGCATCCACACTCATTGGTAATGCATTTAACACAACAAATCCATGTGATTCATTAACACCTGAATAACAGTGTATATGCACAGCAGCACAGCAACTCATAAAACTGACGAAGATGAATAGTTTCATAGGCATGACTTGAGGGTTGAGAACCAGCATCCACAGCCCTACATCTCGATTGAAGTGTTGGCCTTTAGGTGTAGTGTGGATGTGCAGTACTTCCTTCACTTTCTCCATTTGCTGGCTCTATCAATCACAGAAGTCATTTCCACAAGGTTGGGTGGTGCTGGTTCCACACATGCTCTGCGAGCAGACTTCTCAAGCTCTTCCTTTCTGGATGCATCCTTTTACTCCCTGATTCGGGTCTCCAACCTCTAGTTTTAACCTATGACATTCCCACAGCTGGAGGGAACCTTATACACAACTGAAAGTTTCATGATAGTGTCCAACTTATCATTGACAATGGTAAAAAATGAGATATTAATGTCAAACCCGATTGAAAAACAAACGAGATAAAATTTTCTACACAAATATCACCACATAGGGGATGATGTTTATTGGACGTTTCTTTTCTATAGTTTTCAGTTTCATTTTCTTTTTCCTTCCTCACCCTAACTTCTTTGAAGTTGAACTGTTAAATGGTATTGGGTAGACATTGTTGGAATATACTCAGTGAAGGTAATCTGTCTCCCTTATTCACTTTTACTTGTTTGGTGGTCACTTTTCTGCCTCTCTCATAGAGGCCCTTGACAATCCCTCTTCTGATATGAACTGTGTGGTGTGTGAACCATAATGTAGGTTGTTTTCTGTAAACTGTGGAATCTATATAGTACACCATCCTCTCCTCTCCTATGCATGAAACAGTGGAGGAAAGGAAGTTGGCCATAACTCAATGGTAAACTGGATTGTAGGCCAGATGTTGTTCAGATGTATATCACTATTTTCAGAATGCATCATCTTGTTGTGGGAATGTCAACTGTACTTACATTACGCCACCCTGTTAACTAGTGTAATTCTATCGAAAGATTAAGTTAAACAATGACTCGATAAGCCACAAGCATACCGACTATCTTTAAAGCAAGTTCACAAATACAACTTAGGAATACCACTCAGACTCGACTAGCAAAGTCTCACACTATACAAGAACACAACAGTTGTTTTTATACTCAGTCTAACATGTGTTCACCTAGAAGGATCTAGCACAAAACAATTAAATCATGCTGGTTAACAGGTCAGTTAATAGTCAATTACAGTAATAACTCTATCTATCCAGTTTATGGTTCAGTCTGTTGTGCAGGGCTGACAGGCATTTCCTGTCTAGAGTCTTTCATAGAAGTCTCCCTTTAAGCTGATTTAGACAAATCTCCAACAGTTCAGAGATTCTATCTGGCAGTAATGCAGTTCTTTCATCCAGGGTTTCATCAATTCATCAACCTGTTACGTAATACCTCAACTGCCTCATCTGTGGGTACTCAAGTGAAAAGAGAAACTGACTGCATCTCATCTGAAGTAAGACATTCGCGTTTGACTACATCCATAAAAAAATGTTGAAGTCTTTCAGATATGCATCAGTTTTTCCTGCAAATGGAGAGATCAACTGTGCTATATATTTTGAAAGTTGGTTTGTAGGGGTGGACGACATATGCATGAGACAATAGATCTCACGATTTTCCTGTATGTGCATTTTTGGAAGCCCATATACAATGGTGGTCTACTTACTGCTGGTTAAGGTTATTATACAATACAGTTGGTGTCTCTCCTGCGACTCGTCTAAACAATTGTTTTATATACAATCGGGCATGAGATTAAGATCTTAGCATACCATGCCAAAGATAAGTTGATAGAGCCTGAAAATGGAGAGAGTTGATTGTCAAGAAGGCACTAGCACATCCACTTTATACCTATGTACCATCTTCAAATCAAGATGTAGTGCTAGAGCTACCAGGTTTCTGGGTAACAACCTTCAGCAATTCTTTGGGAGTGCTGGTGTGCACTAAAACAAATATTGCTTGTTTGACATGCTTGCTTAAAACTGCCAACTGCAAGATAAACTAGCAGGCAATATATCTAGCTAATTAGACCTGTTCATCTACTTATGGTTTGGATGTTATTGGTTATGTTTTTTTATAGGAAATTTTTTAGTGGCACATACTATTGCAACATTCTAAACTCTTTTGACTAATAATCATCGAATTGTATACGTTGTTTTATCAGTACATAATTACAATACCTAAGTTAAATGCATTGCCTCCCCCCTACAGTCTGTGCTAATGGTATGGTCTTTCAACTTTGTCCTCCTTTCTGTACACTGACTTGTGCCAACTACCGCTATCCACCATTCTGCCATGAAATATGTTTTGCTCGCTGTGCGTGTCCTTTTGGAATGGTACTACTAGAGAATCGATGTGTTGCTCCACCAGACTGCCCCAGTAAGCTGTGTGATTAGCCATTTACCTTACTATAAGTACGAAATTTAGCTATTATGTTACAATGATGGTGGTCATTGCACATATCCTTATAGTCCTTGATCCCCATTTCATATGAAATGGATGCCAGCAAGTATAAATGAGTCACATTGTCATTTTTCATTCTCCCAATCTTATGAGATATGATTTTGATAATTAATAGAGCCAGTGAATGGAAGTGTTTGCCTATGAAGGAGGTACTGCACATCCATTTTAATCAGTGCTTCAAATTGGATATAGGGCTGGAACTACCCAATTATTGAGTTTCAATGCTCATGAAAATTCATATAAAACCATGTTATCATTATTTGTCAGTATATTACGTCCACTATAGCATTCAGGCAGGTCATTAATCACACGCTTTTCATTTGAAGCATGTTGGCAGTGCATGTTGGCAGTGAGTATAAATGCATTGCCATTCTTTTTCTATCGACCAGAATGAAATTCAGTTCAACCATTGGCAATAAACCAAAAGGCTGATTTAAAGATAAGTCTTCATATTTTATTGAAGTCTTGAAAAACACAATGAAAGATATGTTGTGTGCTGATTTGTGTAGCATCCAATGTGTTCAGCATGAATATAGCCCAAAAACGATATGCATGTGGTAGTTTGTGTAATGTACAATAAGATGAAACAAGTTGAAATTAACTCTCAATTGATGTTAACTCTCAATTGATGCAATAATTTCTCAATAATTATTAACTCAACCTAACTTTAATTAGGAATTATGAGATCTCAAAAGACACATGTCAAATTGATTATAGGTAACTATAGAACATGCAACTTGATAGTTGGTTATCAAGAAAGTAATTGTGGAATAGTGTTAAAAAGTACTTGAGACCCAGAATCGTGTTTAGTAATTGTGCAATTCTTCATCCTTCATATAGGAGAGTGGGGAATTTGAAACAAGAAGAATTTATTTTTTAATTAAAAAGCAGTTGAACAGAAGCCAGACAATTTGCCTATATGTCGCAGGGCGACCCTGAGATTACAAACCCAATTTCAGACAGCCACTTTAAGTGAATGAATAAATTACTAATGTGTGAACCATATGGTATAGAACTGTGAAACCATAATTAACACCTAAGATAGCATGTGTTGTATGCATCTCATTGGTCACTCTTATGTGTGACAACACGGAATATTACCATGTATGGTCATGTCTGGAGTGACTGGCTGTAGCCTGGTTAAAGGAGCAGTTTTACAGTCCTTAGATCTGATTGCCATTACACTGAGTCTGTAGACGTATGCATGTATGTGCAATAAAAGTCTTCTTGTTGAGAGACTTGCTTGCCTTAGCTTGAGTAATATAGCTAGGGTAGGTTAGTGACACATCAGAGGTCACCTGGTGGCAGTGTGTACCAAACGAACCAGCTGACAGGAGTGTAATCTTGGGTAGTATAGATTTCCGTCCTATCACAACTGGTGGCAGCTGTGGGATACTGTTAGCTAAGAAAGAGAGAGCCTGTAAAGAGCTGTAGCTACAAGCTACTACTAGACTAGCTAAACTAAAATTGTTTCTTTCGATTTTGGTGAACAGAAGTCGACCATCGTGTAGAAGTGATTAGTGATTGAGTGATTCGAGTGGCAGACAAATCGAGATGTCGAGATCGAAAGCATCAAAATTCCCGGATGAGACAGCTCAGGTGGATGAGGAAGCCAAACGGGCAGAGACACTGACTAATGTGGGACTAGCGGAGTTGTTGTTACGGTTCGAAAAAGAAAGAGAGAAGACAAAGAAGCAAGAGAGGTTGGAAATACAGGAGAGAGAAAACATACGGGCTGAGGAAGAGGCGAAGAGAGAAAAGAGATGGGAAGAAATGTTTAAGGCGATATGTGTAGATGGAGCAAGGAGCCTGGATGATAAACGAGAGTCAGCTGTCAGCACAGTGCATTCCTACCAGGAGCGTGTGCCGAAGTTTTGGGAGATGGCCAAGGACGAGGATCCGTCTGACTATTTTATGGCTTTCGAGGCACACATGAATACCTACCGTATGGACAAGGAAGAGTGGACCAAACATCTAGTCCCAGTGTTGAGACCGGAAGTATCACAAGTTTTCTCACAATGACGGAGGAAGCAAGGCTGGATTACACTCAGACGAAAAAGGCTATAATTATTAGATACAAGGTGACCAGGGAAACTTACCGGCAGAAACTGGATGGCCTTCAACGTAGGGGTGGCGAGAACTGGGGCACAGTTGGACACAAAGCAAAGCAACTATAGCTGAAGTGGATTGAAGGTTGCAGCACTGTGGAAGAGGTCGTAGATCTTGGAACTATGGATCTGCTGATGAAGACCATGCCAAAGCAGTTGGCAATTCATGTTTTGGATAGAGCACTGGAAACAGCTCAAGAGGCGACGACTATTGCAGACAGCTTCATGACAGTTCGAGGCTGGTCCTATGACGACATACCCCAAGGAGATAAGGGAGGTAACAGAGGTTCAAGGAGGGTGGAACATAGCCACCCACCTACTGAGAATGACAGACATGGGCAGAAGTGGAGGATAGAGGACAGACGGCGTGACAACCGAGATGTCAATAGCCCAGATGCAGGAGATAAGTTTTCAACTCCACAGCCAAAGCAGGGCAGCGGATACCGCTCCAAATGTTTCAAGTGCGGTCTGCCTGGACATTTTGCTGCGGAATGCTTTACCAAGAAGGCTAATTACAAACACAAGGTGGAGAGTGTTAACCTGTGCAAGCCATTGACTTCCAAGGAGGAGATTAGCTTGGTAAATTCGGAGATTAATGGTAAAGCCACTGTAGAAGGCACCATTGGGGGAATACAGTGCAGTGACATTCTCCTGGATACAGGTGCAGGACAGACAGTTGTTAGGGCAGATCTTGTGGACCCTCAACATCTTACTGGACGCTCAGGGCATGCTCGTTCATACAATGGCAGCACTCAGATTCACCGAATCGCAAAGGTAGCTGTACAAATGGGAGGAAGAGAACAGGAGTTGGAGGTGTTGGTGGCTGAGAAACTCGACCACTCGGCATTGCTAGGGAGAGATATGCCAGGAATATGGGAGCTGGGAAAGAGACTCCTGCATGACGAGCTTGTTAATATGGTCACAACCAGATCTAACAAGGAGTGGACCGAAGAAAGTTTACCAGTTGGTCAGAAGGAAGCTGAGGCGAAAGATATGACGGACAGTGAGTCCAGTGATGATGAAGTTGAGAAGCCATGGGAAGACGCACCTGATGAGCCAAATGATGAGACCCTTACTACGGAGTCAGAGAAGAAGAGACTACTCCAGCCAAGAGTAAGGCAGAAATGAGGAGAGACAAAGGGGGGTACCTGAAGAATGACAGGGGACATCCGTTAGACGTCGATGCTGAAGAGCTGCGTCGAGAACAGAGACAAGACAGTAGTTTATCAAGGTTGTGGGAAAAAGCAAAAGACGAGAAGAACCACAGTTACCTTATTGAGGATGGGATACTCTGGAGTAAAACAACAAATCGTCTAGGGGATGAGGCCACTCAACTATGCCTGCCCAAGAAGTATCGATCGCTGGTTTTAGCATTGGCTCACAGACCAGGACATCTGGGGAGAGACCGGACGACTCAACAAGTCCTTGATGAGTTCTTCTGGCCCCGGATCCATACAGAAGTTAGGCAATTGTGCCGAGCTTGTCCTGAATGCCAGCAAGCGGGAGGTTCAGCCACACCTGTACCCTTACCATCATTGATAAGCCATTCTCGAGAATCGCTATGGACCTTACAGGACCATTACCGACCACAGCCGATGGGAACCGTTTCATTCTGGTCATAATGGATTACTCTACAAGGTGGCCAGAAGCATTTGTCCTGAGATAAACGGAAAGCACAGTGATAGCAAACTGCTTAGTCAAGATGTTCAACTGGACAGGAGTACCGGATCAAATATTAACAGATTGTGGGAAGAATTTTGCGAGTAAGTTACTGAAGGAGTTATATGCATTTTTGGCACAACTACACCCTATCACCCGGCCACCGACGGCATTGTGGAACGCTTCAATACGATGCTGAAAGCAATGATAAGGAAAGTCCTGAAACAGTGGAAAGGTCGTTGGGATCAAGCCCTACCTCACTTGTTAGGGGAATACAGGAGGACGCCCAACCAAACCACCGGATTTCCTCCTTCTGAACTTTTATTCGGACGACAGATTCAAGGGCCACTTCAAGCATTAAGGATGAGGTGGACATCCAAGGAACCAACCCCAACAGAGGTAGTCACGTACGTGACAACAATCCAGAAGAAACTGGAGGACATCCGAGATCTCTCCCAGGAAAGAGAGGAGAAAAAGAAGGTGAAGTATAAGGAACTGTACGACCGAAAGGCAAAAGAAAGGGAGTATGAGGTGGGAGAGTTAGTTAAGTTACGGATGCCTGGAATTGGACCAAAGATGGATCCCAGGTGGGAAGGACCGTATACGGTAGAAGACAAGATTGACAGCACTACCTATGAGTTGTCAATGCCTGAACATCCTCGGAGAAAGACAAGGAGACACATCAATCTCATCAAGGAATACGTTTCGCCGACAGCAAGCTGCTTGATGGTGGAGACAAGACGATGATTTTGGACCAGGAAAGGAAGCAAAAGGGTTAGATGGCAAACCTGCTATAAACAAAGACCTCACTGCAGAGCAAAAGGGGGTGGTGTTAGAGTTATTGAGAAGACACGGGGAGCTCACAAAGGACGAACCAGGACTGACAAAGGAGAGTCCGCTGGTGATCTATACAACCACACACTATCACATTCATCGACCACCTTATCGGTTGGATGCCAGAAAGCTCCAAGAAATAAACCAGGCACTAAAAGAACTGCTAGAGCTGGACATCATTAGCCCATCACAAAGCCCTTGGGAATCACCAGCTATTTTGGTCGTGAAAAACGATGGCACCAAACGATTGTGTGTGGATTACAGGAGATTAAATGAAGTCACAATCTCTGATCCATTCCCGCTACCACTCATCAACGATCTACTCGACAAGTTAGGAGCAGCAGAGTACATATCAACCCTTGATCTGTCAAAAAGATATCACCAGGTCCTAGTAGACAACAACTCCATTGCTTTCATCACACCAGTGGGTAAATGGGAATACTTCCGTATGCCCTTTGGGATGAAGAATGCCCCATCAAATTCCCAGAGACTCATGAATTCTACAATAGCAGACCTCGCTCCATTTGCATCAGCATATATCGATGATATAGTAGTTTTTAGTAAATCATTTGGAGAGCACATCGACCATTTGGAGCAAGTATTTCAAAGGCTCGAGAAGAAGGGCCTTCATCTCAAACCATCCAAGTGCACTTTGGTAATGAGACATTGAAACTATCTTGGACACAGAGTAGGCAAGGGAGAGGTACGCCCACTTCAGGCAAAAGTAGAGACAGTGCTACAGTACCTGCACCCAAAGAGAAAGAAAGAGATGAGATCATTCTTAGGACTCACAAACTATTACAGACGTTTCATCCCTGCTTATGGGAGCATAGCTGTACCTCTAACTGAAGCCACCCGAAAGATAGCACCTGACATCGTGGTTTGGACAAAGGAGAGAGAAGATGCATTTCAATGTCTCAAGGAAGCATTAGCCAGAGATCCAGTACTGATTAGCCCGAATGAAAACAAGCCATTCTCACTACATACTGACGCTTCAGGAGTAGGCCTGGGAGCAGTACTCAGCAAAGAAGGGAGCTGAAGGGATAGACAGACCAGTGGCATATTATTCGCAGAAGTTCCGAACGGCGGAGACACGATACTCTGTAACCGAACAGGAATGCCTAGCTGTGGTTGCATCAATAAAACATTTTAGAGTCTACCTATCAGGAGCATGTTTCAAGGTGGTCACTGATCATCGGAGTCTGGCATACCTAGCTAGAATGCGGGACGAATCAGGAAGACTTACTCGATGAGCTATTACGCTTCAACCATTTCTCTTCACCATTGAACATCGAGCTGGAGTGCGGCACCAAAATGCTGATGGCTTATCGAGACAAGCCTGGCCAAGCAGAAAGGGACAACACTCAACCGAAAAGGACGAGAAGGGAGGGGTGTCGCAGGGCAACCCTGAGATTACAAACCCAATTTCAGACAGCCACTTTAAGTGAATGAATAAATTACTAATGTGTGAACCATATGGTATAGAACTGTGAAACCATAATTAACACCTAAGCTAGCATGTGTTGTATGCATCTCATTGGTCACTCTTATGTGTGACAACACAGAATATTACCATGTATGGGCATGTCTGGAGTGACTGGCTGTAGCCTACATGTAGTTAAAGGAGCAGTTTTACAGTCCTTAGATCTGATTGCCATTACACTGAGTCTGTAGACGTGTGCATGTATGTGCAATAAAAGTCTTCTTGTTGAGAGACTTGCTTGCCTTAGCTCGAGTAATATAGCTAGGGTAGGTTGGTGACACATCAGAGGTCACCTGGTGGCAGCGTATCAAACAAACCAGCTGACAGGAGTATAATCTTGGGTAGTATAGATTTCCGTCCTGTCACACTATACCACAACAAAGATAATGATAGATGACTTTTACCATTTAAACTCATATGCACCAATTTATACTTTTTAATATTTGTATAGTGACAGGTATACATAATGATAGGGTTTACAAGTTATGCCAGATAATTTTGTGTAAGTTAGTATCACAATTCAAGCATATAAACCTTTTTGGCTAATCAGAAGTCAATTTTTATGATAATAATCTTGTTATTTTGTTGCAACCTGGAGAAAGAACTGGCTGCAAGGGCAGGTGAGAATTGTCCTGCTTATGCAACTGTGTATAAATAAGCTAATATGCAGTGTATTTACTCTGTAAGCCACAGACATGAATATGAAATCTGATAATAGTTAACTGAAATCTTAACAGAAATAGGTATGCAGCTACTTCCATTTTAGATTGTGGTAAAGAGGGAATCATCCCAAACATCATGCCAGCCTCTGAACTCACTGTCCTGACCCAGTATTTTTCCATGAATTTACCATACTGGAAATGAAGACAAGAAATATGTGTGTGCATGTGAGTATGTGTGCTGTGTGTGTGTGAGTGTGTGTGTGTGTGTGAAAGAAACAGAGCTGATTACTGATTACCAGTGGGCTTATTGGCAATACTTTTTTTTATACTTGAGGATAGAATAACAGGAAAGCAGTAGCCTATGTATTTTCTGATGTGGAAAGTTGTTACTCTCAGACTGAAAAAGAAGCATTGACAGAAGTATGGGCTATAGAAAGGCTTCATCTATATTTATATGGAGGACATTTCACTCTTTACAATATCACAACCGAAAATATATTTTTCTTAATTTTCTTGTTGCTTCTTACCAGCTGAATATTCACGGAAGGTTGACCAAGCATTTCAATCATTTCAAAGAGCTTCAGCATACATAGATAAGGCAAAACACTCTCTTGCCTTATTACAATCATTGAATCCAACATTGATGAATGCTCGATCAGCATTTTTATCCATCAACAAACCTCTTTTCTTTCTCCATAGTGGTAATAACAAAACATATGTGTAGTACACTAAACTAACTAATACCATGGGTAAAGTTCAGAATTGTCAAAATCTTTGTCCTAGAGGAATTCTAACTTAATAGAAACTGGACCTTAAGCTGACTCACTTCATCGATGGAACAAAACTCAATAAAGATCTTGCCTCATTACCAGAAATCATTTTAAACACTGCAATATGCATATTAGCACTACATGTGACTTAGCTAATATTATTAGCTTTTGGTATTAAAGAATTCAATATTGTGAATGGATCTATCACATAACATATTTTGTTTAAAGTAATTTTTTATATGCACAGTAGCTGTAATAACTGTAGATTCATAATTATCATGTACAAAGCAGGGGGAAGGGGGGTGGTGGAATGGACCCTCTAATGTGTTCAGTTATTAGTGAACTATTGTCTCATAAATGCCATTGTAACTTGCAGACCCCCAAAAAATACAATTCTTCACTGATGCCAAGAGGACCAGTACATTTCCTTTTCAAGGTCAAGGTATTAATGGTGCAACAGCAATCAGTGGATTGGTGTGGCTGACCTTTATGATGATGTTGATCGCTTTCATGACCCACTTTGGAGTAAGCACCTCTGATGCTATTATATATGTAGCCTGTATTATGTGATGTGGATTTGATGGCTGTGACTTAAGTTTTCTTTCAGAGCATCTAATAATTGTTAGACTAACACAACTGCATTTTGGATTCTTAAAATATTTATTCCACTCACCATAATTTCTGTGTCCATCGACAATAGTTATAATTATATTGATACATATGCATGGCTAACATGATAACCTGGTAAAATAGGCTTAGGATAATTCACATAAGTATACTTAAATCTACCAATTAATACAATGAATGTCTCATGCAATAATAACATTAACTGCCCACTGCTGACCTTAATTAACAAATAACACATTGACTTGCTATATGTACATACTATAATTTATAAGATTCTTTTCAAGATACTTGTAGGAAGAGTATTTTGGATGTAGTTTACTGTGATTATTTCCTCTTTCAGGATTTTTGTGGCAGCTGGCATTATAATTAATACATTACAGATCTTGCTGATACTGTAAAAGTCAAACTGATCAAGCAGAGTGCTATATAATGTTATATAACAACTTGATACTATTGCATTTGTTAATATAATGTTCTTCAAATAAAGTTACCATGAATGAATTTAATATATGAGAATGAGTAGTGTATGCTAACTATTCAGTAATCCAACATCTTCAGTATGATGGCTTATCATGCAGAAGAAAGAATATACCAATCACTAGGGAGTAATCAGAAGTTACATAATAACATACAAGAGATCATTGTTTCCTTTTAAAGCACAGTAATCATCTATTTACCTAATATCCATCAATAGAGAACTGGATAAAGTTCAAATACTACCAATTTACCAGTGATTGCAATTCGATGTAGAATGAAGCCAGTTCAGATTATACTGTCAACCTGTCACAGCTAGAATCTTACTTGAATGTCTAAAATATTGGTTGGAAGTTATGCGTAATCTGTTAGATAAATTCTCAAAGTATTTAATCATAACTTGGATACGTACAACCTCTAATTATTCCTGATGAGGGCTAGCTGAATTATCAAGTGACTAAATATAATTATATTTTAGTTGCTTGGAAGGAGCAAGTATTGATATCTTGCCAGAGAATGCTGGCTTGGGAAGACATCAAACTGCTCACAATTTCATGCACGATGCATTAACATGTGCCATCAAGTGGCAAAGTAGGTGACACGTTCTACCGATTGAATTTTAACCTAAAACCTTTCAAGATATAATAACTTGCTTAAGTTTATAAAGATGATGCTCCAGGTTTGGATGTACGTAGATGATGCAAATCTTAAATGAATCTATTGCATTATATGCATCATCTGGTCAAAATTATAGATATAAGATGTACAACATATTTCAATAACTTTCAAATATATGTAGACTATGCCACACTAATCTACTCTATCTATTTATCTAAATTTATATATTCTATCAATAATTTAAAAAAGAGATATTTACATACCATCTATTAATGGACATATATATTTTATAATAATTGCAATTGAGGGGACAGCCCATTGAATACATTTTATTGCTATAAGGATTATCCAAATTAAAAACAAAAATGAACACAATGCGTGCATTTTCGCTGGAAACGTGTTTCACACAAGTGATGCACATGATTAATGAATTGTTGCAATAGCTGTACAGCATCACATCAGGGAAATGATGGTGGGCATGGTTTCATGAGCATTAGTCTTGAAGGTTGTTACCCAGAAACCGGGTGTAGCTCTAGCACTACATCTTGATTTGAAGATGGTACATAGGTATAAAGTATAAAGTTTATGTGCTAGTACCTTCTTCACGATCAACTCTCTCCATTTTCAGGCTCTACCAAACTTATCTTTGGCCATGGTAAGCTAAGATCTTAAGGGGGTCCACTACCCCAAAACCCCCCCCCCAAAAAAAAACCACAACTTCTCTCTGCTTCAGAATTTTTATTTGAAATCTTGTATGATGTGTACCTATACACAGACCTACCTTCTGGTGCTGTGCCAACTACCCAGCTAAACTACCCAGCTACAACTGATCCGGACTTAGCGAACATTTGAGATTTCACGAGGACGGTCATATTTGGAGACAAATTTACTTTGGGATTTCACAACTTACTACAGGGGAAATTACAAAGTATGAAACACAATATAACATTGATTTTTTTTAAATAGTGTGATCATAGACTTTAAAAACTATTGCAATATCTTGGTAGCATTTTCATTGTTTTTTTGTACCTGTTGACATCATACTTGCTTAAAATTAAAAACAGAGAATGTCATCTTGTAGCTCTCATTGAGAGGAAACAGAATCTATATAATTTTTTCTGATTACTCCAAATATGAAGTAGGGAGAACCGTCCTTGGCTCAAAAAACACCTTTTTCGGTACAGGCATTTTAAGGACTAGTATAGTATTTCAATGGTTGAACTGACCATACCATTAAAAAAAACACCAAAAGTTGTATACATAATTATACATGCTAGAAAAATCAAGAATAGGGAGGGGAAGTTTGGTCTGTCCTATATAGGCCGCTTCCTAGGGGGATGACCAGAAACACTGGTTTGCTTCCCTTGTCGGTCTCCGCGGCCATTGAAACTCACTATTACGTGAAGCATCTTCTTCGCAAATTGGGAGTACTCAAGTTAGTATAAGTCCAGAATGGAGCATCCAAATCTTCTCCAATTTGGAAGGCAGCATCTTGCATGTACTGTCATCATATTTTGGGGGGGAAATTAAAAAAAAACCCAATTTTTTTTTGGGGTAGTGGACCCCCTTAATCCCATACACCCGATTGTAAAACAATTGTTCAGATGTGTCCCAGGAGAGTTACCAACTCTGTTGTTTAATAACCTTGAAGTAGATCACCATTGTATATGGCCTTCCAAAAATGTACATAAAGGAAAAACTCTTGAGACCTATTGTCTCATGCATATGTCGTTCTCCCCTACAAACCAACTTTCAAAATATAAATATATAGCATAGTTTATCTGAATGTCTTACTTCAGATGAGGTGCAGTAAGTTTGATGTTTTTTCTCTTTTCACTTGAGTAGAGGCAGTTGAGGAATTATGTAACAGGTTGATGAATGATGAATCCCTGGATGAAAGAAATGCATTAGTGCCAGATAGAATCTCTGAACTGTTGGAGATTTGTCTAAAATCAACCTACTTCAGGAGCCTTCTATGAAAGACTCATGCAGGAAATGCCCGTCAGCCTAGCACACAATAAACTGAACCATAAACTGGGTAGATAGAGTTATTACTTGTAATTAACTATTAACTGACCTGTTAACCAGCAGGAGTTAATTAGTTTGTGCTAGATCCTTCTGGGTGAACTCACGTTAGACTTGAGTATAAAAACAACTGTTGTGTTCTTGTATAGGATGAGCCTTTGCTAGTCGAGTCTGAGTTGTATTCCTAGTTGTATTTGTGAACTTGTTTTAATGATAGTAGATATGCTTGTGGCTTGTCGAGTCATGGTTTAACTTTAGAATTACACAGTAGTTAACAGGGTGGCA
Source organism: Cladorhizidae sp. MBARI D1340-BT2 (assembly GCA_028752905.1). Taxonomy (NCBI): domain Eukaryota; kingdom Metazoa; phylum Porifera; class Demospongiae; order Poecilosclerida; family Cladorhizidae; species Cladorhizidae sp. MBARI D1340-BT2. The sequence goes on along the minus strand of JAQNBH010000016.1, from coordinate 44,986,446 downwards.
TAATGTAAGTACAGTTGAACCCTTACAAGCATTCCCACAAAAAGATGATGCATTCTGAAAATAGGGAACTACATCTGAACGACATCTAGCCTACAATCCAGTTTACCATCGATTATGGCCAACTTCCTTTCCTTCACTTCTTCATGCATAGGAGAAGAGAGGATGGCGTACTAGATTCCACAGTTTATAGAAAACAAGATAAATGCCTACATTATGGTTCACATTATGGTTCAAATCACACAGTTCATATCAGAAGAGGGATTGTCAAGAGTCTATGAGAGAGGCAGAAAAGTGACCACCGACAAATAAAAGTGAATCAGGGAGACAGACTACTTTCACTGAGTATATTCCAACAATGTCTACCCGATACCATTTAACAGTTCAACTTCAAAGAAGTTGGAGTGAGGAAGAAAAAGAAAATGAAAATGAAAACTATAGAGAAGAAATGTCCCACATAATCGTCATCCCCTATAAATTATGGTGAAAATTTGTGTGGAAAATTTGATATCTAATTTTTTTTCAATCGGGCTTGACTCATTTTACCATGATCAAAGATAAGGCACTATCATGAAACCATCAGTTGTATATAAGGTTCCCTGAAACTGTGGGAATGTGTACATAAGTTAATCAGGGAGCATAAGGATACTTGCAGAAAAGGCTTGAGAAGTTTGCTATCACAGAGCATGTGTGGAACCTGCACCACCCAACTTTGTGGAAGCGACTTATAGAGCCAGCAAAATGGAGAAAGTGAAGGAAGTACTGCACATCCACACTACACCTAAAGGTCAGCACTTCAATCGAGATGTAGGGCTGTGGTTGCTGCCTATGAAACTATTCCCGATCTTCGTCAGTTTTATGAGTTGCTGTGCTGCAGTGCATATACACTGTTATTCAGGTGTTAATGAATCACATGGATTTGTTTGTGTTAAATGCATTACCAATGAGTGTGGATGCATTCCATGCTCAATGACAAAACCTAACAATAATCATGCAATGTAATGACACAATATAATATTAGGTAATTAGCTTGCTTCAGTCATACTTAGTGCTGACTGTCCAGGTAGAACAAGGACCAGAAACATCAGAACATAGTCACAACATGGAGACACAGACTTCGTCTTGACTCTGGGTATATATATATATATACAAGGTCTCACTTTATTTTATCACTAACCAAATCCAATACTTAATTCGGCTTCACTGAATGGAGATTGTCTCTGACAGGTAACTTCACTGAAGAGCAGGAGTTTTGGACTTACTTCATCACCAAAATACAGACAAGATCGTCATCACTTTAAGTCCGGGGGGGGGGGGGGGGGGCTGAAACCTCCGAAATTTGAACACATTTTTGTAGCTATCATAACTTTCCTCCCCTTTCTTCTGTGAAGATACTTTTGATACCAACTTGTTGCTCAATCTGCATGCTTTAAGATGGTATGTGAAATGTCTCTATAGGCACATTTTCTTAGAAGATACATCCAAAAAGGCAAGGGTCACTCCAAAAATTGCACCCCCCAAATTGAGGCGAGGATAATTCCCAAGTGCCTGGTCTACAGATGCCGTTTGTAGCTTACCAAGACACTTTACTGTGATATAACGGAGGCAATTCATCTCTTGTTCATTAGTTCCAAGGCATTTCATTTCCAACCGCACAAAATCCACCCAAAATCCACCTCTTCTAATCACCATAACTCGAAAATACTTCAAGTAAATAAAGAATTGAAACAGTCATATCACAGAGCACTAAAAGAGCTCTCAAATGAATCCTCAAATATTAAAATTGAGTCAAGCGTGGCAAAGTATGTTTGCCACAAAATCAGAACAAAATGGATTTTCAAAATTCCTGGGAATAGGTGTTTAAAGTTAGGACAATGAAACTTTTGAATTTTGCAATAAAATAGCTTGGCAAAAATTAATGTGTTCTTATACAAATTGCAGTTTATTATTATTATTATGGTTATTATTTACATAAAACAATGATAAAACAATATGATGAGGTGTCAGATGACTGTGCTGCCCAGTACAGACGTGCAGTTCCCCCGCTGGACCGCCACAGATAGTCTCTGGAGGGGGTACTCTGTGGCTCGCCCGACTCTGTTTTAATTCGGTATCCGAGCTCCTTCAAAAAGGCCAGTGACTTCGGGCCAATTGCCCCCAAGGTCTCAATGGCTATGGGCGAGAACACGTGGCCTGGTGGAAGCTCCCGATACTTATCGCTTTTCCGTTCCTCTGCTGCTTCAGCGACCCTCCCTGGCTCTTGGGTGGAATTCTTGATATGTTCTTGTACTTCCATGCCTTTCTTGAGGTTGCTGTGCCTGTATGTACATGTAAGATGGAACAATAATATTATGATGAAAATTGATATTAAAGGAACTTCCCTGAGAGTTGAACATCGTCCCTCAATGAAGTAGTGTCTTGCTCTGTATTGTATGCATAGTTTTAATTTGTTTGAGGTAGTGTGGCTGCCCGGTTGGTCTGCCAGGTAGATTTTCAAAAAAAAAGTTTGGCTTTGAAAAAAGCCGGTCAATTTTTTTTTTGGGTGACCAGATAAAAATAAGGAAGAAAAAAATAAGGAAGGGAAGAAAAAGGGAAGAAAAGAAAAAAATAAGGAAGAAAAAAACATGGAACCAAAAAATTAAAAAAATTAAAATCCACCCCCAAAAAATAAAGTAGAAAGGAAAAGAAGATCAAAATCCGCCCGACTCATAGGTGATGCCTTCCCGAGTGATGTGTCTTTCCTCCGTTGCCAGTGCTGTAGATCTTATGGACTTTCTCCGTCTCTGGCTCGTGCACCCTGCCTTCTGCTCAGCCTTTTTTTAATTTGTTTTGCATCCAAGGATGCTATGTAGTTGGCACTTGGAGGAAAACCCAACAATTGCTCAAACAAAGGCGAGACTCCTTCCAAGCCATGATTGAAGGTGATCACTGCCAGAGTGACTGCAATGTCAACACTCACCAGAGAACAGAATCCAGTCTTACGGCACCGGGACCAGATGATGTTGTTGAACGACTCATTCTGATTAACAGCTCCAGCTTGGACAGCTCAGTGAATACTGGCTTGATGAAGGGACCCAGATCCTTTGGTAGCTTAGGGGTGTGCTTGGGTGGTTCATCACTATCAGCAAGTGCCCGATTGTGCTTGCACCATGAGCCTGATCCTGATGGGCAAAACTGGTGGTTGTGTTGGTCATCATGGGATATGGAGTGTTTGAACACGGCCCAGATCGCTCTGTGCATCCACGTCCCCGGGAAAATTGCGGCTTGACCGCTGTCATCCACAAAGGTCTTCTTCAGGTCACGCAGTTTTTTCCCCGAGGCACTTCTGTACATGTCCCACGCACTCCATCTTCTAATGGTGTCAAAACAATAAAAACAAATATGTAATCACAAAACAATAACAAATATGTAATCACCATAAATGTAAGCAAATATGTAATCACCTGGATCACAATATCCCTGCCATAAGGATGCTCGTTGTTGAGCCTAGAGATTGACTTGGCATCCCCATCACAGATTACAACCGTGTGCCATAAGGATGCTCGTTGTTGAGCCTAGAGATTGACTTGGCATCCCCATCACAGATTACAACCGTGTACCGCAGCTTGTTCTTCTCCACTGACCTCGCCCAAAGAATCGAGGTACCTTTCGCTTCCATAGCTGGAGAAGAACCACTGAAGTTAGAATTGCAGGAGTCCTGGTGCTTGTCCATCCAATCCAGGAACTCCTGCGACGCGCTGCCCATGGTACGCTGACTTTCTTTGCAAATCTTGCAGGATTTGCTGAGGACCATCACATCAAGTACCTGGCCTGTCTCCCATGATAGCACTGCTACCACACCGTAGGCTGCTACAAATCCACGTCGGGACCAGGTACCATCACACGTGACTGTTACATCAACAACATCATCTGGATCGGCTCCCTGTAATCTATGCAGCTGTGCAGAAGCAGACCTACAGCTCTCCACGCCCACTTCATGTGCGATTTGCTGGAGCCTGCTGTTGTGTTCGGAATAACACTTGGGGAATACTGGAGGAGGCAAGCCCCAGATAGTCTCCAGCCCTGCACTCCCTCTACCACACATTCTCCCTGCTAGAATAAACCTGGAATTTAAAGCTTTTGAATGCTTGCAGGGGTCAGAAAAAGCATCCTCACCTCCTGTACACAAAGGATTGGTGCAGGAGAGAGTCAGCATAGTACACGGACCCCTCCGATTCGGCAGATTTTCCCTAACAGTAAGCCAAGATCCACAGACATTACAACTAGCCCGCCTAGTGACGGATGCTAGCAGATTTTCCATATCAATGAGCCGTAGACCTTTCATCTCACAAAGAGAATCAGGACTACAGGCCCCATCTGTAGCTGGGGAGCTTACTGAATGCTCCAAGGAGGATGACTGTGGCTTCGCGGGTGCTAGTTTCTTCCCAGTAGCAGTTGGAACTGCCACTGGAGAAGATGTCTCCCCACTTGTGACTACCTTCTCGAACTTCCCTGACACTCTAAGCCGCTTCTTTACGACGGAGGGAACGTTGCTTGCACTCACAATCGACTCGAGAAAATATCACTTTCACAAAGAACGAACGGTTTCGGCTAACTGACGCTTCGCGCCTAAATGAGTTGGAGCATGGCTCAGTTACTCATGCGCAACAGTCATCAGTGTGAAATTTGCTTCCTGTGGTAGAGCGCTTCCTAGTATACGTAGTCGCCATTATATGCTGACATAAACTTACCTCGCCGTTAGCGTTCGTTGTCTTGTTGGTTTCTCTTCAAATTTTTGAATCAATATGAGAAATTGCATGGACAAAAATCATCATAACTTTGAAATGTAACATCCAATAGCTCTAAAACTTAAAATGGCCCGTAGAAGTTGATAAAAAAATAATTTAACCCAAAAATTTTCAGGTGTAGTCCCTCCTTAATTAAGTTGCCGAAAGTCACCATTTAAATTTATTTATTTATAATTTGTCAATAACATTCCCAATAATCAACTTGAAATTGCATTTTCTCAACATTTCTACTGTACATTATGCTCTAGCCTTCATCAGGAATTCCTGATGAAGGTTATCGCATCTAGTAGAAATTATGAGAGGATACAATTTCAAGTTGATTATTGAGAAAGTTATTGTAATGTCTACTGAGCGTCTTTTGAAAATTTGTACTCGGTATAGAAAGTTGAGAAAAAAGAAAGAAGAAAACAGCCAAACTTTAGAATTCTGGTTCAAGGGTTTGTGTAAACACTGCTTTAGTGGCATAACCAAACAACATAACCTAACAACTTGATGCAGATCTAACACACGACAAGAATAACCTAATAGGTAGCTGACTAAAGTAATTATTATTTCGGCTACATTTGTCTTACTCGAGTGTTCACGAGCCTTAATAGGGTGATCACCAGAAACACCTGAACACAGCGACACCACAGCATCACAAACGTCATCTTTACTATTGAAAAATTCGTAGTGATAGATTAACAAAACGATTCAGTGAAAAACGCAAATAGGAACGTCTAAACGTTGCTGTCCTGGTAATGCTAAAGTGCATAGTACGCTCCGAACAGACTTGTACACAGGTCCCCCATCCCAATCCTGGCTATAGCTCGCGCATTGCTGGCTTCAGTCCGGCTGTTATTAAAACAACCACATAATTATATGAGCCTACTGTGTTAATTAAAGTTTCGCGATGGGACACGAAACGTAAAACAAATTCACGCCTATGGCCGCGAGAAAGAAAATGTGCGGGAAAGGGCAACTTGTCAATATGGAAGTTAGCTATGGGATTTATCCCTTCGATTCTTCTAGAGTTAAATTCACATTCTGATGGAATTTTGACAGCAACTTGAATTTTAAAGAGAGCGCGGGAAAAGTTGTAACTTGTGCCCACATGCTTCGATAATTCCAGGTACCCAAGGCTGCGTGCTCCGCTTGCTAATTGTAAAGTCAACCTCCTTTAAATAACCTACCTCACGTATAGGTAAGCTATATGCCTCTGGAGGGGGAATGCTCATGATTACCTCCCACGTACCTACACGCGAGAGTATCCATATTTCACGTTAGAGTTCAGTCATTTGTGAAACTTATGATTATAAGGTTGGTAGGTAACTAGCTGCTGGAATTTCTGACAAAAATTCATGCTATCTGTCCCCTACCTATCTAATCAGATAAGTAGAGAAGGGTAGCTACACTCTATAATTTGATTTTGATACTGCTGAGCCTGTTAAGGCCACCACATATACTACAGCACAGTGTGATACTATGTAACTGTAACATGAATAATATTATCAACGGAATTTAAATATCCATAAAACTGAGGGTGTTCCACTGCTCAAGGAGTGGGGAGGGATGCGACCAAAGATCATCAGCACAGTTCCTTTCTCGTCTGCCACTACTTCCCTACCCAATACATAACACATTCGCCCACCACCTCCATCCACGCATCACTTACTCTCTCACACTTTTCCCCAACAATAATGCCACCTTTCCACTTACCCTCTCTTCCATATTCATTTCTAACAACTCACAGAAACCATTCTCTTGACTTCTTCACCAAACTCTCATGCGCCAGAACTCCCACACCTCCACTCGCCCATCTCATCCTCTCTATTCCTGTTGTACCACTCATATCCTGCCACATTCACCTCATCCTCCATCTGCAAAAATGTTTCCGCTAACCCGAGCACAATAAACTTATTAATACCCAACACTATCTTCAAATCCACTTCACTTGACCACCATCCTCTACAATTAACAAAGGCCATACTCAACTGCCTAGTTTTCCTATCTTTGGTTTTTATCCCACTTTCCACACATCTTAACAAACTTATCACACTTACAACTGAGTTTTGGCCTTTACACCTTGGTTTTCTCGGAAGTATTATTTTTGACCGGCAGGTATTCCTGTGACATAAATAGCTGTATCACATGAACAGTAATCTGGTCCTCCACTCCCTCCTTCCCAGTTCCCACTGCTGATCCCCCCACGATTCCTGATGGATGGCTCCCCTCTTGGTGATCCTTCACCAGATGATCCTTGCTTCTTCTCAATACTCTCTGTGTTGTCTGCTTGAGTGTCTTCCCCTGGAAACACTTATAAATAAAGTTGCAGGTATCATTCCACTTGACTCTTCCTCCTGGTATCCCATCTACATTCCCACCACTCCTCTTTTTCACTGCCACACTTTTCCATTCCCATGCATGCCTTTTCCTGTGGTTTGATTTGCAAGATACCCTTTGCTTGCCAATCCTAATGCTGCCGATTCAGCCCCTGCACTATATATGCACCTCCATTACCCACAGAATTTATTTCCTTTGTTTGTGTCATCCTCTCTTTCTCAGGATGAATTGCCACCCTACTAGTTTGCTCAGGACATCTGGAAAATTTTCTTCTTCCCTCTTGATAATTTCCTCATCACATGATGTACCATAACTCCTCATTTCAGTTGTAGATTTTGGGTGGATAACTAACCACATAGTTGCAGCTTTTAGAAACATGAATTCTATTTTACAAGTTTTTATTTTTTATTTACATTAAAAACAGTATTGGCGGTGAAGCTAAGTTCCAGATATTTCCCCTCACAACTCCACCCACCCCCCGCTTGTCAAATCAAAAGTCTGGAATAATTACTATGGAAAAAAATTATTGTATAGTTCATGTAAAGTGTGGCTTGCGACTTATATAATTATGGTGCATACTACTCTTGCAGTTTGGAATCGGTCCTCTTCCAAAGCACCACAAAGGGAAACAAATGTGTGGTTACTTTGTTGGATTATGTTTCTGTAGCTGGAGGCCAAAAAAATTCCAGGCAAGAGTGCCAATTCAGTTGCACTCTTTTTGTACACATGATGATATGACATGAAGTTGAGATATTATTATTTTGACATTGGCTTCACATAATGGTGTGGTATAGCCGGAAAATTTGTAGACAAAATTTAAAAAAAAGCTGTATCTCTAAAACATAACACAGAATTTCTTAACCACCACAAACAAAATGTAAATGTTTAGTAGAGCCTTTAACCAATTTCTACTTATTATTCTGAATAAGAGTTAGTATTTTTACAGTAGGTTCATATCATAAATAACTAAACATGACATATCCATGATACCTGGCTGTATTCTTGCAGCAAAGTAGTTTTGCCTATTGAAACGGCACTGATGTAAGATCGGATCAGTGGGAGTATGATAGCAGTGGAGGGACATGAAGAGATATATGGTTACCATGACTTATTTGAAGATGCCAAGGATAAAAAAATCACCTAAGCTCAGACAAGATTATGACAAAAAGCATCGAAGGAAGAAGGTGAACGAACATATACATGAAAATGCTGTACTGTGCACCGCAAGGCACTTCCAATATTTATAAGATTTGGAGGTAGAAATCATGGAGCCTCTCAGAACCAATGAACTTGTTTACATAACAAAATTACAATAACCTTCTTAATAGCCAACCTTAATTTTATGGTTCAACTAGATGCTCTAGCCTTTATCAGGATGCTAAGACTCACATGAGCTTGTTATACATTGGTAGCTAGCTATTAACCACTTGATACAAACCATATCTGGGCACACACATCCAGCACGTGAACTGCACATGAACCCGATGTGGAGAAAATAAGAAGAATTTTTTAATTAACTTTTATTCTATTTTGATGTTTATTTCATTTCTATAATTATTTTTATTGTTGTTGTGATTATTATTGTTGTTTAAAATCACCTGTTGTTACTGTTATTACTGTTGTTGTTATTATTGTTGTTGTTATCATTATTGTTGTTTATCATTATTGTTGTTATCATTATTGTTGTTATCATTATTGTTGTTATCATCATTGTTGTTATCATTGTTGTTATTGTTGTTGTTGTTATTGTTGTTGTTATTATTATACTGTATTACTGTTATTATTAATACTGTTGTTATTATTAGTTATTATTAATATTACTATTTACTATTTACTATTTATTATGAATATTTATTATTATTATTGTTGTTGTTGTTATTGTTAATATTGTTATTTTTATTGTTATTGTTGTTGTTATTATAATTGTTATTATTGTCACATTATTATTGTCATTATTATCGTCATTATTATCGTCATAATTATCGTCGTTATTACCGTCATTATCTATTGCTACGTTAGCAGGGAAACGGCTCGGGTATTCATATCTAGGAGCCTGTGAGAAAAAAATTACCCTAGGATATCATACAGTGTTAGTCCCATTTTTGTTGTATCCTTTTCTTTTGTCGTTTATTAGAGCGACATTATCTTATTATTGGTTAATTGTGTTCTGTATTATATGCAACCCGCGAGCATGTCTCACGAACGAGCGCGGCCAGGAGAAGACCGTCAGTTACGGAGTGGGAGTATTTTGCAATTCCTAGGGATGGTATGGCAGAAGAAGCTACGATTGCTGAAGAATCTATTATATCTGGAATGCTGCTGATGACGTGATTCGTTCAAGCAGAAGAAAGACAGGCACAGAGGGAGGAAGAAAGACTTCAGTGAGAGGAAGAACGACAGGCACAGAGGGAGGAAGAAAGACTTCAGCGAGAGGAAGAAAGACAGGCACAGAGGAAGGAAGAAAGACAGCAAGAGGAAGAACGAAGGGAGCGCGAGCAGGCACGTCAAGAACGTCAAGAAGAACGTTGGGCTCATCTCCTATCCTCACGATTTCCTCCACCCTCAGGAGCAGTAGCACCTCCCCAGATAAACTTGCAGAAGTTTAGTGAAGGCACCGACGATATGGGTGCATACATGAAAATGTTCGAGGTGACAGCCAGCGTGAATGGTGGGCCAGCCTGACATTGGGCGAACTACTTAAGGGGTTCGTTGTCTGGTCAAGGGTTGACTGCAGTGGCAGCTCTGCCAGCACCGAGTCAGACCGATTACGAGCAGGTCAAAGAAGCCCTCTTGAATATCTACAAGGTGACCTCTGAAACATACCGAGCCAACGTATTTGACCCGACATTCGACGGAACTAACCCAGATGGATGGTTCAGGTCGTACAAACAGTCCTTCCACCAGTGGTTGGACTCTTCCAACAAGACAGAACCAGATACTATGCTCTATGAGCTAGCATTAAAGCATCTTCCAGGGTGGTTGGAGTGGCAGATGCGACGGTTACACCCCAACACTTATGAGGAACTGGGTGAGGCTGTTGTACGCTATTTGTCCAGTCAGCGACCAGGAGGAGGAATACCAAGAAATCCGACCAGAGAGAGAGTTTTCGACCGAAACATAGGGACACTCAGATCACCCAAGACCACTGGAGCAGAAGCATCCAGAGGCAGAGGAAATAAAGGTGTCTACTCTCCACCCGGTAGGGACTTCAAACAGATCGAATGTTTCAGATGCGGAAAAAAAGGACATTTTCGAAAAGATTGTCGAGTAAAAATGGAAAGTATCAATTTTGGACACAGCACATACATCCGGACAAATTTACCAACTTGGACAAGAATGGCCAAGGTCAATGGCAAGTCTGTAGTGGTATTGCTGGACACAGGCTGCTCGAAATCCATAGTACATCCAAGGTGCATCGACAGCAAAGACCGACTAGGATGGAAAATACCCTACACCACTGCTAGTTCTCGAAAGACTTGGTTCCCTGCCGCGAGAATCGAGTTACAGATAGACGTGAAGACACACGAGCTTGCAGTGGGTGTATCACCTCACATCAATGTGGTGCTTTTGGGGAAAGATGTACCCTTCAGGAAGCTACTCAGAGAGATGCTTCAGAATGATGTCAAGGAAGAGACTCAACCAACGGAAGAAGTGAGACCTCCTGATGTGGCCATGGTGACCACAAGAGCTGGACACAACTGACAGCAGGAAGAGAACCAAGCCGCAGAGTCACAACAGAAGCAGGGTGAAGCAATCATTCAGACTCTAGAACCTTTGAAAGAGGAAGAGTCAAGTTTGGGTAACATGTACAAATTTGATGATGAATTAATTGTTGTCCCAACCCAACGTTGTTTCCCAATAAGGCTACAGAAAATCCTCTATGGCCGGAACAAGTCACCCCTAGCCAGCTACGCTCTCTCCAAGCAACAGACCCTACTGTACACTGGAGAAATGGAGACAGGAGGCTGAGGAGGCTAAGGATGGTGATGTGTTTTGGGAGAAGGGGCTACTAAGGCGAAGACCGTACGAAAAAAGGGATACTAATTTGTTAGTTGTTCCTCAATCCTGTAGGACAGAGGTGCTGAAGCTTGCACATTGTTCCCCAACCGCGGGACATTTTGGAGAGACAAGAACTCTGGATACTCTTTGACAGAGGGTTAGCTGGCCAGGTATGACCGTAGACATAAGAGAAGCATGTAAATCCTGTCCAGAGTGCCAGCGAGCTGCCCCGGCAACCTTATAGAGAGCTTTGCTTCATCCGCTGCCAATCATCAAGAATCCATTCGACCGCATAGCGATGGATATCTTTGGGCCACTAAAAAGAACGAAAACAGGTAACAAATATGTACTTGTAGTACAAGATTATGCAACAAAATGGCCAGAGGCGTTTCCTCTACGAAACGCGACCAAAGAATCAGTAATTGACTGTCTAGTGGAGCTCACTGCTAGATTGGGGGTGCCAAGAGAAATACTCACCGATAATGGGTCAAATTTTATTTCTAAAACCATAAGAGGGTTTTGTGAGAGGTCTGGAATAAAGCAGATCAAGACATCCCCTTATCATCCACAAACTGATGGGATGGTGGAAAGATAGAACTCCACCCTGAACCGTCTGCTTCGTAAGTTAACTAAAAAACATGGGTTAAAATGGGATCAGTGTCTATCCTATGTATTGTGGGCTTACTGTGGGACAACCCACAAATCAACGGGTTACTCGCCATTTGAGCTTTTATTTGGCAGAAAGATGAGGACACCACTGGATGAGTTGGTAGAGCTGTGGACCAATGAGACAGAAGAAGGTCAACCCGTAATCGAGTACCTTCAACTCCTTCGAGAGAAGATGGTGACAGTGCAGGAGTTCGCAGCTGCAAATGAAACCAATGCGAAAGAAAAACACAAATATTATTATGACAAAAAGGCTGTGAATAGGTCATATGATATTGGTGATTTTGTCTTGGTTTTCCAACCCAGGAAGCAAAACAAGCTGGAAAACAAATGGAGGGGTCTGATGCAAATCACACGCAAGGTGACCGATGTGACATATGAAGTTGACATGGGCCAAGGACAGAAACGACTACGTACCTTCCATGTGAACGGGTTGAAGATGTGGCATTCACCAGCACCAGCAGTATTTCTATCTGTTGATGACATCATTGAAGAGGATACTACAGAAGGTATTCAATCACAGGAAAATAACATTGCTCTTACCTCCCCACAGACAGAAGAACTCTTACATCTGAAGCCGACGTTATTCGTGATGAGCCAGGACTTACGACATTGGTGGAACACGTCATTGACACGGATGATGCAAGTCCGATTCGACTAACCCCCTACAGACTACCACATGCATCGCACGAATATTTACGCAGAGAAATCAAGGAGTTGTTGGAGATGGGTATTATCGTTCCATCTAAAAGTCCTTGGGCAGCCCCAGCTATTCTAGTACCGAAGAAGGACGGAGACAAGCGTCTCTGCATTCACTACCGGAAGCTTAACTTAGTAACCAAGGTAGATCCGTATCCTATACCACATATAGATGATCTAATTGATGATGTGGGGAATCATAACAGCTTTAGATCTGACGAAAGGGTACTGGCAGGTACCAGTGGCTAAATCTAGCCAAGAAATGACAGCATTTGTGATGCCGTGGGGAAAGTTTCAGTTCCGTACCATGCCCTTCGGACTCATGGCTGCACCCTCTACGTTCCAGAGACTAATGGATCATGTGCTGGAAGGAACTCAGTCCTTCGCCGCGGCATACCTCGATGACATTATTATCCACAGCCATACTTGGGATGAACATCTCGCACATCTCAAGGACATCTTCGAGAGACTTCGAAAAGCAGGATTAACAATCAAAAATCGAAAGTGCAAGTTTGCGTGTAACACATGTGTTTACTTAGGGCATATTGTGGGGCAAGGAACAGTACAGCCTTTGCTAGCTAAGGTACAAGCAACCAACAACTAAAAAGGATGTGCGAGCTTTTTGGGGATTGTGTGGGTACTATAGAAAATTCATACCCAATTTTTCGACTATAGCCACCCCCCTTTCAGACCTTACTAAAAAGGATAAACCCAACTTAATTGAGTGGAATGAGCATATCCAACAGGCTTTCCAGAAATTGAAAACAGTTCTCACCAATTACCCAGTTCTATCCACACCTAATTGGCATAGATCATTTAACTTACAAACTGATGCCTCTGATAGTGGAATAGGTTTTGTTCTTGCCCAGATTGATGAGTTGGGAGATGAACACCCAATCGCCTATGCATCCAGGAAACTTCTTCCACGGAAGAGGAAATATTCGACCATCGAGAAAGAAGCCCTGGCGGTTATCGAAGGAACCAGACACTTTCGCGTTTATCTGGAGGGTACCGAATTTACGATCCAGACTGACCACAATCCATTGACATACCTGTCACGACTGAAAGATAGCCATGGAAGACTAGCACGATGGGCTCTGCTGATGCAACCGTACAACTACAAGATTGTACACAAGCCTGGCACACGCAATGCCAATGCTGATGGCCTATCACGAGAGCATGGCTCTCACTTGAACGATTTGGGGAGTGTCAGGGAGCATCCTGACAACTGCCTCTGACACCTCTGGGAAAGGAGGAACAACCTGTGGGAATCACGTTGTGACTGCCTCTGACACCTCTGGGAAAGGAGGAACAACCTGTGGGAATCACTCACCTGATTATTTACCTACATCAGAAGGTGTAAAACCACAGAGACCAGAGAAGACAGACTACCCACAAACCACTACGCTAACAAGCTCTAGTGAGGGAGTGAGGTTAGTGTATTGGTCTTACCAAGGTCTTGAGGGCAAGAGGTGTGGTGCATCTAGGTTCTCAGACAAGGGTTTGGCATCATCAGAAACTTATAGTGAGGTCACAGGGAGAGAGTTTCTGACACAGTCCACGTATGGCAGCACCAAAAGTGAATGTGAAAATCAATAGCACCACGGTTTGCATGATTGTAGACACAGGAGCATCCACGGACATCATGGATGAGGAACCATTTTATAATATTTTGGAAAACTCAAGCTGATCATGACACGGCTCTACAGGCAGTTTTTGAGAGATTCTCATCAGTCGGTTGGTCTTTCAACAAGACAAGTGTGAATTCAGCAAGAACTCGTTGAAATTTTTAGGTTTTGTATTTTCGGACAAAGGAATCTCACCTGATCCTAAGAAAGTACAAGCAATTCATGATGCCAATCCTCCTACATCAACCAGTGGTATACGAAGTTTTCTAGGAATGGCAACATATTGTGCAAAATTTATACCATGCTTCAGTGACATATCACAGCCGTTACGTGATTTGACCAGAAGGGATGTTCATTTCTAATGAACAACAGAACATGACAAAGCTTTTCAAAAAATCAAGCAGCTATCAAGTGATACAATCATGGCATATTTCGATCAACAGAAGGAAACAGATAAATCACAGATGCATCACCTGTCGGTCTCTCAGCAATACTGTTTCAAAAGTCGCAGGGAGAGAATCACAGAAGAGTAATAGCTTATGCAAACAGAGCACTCTCTGATGTTGAAAGCAGATATTCTCAGACAGAGACAGAAGCATTAGCCATAGTGTGGGCTATTGAAAAGTTTCATCTATATCTCTATGGAGGATATTTTACCCTTTACACGGACGGCAAACCAGTTGAATTGATTTATGGTAACCCAAAGTCCAAGCCTCCAGCACGCATCGAACGTTGGAATCTGGGACTACAAGGATATGACTTCTCAATAGTACATACTAAAGGAAACAAGAATCCTTCCGATTACCTCTCAAGACATACAAACTCAGAGGAACCAAAGAAACAAGAAACCATGGCGGAGGACTATGTCAATTTCTTATCTGCTCAAGCAGTACCAAAGGCTATGACATTGTCAGAGATTCGAGAAGCAACCACAGCTAACCCAACCATGCAGCAGATATCCAAAATGATCAGAACTGACAAGTGGAAAGAGCAGACCACATCCGAGGCAGACATCGCAGAAATCAAGCTTTTTCAAACAGTCAAGAATGATCTCACTGTTAGTAGTGATGAAAGTGTGATACTCCGTGGAAATCGCATCGTAATACCAACTTCACTACGAAAGAGAGCAATTATGTTGGTTCATGAAGGTCACCAAGGAAATGTTAAGACAAAGAAGTTGCTCAGAGAAAAAGTATGGTTCCAAGGAATAGAAGCAAGAGTAATGCAACAGATTGATAATTGCATTGCCAATGGTTCAGAAAATCGTCCTGAACCTCTCCAGATGTCAACATTGCCTCCAGAGCCATGGCACACTGATTTCTGTGGACCTTTCCCAACTGGAGAATATCTACTTGTTACGATAGATGCCTATTCTTGTCTTCCTGAAGCAGAAATAGTACAATCAACAGCAGCAAAAGGAACAATTTCCAAGCTTGACAGAGTCTTTGCCACACACGGAATTCCAAGAGTTCTCAAGACTGATAATGGACCACCATTTTTTTGGAAATGAGTTTAAAGCCTATATTGAAGAGAATGGAATATCTCACCAGAAGATTACTCCATTGTGGCCACAAGCTAATTCAGAAGCAGAGAACTTTATGAAACCCCTCACAAAAGCAATTCGTTCATCGAATGTTGAAGGAAGAGATTGGAAGAAAGATCTGTACCGATTCATGTTGAATTACAGAGCAACACCACACTGCACAACTGGAGTTTCCCCATCTGAATCACTCATGTCCTTGGGATTTCTTTCACCTGTAACACTGAATTTGCTTTATGCGAAAGACCAGTTTGCTCATCTCTTGATCACTTTTAGGACCATCTTTCTTGGCACATGTTTGTTTATTGTGCATGAAATTGTGAGCAGTTTGGTGTCTTCCAAAGCATGCATTCTCTGGCAAGATATGATTTGTCTTCAATACTTGCCCCTTCTGAAATAAAATTAACTTTCTTAGTAATTAACTTAAATTTAGTCACTTGATAATTCGGCTAGCCCTCATCAGAGAGGGTGTACATATCCAATTTATGATTAAATACTTTGACCATAACTTCCAACCAATATTTTAGACGCTCATGTAAAATTGCAGCTGTGACAGGCTCTACAGTAATCGGAACTGACTTCATTCTACATCGAATTGCAATCACATGTAAATCGGTAGTAATTGAACTTTATCCAGTTCTCTATTGATGGATATTATACACTCTAGTGCATATATTGGTAAATAGATTATTACAGTGCTTTAAAAGGAAACACTGATCTCTTGAATGTTGTCTGTTGCTATTACGTAACTCCTGGTTGCTCCCTAGTGATTGGTATTCTTTCTTCTGCATGATAAGCCATCATATTGAAGATGTTGAATACTGAATCGTTAGCATATACTACTCATTCTCATATATTAAATTAATGCTGATTGTTTATGGTAACTCTATTTGATTTTTATCAAGAACATTATATTAACAAATGCAATAGTATCAACTTGTTATATAACATTATTATGTATAGCATGTTAGTATAATATATTTGAGTATATAGGACTCTGCTTGATCAGTTTGACTTTTACAGTATCAGCAATATATTAATTATAATGCCAGCTTCCACAAAAGGCCTGAAAGAGGAAATAATCACAGTAAACTACATCCAAAATACAGTGTTCATGAGACACTTATCTTGAAAAGAATCTTATAAATTACATATAGCAAGTCAATATGTTATTTGTTAAGGTCAGCAGTGGGCAGTTAATGTTATTATTGGCCGAGACATTTTATTTTTAATTGTATATATTAATGGGTAGATTTAAGTATACTTATGTGGATTATCCTGAGCCTATTTTACCAGGTTATCATGTTAGCATGCATATGTATCAATATATAACTATTGTAGATGGACACAAAAAATTATGGTTAGTGGAATAAATATTTTAAGAATCCAAAATGCAGTTGTGTAGTCCAACAATTATTAGATGTCAAATTATACTCTGAAATAAAACTTAAGTCACAGTCATCAAATCCACATCACACAATAGGGGCTACATATATAATAGCATCTGAGGTGCTTACTCCAAAGTGGGTCATGAAAGCGATCAACATCATCATAAAAATCAGCCACACCAATCCACTGACTGCTGTTGCACCATTGATACCTTGACCTTGAAAAGGAAATGTACTGGTCCTCTTGTCATCAGTGAAGAATTGGAATTTGTTTTCTTCTGCAAGTTACATGAGACAATAGTTCACTAATAACTGCTAAAGATTTAATTCCACATTAGAGGGTCCATGCCCCTGCTTTGTACATTATATGAATCTACAGTTATTACAGCTACTGTGCATGTAATTTTTTCCCTTTAAACAAAATATGTTATATCATAGGTATACATTCACAATATTGAATTCTTAATACCAAAAGCTAATATGACTAAGTCACATAATTATAGTGCCCATATGCATATTGCAGTGTTTAAAATTTCTGGTAATGAGGCAAAGTTGAGTTTTGTTCCATCAATTAAATGAGTCAGCTTAAGGTCCAGTATCAAGAATTTCTCTAGGACAAAGATTTTGACAATTCTGAACTTTACCCATGGTAGTAATTTGTTTGGTGCACTATGGAGAAAGAAAAAAGGTTTGTTGATGGTTAAAAATGTTGATCCAGCATTCATCAATGTTGGATTCAATGATTATAATAAGGCAAGAGAGTGTTTTAAGCAGCATTATGTATGCTCATTATAGTGAAGCTGTTTTAAAGATTGAAATGCTTGAACAAACTTCTGGAAATATTCAGCTGGTAAGAAGCAACAAGAAATTAAGAAAAATATGTTTTAGGTGGTGATATTCTAAAGAGAGAAATGTCCTCCATATAAATACAGATGAAGCCTTTCTATAGCCCACACTTCTGTCAATGCTTCTTTTTCAGTCTGAGAGTAACGGCTTTTCACATCAGAAAGCGATCTGCTTATATAGGCTACTGCTTTCCTGTTATTCTGTCCTCAAGTTAAAAAAAAAATTGTATTGCCAATAAGCCCACTGGTAATGTGTCAGTAATCAGCTCTGTTTCTTTCACACACACACACATACACACACACACATACATATAATTATACACACACACACACATTTCTTGTCTTCATTTCCAGTATGGTAAAGCCAAACTAAGTAAGTATTCATGGCAAATTACTGGGTCAGGACAGTGTGCTCAGAGGCTGGCATGATATTTGGGATGATTCCCTCTTTACCACAATCTAAAATCTAAGTAGCTACATACCTATTTCTGTTAAGATTTCAGATAACTATTATCAGATTTCAGTATAAAGTATATTCATGTCTGTAGCTTTCAGAGTAAATCCACTGCACATTGAAACATCTTAGCTTATTTATACACAGTTTAGCAGGACAATTCTCACTTGCCAGTTTTTCTCCAGCTGGATTGTTTTTTCTTACCATTCCCAATTTAATAAGCCAGCATTATTTAAGATTGGATTCCTATTCTTATTTGTACGGTGTATACATACAAAGAGAGGATCTACATACATATGCTTTGCACGGCAATATCATGTTTTCTGTCCAACTGCCTTGTGGGAGCTAGCTTTTCTCGGCCTTATGTAAACTCAGAATGGTTGTTATAGCTAACAGAAAGATTGAAAAAGCAGCATATTTGAAGCTGGAGTAAAGAAAACTGGCTGCATAGCCAAGCAAAAATTAGTTGTACTACATACAGAACAGAATGCAATGTGCTCCAAACTACTCATTGCATGAGGGAGAGGAGGAAAAACTAAGGCATCGCTTAGAGTTAAAAAAATTGAATCCGTCATGCCATAGAAACAATTTTTTTTACACCTATCCTGAATAAGTTTATCAAGCACTGGTTTATGTTTTCAGCACAGCAATGTTGTTATGACAACAAAGACTAGTGAGATGCTGCACAATAGAGCTGTGAGACTACTTAGTACAATGGAACCAGAGGTCTAATCGAGCTTTCTGTTAAACTTGATGCTGGTAAAGTATTTTTTTATTATAGCTTCGAAAATTAAGGAGCACTTGTTAGGGTGTCTTTGCACGTAAAGCAGTGTCCTAATACATGTACAGTGGTAAGAGAGTAGCTTTGACATTTGAAAATTCAGCCTTCGAACAGCAAATAATGGACTATGCTCTAACCTGTGTTCAACCTGCTACCTTGAAAAATGTTTTGATTGTTATAAAGAAGCTTGTCTGTTTTATCATACATACCACCTAGATTTTATTGCTACCATGATTGAAAGTGTTCTAAATATTAGAGCAGTTATACAGCTGCTGCTAATGGAGTTTTGAAGATTTGCAAGCGATGAGGAAGAAGTAGAAGAAAAATTGTCACATTGGGCAGAAGAATTTAGATACTTTCTCAGAGCTATTTCAGCTGCTGTAAAAAAGGTGCTCAGCATTCTAAAAATATTTTGGGGATGATAAAGTAGAGCGCTGGAAGACTATATCGAACTTCACTTTAGGTTGCAACAACAGATTATTATCATAAAAATTGACTTCTGATTAGCCATTCAACCCAAAAAGGTTTATATGCTGGAATTGTGATACTAACTTACACAAAATTATCTGGCATAACTTGTAAACCCTATCATTATAATTATATACCTGTCACTATACAGATATTAAAAAGTATAAATTGGTGCATATGAATTTAAATGGTAAAAGTAATATATCTTTGTTGTGGTATAGGCAAATGGTCTGGCTTCTGTTCAACTGCTTTTTAATTAAAAAAAAATTCTTCTTGTTTCAAATTCCCCACTCCCATATGAAGGATAAAGAATTGCACTATTACCAAACACGATTCTGGGTCTCAAGTACTTTTTAACACTATATATTCCACAATTACTTTCTTGATAACCAACTTAAATTGGCTCACTCATGACAGACATGCATGGTCTATAGCTACCCTATAATCAATCTGACATAAGACTTTTGAGATCTCATAATTCCTAATTAAAGTTAGGGTGAGTTAATAATTATTGAGAAAATTATTGCATCAATTGTTGAGAGCATCAATTTAGAGTTAACATAAATTGATTCAACTTGTTTCATCGTATTGTACATTACACAAACTACCACATGCATACCTTGTTGCTATCGTTTTTGGGCTGTATTCATGCTGAAAACATTGGATGCTACTCAAATCAGTACACAACATATCTTTCATTGTGTTTTTCAAGACTTCAATAAAATATGAAGACTTATCTTTAAATCAGCCTTTTGGTTTATTCCCAATGGTTGAACTGAATTTCATTCTGGTAGAATGGCAATGCATTTACATGTATACTCACTGCCAACATGCTTGAAATGAAAAGCGTGTGATTAATGACCTGCCTGAATGCTATAGTGGACAGTAATATACTGACAAATAATGATAACATGGTTTCATATGCATTGTCATGAACATTGTTTTGGGTAGTTCCAGCACTATATTCCATTTGAATCACTGATTAAAAGGGATGTGCATTGCCTCATTCATAGGCAAACACTTCCATTCATTGGCTCTATTAATTATTAAAATCATATCTCACAACATTGGGAGAATGAAAAATGACAATGTGACTCATTTATACTTGCTGGCATCCATTTCATATGAAATGAGGATCAAGTACTATAAGTGTATGTCCAATGACCACCATCATTGTAGCATGATAGTACTTACTGATAATATTAGTAAGGTAAATGGCTAATCACACAGCTTACTGGGGCAGTCTGATGGAGCAACACATCGATTCTCTAGTAGTACCATTCCAAAAGGACACGCACAGCGAGCAAAACATATTTCATAGCAGAATGGTGGATAGCGGTAGTTGGCACAAGACAGTTCACAGAAAGGAGGACAAAGTTGAAAGACCATACCATTAGCACAGACTGTAGGGGGGAGGCAATGCATTTAACTTAGGTATTGTAATTATGTACTGTTAAAACAACTGTATACAATTCGATGATGATTATTAGTCAAAGGGAGTTGAGAAGGTTGCAATAGTATGTGCCACCACATATTTCCTATAAAACAAAATGACCATGTACTTAAATTTTAACGCCTAATGAAAACACTCATTACATAGAGTAGGGCTTCCTCTAGCCACCGAAGCTAATTTTAAATTTTTAGCACTTAGCAATCTGGAGTTATTTATGTAGAGGTTGCAGGCATTCAGGTTTTGAGGTCCCTCCAGTTTAGGTAGCATGAAGTACTATGTCGGAACCAGATTGTGCTTGGTGGTGTTGGATCTATTATTCAAATAGACGTCTAGTAACTTTCCTATAGTTATATATATGAAAAATATTTTAGTATCAAAAGAGAGCATACAGAGAGACCTATCTTTTGAGCTATATATCAAGTCTATACCATGAAGTTTGCAGAATCTACGGAGCTCTAAAGTGGTAACCATAAGTTTTGGGGGGGGGAAATAAAAAAATGCAACTGTCGCCCCCATCATGGACTATGTTATTAGAACATCAGAACACCACCCTTGCTATAAATTATTTTTTTCATGCTCAGATGTCATCTCCAACTCTTTTTAGTGCATGTCCAAAAGAAAGAGTGATGCAACTCCTCCTGCTCCCTTGTCCCTTGACCTCAGGACGTCCTATAATGTACTATAACACAGACATCATTTACACACTTCATGCACTACAGGTGTGTACAAAATGCATGCATGAAATCCTCCATAACCTTTTTTCTGAACCAGAACAGCCTTCCAAGTTTTGAACACAGCTCATGCAGAGCTATAGGTAGGATATAAAAGGGGGAAATGTTTTAAAGAAAATTTTCAGAAAAATGGTTCACTACCCCCTTAACTCAGGCAGTTTCGTGCGAGGTTCCCTTCCGAACATCAACCTATATGGTGTGAAGGTAGTTGTTACATGTGGTGAGCAGTGATATGCATGGAGCATGCATTGCATCTCGGGGAGCCATGCAAGGCCCTTGATGTTGGCTACCTTAAGAGCTTTCATGAGGGGCTTGTTGGAGTTTTTTGCCTGTGCATTGGCCTGTGGCCATAGTGGCGTTACTCGGCGATGACGGACACCACACTTGTGCATAAAGCTTTTCCAACTGTGCCCCATGAACGGTGGTCCATTGTCTGTTTTGATGACCTCAGGGAATCCAAATAAACTGAATATTGTGTCGACTACAGGAATTACCTTGTCCCCCGAGGTGCCCTTGACAACTTCCACCACCGGATATCGTGAAAACTCATCGACAATGACAAGCAGATACTCTCCAGTGGGTAGAGGTCCACAAACATCCATACTGATATCCACCCAGGGTTCTTGAGGTAGTGGTGACATGGACAATGGTTCATTCATCCTATGTGCTGTATTAGCTTGACAGGGAATGCATCGTCTCACACCTTCCTCTGCAGCCGCATCTACCAACACCAGGTCTCCACTCTCATTGACTGTCAAAGTGTCTTTTACTCTGCTGTACCCTCGCAGAGCCTCCTGATTGATGTCAGATCCAATGTATTGTGAAGTGTCATGCTACTTGCTGTTGCGGGTCAAGTTGATGACTGCCTGCAGGGTGCTATCCCGTGCGGTTTCACGCTGGACTTCTTCAATTGTCATGGCCAGTGGGATGGCCGCTTCTGCTATTGATTTTACATAGCACTCTGCCATGCTCATCTCCTGGCTTTCTGGCCTGCTATGCTCTGAAGGATGCCAGGATAGGTAGGCTGGGTTGTCTGCACCTGGTCGATACTTGACTGTCATCATTTTATACGGTTGAAGACGTAGGCGCCAACGCTCTATCCTGAGAGGTGGTCTAGGTTTCTGCCAGATAGTCTCTAGTGGCTTGTGGTCCGTAATGACAGTGTTTTTCAATCGGGTTAGACATTAATATCTTAATTTACCATGGTCAAAGATAAGTTGGGCACTATCATGAAACTTTCAGTTGTATATAAGGTTCCCTGCAGCTGTGGGAATGTGTACATAGGTTAAAACTAGAGGTTGGAGACCCGAATCAGGGAGCATAAGGATGCATGCAGAAACGGAGAGCTTGAGAAGTGTTCTATCGCAGAGCACCACCCAACCTTGTGGAAATGACTTCTGTATTGATAGAGCCAGCAAATGGAGGAAGTGAAGGAAGTACTGCACATCCACACTACACAGCACTTCAATCAAGATGTAGGGCTGTGGTTGCTGGGTCTCAACCGCCTATGTAACTATTACCGATCTTCGTCAGTTTTATGAGTTGCTGTGCTGCATTGCATATACACTGTTATTCAGGTGTTAATGAATCACATGGATTTGTTATGTTAAATGCATTAGCAATGAGTGTGGATGCATTCCATTGCTCAATGACAAAACCTAACAATATGATGCAAGGTAATGATACAATATAATATTTAAATAGCTGGGCTAAAGGAAATTAGTTTTTTTTGCTTGCTTCATTCATACTTAGTGCTGACTGTCCAGGTAGAACAAGGACCAGAAACATCAGACATAGTCACAACATGGAGACACAGACTTCGTCTTGACTGTGGGTATATACAAGGTTCCATCACACTTTATTTTATCACTAACCAAATCCAATACTGCTTCACTGAATGGAGATTGTCTCTGACAGGTAACTTCACTGAAGAGCAGGAGTTTTGGACTTACTTATGGTGATGATACATTCAGCCAAAATACAGACAAGATCGTCATCACTTAAGTCATAGCTGAAAGTCGCCATTAAATATTTTTTTAAAATAATTTGTAAACTATACAATAACCTTCCCGATGATCAGCTTGAAATTGTATTCTCTCAACATTTCTACTATATAGATGCTCTAGCCTTCATCAGGAATTCCTGGTGAAGGTTATTAGAGAATACTGGACATTTAGGAACTCTATTCATGCCTAATTACAGTCAATTAGGATAATGACTATGCATGCACACGCCAATTTATATCATGTCATGTCATTAGTGTATTGTACGAATGCGCATGCGCAGACTGAATAATGCCAGTCTGCGTGTGCATTGTTATACTTGAATACTATTCGACGTTGAGTTTGATCTTGTGCAAATAGGGAGAGCCCCTTATTCTTTATGCACACGCAGACTGGCTGGCAGTCACTCAGGAAGACCAGGAAGACTTGACAGGGTCGAACAAGAGTCGAAGCAGCTGCAAACAGCAACGCTCCATTTAGAGCCCACTTTCTCATGGCTGGGATCGAATGTCCTCACGAAGGCTGCATCTATATGGTGCCTGAGGGCTATGGTGATGCAACAACGGGAGCACTCATCATGGCACACTCCAAGACCCACGATAGCAGGAGAGCGACTGGAGAGAAGGCTGAGAAAGTCAGAAGGCCCACCATTTCGTCAGAAGGCACGACAGAGGCCTGGACCTACTTCTTGTCCAGATGGGGGCACTACATCAAGGCCACCAAAATTGCAGCCGAGAAGCAAGTGCTTCAACTACTGGAGTTTTGCGATGAACGACTCCGACACGACCTCACCCGCAACGCGAGGGTGGACCTCTCTGAGGAGACAGTAGAGATTGTGCTGGCCGCCATCAAGAAACTAGCGGTCAGAGGCGAGAACGTGAAAGTCACCAGGGTGACACTTCACGGCATGTGTCAGGAATATGAGGAGTCTGTACGGGCGTTTGGAGCCAGACTGAGAGGCCAGGCAAGCATATGTAAATACAATGTGAGCCAGACGTGCGTATGTGGCCTCGATGTGACCATAGACTACTCCGAACACAATGTATCCGACCTCCTGTGCATCGGACTGGCGGACCCGACCATCAAGCAGGCGCTCCTGAGTGACGAAAATCGGGACGTGGAACAGACCCTCACGTTCGTGGAGGCCAGAGAAGAGGGGCGGAGGTCAGCACCAAAGCTATCTACCGCCCAGGCAGTCGAGGCAGTTAACAGCAGTTATCGCAGACTCAAGAAGCCCACACAGCAGCGAGATCACTCATACAGGAATGAGCCTGCACAGAGAGACCACACCTCCAAGGACGACAAATGCTCGTATTGTGGGGGCACTGGGCACGGCCGAAGTGCCCCAGCCAGAATTCGGAGGACCAGGTGCCCCGCGTTCGGAAAGGAATGCAAGCACTGTGGCAGAGAGAACCACCTGGCAAAGGTGTGCAGGAGTGAGGCGATACAGGACGACACTCAGCAGGAGAACGCGGTGTTCAACGAGGCCTGCACGCTCACAGCACTCGGCGACCACGACACCTCGACCATGAGCCACCACGTGTACGATCGGTCCACCAGAGCGCTGGTTCGTCGCCCGTCACAGCCTCAGCCGTTCGTACGGTTGCAGGCGGAGATCAACCCAGTCGACTATGCCTCAGCGGGTTATCAACTGAACGGGGGCCCTCGCCAGATCTCCACCCAAGCCTTGGCCGACACAGGATGCCAAAGCTGCCTCGCGGGCACCGCAATCCTGGCCGAGCTACGCCTACCCGTTACTGACCTGATCCCGGTCAACCAGAAGATGCGGACAGCCAACGGGGGCCAGATCAACGTCCAGGGAGCCATCATCGTGCGGCTCACCAAGCCACGGACGACAAGGACCACGACGCAGATGGTCTATGTTACCGCCAACGTCGACGCCCACAAGCTGTACATCAGTCGAGAAGCTTGTGCTGACTTGGGGATCGTCGAGCCCTCCTTCCCTGACTCGGCAGCCGCCATCAGCAACACAGGAGGCACACCCAGGGCCACCCCTGACCAGGGCATCGCGCGCACGAAGAAGTGCAGCTGCCCGAAACGTGAGAAGCCGCCATCAAGGCCCACACCCCCACCGTTCCCCATCACCGAGGAGAACAGAGAAAAGCTGGAGGAGCACCTCCTCCACGTCTACGGCACTAGCACGTTTAACACGTGCGAGCACCAGCCGCTCCCACTCATGACCGGAAAACCTCTCCGGCTGATGATCACCCCTGACGCCATCCCTGCCATACACCACAAGCCCATCCCGGTGCCCTTGCACTGGCAAGAGGAGGTCAAGGCGGGACTGGACAGAGATGTCAGGCTGGGCGTGCTGGAGCAGGTGCCAGTCGGAACCGCAGTCACGTGGTGCCATCGCATGATAGTGTGCCCCAAGAAGAACGGCTCACTCCGACGGACCATTGATTTTCAGGCCCTCAACTGGCACGCCACCAGGGAGACTCATCACACGCAGTCTCCCTTCCACCAGGCGAGATCGGTCCCGTACCACACCAAGAAAACGATCTTTGATGCGTGGAATGGATACCACTCTGTCGCTCTCGACCCAGCTGACCGCCACTACACCACATTCATCACTCCATGGGGGAGATATCGATACTGCTCCGCCCCCCAGGGATACATCGCGTCAGGAGACGGGTACACCAGTCGATACGATGACATCGTGGCTCATATACAACACAAGACGAAATGCATCGACGACACCCTGCTGTGGTCGCAGTCCGTGGAGGACGCCTACAGTCAGGCTGTCGAGTGGCTCGACATCTGTGGCAACAACGGCATCACGCTCAATCCTACCAAATTCAGATTTTCCAGAGACGAGGTGGAGTTCGCGGGTTTCGTCATCACCCCCACCACCGTGAGACCGTGCGAGAAATACGTGAGGGCCATCTCTGACTTCCCCACCCCCAGGAACTTGACAGACGTCAGATCCTGGTTCGGCCTGGTCAACCAGGTCGCCTACACTTTCAGCATGACTGAAGCCATGGCCCCATTCCGGGAGCTACTCAAGCCAACCCGGAAATTCGAGTGGACTGCGTCCCACGACGCCGCATTCCAAGAGTCCAGGCTGAGGATCGCCCAGGAGATCAAGCACGGGGTCGAGATCTTTGACAAGTCGAAGCCCACCTGCCTCGCCACGGATTGGTCTAGGGTCGGTGTGGGCTACTGGCTGTTTCAAAAACACTGTGGCTGCCCGTCCAGGGACATCTTCTGTTGCAAAACAGGCTGGAGGGTCACACTCGTGGGGTCTCGATTTACACACTCTGCAGAATCTCGCTACGCCCCCATCGAGGGGGAAGCACTGGCAGTGGCTGACGCCCTCGACAAGGCTCGCCACTTTGTCCTCGGATGCAAGGACCTCACGATCGCAGTCGATCACAAACCCTTGCTAAAGGTATTCGGCGATCGCGCCATCGACCAGAT
Organism: Cladorhizidae sp. MBARI D1340-BT2; assembly: GCA_028752905.1. Taxonomy (NCBI): domain Eukaryota; kingdom Metazoa; phylum Porifera; class Demospongiae; order Poecilosclerida; family Cladorhizidae; species Cladorhizidae sp. MBARI D1340-BT2. The sequence goes on along the minus strand of JAQNBH010000016.1, from coordinate 44,959,244 downwards.
CGGGAACACCCGACTGCGAAATCTCAAGGAGAGGACACTCCGGTATCGGTTCAGGATGCTCCACATCCCCGGTGTCCGTAACAAGACACCGGATGCCCTGTCCCGATACCCCACTGGTACCTCTACCCCAGCCAAAATGGTGCTACCGGATGACGTCCATGCCATCAGCAGCCACCAGACTCAGATCCGTCCGTCCATCCCATCCATGCTCATGTCCGGCGTCTCCACAGACGACTGCGACGAGGAGGCAGACATGATGGAGCAGGTCATCCAGGACTCCCTGATCCACGCACTGTCATCCACCCAGCCAAACACCTGGGAGCAAATACAGACGGCCACAGCTGCCGACGCAGACATGCAGATCCCCTGGAGGCCATTGATGAGGGATTCCCGGATCAGCGGTGCTCCCTCAAACCGTGCCTCAAGGCATACCACACTCACCGGCGTCACCTGTCCACCACGGACGGGGTGGCAGTGTATAAGGACAGGATCATCGTCCCTCAGGCATTGAGGAGGACATGCCTATCCTCCTTACACGCAGCCCACCAGGGCACCTCACAAATGACAGCCAGGGCTGAATCCTCCATATTTTGGCCTGGTATCACGGCAGACATCCACGCCACCAGAGCTGCCTGCGAACACTGCAACATGATGGCTCCTTCACAGGCTGCCATGCCTCCAGTCCCACCGACCATGGCTGACTACCCATTCCAATGCCTGTGCGCGGATTGCTTCCACCACCAGGGCAGGCAATACCTTGTCATGGTAGACCGATACTCAAACTGGCCGATTGTGCACCACGCAGAAGACGGCGCCAAGGGAGTGGTCAAGGAATTGAGGCGCATCTTCTCCACATTCGGCATCCCCGACGAGCTGGCGACGGACGGCGGACCAGAGTTCACATCCTCCACAACGACACAGTTCTTGCGAGACTGGGGAGTTCACCACCGCCTCAGCTCGGTGGCCTTCCCCCACAGTAACTGCCGGGCCGAGGTGGGAGTCAAGACGATGAAGCGCCTGATTACAGGTAACGTCACAGCAAGCGGCAACCTGGATTCGGACGCCTTTCAGAGGGCTGTTCTACAATACCGAAACACCCCTGACCCAGTCACACGGATGTCGCCTGCCATGTGTGTGTTCGGTAGACCAGTGAAAGACCTGATCCCAAACCTACCGGACAGATTTGATCTCCACACCATGTGGAAGCAGAATTTGGACATCCGGGAGAGGGCACTCCGCTCCAAGCACGCCATGGCTGACAAGCGCTGGAGAGAGCACACCAAGCTTCTCCCTCCACTGACAGTTGGCACCAGGGTACACATTCAAAATCAGACAGGGCCTCGCCCCAACAAATGGGACAGGACGGGAGTCGTGGTGGAGGTCCTAAAGTTCTACCAGTACTCCATCAGAGTAGACGGCTCGAGCAGGCTGACCCTACGCAACCGCCGCTTCCTCAGAAGCTATGTCCCGACCAGGCAGCCACAGCCCAGACACACAGCACGGGAGGACATGCAGACCCGGACACCAGTAACGGCAGTGCCATCGGGATCTCTCACATCCACCCACGTCATGGCTCACCCGCTGCCACCACTTCCCCCAGCAATACCAGACCCGACAGCTACAGCGACATGCAGCCCGACACCCTCGAGCGGTTTGGATGCTGCCAACATCCCCACCCCACCTCGGATCAGAAGATCCACCCGCACCAGACGCAGGCCAAACAGGCTAGGCTTCCGTACTGCCCCGACCTTGTCCTCTGCATCGTCCACTCCGAGTTACGAAACGTCCTCTTCTCAGTCTTCGACGGAGTCATAGACTTGGGGGGAGGTAGAGAATACTGGACATTTAGGAACTCTATTCATGCCTAATTACAGTCAATTAGGATAATGACTATGCATGCACACGCCAATTTATATCATGTCATGTCATTAGTGTATTGTACGAATGCGCATGCGCAGACTGAATAATGCCAGTCTGCGTGTGCATTGTTATACTTGAATACTATTCGACGTTGAGTTTGATCTTGTGCAAATAGGGAGAGCCCCTTATTCTTTAGTTATAGCATCTAGTATATAGAAATTACGAGAGAGTACAATTTCAAGTTTATTATTGAGAAAGTTATTGCAATGTCTACTGAGAGTCTTTGAAAATTTGCTTTGTTGTCTCAGTAAAGAAAGCTGAGAATTGAAAAAGAAAGAAGAAAACAGCAAAACTTTAGAATTTTTGTCGAGGCTTTGACTTTGGCATAACCTAACAACATAACCTAACAACTTGATGCAGATCTAACACATGACAAGAATAACGCTGACTAAAGTAATTATTATTTCGGTCTTACTTCGAGTGTTCACGAGCCTTAATAGGGTGATCACCAGAAACACCTGAACACAGCGACACCACAGCGTCACAAACATCATCTTTACTATTGAAAAATTCGGAGTGATAGATTAACAGTGAAAAACGTCCACAGATTCAAATAGGGACGTCTATGCGTTGCTGTCCTGGTAACGTAGTACGACAAAAACTTCCCCACACCCCAGTAAATTGTGCCCCCCATCCCAATCTGGGCGATAGCTCGCGCATTGGCTGTATGAACTGGCTTCAGTCCGACTGTTCAGACACGACATAATTATATGAGCCTACTTTGTTAAAGTTTTGCGATGACACGGAAACGTAAAACAAATTCACGCCTACGGGCGCGAGAAAGAAAAAGTGCGGGAAAGGGCAACTTGTCAATATGTAAGTTAGCTATGGGATTCATCCCTTCGATGCTTCTAGAGTTAGATTCACACTCTGATGGAATTTTGACAGCACCTTGAATTTTATAAAGAGAGCGCGGGAAAAAGTTGCCGGGTACCCAAGACTGCGTGCTCCGCTTGCTAATTGTAAAGTCAACCTCCTTTAAATAACCTACCTCACGTATAGGTAAGCTATTTGCCTCTTGAGGGGGAATGCTCATGATTACCTCCCGCGTACCTACACGCGAGAGTATCGTTTGAGTTCAGTCATTTGTGAAACTTATGATTATAAGGTTGGTAACTAGCTGCTGGAATTTCTGACAAAAATTCATGCTATCTGTCCTATTATCTAATCAGATAAGTAGAGAGGGGTACACTCTATAATTTGATCTTGATACTGCTGAGCCTGTTAAGGCCACCACATATACTACAGCACAGTATGATTCTATGTAACGGTAACATGAATAACATTATCAACATAATTTAAATATCCATAATGCTAAGGGTGCTCCCACTGCTCAAGGGGAGGGGAGGAGACCAAAGATCATCAGCACAGATCCTTTCTCCTCTGCCACTACTTTCCTACCCAATACATAACACATTCGCCCACCTCCTCTAATCCACGCATCACTTACTCTCTCCACACTTTCCCCCAATAATGCCACCTTTCCACTTACCAACTCTTCCATATTCATTTAGCCACTGTCCAGCCCCTGCATTTCTGTGCACCTCATCCACCAGTACCAGCCGATCCCTCTCAAATTCCCCACACATCACCAAGAAATGTTCCACATCTTGCCCTATCTCACATCACTTCTTATCTTCTAACAACTCACAGCAACCCTTCTCTTGACTTCTTCACCCTAGATTCCAAACTCTCATGCGCCAGAACTCCCACACCTCCACTCGCCCATCTCACCCTCTCTATTCCTGTTGTACCTCTCATATCCTGCCACGTCACCTCATCCTCCATCTGCAAAAATGTTTTCCAGATGTATTCTTTTTAGCTGGCAGGTATTTCTGTGACATAAAGAGTTAGAATTGCCCTATCACATGAACAGTAATCTGGTCCTCCACTCCCTCCTTCCCAGTTCCCACTGCTGATTCCCCACCATTCTTGATGGATGGCTCTCCTCTTGGTGATCCTTCACCAGATGATCCTTGCTACTCCTCAATACTCTCTGTGTTGTCTGCTTGAGTGTCTTCCCCTGGAAGCCCTTATAAATCAAGTTGCAGGTGTCATTCCACTTGACTCTTCCTCCTGGTGGTATCCATCACCACTCCTCTTTTTCACTGCCATACTTTTCCATTCCAATTTCTTTCCTTGGATGCCTTTTCCTGTGGTATGATTTGCTAGATACCCTTCGCTTGCCAATCCTAATGACGCCGATTCAGCCCTACACTATATATGCACCTCCATTACCCACAGAATTTCTTTCGTTTGTTGTCATCCTCTCTTTCTCAGGATGAATCGCCACCCTACTAGTTTGCTCAGGACATCTGGAAATTTTTCTTCTTCCCTCTTGATAATTTCCTCATACATATTGCCTCCATTCTTCACAAACTTAGCTGGTCATATGTCCTTTACTACCTTTTCTGTGTTAGCTTCATTGCCCAGTGGTTCAACTTCCTCTACTAGTTTAACTTCCTTCCCAAATCTTCAATCCTTCTCTGCTTATATGAAACTTGTTTTTTCAATTCTTCCACTCTTAGCAATTATTATATTCATGAATACACCTCCCAATTCATGGTTTTCCATTACATTGATTATAGTTAATCCAGACACCACACTCTCTCTGTGTTCGATTTGCTTTAGCCAGTAGCTGTATTGTGTTGGTAATAATTATTAGTGCCTATTAATCCTGCAATCCCATTCTGCCTGATACTGCTCTTTTATTTTACCTAGCAGTTCATCTATCTTAAAAACAACCTGACATTGTTCCTTTCGAACCTCCAAGTCAACATTCATCCCAACCAGTGTTTCACCCCTTTTTATGAGGCTTCAGCTTCTTTTCTGTCCACATTTGCCCTAACGAAACAATTTCCACTCTGGGAACAACTACTACAAATCCAACTATCCTCACCCAACCCCTTGATATCTTCCTCAGTTATCCCAATGCAACTTTGATGATTCCATTCCCCACAAGTACCTTCACATCCAATCCATCTTGATCCTTCCTCTGAGTTTTCTTCATCCTTAAGATACACGCCGCACTTCTATTTAACTTCATGTAGTTTGTTCATTTGTTTGTAGCCATTAAATTTTTTTTAATTCCAAGCATAAAGCAAAGGACACTGGTTGGACACTGGTTGGATGCATGTCCCAAGGAGTCCTAGGGAATTGAATACAATTCTCCAAAGGTCGTCATTGTTCCACTGAATGTAAAGCTTTTACCAACTAAATATAATTATAATAGCTGGGTCATAAAATAGATGGCCATTTAGAAAGAAATAAAACTTGGAATTTATAGTGAAGATTTTATGGACTGATGTTAATAACTATTGCCTGGGTATATACATATATACACTTGTATTAGCATGTGTCTGGATTGCAATGAGTATATATAATGCTCTAGAGGGTTAATGGCTAACCTTGGAAGTTGTCTGCTAAATTCATTCTTTGGCTCTAATATAGACCAGTGCAGCTGCTATAACTACAGCAGCAATAACAGTCCTGGAATAGTCTATAGAAATATCACTGCATAAAGTTATTTAGCAAGCCTAAACAATGGCTCCTAGAAGCTTAGTATATAACTAATTTGGTAAATTTCCCTATTCTTTGGATCATGCCAAGACCAGTCCATCGGCTATAGCTATAGCTATGGTTTGTAGTTATAATTTTCTCACTCCATAAGAGCACCTTATCGATTCAATTATGTTACATAACTAACCTAGCTGTAGCTTGAGGAAACTTGGTAGCTAATCAAACAGTAATTTTGCATTTGTTGACCTTCTTTGGACCAAGCTTAGATCAGTGATCAACTAGAGCTGCAGCTGTGGAACATAGCTATAAACATCTCATAGGTACTTCAGGGTTTTATGGTGTTCTAGTGTTTTAGAAGTTTGGTTTCATTGTCATAATTATAGACATCTAGTAGCAGACAGTCTATCAATGGTAGTTATTTATCTTTAGTTACTCAATAGGTCTATTTTAAAACTATATGCATAGATAAATAGTTCAATAAGGCACTAGGTCCAAAAGCTAGATAATCATCAGCCTTCCTAAGCATAACTCCTCATTTCATTTGTAGATTTTGGGTGGATAACTAAGCAGCTTTTAGAAAGATGAATTCTATTTTACAAGTTTTTTCATTTTTTATTTACATTGAAAACAGTGGTGGCGGTGAATTGCTAAGTTCCAGATACTTCCCCTCACCCACCCACCCACCCCCCGCTTGTCAAATCAAACGTCTGGAATAATTATATGGTAAAACATTATTGTATAGTTCATGCAAAGTGTAACTTGCGACTTATATAATTATGGTGCATGCTGCTCTTGCAGTTTGGAATCGGTCCTCTTCCAAATCACTACAAAGGGAAACAAATAATTATGTAGTTACTTTGGTGGATTATTTTTCTTGTAAGTAGCTGGAGGCAAAAACAATTCCAGGCAATTCAGTTGCACTCTTTTTGTACATGATGATATGATATGAAGCTGAGATAATTTATATTATTCTGACATTGGGTTCACATAATGATGAGGTATAGCCGTACCAAAATAACCATTTCAGATCAAGGCAGAAAATTTGTAGACAAAGTTTTAAAAAAGCTGTATCTCTAAAACATATCACAAAATTTCTTACCCCAAACAAAATGTAATGGTTTAGTAGCCTTTAACTAATTCTTACTTAATATTCTGTAAGAGTTAGTATTTTTACAGGTTCATATCATAAGTGACTAAACACGTGATACCTGGCTGAATTCTTGCAGCAAAGTAGTTTTGCCTATTGAAATGGCACTGATGTAAGATCGGATCAGTGGGAGTATGATAGCAGTGGAGGGACATGAAGAGATATAATTATTATGGTTACCATGACTTATTTGAAGATGCCAAGGATAAAAAAATCACCTAAGCTCAGACAAGATTATGACAAAAAGCATCGAAAGGAAGAAGGTGAAATATGCATGAAAATGTTGTACTGTACCGCAAGGCACTTCCAGGATTTGGAGGTAGAAATCATGGAATTTCTCAGAACCATGCAAGAGATGGTATATAGGCAAGGTGACAAATTTGATGCACACTGACTTAGACCATAATGAATTTCCCATCAGGTTGCACTCTGAAGAAAACATTCAATGGATGCAGGTATGTCATTATATTCTTTATAGCCCCACATTTAAGCACATGCAGATTACTCCTTTTGCATTTATAAATTTTATGCTCTCTGTTTACATAACAAAATTACAATAACCTTCACCTTAATTTTATGGTTCAACTAGCCTTTATCAGGATGCTAAGACTCATATGAGCTTGTTATACATTGGTAGCTAGCTATTAACCACGTGATATAAATCATATCTTGGCACACGCATCCAGCACGTGAACTACACGTGAACCCGATGTGGAGAAAAAAAGAAGAAATATTGTTGTTGTTGTTGTTATTGTTGTTTTATTGTTAAAATTAAAATCACCTTTTGTTGCTATTATTAATGTTATTATTGTTGTTGTTATCATTATTTCATTATTGTTGTTATCATTATTGTTGTTATCATTATTGTTGTTATCATTATTGTTGTTATCATTATTGTTGTTATCATTATTGTTGTTATCATTATTGTTGTTATCATTATTTTTGTTACCATTATTGTTGTTGTTATTGTTGTTGCTATTTTTGTTGTTGTTATTATTATTGTTGTTGTTATCGCTGTTGTTATCACTGTTGTTATTATTACTGTTGTTTTTATTATTACTGTTATTATTATATTACTGTTATTATTATTACTGCGTTATTATATTAATTTTTACTATTTATTATGAATATTTGAATATTTATTATTATTGTTGTTGTTGTCGTTGTTGTTGTTATTGTTATTGTTGTTATTTTTATTGTAATTGTTGTTGTTATTATAATTGTTATTATTGTCATCATTATTATTGTCATTATTGTCATTATTATCGTCATTATTATCGTCTTATTATCGTCATTATTATCGTTATTATTATCGTCATTATTATCGTCATTATTATCTTCATTTTTATCATCATTATATCATTATTATTATCATCATTATTATTAGAGTATTATCGTTATTATTATTATTATTTTCCACATCAGGTGATGTGGTTTATATTGCACAGTGAATATCTAGCTACCTGTATAATTATTACAAGCTCATGCGAGTCATAGCATCTGATGAAGGCTAGTTGAAATAGCGAGAGAAGTAAAATTCAAGTTGATTATTGAGGTCATTGAAATATTTACTGCCTTTAGGTTCCTGCAATAATTCATTCGGTTGTAAATTTAGTGTGTTAGAGATGCATGCATATAATAAAAACTTTGCTGTTGTTGTTGTTATTTGTAAAGTTAGAGTGATTTCTTTAAAAATATTCCCCAAAAATAGATCAGTAGTCAGTTTGGGTCTTCTGATGATGACAGTGTTTTTACAACTCAACTAGCCAGCGAACAAGGATTTTTCTGCTTCAATCCTAACACTCACTCTATTCCTCCCAAGTTTGAAAATCTTGGAAGAAGACCAAGTTACTTTTAAAACACCTTCACACCCTATCTATATCTTCTCATTTATTGACACTCTACCATAGGAAGACCTGAAGATTTTCAATAGAGGACTCCTCACATGCAGTTGATCATTGGAGGGGGTGCCTCAACACATCCAGATACTGGTGAATCATTTCATCTTCTATCTTCAGATGCTAGTTGTTAACCCATTGTACCCTCAACTTGCTGTGGCACTGGTGTTTCTTCTGATACTCCTACAGGTACACCTTAATTTACACACCTGTTACTGTGTATTTCTATCCATTTTTAGTTCATGAATTTTCACTGATAGAACTTATCTGGCACTCTGAAGGTAATCTTTTGGTAGCATGCAGGCATGAGTGTCTTAATTTGAATTCATGCTGTAATATTAATAAGTGTATTCTGTGACAGCTTGACAACTTTATTGTGCAGGTTAGGGCTAGAAAAGTTTTACTACAAGAAGGAATTTCAATATGATGAACTTAAAATTGTGAGTGGACGATTTAGAATGAGCACTTTTTGTCATCTGTGTATATATTTTCCCGTTTTTTCCTCCTAGTGTCAAAGATGAATCAGCTTTGAAAACCCTTTTACTGGTAAATGTTTAGCCCTAACCCAAGTTACATTTCCTTATGCTGTTTTTCCCTGTTGAGACCCCATAATCTATTCTTGTGCAAGAATACATGTGTATTGTGCATGTATAATATACATGCCATTTTGTATTCAGCCACTGCAGGTTTCGGTGCTCCGATAAGTACCTCCTATTACAAAACACGCAAAAAGAAGAGCCGCAATGAGTATATAAGAGCAGCATACTAAGTTAGCATAATAACATGGACAAAGCCTCACAGGATGAATGTAAATGTATGTCATAAGGTAGGGCATTATAAATATGTTGATCTTCACCTCTTTAATGCATAGTATTTTTCAAGTCAAAACACTTTAAACATAATATTATTTTACACTACTAAGGCAAATAATTATAAAACCCATGCAAGCCTTTCAAGCCATGCCAACTTAACACTGAGACAATTATTCATTTTGCAAACCTAGCAACTTGCCTGCCTGGCCGTTGATTTAGTGGTGCTCCACCCGAACAGTTGACACTCTCCACACTTTAACCATAGAAATGCTGACTCCCCTCACTCTAACTACAGAACAACATACTGTCCTTGCTATAGCTAGCTCACACTAGCTAGATTGGCCAAACTGTCACTCTTGCCGTAGTGATGAACTGAACAATCAAGCTGGCTTTTACACCAATCCAATAGTTGGTCAAAACTGTTTCTAATTGCAACTCTGTGAATATCATTTTGCCGAGTAGCCTAAAGTGCCTTTGCTGTTAATGTTGAGTAATGACCATGGGTTCAAATCATAAATTAACTCTTCAACTCTTCACTCCGCCCCCCCCCCCTCCCCCACCCTCCCCGCCCCACACCCTACACACACATATTTCAAATGGCACCATAGAAAAAAGCATTACATAGTGATCTGGAGCTTTTATTTAGTATAATATTTTGTTATCTATTACACATTACTCCCTACAGGTACATATATAATATATATCTAATGGTTTGGAGATGTATTGAAGCTCACTTTCTTTAGTACTGATGTTCAACATTACCTTGCCATGATATCACCACTTAGTTTTTACAGTGATGTCTGGTTATAGCTGTGATTGTAATATTTCAGTTGAAAAGGCATAGAATTATTGATGAGGGGAATATGAAATAGCCTTAGGGTAAGCTATAGGATAGCTAACCTAATGTTGAAGAAAATTGGTTGTAAATTTTTACTAAACCCCATGCGCGAAATTGTATATTTAATGAAGTAGCCTGCCTGTATACTCTCTAATATTGGATAAAGAATGCCGAAATTACGTTAGTTACGTAATATGAATTGGATATTTTGGCAAGACGATGGCTCACAGATGGTATTATTTCAGCAGCATTACACTTGCTAGAAAAAATCCCTTACAGGTGGTTTACAGCCAACTTCTATGGCTAACGCAGGAAACAGTTTGTAAAAAAAAATTCTCTCTTCCACTGCAGATTTCCTCAACATAGATTTCAAGGTCCTATCAACAGGTCCACCAGTCTGTGAATGATAAGGACCTATTTGAATTGGATGGACACAAAACATTCGATAAAGTTCGATCGGTAAATTGAATCTCAAATTCCACTGAGAGTTGGATCGGTTGCTTGTAGTTCCTTCAGTGCAGTAGAGGAGAAATCCATTTCATGAACATCATCTCCTGCACTCACAATTAATTTCCCACCCATGTCTGAGGTTCACTCAGCAGAAATTCCTCTCTTCATATTATCTATGCTCTTTTCCAACTTCTTGATTTCTTGACCACAACCAGGCCTATGAGGAATATATCCTCAAACTAACATACCCAGATATCCTCATCAGTGGACCCCAAAACTGCAGCTAATGCACAAAATCCAGAATAAAAATGTAGTTTTTCAGGGGTTGAGGTGAATATGGGTTTTAAAATGCAGGTTGAAGTATCATAATGCAAGGTAAGCACATAAAAGGATTCACAGGTATGAGAACCCCCTAAACAGTATGCTTTGCATGTCTATCCTCTTGTCTATAATTATAGCACTTTTTTTTGTGGTTGAAACCCTGATCACATTCCTGTATGTCTTCTCTTGCTTAAATGCTGTGCAAGAATTTGCTCTACAATGATTCACTAAGTTTTTGACAACAATTTCAGTCTTTCATGTGAAATCTTCATTAGACCCTGTGATAAAGAGGAGAAGATGAGAGAATCTGATGGCAGGAGTCATTCTCAAGCAGGGTTATTTAATAAGCAAATTTGTCAAATCCTCCTCTATCGCCAATGGGGTCCCATGGGTTCTAACATCGATAGGTGCACAATTAAGTTCTTTAATTTTTAGAATATGCATAAGCACATTATAAAAAGTATTTGCCTCACGACTTGTTGAATGTAGGCTCTTCTAAGGTGATAATGTACCAGTTTTTTCTCTTCCTTTAAGGAGCTGTGGCTTAGGAATATCTTTAGTAGTATGATCAAGTATATATATGGTCTCAATTGTTATGTATCCAATAAATATAAAATTAAGTTGTTTTAGTTTTGTTTGAAAGTTTTATTGTGGATTAATATTAAATCTTAAATCTCTTTATAATTTCATGTAATAGAATATTATAATAATGTTAACTCAATGATAATTATATTCCTGTATTTAAGTACAAGATATCTCTAGGTTGAGTTTTGACAGTAGAAGAGGTTCTCTACATCATCTCTCACTGATAACTACTCAAATCAATTATTGCTATATACCTATCAAGCTAGGTAATATAGCAGAGGCATGTACCTGAATAATATAATTTTTACATTTATGGGGGCTGTAAAAACAATATTTTTATTTTGTTTAAAGAACACAAGAGATTTTGAATGAACTATGCACACTGGAGGAGGCATATTGAGGTAAGATAGAGACGATCTGCACCACTGCTGCTAACTACTTTAGCTTCCAATATAAGAAATGTAATTGAGAGGTTGGAGTCCTTGCACTTCTGCACTGGACAAGGTTTAATTCAGACTACAAGAAAAGAGCATTTTTAGATTCCTGAGATAAGATTTTATTTTGAACCTAAATATTTAAAATTTAAAATTTTCATTATTGCTCTGAAGAATTGAAGTAGGCTGCATCATAAAGTAATGATTAATTTTGGTCACCACACTATGTGTTGTACAACGTGTCCACTCCTGAGACCAGAAAATGTTTCATAATGTGACCTTTGTAAGTAAGGAAAGTGCTCAACTCAATAGTGTATTGGAAGCTGAAAGGGAATAAACATGACTGTACCCTCCAGAGAGTCACACAAACTACTAGTTTTGATACATCTCAGATGAAATAGTGAATAGAACATCTACATTTAAGGGCTAAAGTTTAAGATGAAAATTAGAAAAAAATTGGTTCTTTCTAGTGTAGTGAGTTCCTCACGAATACTCAAGCACTCAGAATTGCCAACTCCATGTGTGCTACTGTGAGAGGAAATTGTAGATGTGAAAATACCAGAAACAGGCCACTAGATGTGGAAAATACTGCACTTACTGCATATGTACTGTTTGCAACATCACAAGATTTTCTATCTATGTAGATTAGTGCTATCATTAATGGGTGGTTATACTAATAAATATATTAGTGTAATTTTGTATATTCATGGACCTATAAGTTATGGACTTGCTACTGTTTTTTTGCTTGCTGTTTAACTCAACATTAATATGTATTTTTGAATTTTGAATTTCCCTTTACATATAGTGTGATAACTAACCAGAAGTGAATGCAATATCTTGCCTCCCATCCAAACCCCTCTCTTGTGTATTTCTCTAGACCTTCTAGCAGTTTTGGACATGTCCATGGGGATTTCTTTCACCTGTAACACTGAATTTACTTCTGTGAAAGACCCATTTGCTTATCTTTTGATCACTTTTCGGACCATCTTTCTTGGCTTCTGGCCTAAGGACAAGCTGAAACTTTTAGCATATAAGTTTTCAACAAACTTTCTATGGATGACCCACCAGGCTCGATCAAGGAAGCCTTGAGTGTCGTGGAACAGTGATTCTCCTCAGGCAAGTATTTTTCTCCTCAAAGTGCAAGGGGGTGGAGGTATGTTGAGTCAGTTGACTTCTGATTGGGTATTCCTAGTGGTGGGCTTCCTCCTTGGAACTGGTACTTGCCATGAAATTTCCAAGTATTTGCCTTTGGGAGTGCATGGGTTTGGCTTCTTTCTTCGAAGTACAAATGTTGGTGTCTCCTAACTGGAGGAGGATGGTAGAATCATTGCAAACTCCCATTATCCTCAAACCATTATTTAAGCTTTTGAATCACTGAAACAATTTGAACAAGGACAGAGGTTCCTGAAGTACATACATCATATGTATGTGAGTATCTCTCACTGTGTTACGTGTAGCTAATAGGTTCAGCCACTTATTCAGCTTTCTTATATTGGTAGAATCATTGTTCATCCTCAAACCATTATTTAAGCTTTTGAATCAATGAAACCTTGTTTGAACAAGGTGAACAAGGACAGAGGTTCATTAAGTACATACATCATATGTATGTGAGTATCTCTCTGACTGTGTATGTGTAGCTAATAGATTCAGCTGCTTATTTAGCTATCTTGTATTGCATGTATTACCTGACCAGAATAATCTTAACAAGTAAATCTCTCACATGTCATCAGCCATGTATAGTAATTGCATGTTGTAGTTCTGCTTTCACAAAAGATCTGCACACATACAGCTAAAGGTGGCCCTTTCAGAGAACATTCTTCCTCCCTTTCATTAGATGATCTTCTTTTTAACAGCACATTCCAAAATTACTGCATTATTTTACGTGGTGCATGGCTCAGACAACAAGAAAACTCCAATTTGTATATTTGCATAATGTATTAAGTTACATCCCGATGTTATGGTTGTTACATTCGACATTGTTACATTTTCTGATGTTAGGTATTATACCTTGAATAATGCAAGTGCATAGTATCACAGCACGAGCAAGAATGTGATACAACACTTGCAACAATAATAAATTTGGGAAGATGCGATATCTTTTCATGGTATATATAAAGCTGAGAAGCATTCAACACAAAATGTCTGCAGGTAGGAGCTTAGTAGGTGCCAATTTGATGGACCAATTAATAGTCTTACAAAGACTTGGTTAAGGTTTTGAAGGATCATTATGACCCCAAATGCTTATTATAGAGTAATTCAAGTTTAACACCAGAATTGCAGCTTCTAGAGGGAAGGGAGGAGATGTGAAGGTGAGAATATCCAACACTTCTTGAGCATTCAGTATATTTCACAAATGGACCAGAAAGAAACCCACACGAGATACTATGAGGTAAACTTACAAAGCCTTCATCCTCTCTGTCCTACTATGGTTCTGAGAGCTGGATGCCTCTCAGGAAACATCAGGAAGACACTATCCACCATTAGTGCATTTAGATCATTGTCGGAGTTACTAGTAGGAAGCAGTGGGCCAAACACATCACCAAGGCAGAGAAGGAGAAGATGGGTTACCAAATAAAGGTTTGAGTGGATAAGTTACCTTTTAAACATGCAAAACCACAGGTCTGTTTGGCAGGAGAAAGTGGAGGGATGTGATTAGGAAGCTGCTGAAATATATTGAGAGATATAAGATGCTATTACATCTAGGAAAGGCTAACAGTTTAGGATTTGAGAATAAGAACATGTATGGAAAAGCTATCAGTGGCAGAAAGTGAAGTTGTATATGAGCTCCAGGAAGTTTAGGAGGAAGAGTGACAAGAAGGGGCTAAGTGTAGGATTGAGCACAAAAACAGAATATAAGCCTTAGTCGACATGCTACATGCTACATAGTCTGCAGCAGGAGATTCCAAAGTATAGAAATCCACACATGCAGGTCAGATATGGATACTTATGATGCTCTTAGACAAGTCTTTCAGCCTTTACCCCATATTGAGGCTAAGGTTCCATTAATGGCGGCAGTTTATCAAAGACAGTACAGATGTGTGTGGTATGTAAACAAAATAACAAAAACAAGCTCAGCGAACTCTCAGTTGACACATTAGACAAGATCAATCTCACATAACACTTAGCATCCCATGATGAAGGCCAGAGCAGCTACGTAGCTAAAACATTGATTATTGAGTACAACAAAAATACTTAGATGGATCTTTACCAAACCCAGTAGAAAGATTAAGAATAATAACTACCATGAGACAATTTTAAAATGTCAAGATGGCAGTTAACATAAGATAGAGAGAACACCTTTTGTCTATAGAGCTATCTATACCTCTTGAACAAAGTGTCATAGCAACATAAAACATGTTATAATTATAGGTTGATTAAATATGTGCCAAGAAAATGTTCCAACTTTAAAAGGTCAAGTATAAATATCTAATCAAAAATGGTTCGACAGAACTTAAATAAATGGGTAGGCAGTTTAAGATAAAGCAAGTCATTATATCTGAGAGGTCAATGATTAAAAAATTAATCAGCAGAATTTGTCACCTAGTTTGCAAGCTATTATAAAACTTGATGGCACATGTTAATGAAGAAGTGTTTATTGTGTATGAAATTGTGAGCAGTTTGGTGTCAAGCCAACACTCTCTGGCAAGATATTTGTCTTTCAATACTTGAGCAAATGAAATAAAATCAATTTTGTCGATTAATTAACTTATATTCAGCTAGCCCTCATCAGGAATAATGAGAGTTTGTACATATCCAATTTATGATTAAATACTAGGTATAAGAATTTGCTTAAGCAGATTACACATAACTTCCAACCAATATTTTAGACTCTCACATAAGATTCTAGTGGTGACAGGCTCTACAATAATAGGAACTGACTTCAGTCACCCTCAAATTGCAATCACAGTAGTAATTGAACTTTGTCCATGTTCTCTATTGATGGAACATTATATAGCCCATATTATCGTTAAATGTATGATTACAGTACTTTCAAAGGAAACACTGATCTCGTATGCTGTTGCTATTATGTACCTCCTTGTTACTTGTTACTCCCTAGTGATTGATATTCTTTCTTCTTCACATGATAAGCCATCATACTGAAGATGTTGTTTATTGAATGCTTAGCATACACCACTCATTTTCATGTTTAAAATTCATGCTGATTGTTCATCGTAACTTTATTTGCTTTTTATCAAGAACATTATATTAACAAATGCAATAGTATCAACATGTTATATAACATTATGTATAGTATGTTAGTATAATAATAATATGAGTATATAGGACTCTGCTTGATCAGTTTGACTTTCACAGTATCAGCAAGATCAGCATTATAATGCCAGCTGCCATAAGAGGTCTGAAAGAGGAAATAATCACAGTAAATTATAGACACTTATCTCGAAAAGAATCTTACAAATTGTAATAAGTACATATAGCAAGTTAATGTGTTATTTGTTAAGGTTGGCTGTGGCAGTTAATGTTATTATGGCTGAGACATTTTATTTTTCATTGTATTAATCGGTAAATTTAAGTATAATTATATGGATTATCCTGAGCCTATTTTACCAGGTTATCATGTTAGCCATGCACACAAATCAATATTATATAGATGGATAAAAAAATTATGGTTAGTGAATAAATATTTTGAGAATCCAAAATGCAGGTGTGTAGTCAAACAATTATTAGATGTCAAGTTATACTTCTGAAATATAACTTAGGTCACAGTCATCAAATCCACATCACAGAATACAGGCTACATATATAATAGCATCAGAGGCGCTTACTCCAAAGTGGGTCACAAAATTATCAAAATCATCATAGTGATCAGCCACACTAATCCATTGACTGCTGTTGCACCATTGATAACATTCTTAGTGATACCTTGACCTCGAAAAGGAAATGTGGTGGCATCAGTGAAGAATTTTATTTTTATTTTTTCTGCAAGTTATAATAGCATGGATGATAGCTGCTACTAACCTTAATTCCATATTAGAGGGGCCATACCCACCCTCCCCAGTTTTGTACATGATATGAATTTACAGGTATTACAGCTACTGTTCATTTAAAAAAATCACATTAAACAAAATATGCTATGTCATAGATCCATTCACAACATTAAATTCCTAATACCAATAACTAATATGACTAATTATTCACATGTAGTGCCCATATGCATATTGCAGTATTTAAACTAATTTCTGAGTAATGAGGGAAAGATCTTTATTGAGTTTTGTTCCATCAGTGAAGTGAGTCAGCTAAAGGTCCAGTTTCTATTAAGTAAGAATTCCTCCAGACCAAAGATTTTGACAATTCTGCACTTTACCCATGGTATTAGTTAGTTTAGTGTACCACACATATTAAAGCCTTTGTGGTTATTACCACTGGGAAAGAAAAGAGGTGAGTTGATGCTGATCCAGCATTCATCAATGTTTTGTAATAAGGCAAGAGAATGTTTTGATCAGCATAATCTATGTAAGCTCATTATAGTGAAGCGCCTTCTGGAATTGCCTTTTCCTTGTGATAATTAATGGTCCTTAATGGTGATTGATGTGTTGAAAAGTATTTTCTCCAAAATTAAAGAGGTGGGAATGTATGCTCTAAATGCTGATGAAGCTACAGATATCGGCAACAACTTGTGCATAACTTTCAGATGGATGGATAGCTACTTCAAAATCCATGAGACAGTGGAGCTAGTTCACATTCCTAAGACTGATTCTAACACTTACCACGCAGATAAAATTATTCAAGACAATTTTCAAGTAAATTTTTGGTTGCTTATCAGCCATTGTTGGGCTCTGGCATATGATGGTCTGTTAACATGAGTTGACATGTTAGTAGTGTAGCAGCAGATTCCACAAGAACAACCTAATACTATTTTGTACACTGTCTAGCACCTACCCAAAACCTTTAAATAAAAATGACAGTTTGTGTGTATGAAGTTTTAAATTTAGTCATAAAATTAATTTGATAAATTCAATTTTCACCAAAAGGATGAGCTTATTTCAAACACTTTAGGCACAATTTTCACTGTTGTAAACCTAATACCATACGAGCTTGAAAACATAATAGCAGGGTTAACCAACTCAGTATCTTGGTCCCCATGAAGCAGGGTTTAACCACCCAGCAGTTGGACTATCCATGAAGCAGTACCTAGGCAGCCAGTAGCTGGGATCTACTTGAAGCAGGACATATGTACCCAGTAGCTGGGCTCCCCATGAAGATGCATCTAGGCATCCATTAGCATGAAACAGGGCCAAGGAACCTTGCAGCTGTACTACAATGATGCATAGTAATTTAATCTCTTCTCCCCTAGCTGGTGCAGCTTCTCCTGATCACCACCTAGGCTATGTTGCTGGTCTAGTATATCCTTGCTCTACCATTATGGCATTTTTCTTTTCTCATTCTCTTGCCACAAACAGCTTCTCCTGAGTGCTAATCCTTGGTTGCTGGGTTTACTATTCCATGGTTAGTAGCCAGAAATGATTGAATACTGCACAATTTTTGTTTTGTTATTGTTCACATTGGTGATTCAAGGAAATTGGACAATTCACTTAATTTCGAATGCTTTCGATAGATTTGGCGAAAGTGGGGTTTATTTTTTGGTTCCATTGGTGAGTTTAAGATAATCTTGACTAGGCACTTGTTTAGAAAACTTATGTATTGCATTGTGTGCATCATGAGGAATGTGAAAATGCCTGCACAGGTACTTCCCAAAACAAAATAGCTATCGACAATCACAAATAGCATGAATAGAGCTAGTTCTTATCATTTAAAAAGTTTGTTTAAGACCTTCCTTGGATTAGTTTTAAAGCTGCACAAAGTTTGGTCTGGAGAGGTTTATGCATTCGTGAGAAATATGCGGGCATACAAAAACAAAGACACTACTACTTTTTATAACTATCAACCACTACACAAAATTGCCACGTATTGTACCAACACTGCAATGATAACTCATGTATCCTCAACTCTCACGTTCTGAATTTATACCACATCTTACACTCATTGTATTATCCTATAAGTTACTTAATCTCATAGCTAGACATACCAGGGCACTTGGAGACACATTCACCCTCATGCTCCATCAGTCCTTCAGGACAGGAACATCCAGATGCACAGCGAAGAGAAAAACAAGGATTAAAAAATGGATAGCAAGTTTGACGACAGATTGGGCCGCATTTTCTATATTCCATCCCACTGGGGCAGCTGGGAACTTCCACTGTGATTGGCACCAAATTAGTAGAACCTGATATCATGGTAAAACCACACAAAGGAGGGTGGGGTGGGATGGGGGGGGATTACAAATCCAAATTTTATAATGCAATTCACTTTTTCAAAAGCAGCCAACTGTGTATGTTCTGTCATTAGTTATTCACATAAGATCTAGAACTCTGTGAGGATAAATATCTGACAAACTCTCCTCGTAAGTATTCTTGTTATAGCTTACATCAGCAGTAGCTTACTAGTACTGAATACAAGGCATTGAGTGGCAAGCAAAGTTGTGATATAACTAGAGAAGAATGATAAAAGATTAAAAAAATTTAAAATAAATCATTATTAGTTGCATTGCTCAAGGCATTGTCCTAGTCCTAGCATAGATGAGGGTCTAATACAGCACTGATCTGCATATTATTGATGTCATCACGATGTATAATTGCTTGTATTGAGATATGGAGAAATATACAAGAATTCTACATCGGATTCCAAGCTGGTGATTCATCAAGGTAAACATTTCTAGACAGTTGTAGCTAGCTGCTATGGGATTAGGCTTGACCAAACAAAACAACCCACAGATTAAGTCACCCTATTAGTAACTAAAGTTTCTGCACAAGCACAGCTTATCCTAGTTACACAATTTACTTGACATATTATATAGTGCTCAAGTGCCGAGGGAAAGGTATAGTTACAAACCATAGCTGAAACTATACCTGTTGCATTAGTCTAGGCTAGGACCAAAGAAGGAAGCCCAGAATTTAAAATTTAGTTACTAATTTTCTAAGGGCCTTCGCATAAGCTAGCATTGCAAGTTACTGGTGTATGTATTGCCATTTTCAAAACAGCACTAGATTGCTGTAAGAAAGTTATAGCTATAAATGACAGCAGGGAAACATAACCCATGCGTTGCTTTCAGTAGAAAACCATGTGAAAACTACTCTTCTTGAGAACCTCATTCTCACTGTCATAATTCTGGTCTGCCTTTATCTGTGTTCCTGTTTTGTCACATCCAATCTTCCCAACCTCCTGGCTGAATTCACCAAGTTCAGTCTCCTCAGCAGCAGTTAAATTACATAATCCGCTCCTGGCTTCATGCCATAAGTAACCTAGCCAATAATTATGTCTGTACTCTTATTCTCGATGGCGGCATATGGGACAGATCAACCATCCTAACTGCTGCAAGAGCAGCTTGCATGACTCATTGGACTTTTCTTGCTCGTGGATGTGGTAAAAAAATGTGGAGCAGACTTCGATCCTGACCTTCTTTTTCCTACCCAGTGTCATCCTAACAAGATGTGACTAACTGGATAAAGGAACTATATAGTCAGCCAGTTCCTTGAAACAGGTGGGTAGTTCTGCATCAATATAACTCTAGTCACCACAACTATGACAGCAATCTAGAAGAATAACAGGAAATGTTCCAGAAAATTTCATAAACTTTGTACTATGATTGACGTAAGTATGCCAATAATTGGTGCACTGTGGTGCTGAGTAATGCTGTTGGCAGCTTTTGCTAACAGGACACAACATATTTTATAATTTAATCTTTAAAATGCCGAGTCCCTTGGGACCATTGCACACCAGTGAATAAATAAAATTAAAATAATGACATAAATGGTTAAGATGACTTGTACTGTAATAAACACTGACATACATATCAGATAAATATGTTCCATGTTAAATGAGTTATAGTGCTTGGTTATGGTGGTGTGGTGGGAGGCCATAAATCAGTCCATTCCTCCTCTTCACTACGCACTACAAAATGCACCAACACCCTTCCACCATCACCTGATTACACACACCCTCCACCTCCATCACAAGCAACAATGCCACTTATCACTCAGTGCCCACCATCTCAAACTCCTCCAACCATAGTCCAACTTCCTCAATTCCATCCAGCTCATTCATTAATGCTTTCCGTTCCCTTCCAAATTCAATTAGAAAGTGCCTCACATTTTCCTTCCTATAATCACTACACAGCCTACATCTCTTCTTGTCCTGCAATAGACCTGCTGACCCTGTCCTCAACTTAAAAATCAACCTCACTCACTCATATCTCTGTTACGTATACTCTTCTTCTCCATCACATTTTGCCAACCTATACCTCTTCAAGCTGCTCTTACTCTCAACATCCTCCTCTCAATCATACACTTTTCTCTTCTTCATCTTCACCTTCTATTGCCTCACTTACCCTAGCTGATCATATTTCCTCCTCAACAACAAAAAAAAATATTGATCAGTCAAAAAAGAAGTGAAAAAAATTAGCGATATAGAGTACTAAAATTTGTACTATTGATAATAATGAATGCCAATCGTAATAGAGATTTATTACAATATTATTCTTCACTAGGTAAAGGGGTAATATGGATGTTTGTGGTCTTGTTTCATTTACCTTATTTTATTATTGCAATTTTTATTTTACAGTCAAGCAAATTATGACAGGAATGTGAGAGAGGAAAATGTGGGGTAAATAGAGACTGTAATTAGTGCCGAATATGATATATACATATTTAAATGTAAAGCTGATTAATTTTTTAATTTTTTATCACTACAGTATGTCACTACAGTATGTCCACTTAAGATACTCCTGATGTCTTGATAAAGTTTAATATCAACAACCCACCAGAGTGATGTCATTTCATGAACTGTTTTGTTTTATTTCTGTTTTTTGTCCTATCATATTTCTTCATTTTTTCCTGAACCCCATTGTGTTAGGCTAGCTAGATTCTAGAACTAAAGGTGGTTTTGGATATCTGGAATGCAAACAGGTTGTTAGTTTTCCTTTGTGTTCCCTAACATTTTCCTTACTTTTTGAGTTTCTGTACTGCTTCAACAGATTAGCTGAATAATCACCATGAATGACAACTTTTTTGGTGCTCTCTAATGTTAAATTAGGTTGTGGCATTTTGAACTCTTATAAGATGGTAGACAATGGGGAGTGCAGTTGATTCGTTGACCTTATTTAAAAAATATGTTCTTAAAATATCTCATCTAATTTGGCAGCTTCTTATATAGTAAACTTTCAACGAACACTCAGTTTGCATAATGTAGATACATTAATTTTCTTAATAATCAACTTGCTCATTATGTAAATTTCAACTTGATTCCTGAGAAAGTTATCGGGACCAACTACCTGATACCAACCACTGCATAGCAACAACAAGGAGCTTTTATATATTTTTCTTCCCTCCATCATCAGTAGATTATTTTCTTCTCTGTGGCAGGTAGTTGAGGATGGTAATAGAGGTAAAAATAGAGCTTCAACTTGCACAGTGTTGAATTAATAACAGGAATTATCAGTTAAGCCTTTGGAAAGCTATAGTTTTTGCAGGGTTCATTTATTTCCCTACATGCATCTTTCTCTCTTACCATATTATCACGATTAGACTTACACGAAAATTCGAATAATACCTTGACAATGTGAAGGAATAACACATCCATCCTCATACTCCACCATCCCAGCAGGACACACACACCCAATGACACATTGCAAAGTGCAGGGTCTTGGTGGATTTTGGTAGTTGTCACAAGTCCGAGGACAGGCAGTGCCACAAGTGGTATATACCTTGCCATTGGTACAGGATGTAGCTGTGTACAAATACATTTCTTCTTCATCATATTGAAAAAATTACTACAATACCAATAATAACAAGAACATTCAGAGTTTATAAACCCCTGCCAATCCCAACAACTTCTGACTGAGCTACTGATGGAAACATGAAAAATATCCTGTAGCCTTCACTAGCATTATGCGAGCTCTAACAAAGCTAGTGCAGTTTGTTAGAAATGTCAAACTGCTGCATTCAATGTGAAAGACGCACGTGTGGGTATAGCTCTAAACTAATTGGCTGACAATGCCAAGTGCTGTGCCATTTTTGGCAATGGCAGTGTGGGTTACCACCAAAATTGGTTATTAGTCCTTTCCTAACCTGTTCATAAAATTTGATGAAAATTCATCTCTAAGTTTTAGTGTAATTCTGCTAACAAATTGACAGAGAGACAAATCAACCAGAAAACAAACTGGTTAAAAACATAACCTCCTTGGCATAGGTATTAACTTAAAAAAATAGCATGCCTAGATAAATTATTCTATTTTGGGGCATCTTTCTCTCTTACCATATTATCACGATTAGACTTACACGAAAATTTGAATAATACCTTGACAATCTGAAGGAATAACACATCCATCCTCATACTCCACCATCCCAGCAGGACACACACACCCAATGACACATTGCAAAGTGCAGGGTCTTGGTGGATTTTGGTAGTTGTCACAAGTCTGAGGACAGGCAGTGCCACAAGTGGTATATACCTTGCCATTGGTACAGGATGTAGCTGTGTACAAATACATTTCTTCTTCATCATATTGACAAAATTACTACAATACCAATACCAATAATAACAAGAACATTCAGAGTTTATAAACCTCTGCCAATCCCAACAACTTCTGACTGAGTTACTGATGGAAACATGAAAAATATCCTGTAGCCTTCACTAGCAAACTGCTTGCATTATGCGACAAAGCTAGTGCAGTTTATTAGAAATGTCAACCTGTTGCATGCACTCTAAACAAATTGGCTGACAATGCCAAGTGCTGAGCCATTTTTGGCAATGGCAGTGTGGGTTACCACCAAAATTGGTCATTAGTCCATGCCTAACCTGTTCATAAAATTTGATCTAAGTTTTAGTGTAATCCTGCTAACAAATTGACAGAGAGACAAATTGACAGAGAGACAAATCAACCAGAAAACAAACTGGTTAAAAACATAACCTCCTTGGCATAGGGATTAACTAAAAAAAAATAGCATGCCTATATATGTTAAACAAATATGGCTAGATAAATTATTCTATTTTGGGGGGAAGAAATTGTTAAAATATACCAACACATTGCTTCCACATTACCTGCTAGTTTATCTTGCAGTTCAAAGCATGTCAAACATGCAGTAGTTGATTAAGTGCAGACCAGCACTCCTAAACGGCCTTGTTATGGACCTCCCTATATAACAGCCCTAACAAGTAACCTATAGGCATTAACTTGCACAATGCTCATTAACAAACTGTAGACTTTGAATTAGATCACACTTATGCTAATAGATGCATGCACAAACAAACATACTTACCTGGCACTCCTACTTGATAGTTTAATCAAACACATGCATGCATTTTACCTTATATGGTCACTGTTCTTGGGGGAGGAGGGGCAGCCTATTTAAGGGCAGCCTCCTTCTGTCCAATTTAGTTGGCTTGAATTCGCATCTTGTCTAAGTCAATAAACTAGCTGCCTAACACAATAAAAGCGTAAGGCCTTAGCTAGGTTGTTAAGAATGATGCACACCTTCTTGGCAGCATAATAGGTTTGAACCCAGTTTGAGTAGTGGCTGACTTGCTAGCTATAGACAGTGTTGAGGCGATTGATTTCATTGTCCCCAACTTTTGAGATTAGGAAACATCCAAGAGCGCCAGCCTGCTCAGTATTATTGACTGGTGCAGTCATCTAAACGGGTATAAGTGTTGTGCAAAAGTGTGGCAAATTGGCCAGTGAACTTGTGATAAATTGACCCAACTTGACACACTACCGACGATTGAGATATATATGTCGACACAAAGCAGAACAGAGCAGATAAATGAAGCAGACATCACCTCTGACAACAGTAGGAACACCACTATGGACTACAATCCCCATAGGAGCAGGGAACCTGTACACTAACAGCAGAGCTGAACCCAACCAAGGGAGAAAGACAGACAGAATAGACATGCTCAGGCTGAGCTTGATCACCAATATTGGGAGAAGAATGAGCTACAGCATCAAGGAGATATAGAGGAAGCACCACATCAACAGAAGTGGAAAGAAGAAAGGGAAGACCATCAGAGAGAGGCACATGACAGACCTCACAAAGTGGGAGCTGGAGAATGAAGAGAAGGCCCGTCAAGAGTGACAGCAACTGAGAGAATTTCAACAGTTGAAAGACATGGTGTCAGTACTGAGCATTGGTCAGGTGAGACCTATACTTCAGCCACCCAAGCTACAGCCCATGAGCAAAAGCGACACAATGGATGACGGGTTTTCCCAATTTGAGGTCCACATTGACACCTTGGATATTTGGGCTTGGGACTGGTTGCTTCACCAGAGACTATTCCTTAAGGACAATGCCGTGACAGAGTTCCTGATGCTGCCACCACATCAGCTCACCAATGAGAAGGTTAAAAAAAGCCATTATGTACAGTATCACGCAGTCTACCTAGAAGAAAAAGTTCTGCAAATCCACTGTGAAGTCAGGCAAGTCTCTCACTCAGTTGGCCTGCCAGATACAAGATCTCAGAGAGAAGGCAGTTGCCAACTGCACATCCAGATAAACAAGTCTGGGAGAAGTCCACTTACACCAGGGAAGATCCACGACAGGCAAAGTCCCTAACGGAAGATAACCATGGCCTCTGTACTTGGGTTATTAAAATAGCTCACTACTAATAATGACTCCTACCCAAAGCCCAAGGTCGATGACCTAATCGACAAAATGGGAAACTTCCAGTACTTGTCAATCCTTACTTGGCCAAGGCTATTATCAGATGCCAGTGCAAAAGGTTGATCATGACAAGGTGGCTTTCGACAAAATGGGAAACTTCCAGTACTTGTCAATCCTTACTTGGCCAAGGGCTATTATCAGATGCCAGTGCAAAAGGTTGATCATGATCAAGGTGGCATTCATCTCCCCTCACAGGAATTACTGTTTCAGGACAGATTGAAGGCAGCACCTACCAGTGACTGATGGATGAGGTCCTGATAGCATAGAACAGTTTGTTGTGGCATACTTGTACGATATCATAATCATTATTTGGGAATGGAGCGACCGCCTCTCTCACTTCAGTATGGTACTGTATAAGCTCAAGATGGAAGGACTCATGGTGAAGGCGTGCAAGTGTCAGCTGCGATGGAGTCATATGAGTTTTTGGGACATGTCATGGGCCACGGATATGTGTGAACTGACCAAACAAAAATCGAGACTGTTCAGGAATTCAAACAACCATGTACCAAGAAAGACATCCAAGCCTTTCTTGGGCTAGCTAGCTACTACAGACAGTCTTTGCAAAATTTCAGCACAGTTGCTGCATGTCAGTCGAACTTGACGAGGTTGTCAGCTCAAACCACTATCAAGTGATCTCCAGAGGGTAACCTGGCCTTCAAACAACTCAAAGCCACCCTGTCTATCCAGCCGGTCCTCACCAGCCGAGGCTAAGGCAGAACATTTGTTCTCCAAACTGACGCATCGGAAAGAGGAATAGGGGCGGGCCTGTGTTGAGTCAGCAAATGGAAAGTGACTTGGGGAAGCATGTCACCCAAAACATTTGCCTACATGCTATTCCTCAATCGAGAAAGAATGCTTGGTGATTGTAGCGGCCCTACATCATTTTCAAGCCTGGGATGAACCTTTGATATCTAGACTGACCAGCATGCTCTGAGATACATAGAGAAGATGAGTAACACCAATGATCGACTTGGTGGGAACAAACTGTAGACTTTGAAGTAGATCACAATTATGCTAATAAGATCCATGCACGAACCAACACACAGACCCGGCACTCCTAGCTACTTGTATTCCATTAATTTTAATAAACCATGTGCATGCATTTAACCTTATATGGTCATATCCTGTGGAGGAGGCCAGCCTATTTAAGGGCAACCTCCCTCTGGACAACTTAGTTAGCTTGAGTTTGTGCCATGTCTAAGTGAATAATTTATTTGTCTTGCAAACTAAGAGCATAAGGCCTTAGCTAGGCTGTTATATAGTGGCAAAGCATACCAAGGAGGTACAAAACCATAAAGTAGTAGTAAGTATTTTTAAAAACTTATGATTACCACTTTATAGTTCCATAGATTTTGCAAAATTCATGGTACAGAGTGCTAAAAAGATGGGTCTCTCTGTGTGCTCTCTTTTGATACTAAAATATTTTTTATGTCTGCCAATTTTATTACCTTAGTGGAAACATTGGAAGTCCCTTTGGTCTAACGGTGGCTCTAGCTACAATTTTGGCAGCTGAGAATCAGCCAATATTAGTTTGTTTGCTTTTAAGGGGGGAATGGATCCCAAAAATATGAGGAGTACATGTCCCTGATTGTGGTTTGAAATCCAAGATTGTGAAATTTTATCAAATAACTCCCATGACCTTCAGCAAAAATACTGACTTAAAGACATCTCAATTTAAAATAAAATGTACTCCTATGGCATCGCCTTTAAATTTTTATTTTTTATTATTCAGTTTCATTGTTTGTTTTTTCTTCCTTCCCCAGCTAATTTCTTTGAAGCAGAGCAGGTGAATGGCCATTGTTGGAAAATACTCGGCGAAGGTCAGTCTTCCTGGTCATTGTGAGGTAGTCACTCTTATGGCTCTGTTGTGGAAGCTATTGACAATCCCTATTCTGACATGAACTGGGTAGTGCGAGCTACACTGAAGGTATCTATCTGTATATATCTTTTTCTGTTTAAACTGTGGAGTCCAGCATGCCATCCTCTCCTCTCCAATGCAGTAAGCAGTCAAGGATAGGAAGCTGGCTACCCTTCTGGTAAACTGGATTGTAGGTCTGACGTTGCTCAGATGTAGTTCTTTTTCTGTCCCTCTCTTCACTATACAGAATGTATCACCTACATATATTTTCCATGCGACAGGTTTTGTTGGTGCTGACCTCAAGGGCAGCTCCTCAAAAGAAATCCATGCATACCACTAAAGCAGAGACAGGAGAACTCATAGCAGCTCATTCTTCTGTTCATTAGAAGTCTTCCTTGCAGCTGAAGTAGTTTGATTTTACAAATCTCCGCCAGTTCAGAGATTCTATCAGGCAGTAATGCAGTTCTTTCCTCCAAGGTGTCATCCTTCATCAACATGTAAGACATACATTTTGTATTGTCCTCCCTAATCTCTTATGTATACAACTCAGCCTTTTTTCCTGTCTACATATTGCTGAGAAGGATCTTAGCACCATGTTACAGAAAAAAAGCCGAAATGACTGAAATGGTACCCAATCAAGTCATCAAAAAAGCTGAGTTGTAAAAAAAATAGCTGAGATGGGACCAAACCAAGTCACAGAAAAAAGCTGAGTTGTAATTTTTTTTGGCTGAGATGTGACTCAACCAAGTCACAGAAAAAAGCTGAGTTGTAAAATTTTTTGCTGAGATGGGACCCAACCAAGTCACAGAAAAAAGCTGAGTTGTAAATTTGTTTTGCTGAGATGGGACCCAACCAAGTCACAGAAAAAAACTGAGTTGTAATTTTGTTTTTGCTGAGATGGGACTCAACCAAGTCACATGAGTTGTAATTTTTTTTTTGCTGAGATGGGACTCAACCAAGTCACAGAAAAAAGCTGAGTTGTAAAAAAATTTGCTGAGATGGGACCCAACTAGGTCACAGAAAAAAGCCGAGTTGTAAAAAAAATTGCTGAGATGGGACCCAACCAAGTCACAGAAAAAAGCTGAGTTGTAATTTTTTTGGGCTGAGATGGGACTCAACCAAGTCACAGAAAAACGCTGATTTGTAAAAAAAAAAATTGCTGAGATGGGACCCAAACAAGTCACAGAAAAAAAAGCTGAGTTGTACACTAAATTCATAATGGGAGGGGGGGGGGGGGGAGGTATAACATAAAATAGATAAAATAGTAGGTGCTAAAAATCTTGTGGTTACCACCTTAGATCTCCATAGATTTTATACACTTCACTATAATATGGATTCGATATATAGATGTAGAGCTAGAGCCACCGGATAGCTGAGGTATCAATCTCTCGAGACTATGCACATGAAACCATGCTGATCTCCATCTGTCTGATGTGTTGCTGGGCAATTTATGAATCACATGCATTTGTTGTGAAATACATTACCAGTGAGTGTGGATGCCTTGCATTGTTTTCTTTCTTTGATTGGCCATGAGGAAGACCAAAGTATTTTGGTTGAAACATTGGCACCAAAAACAAAAAGCTGAGAATACTTAAAGTATTTGATGTCAGCTTAATTAAAGTAATCGTATCTAACATCATGTATTATCCCTTGTGCAAAAGAAAGCAGTAGTAATTCTAATTGGATGATTTTAAGTAGGCATTTTTTAGTCCACTTCAATTCAGTGTAGGGTGATTTAGGAATTTTATGTAAACAAATGAGCCAAAAATTGTTTCTCTGTTTCCAGTGGCAGATCCTATTAGTTGGGGAAAGAGGGGAAGGGGGGACACAATTCAGAACATGTAGTGGTTATACTATACTTGGATCTCGCCTCCTCCACACCTTTTAATATGTCTAGATTAGCCACCGGGGTGTGTATTGTTTGTTAGTGTATGGACTTGTGTTTTGTCTGTTTGAAATGGAGTTATATTTGTTTGTTTGTGTTTTGTTAATATGATTTTTGGGGGGAAAATGATTCCCCCCCCCCCCTGAGTTGATGACCTATTAAAAACATGCCTGCAGTGACATAACTAAGGAACATGATGCAGAGCTATAACACCACAATAATAATAATATTGGCAGAGGCAGGCTAAAGGAATTAGGCTTATTTTGAGTTCTGAGAGTCCTGGTTATAAAAGAACCAAAAAATCAGAACACAGTGTGACAACATGGTTACACAAACTTCCTCTTGACTCTGGGTACAAACATCCATTGCCTCACTTTATTTTATCACTGACTAAGTCCAAGACTAATGGCAGCTTCACTAAATGTAGAATATCTCTGACATGTGTTCACTTCATTGAAAATGAGGAGTTTTTGGACCAATTTATGGAGATGGTACCATTCACCCAAAATACAGACATGACCATCATCACATGTCGCACTAAAAGTCAACATTAAATTTTTTCTCTCGACAATTCGTATGTCTCAGAAAAAGAAAGTTGAGAATTCAAGTAGGAGGAAAAAAGGAAGAAGAAACAACAAAACATTAGAATTTGGTTTCACTGCTTGTGTAAACACTGCTTTAGTTGCATAACCTAGCAACTGTAATGAAGGTCTAACACGTGACAAAAAAAACATAATAGCTAGACGACTAAAGGAATTATTATTTAGGCTAACTTGTCTTACATTGAGTGCTCACGAGCATTGGTAGGGTGAGGACCAGAAACATCAGAACACAGTGGCACCTCAGCGACAAAAACTTCATCTATCCAGGATAATAATTCAGTGATAAACGTTCACAAATTTAAATGAAGAGGTCTGAGCATAGAACCTGAGAAGTTTCGTCCTAGTAACAGGAAATTAAATTGTGCCCTCCCCTCCCCCCACAATTTTTTTTAAGGCTCTAGCGCGCGCGTTCAATGCGCACCTCCCAATTGCATGAACTGGCTCCAGTCCTGTTGTTCATGGAAGTCACGACCAATTATGAGTACTGTACCTCTAGACTAGCGTCTACCCGTCTACCTTGGATGGTATACCAAGAATGAGAACGTAAGAAAGTCGGGACTGGACAAGAAACATTCACGTGCACGCGCGCGTGGGAGAAAAAGTGCGGGAAAGGGCAAGTCATTTAGCTGTGGAATGTTAGCCCTCAGAATTACATCAGAGCATCTACATCTCTGATGGAATATTCACAGCAAATGGCATTTGAAAGAGAAGGAGGGGTAAACTTGTATGATGTGCCTTGTCGTTTGCTCCTCTGTGGAGCTGGCTTGCTCCACTTCCAGAGTGAAAGGCGAACCTCCCTTACCTCATCCCAGAAGCTGGTATTTTCCACTGGAAGGGGAATCCTTGCATGAGGGCTAGACCAAGTCAAGCCAAAAGTGGACATGGTGGGGTCCAATTATGGCAGTCAAGTGTTGCCAATAAATTTGGACCTGTCTATTAGCAAAACCAAATGGAATATTGTAGGGAGCCCTCAAATCTCGTGTATTCCTCATAGAAGTTAGAATAATAGAAGCTTATTACCAACTCACAGCCATGGCCTGTAAGTCCCTGGAAGCAATTCATGAGATAGGTGCTTGCCTTTATTTTCAAGACGAGTTTGTAATTAACAGGAGCCAAAAGAGTGTGCACAACTAATCAAATGGGGCAACTGATTTGCATAGTATTGCATGCATCTACATATTACATTAACAATTTTTAAATTGTGGATAATCTTATCCAGAGTATATATGTATGAATTATGTTTTTTCTACAATCCCACATCACTCTTTCTACATTTAACATAGTAATTTGTCATCTCAGTCTACAATATTTCCAGAAAGCAGCCTCCCAAGAGTTTCATTGATTCACTACACTCACCACATCCTGATTCCAAAAAGAACTTTGCATCAATATATCTTATATAGCTTAATGAGTAAAAAGTAGACAGCCAGGTGTGTTAATTGCATTCTGTAATTGTGAGACTGCTCGTTTATGTGTGTATGTGTGTGTGTGTGTGCATGTGTGGCATATAGACTCGGCTGCATTTAGGCCTACCCATACATGAAGCACATAATTGGAAATTCTTGACCACAGAAAGGTTTTGAACCTGGTGATGTGGCATATGTCTTCATGCTGATAAGAGCCAAGACATACTAGGGCAGATATAGAGTTAGCACTGAATTGCAATGTTGTATATATTAGGGTCAATTTAAAGGGAAGCAGAGGAAGATCCACGATTTAGAGAGGGAGGGGGAGAGGGGGCAGGAGGAGTTAGATTCCTAAAATCTCATTGCACTTGTCCCCCATATAATTATATCTATTTGTAATTAATTAGTTCACAATTGTAATTAGGAGTTGTTCCCAGTTGTAATTAGGAGTTCACAATTGTAATTAGGAGTAACAATTGTAATTAGAAGTTCACAATGTAATTAATTAGTTAACAATTGTAATTGAGTTGTTCCCAGGGGTTCACAATTGTAATTAGGAGTTCATCATAATTTTCTCTCACTTATTTTCTCTCGCTAAATTGAAGTTTTCCCTCTGATAATTAATAATAGGTAGTACTTGATACAGTTGGTAGCCAATGATTAACCATTAAATTATGTCCAAATTACATTCATCATAGCTGGTGTAAACTGGTATATAGAGACACTGAGCCTTTCTGTGGCACACTATCAATTCTAGAGCACACATTCTCCAACTATTATATACACTACCACATAATACATACTGTAGTGAGAAGGTTTTTAGTGGACCAAATTGCATGGGTATTCATATTTCGAGGATAAACTTTCGAGGAAACCCTATCTAGTTCTCCTATGTAAAATATTATTTACTGTTCATTCACATATCAACTTTCATAAAACATTACAAAAAAGAGAAAATGTATTATATATACAAAAAAAACTTATAACCAGTTAAATAAAGAAACTGCAAGAGTTTGGGGGTTCCCTTTTCATCATCAGCAATCGCCAAACCCTTTTTTCATAGCTTCACCAATTATCTGAATCTTAATCTAGTAGAAATTTCATGATTACTTCAAATAACATCAAAATAGCAGCAGTATATTATTTATAACTACTTCTGACCACAAGACAATCCTGCAAGTTGCAGGCCACATATTGATCACAGCTCCAGTATGTACATCACATTGGAGTGCTCTGAGATACAGATCAACTTCAAATGCCTACATCACAATGTAAGTATATTATACACATAAATTATATTAATACCTAAAACTGTAAAGAGAATTATGTCAGTAATGACCACATTAATTAACACAATCTGATCATTGCAAAAATTGAGAATATACATACTAGGTCTGCATGCTCTAAGGGCCACTGTCCCATGCCAGATCTTCTTTTTTTATATATAGCTGCCTGAGGATCCAATTTAAATGTATTTGGAATTCTTCCTATAACACTTAATTTTTCCCTAATTTTCAAATGCAATGGTACATATACTGTATAGTGGGATTAACTTGTATGAGATCTATCTACCTCATTAGCTTTCATAATCTTTCTTACCAAATCCTTAATGCATCCACTAAAATAAAAAATTGTAGAATATTTGGTCAAGCTCAATGTGTAAGTAGTTATTTCTTAATACTGATCTGGCTCTTAATCGGGTTTAGAGCATAGGAAAACTCAGACATTTTCTTGCTATATCTCTGTAATTGTGCAACACTCGATTACACTGACATCATACATGACTGCAGGAATGCTCTCTTGAAGTTGAAGATAAAGATAAGGAAGTAGATACTCTGCTGGAATCTGAATGTCTGCAATGCACTAAATCCTCATCACTACTACTATTCTCACCTGAATTATAATGATAATTATAAGAGTATTACTTATTCTTTGTGAGTGACATTCTTCCATCAAAACAAATAATTGTATGACCATTACCAGGTTATTGTTGAGCCCCACAGTATCAGCATCATCATATTAGCTTGAGTCTCTCTTTGCTGTTGCTGTTTCCTATACATTGAACAATCTATTAGGTCCACAACACATTAATTAATCCACACAAAACAGGAACAGATCTAGGACTTTCAGATAGATGAGGTTATACTAGTGCTGAGATGGATAGCTTATATGTAGGGTCTGTGGATTCCACCCAATAGTTTTAAGTCACCTTATATTGTTTCCAGTGCATAAAAAATATAGATTTCAATCAGAATTTGAAAAGTTCTATGTATTTCCAAGTGATTCACTAACAACATGCCTCATGGAAATGGCAGGTTTTCTATAGTAATGTGTGACAGTATCTCACATCTTTCCTCACAATTATGTTGGAATCTTAGTTATCAGAGGGCTAACTTTGGGTGAGAGGCATGTAGTGAGTGGATATCATTTATGTATAGTCTCATTAGAGTAGTAATTAGCATCAGCAAGCAGGATGCATGAGTTCATTTTCAAGCAATTTGTGTTCTCAGAACCAATAATATATCAGGAAAATTTACTCTTTCAGATAAAACTGCTGACTGAATTTTGGCAGTATGCACAGACTAAATTAACAGACAGAACATCCAATTTTTGCACAAGTTTTAGGTTTCCTGTAGTGAGAGGACTAGTCTCACAACAGAAATGCGAGAGGAACCATTACTAAATGACTTTGATCTTACTTTTGGATAACTGAGCACAAGTAGGTGCATTCGCCATAAATAATTTGAGGGAATAATTGTGAGCCATACACAATCGGATCTGCTATGTGTATAATGTTCACCTTTAAAAAGTATAAAGCGTTCCCTGATTTAAAAAAAGAAAATCACTCCTTAGTGAAAAAGATTGAAAGAGCATTTGAAGATCGAGGATAGAGAACTGAATGCACTGTGGAGACAGATTGCTCAGTTAATAGCTGTCAGGACATGCAAGGTCAGATTTGTTTATGGCATAGCTAGTCATTTTCTCAAAATGATCTAGCTATGGAGATGGATGTTAAGCCTCTCAATGGTTGGTGCACAATAAATGGTTAAATGCTGTTCTCACTGGTTACAAACTAGGTGTACATGTGGTACCTTGCTAAGAATTGCCAGCACTACTGTAATTGGGGGGAAAATGCGGAATGCATAGAGTGTGTCTGTTCTAAGAATTGTCTTCATACCCAAGCAGAATCTTTCACCAATGAAGAGTGTACAAATTGATTTGTAAATATGGTGGCCTTATAAATACTCGAAATATATTTAACACCTCCTTCCAGCTCCGCAAAACTATTTCTTTCTTTGCCAATCACGTCTATACAAATATAATTTTATCGTTGTGCATTATTTAGTAAATAGCTCCTAGTTGCAGTTAGGCCCTGCTTTTTTGCAGGTTGGAGTTAGAGGCAGCCTGTAAACACAGAGATCTTATGGTATCTGATCATGCATTCCAATGAGGCCTTGGAACACTCATTTCAACTAATGCTTTGCTGTACATTATTATTTCAGCCATAATACCCATCTTTTGAAACATATACTGCTCTTGAAGACTGTTCTAAACAGCTTTACGCCTGTGTAACAAAGTGTGAACTTAGTGCAAAACAGGCAAGCGAATGTGTTGTTAAATCTGCAGTAATACTAAAACTTGAAGCAAAGCTAGTTAAGATATTTGGTATTAGATACTCTAACACTGGGCTCAGACTCAGATAAATAAAGAGAAGCATCATTGATCAGGTCACTCTCCAGCAGTACTTGAACATTCACTCATCTAACCATAAGGTTGCACCACTGATGATGATGTCGGTCTATATTTTGCCTCAGTCCATTTGTTTCATGACGGACCACAACCAGGACTGCAATGCAAAAAATATACAGCAGAACCTTCCAGACAACTTAAGGAGAGAAATAGATTTAGCTGATGAAAAGGGTGCCTCAAGCTGGCTAACAACCTTTGCCAATTGTTGAGTTTGGCTTCTCACTCCACAAGGGTGTCTTTTAAGATGCTCTGGCTCTATGGTATGACCAACTTCTCTCTTGCAAACATTCCAACTACACTTAGGGTGCATACTTCTCTGTCGGGTACTTACTTTCAATGCATAAAGGGCAGCTTCCCAACCATCAGGTATAAAGAGACGAGGGACCTCACAGCTAACCTACTGAGGTTTGCCATGATGTCTGCATTGAGCCAAATTTACAACCTATGACTGAAGAAATGCTGACAGTTGCCTCAACTATCATCCCACAATGGTGCCCATCTGGATTTTGCTGCCAATGGCGGGGGGGTAGGTAGGTTTGAAAGAACTTACATGAATGTTAGGGTATTCAACCCCCATCCAACAAAACAAAACACCACCCTGTTGGCAACATGAGATTGAAAAAGAGAGCATGAGAGAATAAGGGGAATAGAAAAACCCTCCTTCAACCCCATAGTCCTTGCAGCTTCCGGTGGTATGGCAAGGGAAGTTACTACATTTTACAAGCACCTAGCTTCTCTTCTCTCCACCAAATGGGAGCGGCCCTGCCACATTACCATCTCCTGGTTATGTTGTCTCTTAATGTTCTCATAACTGCGCTCGGCAATACAATGCATCAGAGGTGCATACTCATGTGAAAATGAAGCTAAAGCACCTTCTCCTATGGACCTAGCCATGTTGGAGTCAAGACTAGAGGTATGGGACTCCAACTAAGTCATTAATTAGAGCGGTTTACAAAGTTTACTCTTTATGTTTTATTCCCAGTATTGTTAGATCACATCTATGTATCTGTCTATCTATGTCTCTATTCAAAAACACAAAATTGTTGATGAGGTCATCAACTTCCCGCATACGGATATAAAAATCTCATGTTTCAGGGGTCCTGTCATTCATGAAACTTACATGGTTATAAGCTAGGTCATGATCATCTCTCTTTATGATTAGCTAGCTAGCTAGATGCTGAAAATTCGGACCAAAATTCATGCCGTCATGTACTAATTTAATTCTCCTATTTGTGATTGGTAGTAAGTTAGTAAGACAGCTATTGGGTTGCTTTACCTTATATTTTATAGAAGACTGCTAATGTTTGGCTAAGAGAAGAATTGGAGCTGTGGCCGGTGCTTGGCTCAGCTTGATTGACTCGGAGAAGTGAGAGCGTGCATTCCGCATTTCTGTGTGTATATTGTTTGATATTCAGCATAGTGGTTGCATATTATTTACATATTGTGTATTTTTGTATTTTGCCCCTGTGTTGTGCAAGAAATGACATCTAGGGGGAAGAAGAATGACAAATCCGAGAGAGCAGACAAAACCGAGCAAGGGGAGCAAACAGAGATACTCTAAAGAGAGCAAGTCCAGATGACCGACATGGAGGATACAAATACTGATATCAAGAAGGGCTTGGCAAGCCATCGACTATCAACGACAATGACTACAACAGAATTGACCAACCCACTGGAGGCCATCTAGGCATTAATCCTGATATGGAGGAGAACAGAAGAATTGAACATAGAGAAGAGGAAGAATGCCGAACCAGAGAAAGAGAAGCGGAAGAACACCGAACCAGAGAACTTAAAGCAAAGGAAGAACAGCACAAAGAGAACTCCATGAGATACGCTGATGCAACTAAAGCTTCAGCAAGAATACCAAGATGAAGTGTGGCATTGCGATGACAGCCAACGAGACAGACATAGAAAAAGGATGCTGGGAGATAAAATTGCTCCCATGGATGGACAAGGACCAGCCTGCATCCTACCTCCAAAAGTTTGAAGACACGCTCTCCACAGCAGGGATCAGCAAAGATGAATGGACAAGCCACCTGGCACCTCTACTGATACGTCATAGCTTACATGACATCTGTCTCGATGGAGGCCAAGGTAGACACCAATTTGTTGAAAATGGCCTTGCTGAAGGCCCTCAGACGTTCCAAAGAAGCCTGCAAGTGAGAATTATGGTCCTTCTGAAGGAATTATGGTGACGCAGCTACAAACATTCTAAGAGAATTACTAAGTTTGGCAGAGATGTTCATGGAAAGCTGCTATACAATAAAAGAGGCAGCCAAGACAGTGGCAACAGGAAAATTTCTCTCCCTCTACTCACTGGAGGATGTGAACCATGTCAGAGCAAGGAAACCCGAGACATTCCTGGACATTGCCAACTTCATGACAGAGCAACAAGGCATAAAGAAGCAATTCTGCCACAGATGACTGTCCTACATGAAATTGCGGAGTCGCCCAAGAGACTGTTCGAGGAATCCATGGGAAGAAGACAGTTATCCTGGGAACTGGAGCTCACGTTGCGACGTCAACCAAGACAGCAGGAAGGACACCATAACCCACAGTGCGGTGAGTCTATGGATGGTGTAAATAAGGATGGAAAAACCCAGTAAAATATCTGAGTCAATAATAGCAGCCATCAGGCAACCAGTTGTACATGTAAAGAGCAGAGTAGGCCAGAGAGAGTGCAGAATGCACAGAGATACAGGACCTGACAGGACCGTAGTTGATGCAAATCTGGTAAAGAAAAATGAATACCTAGGTAGGAATGTTACCTTGGAGGGCTTCAATGGATTCAATGCATCTCAGCCTTTACTAAGGTCTGGATAGAGGTAGGGAAGCACAGGTTACACCACATAGTAGCAGTGAACAATGCCCCAGAAAAAATATTATTGGGTATGGATACAGGCATTATGAGGTATCTGCTAGAGCTAGAAGTTCGACAAATGCAGGCTAAAGTAGGAGCTGAAGGCAGCCAACAATAAGATGCAGGAGTTAACTTTAATCACAAGGGGTCAGGCTGCATGCCAGGCAGCAGAGGAATGGGCCAACACAGAGCTCAGTGCAGAGTCAGGTGCCATGCCCTTTTAATTTAGTGACGAAATGTTTGGGGATGAGAAAGTTAGGGAGGTTGAAATACAAGCAACACAGGATGGTGAGCCCATAGATATCCCTATCCCCGAGCTTCAGGAAGAACCTTCAGACGAGCATAGGCTGTGTAATCACCAAGAAGAGGACCCAACCCTAGCCCGAATCCGTCAGTTGGCCGAGGATGGGAAAGAGGGATATATTTGGAAGAACAAAGTGCTGGTGCACAGAATGGAAAGGGAGGACAGCACCATGATTGAGAGGGTGGTCGTACCAGAAGAAAGGAGGAAAGGTATCCTTAAGATGCATACTCCAACAAACTAGGAGGTCATATTTCTTACAAAAAGACAGTAGCAGTGTTGGCCAGACTGTTTACCGGGCCTGGTATTTCTAAAGACACCAAAGCCTTGTGTAGAGCATGCCCAGATTGCCAAAAGGCAGCTAGAAAAAACTTCTCACATAGCTCCTCTCTGTCTATTCTCTACCCCCTTTGCAAGAATGGTTTTTGACCTTGCAGTTCCCTTACCCAAGGCCATGTCTGGCAACATGTAAGTGTTTTGCATCTAAATAGAGGCAATTGCATTACGCAGGGTAGATGCGGAGACAGTTGCAGAGGGCATGATGGAGATCTTCTCCAGGACAGGATTGCCAGAAGAAATATTGACAGACCAAGGTTCTGTCTTAGGGTGTGCCTCACCAAACAGCTGTGCCGACTCCTTGATGTAAACAGCTGCAGCCGTCTCCATACCACCCACAAATGGATGGCTTACTCGAACGCTGGCACGGATCGTTAAATAACATGCTGAGGATAGCAAGCATAAGAGGTAATGGGATAACATATTGAAGTACTTCTTACTCGCTTATAGTTGTGCTCCCCATGCAAATACATTTGAGGTAGTATTGGGTAGGCTTATAAAAGGTTGGCTGAGTGGGGAGATGGACCAGAAGAGCATAGTAAAATGGGTAGTCCGGCTTGGAGAGAAGCTGATAAAGATGATACAGGCTGTGGTGGGAAAGAGAGAAGTCAGCCAAAGCATATGAAGGCCCATTATGAGATAAAAAGGCATGAGCCCATGAACTTGAAGTAGTTATGCCAGTCTTGGTCAGAACCCCAAACCTGAGCGGAAAGCTAGACGACTTGTGGGATGGCCCCTTTGAGATAACCAGAAAAGTAAGCTCTGTTACATATTAACTAGCCTTACCTGAAAAGGGAAGTAAGAGAAGAATAGCTCATATCAACATGTTAAAGGCCTGGAGCCCTCCTGATGCCTAACTACTAGGTATGGTAGTAGTAGCAGAAGAGGAAGACGAGGGCCAGTAGCAGGGTAAAGTATTACAGAGCTGCCAGCTCTGACAGACAGGCAGAATAGTAAGGTGGGAGCCTTGTAGCTGAATGTAATGATGTAGTAATGGCAGGAGGTTGGTAGAGCCAGTGATATATGTCATGAGATTGATACTGGCAATGAGAAACCCATCAGGACATGCCCATACAAGAGTCCGGCACAGTGGTGCCATCCACCAGCCCTTGGTCCTCAGCCATGGTCCCAGTTCATAGGCTTGATTCCACCATTCGACTGTGCATTGATTTTAAAAAGGTTAACCCCATCACAAACCAGACCCCTATTTAATGCCGGTATAGACTCGATAATCGACAAGCTTGGGAAAGTCCAATATTTGTCAAAGTTAGATCTCAACAAAGGTTTTTACCCAATTCCCCTGACCCAAGTAAATCAGTAAAAACGGCTTTTTGCATGCCATGGGGAAAATTCCATTTTACTATGATGCCCTTTGGATTGAGGAATGCCTCGGTGTCTTTCTAAAGGATCTTGGACACAGTCCTAGATGACTCACAAGATTTTATGGAAGATATTATCATATTTAGTCAGACCTGGGAAGAACACATGGCACACATCAAATGTGTACTAAACAGACTAAGCAGCAAAGCAGTTTTTCTTATTATAATGGCACTGAAGAAAGATCGGATTAGTGGGTAGTAATGGAGGAACATGCAGACATATAAGAAGAAAATGGTTATCATGAGTTATTTGAAGATGCCTTGGGTAAAAATCCACCCAAGTTCAGTTCAGACAAACAATAAATGGCAAAAAGCATGGAAGGTTGAAGGTGAACAGGTACATGAAATATTGTATGGTGCACAGCAAGGCACTTCTATTATTTATAGGATTTGGAAGTAGGAATGACAGCATACTGACTTGGACCATACACTGTATTGTGTATTGTTTGTTGAATCCTATGTCAGGTTGACCTCTGAAGTAAACATTCAATGGATTCATTATAGTTTTAAAAACTCCACATTCATGCAGTGCCTATTATTCGGTATGCATTTATAACTTATATGCTGATTTTAGGTCCCTGCAATAATTCACTTGCTAGTAAATTCAGGAGTTGGCTGAAGATGAGGTACTTGTTTCAGAATGTGGGTTTAGCAGCTATACTGACATGATCTTCACTATTACTTCATTGAATTAAAGAATGCTTGTGCTAACTAATGTGTTGCAGCTGGCACAGAAAAAGTGGGCTGCTTCTTGGATAGTTAAGAATGTTGGCCTCACAGAAAGCATCCACAACAATAGGCACAAGATGACAGTAAGGAAGAAGTAGTGTGGTGAGATTACCTCTGTAGTTGAGTTCCTATACCTGTGGTCCAGATTTGCAGCTTCTAGATGGAAGAGTGAAGATGTGAAGTTGAGAATGGCACACACTTCTTGACCATTTGATCCATTCGATAAAGTTGTCTTCCTCGACCAGAACCTCACATGGGTACCAAGATGTACATTTATAATGTGTATATGCTCTCTCATCTACTATGGCTCTGAGAACTGAATCCCTCGCAGGAAACAAATCAGGAAAACACCTTCTGCCATTCAAGCATTAAGATTATAGTAGTAGGAACTAGTATTGGGCTGAACACATAACCATGGCAGAGGTGAGGAAGAGCTGGGTTAACAAATGATGGTTTAAGTGGATAAGTTCCCTTGCATGCATTCCAAATCACAGGATCCCTTTGTCAGATCTGTTTAGTTGACTCAAGGCATGGTCACAGGAGAAGATAGAGAGATGTTATTAGGTGTAAGATATTTAGATGGATGAGAGCAAGTGGTATAAGATTCTAGGGAAGGGTTAAGGCTGCTTACAGGTTAGGATTGTAAAATAATAATTGTAGAATGCATATAGAATGGCTATCAGTGGTGCCGCAAGTGAAGTTGTGTGTGTGTTCCATGAAGTTTAAGAGGAAGAGTGACAAGAAGGGGCTAAGTGTAAGATTGAGAGGGAAAAGCCAGTATGTAAGCAGCAGCATGATGCTTCATTCTACATAGCCTTGCAGCAGGAGATTTCAAAGCAGAAGAATCCACACATGCAAGTCAGGTACAATACTACTCTGTTACATGTGTTTGAGGTCTTTCCCTCCTAACAAGAGTATTGCTCAGTTTATCAACAAGGCAGTACAGATGTGTGTGTGTAAACAAAACAAAACAAAAAGCTCAACAAACTCTCAGTTGCCATGCTAATATACAATGACAAGATCAATCTTACATAAGGCTTAGCATTCCATTATTCCTAATGAAGGCTAGAGTATCTAGCCAAAACATCGAGGAGCAAATTTAAGTGATTATTAAAACAGTCATTTTCAACAAAAATAGTTGGATGGATCTTTACCAAACTTGGTCTGGAGATAGCTACCATGGAACAATATTATTAAAATGTCAAGATGACAGTGAACATAAAATGGAGAAATAACCTTTTGTCCATAGACATATATCTCTTGAACAAAGTGTTAAAGTAACATAAAACATGTTAGGTTGTTTAACTATGCCCCTCTAAAATTGGTTTGACACAATTGGTAAGCAGGTTAACATTAAGTAGCTAAGTCATTACAATATCAAAGGGTAAAATCAATGTGCAGAATCTCTGTCCTACTAGCTTTTATAAACCACTTCATGGCACATGTTATGTTATTGTGCATGAAATTATGAGTCTTTCAAACCAAAATTCTCTGGAAAGATATGATTTATCTTGAATATTTGCTCCTTTCAAGCAACTAAAATAAAACCCTAAATTTACTCACTATGCATTTCAGCTAGCTTTCATCGAGATGCTGTGAATAGCTGGATGTATCAATTTGAGAATTTATTCTAGCTGATTACACACAACTTCCTACCAATAATTTTAGACAGTCATGTATGATTCTAGCTATGTCAGGCTCTACATAATAGAAACTGACTCCAATCATTTCAAACCAAAATTCTCTGGAAAGATATGATTTATCTTGAATATTTGCTCCTTTCAAGCAACTAAAATAAAACCCTAAATTTACTCACTATGCATTTCAGCTAGCT
This sequence comes from Cladorhizidae sp. MBARI D1340-BT2, assembly GCA_028752905.1. Taxonomy (NCBI): domain Eukaryota; kingdom Metazoa; phylum Porifera; class Demospongiae; order Poecilosclerida; family Cladorhizidae; species Cladorhizidae sp. MBARI D1340-BT2. The sequence continues at coordinate 44,916,647 of JAQNBH010000016.1, read as the reverse complement.
TTCATCGAGATGCTGTGAATAGCTGGATGTATCAATTTGAGAATTTATTCTAGCTGATTACACACAACTTCCTACCAATAGTTTTAGACAGTCATGTATGATTCTAGCTATGTCAGGCTCTACATAATAGAAACTGACTCCAATCATGCAATCAGATGTAAATTGATTGAAGTAGTAATTGAACTTGTATCTACATACTTTTGTCGTACACTGATAAATGGATGATTATGGTGGAAACATGCATGCTCATTATTACCTTGTTAAATAGTTACATCTGGTTACTCCCTAATGATAGTTGGTATTCCTTGTTCTTCTCATGAGAAGCCATCATATTGCAAAGGTTGGATAGTGAATGATTAACGTACACCACTCATGCACATGCAATAAATTCATGTTGATAACTAGTACATGGTAACTTTTTATCAACAGCATTATATTAACCAAACATGTTATGGGATTTAATTGTTATATACATACTTATTAACATATGCAACAATATCAACATGTTATATAACATTCATAGCATGTTATAATATATTTTAATATACTGTATATGATTCAGCTTGATAAGTTTCATTTTTCCAGGATCATTACTATCATAAATTAAATGCCAGATTCCACAAAAAGAACTGAAATGGGGAAAAATTACAGTAAATTGTGTCAGAAATACTCCTTCCCATAGTTCTCACCGGACACACTTTTCTTGAAAAAATCTTACAAATTGTAGTGGAATGTTGAATACATGTATGTACAGAAAGTCAATGTGTTATTTGTTAAGTTAGGCAGTGATAGTTATTAATGGCTGTGGTTATTGGTATACTTAAGTACACTCATATGGATTATCTTGTGTCCGAGTTATCAAGTTAGCCATGCTACTGTGAATGGATAAAAAAATTATCATAATGTAGAATGAAATCACTATTTGGTCAAACAATTATTAGATGTCAAAGTATACTCTGAAAGGAAACTTAGGTCAAATTATCAAATCCACAATACACAATACAGGATATGTATGTAATAGCAGTAGATGTGCTTACTCCAAAGTGGGGCATGAAGGCAATCAACATCATCATAAAGATCAGCCACACCAATCCACTGACTGCTGTTGCACTATTCATAGCATTCATGGCATCAATAAAGCAAACTGGTTCTAGATTTCCTGCAAGTTACAGTGCCATACATGAGACAATAGTTCATGCAGAATACTACTTCTACTACATTTACTTCCTCACCATTAGGAACAGAATCAGAAATAGTGCATTAATATTCATAAAAAGGTATACATGTCAACCCATATGGTTTTCCCATACTGAGCAGGGAAAGATCTAATTTCTGAGCAATGGGTCAATGATCATTATTGAGTTTTGTTCCCACCAATGAAGAGAGTGAGAACTTAACATGATTGTACACTGTAAGCACATTACCACTCTGCTCTTCTGCTTCTGTTAATGCTAATTAATTTATGCGAGTTTTGACAGATATAGTCAAGTTTGCGACCTTATTAGAAGTTGAATCTGCAGAATTGTCTTAGTCTAATTATGGGTCTATGCATTAATTATATATTAGATTCTCTCAGTTGACATAAAATCACCTTCTCAATAAATCAACTCCAAATTTTATTCACTAAACGTTTCGACTAGTCTTCATCAGGAATAATGAGATGCTAAGGCTCACATGAGCCTGTTATTTACCAGTAGCACCACTTGCCAGTAAATGCACCAAGCACGAGCACTGGGTTGTAAATAATAATAATAATAATAATAATAATAATAATGATAATAAATAATAATGACTATGACAACAACAAAAATAATATAATTATTAAAAATTAAAAATTAAAAATAAACAAATAAATAAATTAAATAATAATAATAATAACACAACACCAACAACAAAATTTCAATAATAAACGGATAATAATAATAAAATAAAAAATTATGATAATGATATTAATAGTAATAAATATAAAAAAATAAAATAAATAAAAAATGTAATTATTGTGGTCGTCTTCTAGTTCAGGCTCTTCAGAGTAGCTCCCCAGCTGCTAGGCAAGTCCATTCCACAATCTCGATTGAACCGCTCACACTTTGGTGCTAGGCCGATGTACAATGCCACCTTCACTAGCAGTTTCTTCTGTCTTCTGGCCTGGTTCAAGAAGGTGGCTTCCTCCCACAAAATAGGATGTCCATTATCCCAGGCATGCTCAGCAATTGCAGACTTTTCTTTATTACACTTTCTACAGCCATCTTGATGTTCTTTCACTCTGGTCTCCAGTCTTCTGATGGTCTCCCCTATGTAGTATTTTCCACTGCAACAAGGGGTGCGGTACACAACACATGAGTGTAATTTAGCTGGTAAAACATCCTTCACTCTGCTAAGTTGTGTCCTTAGGGTTCTTCCCGATCTGAAGACGACTTTGATGTTGCAGCCTCCTGATGTCGTTACTCATCCCTGCTACATAAGGAATCACTATCATATGATCCTTCTTTTTAGACATCTCATTGCCTGTACTGGTGTAGTCATCTTCCTTTCTGCGTTTAGATGTTTCTGCGTTTAGCTGTTTCTGCAGACGAAAGGTTGATGAAGGCTTGCGGATAACCGTTCTCGATGAAGATCTCATTCAAATGATCTTCATCCTTCCAAAGGTCCTCCTTCTCAGTCACTACTCTTCTGGCTCAATCATACAAGCTCTTCACCACTCCTCTTTTGACGTGGATAGGATGATGTGATCTATAATCAAGGTACCGGTTGGTATGCATGGGTTTTCTGTAGACGGTTGCAGTTAGACTTCCATCTTCCTTCCTGTGTATGTGGCAGGGTCCAGAAAGGGCAACAATCGAGCCACTTCAGGCTCCATGGTAAACTCTATGGATGGCCTGATGTTTTCCAGATGGTCCAACAACTCCTGCTTACTTCCCTTCTTCACAATGCATAAGGTATCATTCACACGGGTCGAGTGAATAAAATTTGAAGTTGATTGGCAAGGATTCTTCATGGCCAAAGATTCTACACTTTCCCTTTACTAATGGTTAGTTAGTTTTGTGTATACTGCACATATGAAAACTTTTGGTGGTTATTGTCATTGTGGCAAGAAAAGTTTGTGTTAATGGATAATAATGCTGATCCTGCATTCATCCATGTTGGAATCAGCAATTGTAAGAAGGTATTGAGCCTTTTGAGCAGCATAATATATGTATGCTCATGAGGGTGTGAAGCTTATTAAAAAATTGGTTTGCTTGATCACCCTTTTGTGAGTGCTCAACTCAGTATAAGTAATAAGTGAATTGAAACACCTATGTCAGGGACACATCTGACAAGGAAGCGCCTCTGACTATCAACATGGCATATATCATGTGAGAACAAACACTCAACTATCACACTATTGATACTTATTATACACACACATTTGTCACTTATTCTGTGTGGGACTTTAGAACCTCATTAGGTATGTATGGTGCTCTGTCTTGTGTTGTGGCTAGTATTGTGGTAGGTTGGATTATGTGATGGGGTCTCTAGATTGTTGCTGGGCTAAGTTGTTGACTGTTTTATGTGAATATTATTCTGAGCATTGGCTTCTGCGCTACCTGTAAATAGCCTAGATCTCTCTCCACACCACTTCCCCCATAGAATCAACCCTTACGCCCTATTAAATATCTTCTAAGACAGGGGCAAGTGCGGTCATGAGGAGGAGGAGGGCAATTTATTGCAGTTGCTTCTATTCTTTTTCTCTGGTCTTGTTGAACTTGAAGAATTCATTAATGATAGGAAGTGCCTTTCTCGTGAAATAATTACAAATTTGTGCACTAGATGAGGATTCATGTGTTGAATATTATACTCTCTAAAATTAAAGAGGTGGGAATGTATGCTCTGATTACTGATGAAGCTACAGATATCAGCAGAGAAGAACAGTTGTGCATACCTTTCAGATGGTGGATAGGGATTTCAAAATTCATTAGACGTGGAGTTAATCCATGTTCCTAAGACTGATTAAAGCTCCTTTGCAACACCAATAAAGATTTGTTTCAACATGAGCCAACACCTTACTAGTTAAATAAGACAGATTCAGCAGGAACATCTTTCTGCAACTTTTGTACACTGTCTTGCACCTAACCTTTGCCTAAAACATTTAGTTGAATGTCCATTTGTGTGTATAAAGCTTAATCATGGGACTAAGTTGATTAACTCAATTTTCACCTAAACTATTCCAACATATCAAGTGGCACAATTTTGCTGTTGTTAAAGCTGGTTTTTATAGATGCCTCACGAGCTAGAAAACATAATTGCAGGGTTACCCAGCATTTCCTGAGGGGAGCATAGTGGAGAGAAGATATGCATAGTTGCATTTCAAAATTCAAAATCCAACCTTTAAGTTACCTGATATAAGGTTAAAACTATTTACAGGATGGTAAAAATGCACACAAAACTACCAAAGGTTCATAATTGAGCTTTTTTTCATAACACAATAGTTGGCTCCCCATGAAGCAGGGCTTAGGCACCCAGGTGCCTAGTTAGTCTGTAGCTGGCTCCTCATGAAGCAGAGCTTAGGTATCCAGCAGCTGGGCTCTCCATGAAGCAGGGCCTGTGTTCTGATTTTGCTACATTTGATTTTTCAAAGTAGTTAGTCTCTCCTCCCTAGCATCTAACAGTCACCAAATGTTAGCTAGTCTCTCTCCCCTAGCATCTAACAATCACCAAATGTTAGCTAGTCTCTCTCCCCTAGCATCTAACAGTCACCAAGTCTAGCATCGAACAGTCAAAAACTCTCTCTTAGTTGCTAAAAGTTATTAAATTTTTTAATCAGTTCACAACAAAAGGTCAAGTCCAAATCTGACAACATATGGCTGGGTCAGCCCTTTTTATGGGGCTACCTACCCTTTACCTACTGCCTATCATTATCTAATCAACACATGTGTGTAGTTTAATTACCCTGGTTATACAGTTCCATATTCATAGCTAATCAACATTCTCCCTTGGTCATGCTGTTGCAAGTCTTTAGTCTTCTCTTATGTTGGGCTCTTGCAACACTCCCCCCTTCTTCCCCAGTGTGTCATTGGTGCTCTAGGCCTGGTGAGATAACCCGTCCGCATTGCCATTCTCGATCCCTCTTCTGTGATGACCGTGAAGTTGAAGCCCGGGCTGTAGTTGCAGTACCCATCAGGCCAGTTTGGGGCTAGGAGCGGTTAGTATGGAGATACTCCAGGGCTCAGTGGCATGATTACCATGAACTGGATGCTGATTAGATAAACTTGGAAGTGCTGTATGGCTTACACAATTGTGAGGTATTCTTTATCGGTGATGGAGTACTTTTGTTGTCTTGGGAATAACTCTTTCAAAAAGAATGCTCATGGATTCAGGGGTGGATCCAGGGGGGGGGGGTTTCTGGGGTTGCAACCCCCCCATAACGTTCTAAACACTAGCTCCACCTCCAGTTTCTTTGTTAGTATAGACACTTTGTTAGATATAGACACTTTGTTAGATATAGACACTTGTTAGATATAGACACTTTGTTAGATATAGACACTGGTTAAACTACAAACTGTTAAATATGAATGAAATTCTAGTAAACCCACACTCCTGGAATGTGGATAATAGCCATATTATAGCTGCCATCAATATTGCCATGTCTGGAAGTAGAAAGAGGCCATCACCCAGGGATTGCACCCAGCTGACAACTTTTTTTTAAAGGTAAGATACAATATACAGCTAGTATATGAACAATAAGGGTTAAGAGTTTAATGCTCAATTTATAATAGCCTTCTAATTAATGTAGAATCGAGTCTGGGTCCCATATCCCTGTGTCAATGACTGCTGATGATGGTAACTCTAGTGCATTGATTTATTTGTTCAATCACCATCAATGACAGTCACAACCACTCTTCCTTGTCAATGCCAACTACTGTTTCTCAGTTATGCTCAGCAACAATTGATACGATGACTACATCACTCAGTGTAGTTCCGTCAACTAGTGGACAGGTGGACTTAGGGACAATAGTTGAAGCCGCTCAAGGTAACTGGGATAAGCTTAGCTCCTTAGCAAATAATATCCCAGATGATCGTAAGAAGCAATATCTTTCTCATCATTCCAAACCTTCTTCTTCTGATCATCTTCATTCACATCAGGTTACCAAAGTAGGAAAAACCTGGGGTGTATCCTTCCAGCTTGGATGGTTAGTACAATTTCCTTGGCTTTCATACAGCACTGTTCTTGCAGGTGGTCTTTGCAGATATTGTATAGTTTTTCCAGAGCAGCCGGGTAGAGGTAGTCTTTCTGGAGTTGGCAATCGTTCTGGTTTGTTAGTTTTGTCCCCATACCAGAAACCATACTCAAAAGCACTAGGCAAGGATGGTGTACTTGTATGCCATGATCAGACTCAAATGCATTGCCGTGCAGCTGAGAGCGTAGACCTTTTTTTCAGAAATTTTAACCAACCAGATGAAAGGATAGATACAAGGCTATTGAAACAGAGCAACCAACAAGCTGAAGAGAACAGTTTTGGCTGCAGAGTTTTTGACAAAGCAAGCACTACCATTCAGAGGCCACTCTGACTACAGAGTGGATGAAGATGTCAACAGGGGCAATTTGGTAGCCACACTTCAGCTTTTGGCTAAGACAGATAAGCTCCTACACAAACACCTTCTCTCAGCTAAAAGTATACCAGCAAGACCATTCAAAATGAGGTTATTCACATATATGCATCTAAAATTAGAGAGCATATAACTGAACAGCTCCGAGGAAAAAAATTGCCTTTCACCATCATTGCTGATGAAGCCACACCTCATTCCAATCAAGAGATTCTTTCTGTGTGCTTCAGGTATGTTGATCTGTCCTCCCCCACTGATCCTCATAGTGCGTGATTAGCTTTGTCTACTTGGACCAAGCCAATGCTTCATCCATTTCAAGAAAGATTCTTGAAACAGTTTCTAGTCCTTCAGTTTCTTTAGATCCCTGTAGAATTAGAGGGCCAGCTTATGATGGAGCATCTGTGATGTCATCCGGCATTGCAGGAGTTCCATCTAAAGTCAAGGAGGTCAGCCCACTAGCTCTGTACACACACACTGCTACTCACACTGCCTTCTTTCAATTGCCAGAGCATGTCTTGTTCAGGAAGTACGAAACTTGATTTTAGTTATAAATGAAGCACACCTCTTTTTAGCTCACAGCCCTAAGAGACAAAACCTTTTTGAACTTACAGTCAATGAATTCTTGCCCTCTTCAAAAGCAAGAAAGCTTCCAGGAATGTGTAAGACAAGATGGGTGGAGAGACATACATGCTTTGAAATGTTTCTTGAAATGTATGAGCCACTTATCACTTTCTTAGATGCACTTTCTTAGATGCATCTACTGATTACCCAAATTTAGGCTCATCAGATGGGAGCTGGAATTGGGATACTGAGACAAGAGTGAAAGCACAAGGTCTGAAAGCTGCTCTCTCTTCTTTTCAAACTCTTGCTGTTTTTATAATCACCAAGAATGTTCTTGATGAAGTAAAAATACTTGCTTCAAAACTTCAGAAGCAGGATCAAGATATATATGATGCCTATAACAAAGTCACTGAAGCGATTGAATGCTTAAAAACCCTCAGAAAGACTATTGACACCGTTTTTAGCTTGTGGTATTGTGAGGTACTTGAACTGGCTGAGTCAATTGGTGTGAGTGAGAGTGTCCCAAGAAAGACAAGCATTCAACGGAATCGAAGCAACACTCCAAGTCAATCAGCAAAAGAGCAATACAAGCGAGTCATTGCTATACCAGTGCTGGATTCATTCATTAACCAGTTGGAGGAAAGATTTCAAGATGAGGGAAAACAAAGTCATATGCTTTTGTGCCTTGTGCCTTCAGTGCTCAACTGCAATCTGAGTGTTCAACTATCACAACATATAGATGACCTTCTGTACTGGGAACAAGATCTTCCATGTTCCTTGTCTCTCAAAACTGAACAAAGAAGATGGCAATCATTGTGGGAGCATAAGCGAGACAAAGATGAGGCTACCATCCCAACAATCTTCTCCTAACTCTTAGCTCTTGTGACTCTGATACTTTCCCAAACATTCATTGCTTACTAGTCATTGCTTGCACTCTGCCTATCACCAGTGCTGAAGGAGAACGATCATTTAGTTTGCTCAGGAGGATAAAGACATATACAAGGTAGACTTTGACTGAACAACACTTTTCTGATCTTGCTGTAATAGCCATGAACTATGGAGTGAGAGTGTCAGTTGATGATATCTGCCATGCTTTTGTGCAGTGTCACCCGAGAAGGCTCTTTCAAGCTTCACTATTTATTGACTGAAAATAGTTTCCTGTTTATCTTTAGTTGCTGTTCTTTTAAGCTAATAAATATTCTTATTCATTACGCAGTACAGTGTGCATGGGCTAGTTCTCCACACCTGCACCCCCCCCCCCCCCCCCTGTACCCATAGCCCGGAATAAGTAAGGGGGTTTCCTGAGCACTTGCACTATTACTCACAATTCTTTTTAAAGGATACCATGTTCAATTTTACATTTCTTGTTATAATAATGTTGGTGATGATATGTCTTGTTAGAGAAATGCAAGACGGTGCTTTCTTGCAAAATGATTAATGATCTGATCATGATTCAGGAAAGAAAGGATTTCTGGGCAACATGGAAACCCCCGTGGTTATGGCCGTGAGTAGTTCATCAACCCCCCCAATCTAAAATTCCTGGATCCACCCCTGTGGATGGTCTACTCCCTCCACTTTCTGGCTCAGGACAGCACCTATTCCTCAGTCAAACATGTCTGTCTGTAATACAAACGGCTGGTAAATTCTGGGGCACATAAGGATTGGTCAGCTGGTAGAGCTGATTTGAGGGCATCAAATGCCATCTGGCATTCTCCAGACCGCTTCACCTTTGTGGGTGCCGTTGCTGTGGTTGTGTCTGAGAGGGCAGCTGAGATGTTTGCATAGTCATTTGATGAACTGCCTGTAGTAGCCGGTGAGGCCAAGGAAACTCAGTACATCGGTCTTAGTTTTTGGTTGTGTGAATAGCTGGACTGCTTTGATCTTGGCATTGTCAAGTGAGACCAAGCCAATGCCGATGACATGGCCAAGGTATTTGCATCTGGCCATTTGGCATTTCTTCCCTTTTAGAGTTAGACCGGCTTCCTCCAGGATGGACATAACGTGGGTCATGTGGTCTTCCCAGGAGCCACTAAAGACCACAATGTCATCCAGATAGGCCCTGGCATAGTCCTGGGTGTTATCTAGTAGGATGTATCTAATCGCTGCAATGTGGCGGGTGCTCCTTTAGCCCGAATGGCATTCTGGTATACCTACTGGGGACACGAACACCGTCTTCGGTTGGTCTTCATCTACCACTGGTACCTGGAAGAAGCCGTACCTGGAAGAAGCCACTGGTCATGTCAAGGGTGGTAATAAATCGAGCTGAGCTTAGGCATTCTAACATGTCATCTGTCCTCGGCATAAGGTATGGATCCGGTGTTGTTACAGCATTTACATGGCTGTAGTCAATACATATCCTGATCCATCCTTTTTGGAGACACATACCACCATAGGCGCACACCACGGACTAGACGATGGCTTGATAATGCCTATTTCCAGCATCATTTTCAGTTCTCCTCTGACTGCTATATCCCAGACCGTTGGTACCCTGTATGGGAGCATCCTACTAGGTGGTGCTGTTCCCGTGTCGATTGAATGTTTGATAATAGATGTCTGGCATGGTGTTGTGTTGAACAACTGGCGGTGTTGTTGTACCAATCTTTTGAGGGTGTGCACTTGCTGTTTATCCAGCTGGACGCTGATTTTTGGCGGCATCACCGGTGTCCAAGGTTACCAACTGGTCATCTTCATCGACATCGTTTGGCTGGGCAATGACTTTCATGAGTACTGCCAGTAATGGTTCTTTCCAACTCATCAGCATATTCACATGCCTTTGCTTTCTTCATTGTCGTTTGTCGATCATGTCGATCACATATGACACTGGTGAGACTTTTTCGAGTACAGTGTACGGTCCTTGCCACTCAGCTGAGAGCTTGTCTGTTCAGGCCGGTTGAAGTACTAGAACCTGGTCTCCTGGCAGGTTCCTTGGCAGATTGGTCATACCATGTCTTTGCTGTGGTCTTAGCTTTTTCTTCTTTTTGTCGGGCAAGTTTAGAATATTCTTGTAACTGGGCCATAGTGTCTAGGAGGTGGGTGATGACTGACTGTTTCATTGTTTTTCTGGCCATCCAACGTTCATATATGGCCATGAGGGGTCCCCGGATATATCGTGCAAACATCAACTCAAATGGCGAAAAGTCAGTCGCTGCATACAAAAAGTAAGAAAGGTAGTTCTTCATTCCAATGTCGTTTATTCGTGCAAGTTTTGGAAATCATGGACTTGGGGATACTGTTGAAATGCTCTATCATGCTGTCGGATTGCAGATGAAACGGGGATGAACAGCTTGTTTAATTTGGAGGAGTTTGAATAGCTCTGTCAACATACCTGACACAAAGTTGCTGCCATTATCTCTTGTACTGAAATGGGAGAAGAGATTGAGCATTGCTGAGACTGTTGACTCTGCATCTGGTCTGCACAGTGGGATTGCTTTGAGATAATGGGTGGCAAAGTCCATCAATGTTAAGATGAAACTGTTGCCGTTCTTGTTTCTTGGCAGGGGGCCGCAATTCTAGAAAAGGGCGTATCGATGGTTGGGAGTGGCATTAGTGGGGCTCTCACTTTGACCCGCTTGGCATTCTTCTGGCAGCTCTCACAGGACTGACAGGCATCCCTGATGTCCTTCTCCATTCCTGGCCGAAAAAGTGTCAGGCAATCTTTTGTTTTGTCTTTTCCCAACCGAGGTGGCCACCCTGAGGTGTCATGTGGGTTTTGATGATGATGTTGTTGCGGTGAGAAACTGGCAGTACAATCTGTGTGCACTCTGGGCCGAAGTCATCCAGGGTCTCTCTCATGAGGAGGTCGTGTTTTATGATAAATAATGTGTCTTCATCGTCGACGTTGCTCCATTCATCCTCTTGCGATGGATGAATCTTTTGTCACTCTCTTAAGTAGTCTTTATCGACATGCTGTGTGTGAGCCGTAATGGCTCCAATGTGCCATTTTCTCCACTCTAGTCTCTTCTCTTGTATTGACATTTTGGGTTTGATTGTAGTCTGGCATGGTTCGTGGGTCAATGATACTCTGGTGTTCGGCCAGTCGTTGTGCTCCTGTGATTAGCTGCAGCCCTCCATTGTTGCTGGATGGTGCCTTGTCAAGTGCATTGAATATAGGCAAGTCTGTTCCCAGTAGGGTATCTGCATTAATACCATTGTCAACTGCTACCATCCATCTAATCCGGTAGTTCCCCAGTCGCAACATCACATTTGCTTGTCTCAGGTCTTTAACTCCCCTAATTCCCTTTACTTTAATCATCTCTGTAATGAAGGCATCGCTTCGAAGTATGTCTGGATCCACCACTGTGATCTGTGCGCCTGACTCAAGCTTAAGCTGTTGTCTGGGAATCCCATCAATTTTGCCATTCACATACAGGTCACTATTCGCATTGTCGTTCAGCATGACCTGGTCTTGCTTCTGAGGGCATTTGGCACTGATGTGCCCCTACTCCCTGCAGTTGAAGCTCAGTGGACCCTTCACGTTATCAAAATACTTCTTCAAGTAATTTTTGTCTCTAGTCTTCTGCTCCTGCAGGTAGTCTGGGTGTGGGGATGACTTCTCGTGTTCATTGGGGATGTGTGACCATAGGTTACGTTGCTCAGCTCATCTCTTTGACTTAAAAATCTTGTGTGGCTCCATGAGCCTTTCCAAACTATATTGCATAGCTAGGTCAGCTCCTACTTGGTACATTGTCGGCTTCCTGTCCCTGACCCATGTGCCTGTCTCTGGAGTGATGAGTTCCAATAGTTTGTCAGTTTTAGGAGACGATCTTTAATAGCCTCCGGTGTCTCACAACCACTCAAGTAACCTGTAAGCAAGTCACTCAGTCAGCAGGCGCAATCTTTGACTGTCTCTTTGTAGTGACCCTATGCTTCTAGCCAACATATCCTATATGTGGCTTGAGTGATCCCGAAGCAGGTGAGAAGTGTGTCCTTAATCACTTTATAGTTTCCACCTCTTTGTACGCTAACAGGAATTGCCCAGTCAGGTGTTGGTGCAAGTGGTTTGCCCAGTGGGTCTGTTCTATTTCTTCTCTCTTCATTGCACCTCAAACCGCTACAAGTACGTTTCAATCTTATCCTCTTTGGTGATATTTGGTAAGGGTGAGAATTTGTTTTGCTTTCAATTGGCTCAGCAGGATCTCCATTCTTATTTCCGATTCCTTACATTGCTGTTGCACTTGGGCCTCAGCTTCTCGTTCTTGTCTGAGTCCTTATATTGCTGCTCCAGCCAGCTTCTCGTTCTCGTCGGTCCATATTCCATGCCTGTTGTGCCATCAGCATGGTCATCAACTGTGCCATTGGGTCATGTCTGAGGTCGAGGTTGAGGAGGGTGGTTTGGCCATGTCAGTCGGGCAGGCAAGGCTGTCACTTTCCGCTGAGTATGGCATGGTATGCTTGAAGTCCATTACAGTGTCATTGAAGTACGTTTGTGTGTTACAGAGATTGTCAATGTCCTTATCCATGAGATTACAGTCTCTGAGAGCTGTGTTGTACTCAGTACCTCGCCTGGTTTTTCTAGCAGATAATGAGTCATCCATTATTAGTGGAATTACAAGCACTTGGAACAGTCTATAATTGAATGATTGAACAACAAATCAACAGTGGTCGAACTAGCTGTAGGTTCGATCTAGCTACCACCAAATGTTAGCTAGTCTCTCCTCCCTAACATCTAACAGTCGCCAAATGTTAGCTAGTCTCTCTCCCCTAGCATCGAACAGTCAAAAACTCTCTCTTAGTTGGCTAAAAGTTATTAGCAATTTTTAACCAGTTCACAACAAAAGGACAAGTCCAAATCTGACAACATGTGGCCGTTTTTATGGAGCTTTCTACCCTTTACCTACTCTGCCTATCATTATATAATCAACACCTGTGTGTAGTTTAATTAGCCTAGTTATACAGTTCCATATTCATAGTTAATCAATATTCTCCAGTGGTTATACTTTTGCAAGTCTTTTAGTCTTCTCTTATGTCCGGCTCTTGCAAAAGTTACCTGGATAAAATCATCAAGTATACAGTGTCCTCAATAGCAGTTAAATTACGTAGACAGACAATGTTTTATTACACAATATAAAAAAATATGATCAGTCAAAAAAGAAATAACACAAAAATTTACTGATGTACAGAATAAAACTTTATAGGACGTAACTATTGATATATTGAAGCCATAGCTACAATATTATTTTTCACTATGTAAAGGGTGTTATAGTTGTTTGTGGTCTTGTTTCATTTACCTTTATTTTAGGATTGCAATTTGTTATTTTATAGTCAAGCAATCACCTACAAGAATGTACTCAGTAATACTTCAAAACTGACATATTAATTAAATCAGTTGCTTTACCTTAGTTTCTATTCCAGGTAACCACACTATTTCTCGGAGCAACTTCTTTGTCTAAACAATACCTTCATGAGCTAACACCATCGCTCTGTTTTGCAGTGAAGATGGTAGCACCAACAATTTCCACGGAGAATCACACTTCTGTCACTATTTACAGTGAGCAAATTTTTTAACTCTTCTGAATAGCTTAAGTTCTGCTACATCTGCTTCTGAAATTATCTGGTAATCCCACCAATCCATAGCAAATATTTTGAGTAACTGTTGTAATGTTTGATTGGCTCTGTTTGCTTGCTGAATCTCAGATAGAGTCATAGCCTTTGGCAGTGCATGTGTGGAGAGGAAATTGACGTAATCATCTGCCATGCTCTTGTTTCTTTGGTTCGCTTGAATGTGGATGCCTCGAAAGGAAATTGGAAGAATTTTGGTTTCCATTGGTATATACTATTGAGAACTCATATTCTTGTAACCTCGGATTCCACTGTTCAATTCTTGCAGGAGGTTTGGACTTAATGTTAGCAAAAATCATTTGGATGGGCTTGCAGTCTGTGTAAAGAGTGAAATGTCCTCCGTATAAATACAGATGGAGCCCATACTTTTGTCAATGCTTCTTTTTCAGTCTGAGATTAACAGCTTTCCACATCTGAAAGAGATCTGAAAGAGATCTAGGCTACTGCTTTTCTGTTATTCTCTCCTCGAGAGTATTACCGATAAACCCACTGGTGATGTATCTGTAATCGGCTCTGTTTTTTTCTGTTGATCACTGGTCAAGAGCTTCTTGTTGTTTCCAAAAGCTTGATCATGGTCATTTGTCTAGGGGAATTAAACATCCTTTTTGGTCAGCTCATGAAGTGGTTGTGAAATATCACTGGCAGCAAGTGCAAAGGTGTTATTTGGAATTGGTATCTTGTCAGTGGACCTTTCGTTTGCACTCTATACTTCACTGAGTGTGCTTACACTAAATGGTAGCCTACTGGGAATGCCCTTTTGTTTTCCTCAGTGATAATTAAATTTGGGGAGAAATATTGTTAGGAAATTAGGCAATGAGCTTTAAGGAGCCCAAGTGCTACCTACATTCAGGTGCAACTCAAATTGGGTTGAAGGCTATCATTATGTCGTATTATGAACATTATCACATCCAGTTTAAGTTAATTCTCTCTTATCCATGTCAACCACTAGTAATTTTCTGCTTTTCACCCAACTCTCCCTTCCCTAGCCAAAGTGCCTTTGTTCGCCAAATAGAAATGAATGCAAAGTAAGCGAAGGTGCAATAAAAATAACAAAAAAAATCAATTGAAATTTAGATCACATTACTCTTAAGTATTGTCCTGCAAGCGTAGCTGCAGGCCTAATGGTATACCTGATCTATAAATTATTAATATTATCACATTGGATTGTAATGGAGAAGAATCTTTACAGTTTTCAAAGAGTAACCTGCTGAATAGTGGCCATGATGATCATTTTCAGTTTGGCAATGTGTCTATAGCTCGAGTGTGTCATGAATAGAGTGGCTAAGTCAGAATGTAACTTCATCTGAGCCTAAATAAGCTTCTGTATTGTGGGATGCTGTACTTCTCCCATCTTTTTTTTCTATCGCTCGCACCTTTTCCCCCATCAATCTCAGTTCTTTTTATTCTGCTGTTTCAGAAGCATGCTTTGACTTTCCTCTCTCTCTCCTTTTCTGAAGTCTATCTGTTCTTCTGAAAAGTTTAGGAATCTGCAGTTGTGTATGTAGCTATAGTTTTAGTATGCAGAAGTGCACCCAATCCACACATGACAAATACACTGCTGAATATGTGGGCATATGAAAGTACTGTAGAGCTAGGATTGTAGTTTTTGATCGGTAGACTTCCTTCTTTGATCCTAGCCCTAGCCCAGACCAGTGGGGTTGCTAATAGAGCTGTTGTTTATAGTGTATCATACTTTAGTGTCTGTTTGAAGCTATTGGCAATCTTCAAGGATTAGTCAATGGCATACTTTTGTGACACTCCTTCCATTGTAGAAGCATGGACTGATGGAGTACAGAAGTATTACCTGAGGCCAAGAAAGTTTGTTATTGGAGGATGATGTAAAGCACTAGCAATGAAGGCAACAAAATAAAACCTACA
Source organism: Cladorhizidae sp. MBARI D1340-BT2 (assembly GCA_028752905.1). Taxonomy (NCBI): domain Eukaryota; kingdom Metazoa; phylum Porifera; class Demospongiae; order Poecilosclerida; family Cladorhizidae; species Cladorhizidae sp. MBARI D1340-BT2. Next base: position 44,901,068 of record JAQNBH010000016.1, on the reverse strand, counting down.
ATTAGGTCTGATTTTGAAGACGAATAATTTTCAAGTGAGCTAGCTACATTATCTTCCATGATAAAGCTAAAAGTAGGATAGTAGAAAATGAACTCATAAATTCTCTTAGAGACTTAGTTGGAAATAGCCTAGTTTTGTCTACAGATTCAAGTTAATGCTTGTTTTAATTCCAGATTTCTCAAACCCTCATGTATGTGCCTATCATGTCTTCTCTCAAGTTGACAATTATGGAACCATTATTTTTCACACACACATACACACACACACACACACACAAACACAAACACAAACACATACATGCACAGACACACACAGATATTTCTTGTCTTCATTTCCAGTATGATAAAGCAGCATTCATGGGGTCAGTACAGTGTGCTCAGAGGCTGGCATGATATTTGGAAGGATTCCCTCTTTTACCACAATCTAAAATCTACTATTTCTGAGATAACTATTATCAGATTTCAGTATCAAGTATATTCATACATGTGGCTTCCAGAGCAAACCCACTGCATATTGAATCATCTTAGCTGCAGCAGTGTTGTCATTTGGCATCTTAGGATGCCAAATTTCATAATATTGGCATCCTAAAAAACGTTTCGCATCCGACTTTTTGGTTTTGGCATCCTTAAGAAATTTGGCATAGTATTGGCATCTTTTGAACCTATTTGGCATCAAGAATAATTATTTGGCATTGGAGCAAAATTTGGCATCGTATTATTGGCATCCTGCATAAACTGATTAGAAGTTGAAGTAGGAAAAAAAATGCTGAGGCTTAGGAATGGTAATATCTCATTGATAAAGTACCCATGTTAGAAGAACTTCAGGAACCTACAACAGGAACAAGCTCTGGTTCACAGTCATCACAAGATCTGGTCAATTATGGGAGTGAAATTGAACTCCTTGCAATAGAATAAATCATGTGGTATCTAGCTAACTTACGTCCTAAAATGCTAGATTTTCATGGTGTAATATAGTTATATATATGTGCATCAAAAAGCAGTAATCAAAACTTCCTTCATAATTATAGAAGTAAAATGTGCCAAAATAATATCTTCATTCAGTATTAATAGGCAATAAAATACTTGAAAATTGGGGGCAGGGCATGCTCTCCCTCTCCTACGCCTATGAATAATTTGGGGGTGTAAGTAAGGTTTTAAACAATTTTAATTACCATGCGGTTAAAACCTGCAACCTGGCAAATGACATCTTTAACCAGTTTTTTCAAATAAAAATATCAGCCTCATTGCATCATAGACCATCGTCACTATCCATGCCTTTTTACTGCAATCGAGAAATGGAGTAGATGTTGATAAGTATTGAAAATTTGGAGTCTTACAGAACCTTAGCAAAGGATCCAAGGCATGCTGAATATATTTTGGAGCTGGCTGAAACCACCATTTAGACAGCTAGGAAGTTGCCGATGTAGTTTTAGCTAAGATGTGAGATTTTAGGCTAGTAAATAATGGTGAAGAGCCTTAGTTACTTTATACCAACTGTTATGGCTACTTTATTGTGGAGTGCACACAGAAAACTTTATTTTCTTGTGACTGAGAAAAAGTGATTTTCAGTGTCTATTTTGTCACATTTAAATGTAATGAAAACACTTGTCTGGTAGACTCTTGCCACAGATCCAGACTTTCCAATCAGGAGCCACAATTGCAACTAGTTGGTTGCAGGCATGGTTATACCTATTACCTATGCAACATTTTTTTAGAGAGCACACAGAAAGATCTATTTTTTTAGATATCAGTTAAGGGTGTCGGATGGGCAAAAAAAGTATTTGAATGAAATTTCCCCCCCCCCCCCCCCAGTTATATTATTGTCATAGCATTGGAATACTTTTTGCAGTGCTGAAATGCTCCTATTTTGCACACACACACCAATACAGCGAGTTATCGGGGATCCCTTCCACCTCATAATTTGTTGTGATTACCTCCCACTTTGGAGCTTCATATTTTCTATATGCTTTATTGTATGAACTTGATAAATAGCTTAAAAGATAGATCTCTCGGTCTGCTCTTATGTGATGTTAAACATATTATCATAGGTGTACGTATGCTAAAGTTATATACAGGTTTTAAAAAACCAGGCCCTAAAAAAACTATGGGTTAGGTGGCTAGGTAAGGGTATTCCGGAGTGGTTAGACTTGAAGTGCTATAAATTTAGCTAAACCTGTACTCTTCAATTAGAGTGTGTTCATTAGGCTGTACTAGCTGCTAATGACCTGACATTGGCATGCTTTAGAAATATTATTTTGTCGACCTCTTACCAGATATAAATTATAAGGCCACTACAAACCTAAAGAGAAGGCGAGTTATTCATTTTACAAGGGTGTTCATGTTACACAAGGGTGTAGTTAAGGGATGGGGGTGGGTGAGGGTGGGGGGGGGGGGGGGGGGGGGGCTAACCACCTTTCCCTCAGAATTAATAATAAAGTGCTGTTACTGAGTCAGTGCAATGAGGCTAGCTAATGCTTGTATTGTTAGCAAGTCTCAGATCGAAAGACCATTGGTGGAGTAGGACGCTTGACAGACACCTAGATTAATTCTCTCCAAAACTACCATGGAGATGCGATCAGGGGAAGAGTGTTGGGGATCTGGATAGAATGATCAAGTCTGTTCAAGCGACCCTACTCCACTTGAATTCCACTGACGAGAGACCCCGTCACCACCTTTGCTCAACTGGAGAGGCCTCTTGGTGCAAATACCAAGTGGCTCAGGCACGGCATGAAGACATCATCACAAGCACACACCCATTCCAGAAGATGTTGCTAGGATGAAGAAGGCAAGATACAGGGCAACGGAGCGAGCTAAAACTTTGAGGAGAAGGGCCAGGCGGATGAGGAAAGGGTTTGAGGATCAGCAGCAGAGGAGTGGGAGTGTTATGTATGCTGCTGCACTGCTACCCCATGCCCTAGCAATCAGCCAAGGCCTAGCAACCAGCCAGGACCTAGCAGGGGAACTGGCAAGCGACCCATGCGCGAGCCAGGATTGGAAGAGGAAAAAAACAGTTTAGTTACTCTTGTATGTGTTGTGTTCTGGTATATAGTGCCATAGTTTGTTGTGTCATTTTGGATGATTTTTGTCGGTATATTCCTCCCTTTACAAACGTTTAGTTCAATGATTGAACTGCCTTTCTTATAATGCCTATTCCCGAAAAGGGATTTTTTGGCCTTAGGACGGATCTCCCTGCTTTATACTTGGAGTAAAGAGGAAATATTATATATATTCTGGTTCCTCTCAATGAGATCTACGTAATGACATTCTTAGTTTTTCATTTTAAGCAAGTATATTTGAATTGGCGTTAGAATAGCACAGAAAATATTTTTCATGACTAAAAAATTTATTAAAAATCATCAAACACACCTTTTCACAAAAACTCCATGTAGTTGATTTCCTTGTAGTAAGTTGTGAAATCCTAAAGTAAACACTACTCCAAATATGGCAGTCCTGGCCAAACCACAAAAGGTCACTTAAATCTGGATCAGTTGGAGCTGGGTGTCTGTCACAGCACCAGAAGGTAGTTCAGTGTATAGGTATATATACATCATATATACAAAAAATTCCAAACAAGAGACGAGTTATATATTTTTTTGTTCTTTTTTTTGTTTTTTTGCCCATCCGACCCCCAGTTCGCAGAATCTAACAAGCTCCAAAGTCGGACCGCAGGGGTATTTTGTACTTTGTGATTCCCCGCCTCCCCTTCCGCCGTCATATAATCCCGACTTATAAAACAAGTTGTTACCACTCTGTTATGCTACTCAAGACTTAAAGCTGGATTCAGTGCTAAAAACATTTTTTTGTGGTTTTGACTGCCAACCTGCAGTTCCCAAACAAAAACATGCATATATTGCCCCAAAAAATTGGAATTAGAAAGCATGTTGAATGGGCTACATTTTGGCATATAAATCAGTACTAGCACAAATGTGTGCAAATAAATAATACTTAATAATAAAACAAATGAGGTCACACTCACTCCCCCCCCCCCACCCCAGCCACTCTCTTTGACGAATCAATCCAATATTGTTTTGTGGGAATGGTGGAGATTTGCCGCTATTAATAATTATTTAGTGCTACATGTATTATTATTTGTCCCCTGCTGACTTCACCTCCTGTACTTGTCACAGCATTCATTAATTATTTTTGTTCCTTCTCACTAACATTTTTTACACTGGGAATCAATCCTTATAGCACTATCTTAAAGTAATACAATGGGTAATTACTGTAAACAGTCTGCAATATGTTCTTGAATGCTTCAATGTGGTGCTTTGCTTCCTCTCCCTTCACACCAACTCATCCAGGTATGAGGGAGCTGGTGCAGATGAACTCCTCTCACCTTCTTGAATTGGTGTTTCATCAGTATTATTATCTTTGTTATTAACATTCCATTGCCTATCTACTATTCTGATATGACCAAATATCTGTGTCCAGACCACTCACAGGAGTAGAATTAATAGCAATAGTCAGTCTAACTACTTTCTTAATCAATCACATACACAGACACACTACCAACTTGTATTGAACCATCTCACAGATCTCACTCAGTCACTAAGCACTGGGCTATCTAGACTCTCTGGACTCTCCCCAGTTCTGGCCAATTAGCATCTCCGAATCTAGAAGTTTTTGTTCGTCCACGGAGTTGTGGTGTGGGTTGTGGTCTTGTAATACTCTCCAATCAGCGGCTCCTCTGGAGGAATCTAGTCTCCATGGAGTTGTGGTGTGGGTTGTGGTCTTGTAATAAACATTTACATATTTTCCCACATTACTTTGTTAATTGGATATACTTCCTGTAAGAATGTAGTCGGGAATTTGATTTCCAGACAAAGATGTTCTCCAGTCTGGTGGAGATGTTCTCCAGAGTGGGGTTCACTGATGAGATTCTCTCTGACAGGGGCTCCAACTTCTGCAGCAATCTGATGGAGGAATTCCTACGGATGTTCGGGGTGTCCCACATCAAGACTGCAGACTATCATCCAGAGATGGACGGAATGGTAGAGTGCTACAATGCGACCCTAAAGAGTGGACTCTGTAAGTATGTTGAGAGGTTTGGAGGACAGTGGCACAAGAGCATTCCCTACTTACTTTTTGCATTCCGTGAACTTCCCCACCAGAGCACAGGGTTCAGCCCATTTGAACTGATGTATGGGAGGAATCCCCGAGGGCCACTAGACTTGTTGCAGGAACAGTGGAGGCAGCCGACCAAGTGTAAGGAGAGTGTCGTCTCCTTCCTACTCAACACCTACGAGGCAGCTCGAGACCTGGCCTGCACCACTCAGTTGGGACAAGGACAAAATGAAGATCTAGTATGACAGGACAGCTCGTGAATGCTGCTTCCAGGTGAATGACCTAGTCCTGGTTGCCCTCATCATCCAACAATTTGCTGGCCAGGTGCCAAGCACAATATCCTATCTCAGAAAAACTAAGCCATAGTACATATAAGGTCAAGGCAGGTAAGGAGAAGCCGAACATTTCATGTGAGTATGTTGGCCAGGTGGGAGTCACCATCAGCGGTCTGTCTTCTCAATGAGACATCCCAACTACCACTGACTGAGTTTGAGGAGATCACGACCTGGAATGATCAATCTACATGATATCGTTAAGACAGAAGAGGAGATGGTGGCACTTGCTGTAGAGGGGGACAAAGATGATGTAGATGATGAAGAGAAAGAAGAGTAGTGTGTTCCAGCTGTATCCCATGCCCAGGCTTGCACTGCACTAGAGACAGTGCTAGCATATGTTCAAGAGCAGTAGCATTGAATTCCAATGAGCACAGTGGTGATGCTGAACAGTCTCTTGCTTGAAACTGGAAAAAAACATCGATAAATCAAAAGTTCAGACTGAGGTAATGGAGGTTGGCTATTCCCTTTTTTTAATATACCTACTATGCTCCTCTAGGTATCTTATAGTCATAAAATTGGTGAAAAAAAGACAAAATTTCATGTGATGATAATTTTAACTATTATTATACTGCCCCAAGATAAGAGGTGGTTCTAGTATGTGCCAGAATTTTTTTTAGCTGATTGATAGCAACTCGATCTATATACTGCTCCTGCACTTTTCAATAAGGTTTCAACCTTCTTCTTTCTTCCAAATTTACTGGCAAGTGGTGGTTTCAGCTTACTCAAAAGAGGTACAGCTGGTTGCTCTGACTCAACACTAATGTCTTCTTCTGTCACTTGAGGAAGACTCATTATCAGATCTGACTGCACTGGACAGTTCCAATAATTAGACTGCTAATGCTAGAAATAGAAGGATCAGACTGCAGAGCCATATTGGAATTAGCAAAGCATGCACATATATACACAGACATCTACAGCTGCCAATCCTGTCAGCTGATTAATTATAGAACAGCTGTAAAAGCCCATAGTGTTATATAGTGTAAAGTATGTTTGTACTGAACAGATGTCATGGGGAAAAAACGCTGAAATTGGCAGATTTAGTCACAGTGAGATTTTGCTCTTGATAATATGCTCAAAATTTTACTAATTATCTCAACATTATGCCAGCATAATGGAACTACCTATTGTGATATGCCAGAAGAACAACCTCAGGCGTAACTATTTTATGGTGACACCTATGATGTGAATTTTAGAGTCAATGATAACATGGAAAGTTGTATTTCTCAGTTATAATATTAGGAACATTAAAAAGCAGAATTAAAAGGAAATACAGATGACTTACAAATAATATTATTATTCCATACAGTGATTGCCAATGGTAATATAGCTAGCTATATATGTGTAGAAGCAGTTATTTATTTTTTACTTTTTTCTTCTTTCTGGATAGACCTCAGTAAGTTAAGGGTATACAGTTCCCTAGCTATATATACGAACATAAACAAAACAAAACAAACAAACACACACACACACACAAAAAGCAGTACAGTGCCTCTCCATGTTGCCAAAGCCAACTGGATGAGGAAGGGAAATGATATTTATAACCCCCTGCTCTTAAGCTCCACCTATAATTATAGAAGCTCGTGTGTTCCATGGTCCTCTCTTGAATTTTATACAATGATCCGTTGTCCTAGTCGGGTCTGTGCTTTTACACACAGATGGGTCTGAGCGTTTTATGAAAAACCTCAGAGGCTTCGGGCAGGACGCTAAATTCCCTCAAAGAATTACAAATCCACTAGACATTCGCTTGGGAATGCATTATTCCCTGGCGGATGCAAAACACCCAGTGCAGCAGCACGATGACTTGGCAGGTGTGAACGGGCAGCGGCGGTTAATAGCCAAAACAGATAGTATCACAAGCCAACCTGAAATAGGTCACCAAGACACTAATAACCCCCCCCCCCGCGCACGCCCTCCAGACCTATCTCTCCCCTTTTTTAAAAAATTGACTGCACAGCAGGTGGGAACGGGCATGGCTGATAGGAAAGGTTATGACAGCATTTTTTCTTTGCTGGCCAACAATATCCTAGAAGACGGGACAAAGGGGGGGCCACGGTTTTCCATTGGGCCAGGAAGACGAATCACTCACCAAGTGAACTGACCAATGAAATTGCTCCATTCGGAATAGCGCAGAGTATAATAAGAACTCGTTATTCGGTCACTCAGAATATTGTCGTTAACCAAAAAATGAAGCTGGTGTCAGTCCGTCACTGCCTCGCGCTGGTTCTGGCTATTGTTCTTCCTAGGTTGATGAGTACTCAAATAAGACAGAAAATAACTACTATCATTAATGCTATGTAGCTAGCTAGCTAGCATAACTTGGTAAGCCATATCCCGTGCTAGGTTATGCAGTTTTGCTTTATAAAATGCTCCATTCGCTACAAATGCAATATTACTTTGTTCTGCAAGGTATTAATGATAATGCATGATGTTATGGCTTTGCTTAACTTGTTTTAGCCATCCATAATGTTGCTATATAGGCTTTGCCCAGTTTTTGCTAAGATGCTCGATTTTAGTACAAATGTAGTATTATGCTGGTTTATAATGCATGATGTCTTTGAAGTTTTACAGAATTTTTGTACCCAAGCTATATGGTTAATAAAATCCAAAAATTTAATTTCAAATCAAGTTTTACGGATATTGAAAGTGTGAATGGAGCATCACGAAAAATCATGAGGCAAAAAAGTATTCTACTTGAAATGTGTACCTATTTCTACTTGGGGTGCCATAGGACAGACGAAAAATTCTTAACTAATTTGCTATGACACATTTTTTCCACTAAAGTCACCGAGCACTTGCTGCGCCGACTAACTTGCCCTTGTCTGTCACCTTTTAGAGTCTGACAAGCAACCTTGTTAGCCCAACACTACCACCTCTAGGCTTTCATATGAGCATTCGTACTTAATTCTCAAGTATAGTGGTAAATCATGTTTCATACAATAACATTAATTAGAGCAAACTATTAGTCAGTCCAGCTCTGATCTAACCTTGCTTCGCTCTCTACAATTCTCTTTTCTAGTTATTAAACAGTACTGGTTCATGTTTTCACACGGATTTGCACTGCACACAGTGCATACAACATCGTTGTGGACTGTCACACGGATTTTCACAGGGTGATGGTCTTGTATACTTCTATTATTGGTCATGTTGTTGTTGTGTACTTTTCCCTGGACTAGCTCTTCTCTTTCCAACACTCCCTTCCTGTTCAGGTGAGAACAATGTTCTCGGGACAGTCCATCTGCGTTAGTGTTCAGCCTTCCAGGTTTGTTGATAATGGTGTATTGCATAGAAAGTGCCCACTGTCCTATTCTTCCATGGCTATCTTTCAGCTTGGCAAGGTGTGTTAACGGGCCGTGATCTGTCTCGATCGTGAATTCGGTTTCTTCCAAATAGACACGAAAGTGCTTAGTTCCTTCAACGATAGCCAATGCCTCTTTTTCTATGGTTGAATACTTTCTTTTTGGGGGCAACAGTTTTCTCGACCCGTATGCCACGGGTTGTTCCTCTCCTATCTCGTTCCATTCTGTGAGTACATACGCTATCCCCATGTCGGATGCGTCGGTTTGGAGTATGAAGTGTTTCTTACACAACAATCTCCTGTCCCAACGAAACTCACCCTCACCATCCCTGTTAGTCTGGCTTCTCCAATCCTTCAGTGTTGGGTCCGCCAGCTGAAGAGAGCGGAGCTAGTGGGGTGAGATATGCTCAGGATGGGTCTGGTCTCCTGTTGATCTCTCTTCAGTTGGGGCTGCATGGGAGCAATAAACATATCATTGTGAAATTTAAACACCTGCTGCAATTCCAAACCACGAGTCACAGACCCCTCCTTTGTAAGGCATTCTTCCAGCTCCTTTTTCTTTGTGATTCGCGTGGTCCCCATAGCCACGTCTTTCTCGGTCGTTTTGGGGTTGGTTGTCTCTGGTTGGATAGTCTCCGGTTCGGAGTGTACTCTCTCCTCTATCAGAGCTGCCTCTAGTAGCTCACGAAACCTTGGAACGTCCTAGCCGAGGAGCATATCCACTATTAGGTGGGTAGATACTCCTTCAGCCTGGTCGTGACTCTGCCCATCTATCTCCAAATGGATGTTCGTCACCGGGAACCAAACTTTCTTTGAGCTTGCTGTTATGTAGGGGATTTTCCATCCCAGCCATTTCTTGTTATCGAAGCACCGGGGGTGTATCAGAGATTTAGTGCAGCCTGTATTGATGAGAGCCAGCATGGATCTGCCTTTCACTCGTACTTCACGAGTCCATTTTGGTCTGTGGGCTGGTACCAGTGTCGTGCCCCCGAAATTGACATTCTACAGCTTGACATGGCAGTCCTTTCTCATGTGCCCTCTTCAACTGCATCGAAAACATTTGATCTGGGCTCGGTCCTTACTTGAAAAGTGGTTGCTACCCGCCCCACCACTGAATTGTGGACGTTCTCCTCCTAACCTCCTTGGGCCTCTCCTCACTGGTATAGGTCGGACGGTTGTCTCTGAACGGGGCTTCTCTCGATCATTCGGTTGCTGGTTGGCCAGATGTCTCCCAATGATCTCGCTTATTTCGTCATAGGATCCAGGGTTGATGTTTCGAACTTGTGCCTCCAACCACTTAGGCAGGCGTCTCAGTGTCACTTCCATCAATATTGTTTCTTCGGCACCGAGTGATGATGAGTTTAACTACTGGAGGATGTGCTGTCTCTGTTGGGACAGCCAGGCATTGGGGCGTAGTGCATTGAAAAAGGTGTCAAAGGCTCGCCTTTGGAAGGTTTTGGTGGAGATATGGTATTCTCATAAGAGCTCATCTTTAACCTTCTCATAGTCGCCATGTCTGTCAGCTGCCATCGAGGCTACTGCAGTGAGGCCTATTCCTGACAATGAGCCTCAGTGTCCATTGGTCTCTGGGCCACCGTCCGGCTCTGGCCGTTGCCTCAAAAGTGTCCAGGAAGGCACCCATATCGTCAATGCTCTCTTGAAACTTGAGCAAAGATAGATTGGGACCCCAAGGAGATGTGTCTGCCATGGCTATGTGAGCACCATCCGCTTGTCCTCTCACTGCTACCATCATCTTGGCCATTCGCTGGTCTTGCTCCCCTTGCTGCCAGAGCATTCTCTCCTCTCATTCTTCATGTCGAGCTTGTTCCTCTTCCCTCCTCCTGTCATCCTTCTCGGTTCTTATTTGGTCTATTTTTAGCCACATCATAAGAAACCGGTCCATAGGATCGACAGCTCCCAGGGAAGCCTCTGGGTTGGTGTGTACGAGACATCAGGATTCTTGGGTGTCCCTTCTGTCATCTGTCATTCGCCCCCAGCCACCTGATGATACTCACCAATCAATTCGTCAGCCCTAGCTATTCAGGGTGGTTTTTCAAGCATCTAGGGATGTCCCCAGGCTGTCCTCTTCTGAGCTACAGGCGAGTCCGGGATCTCCAATTTGAAGATCCCACCACTGCCACCAAATGTCAGCAATGCTCCTCTCTCTGGTTGAACCTTATCTCACTAAAGGTTACTGAGCACTTGCTGCGCCGACTAACTTGCCCTTGTCTGTCATCTTTTATAGTCTGACAAGCAACCTTGTTAGCCCAACACTACCACCTCTAGACTTTCATATGAGCCTTCGTACTTAACTCTCAAGTATAGTGGTAAATCATCAGATCATTGTATCATACAATAACATTAATTAGAGCAAGCTATTAGTCAGTCCAGCTTGTTCTGTGCTGGCTATGATCTAACCTGGCTTCACTCTCTACTCTTCTCTTTTCTAGTTATTAACCAGTCTCTTAAATGCTGGTTCATGTTTTCACATGGATTTGCACTGCACACAGTTGTGGTCTTGCACACGAACATGGTTGTGGTCTTTCACATGGATTTGCACATGGTTGTGGTGTTGCACACGTCATGTGTTGTTGTGTACTTTTCACTCGACTAGATCTTCTCTTTCCAACACACATGCTTCTAATTGAAGTTGCAGTCTACATAAGTCAGCATGAACTCTGTTATAGGAAATGTGCCTGGTGGGGATATTGAGCTATATATTATATATTTAAGTTCTGAGTTGAATGTAGTCAATCAAAAATCATGGTGAAGTATCGATCTGCTGAACCATTGAATTAAGTTTTATATTAATAGATACCCAACTCTTTATCCGCATCTGAAATAGCTCATTCTTGTCAAAATTGGCACATAGCAACATTATGAAACTGTTTCTACTCTTTAAACGACAGAAAATGGCTTTTGGTGAGAATTGTCCCCATTTTAACAGAAAGAGGGCTCGAATTGGGATGTCATAGTTTCAAAACATGTCTATATACTCGAGTAGAAGAGAAGGCTTTGTACCTATCCAAGTGGAACTACTAGCCCACCACAGAGCACCCTTACCAAGTAAAGGAGCTGCCAACATTTTGACATATATCACAAATTGTAACTTTTCTTTAAAATTTAAAACTAAAAGCTGAACTGGATTAACTTGTCCAAAAATAAAGGAAACAAGAATGTATCCAGACAATTCAATTTAAATAAATTCTTTAAACCTGAGTTAAACCCAGTTACATATTTGGAATCAAGAAATATATTAGGTACACCAAGACATGAAAGATTTGGTTTTATGAATGGTCATATGGACTTGTATTATGTGGCCATGCTTGGCTCTGCTATTTAGAATGTAGATCAAAGAGAGCACTCCAGTACTATCTACTCTACCTAACCTAATCAGTAATGTCTTGGCTCAACATAAGCACATATCTGACCTGACCAACCTTCTACAACCCAAACAAACCATCAACAAAGTTCACACAATGTATAATTTGTAATATTAGGGATAAACCTATACTTATACAATGTACATGTATAGGCTTGCATTGTTAGGGTATGCACTGCCCTAACAGTCTAGCTAAGGCTTTATGCTCTTAGTATGTTAGACAACTAGTTATAACAACTTTATTCACTTCGACAAGACATAACTCAATACCGAATAATCTGTCCAGACCCCCCCCCCCCCCACCCCCTGATAAACCTGAGTTAAACCCAGTTACATATTTGGAATCAAGAAATATATTAGGTACACCAAGACATGAAAGATTTGGTTTTATGAATGGTCATATGGACTTGTATTATGTGGCCATGCTTGGCTCTGCTATTTAGAATGTAGATCAAAGAGAGCACTCCAGTACTATCTACTCTACCTAACCTAATCAGTAATGTCTTGGCTCACATATCTGACCTGACAAACCTTCTACAACCCAAACAAACCATCAACAAAGTTCACACAATGTATAATTTGTAATATTAGGGATAAACCTATACTTATACAATGTACATGTATTATAGGCTTGCATTGTTAGGGTATGCATGTTTGTCATGACCATATAAGGTAAAATGCATGCATGTGGAAGATTAGGACTATCCAATGGAATACAAGTAGCAGTGCCAGATCTGTGTTTGTTTATGCGTGCGGCTATTAGCATAAGTGTGATCAACTTTGAGATCAATAGTTTGTTCATGAGCATTCTGCAGGTTAACACGTGCAGGCTGCTCCTCTAGTCAGGTTCACTATGTTAACAAATTTAATTTCGTTCAAATTTTTTTAAGATTATTAAACCTGTGCATTTTTGGAATCATCAGAGTATGGAGATTCCAAAAATCAATGTTGGCATTTGCACAGACACGTGTGTGGCCGCTATTTTGGATTTTCAAAATGGCCACCATAAAATACATATTTTGTGCCATCTCGGCTTCTAGTCAACCTATATAGAAACTAAATCCTGTGTTTTCTGGGTCAAGGAAGCACTTATAGTGCAATCTGATAACTAACAGGGCAGCATTCTTGTGTTTAAACCCATACCTATAATATCAAGGAATGCCAATATCATGTATTATGTAATACAGTTACATCACAAATATAAAGACAATGGTTTTCAATTACCCATGTTTGTTGCTTTTCTATAATCCTGAGCACTATTTTTAGTCCTATACACAGGATCTGCTAGGTCTATATCTTTCAGGAATATGCTTTTCAGATCTTCATCACTGTATTGAGTGTCATTTTCGGCAGTAGATTCGGCATCATTTTTGCAGTCACTTCCACACAAACAAAGGTCTGTGCAAGCCAAGTTATGTATCCTGCATGAACACTTCTGGGTTGTGCAATGAGCTTTACACTTACATCAGACCAACTCCTGTGGTGCAGGCGGAACCTTCGTGGTGGTAGGTAGTATTGCACCATGGTCATTCTGATAATGGCTTGTCAGTACATGGAAGGATGGATCCATCTGGGGGCAAACAATGCCCTGGGAGTCAGAGTAAACTCATAGTTCCCAACTGCATTCTTCTGATCGATGTCCTGGTTCGATCTGGCTAGAAACATAAATCGACCAAAGTGTTCTTTTGTTTTTTTCAGATCCACCAATTGGTCATGGAACTTGACAGTTTGCTTCTTGTTTCCAGACACGAATATGGCATTGTTCTGCTTGTTGACTGGTGCCCACAGACTGATGTCTCCATTGATGCGTTTAGCAACATAATCTTTATACAGTTTCTGGCCACTGTCTGTCGACATTCAAAATCTGTGAGATACTCTCTTGGGGAATATATGCATGTATCGTGAAGTTGTAAAGCTGATCACATTCTGCATTAAAGGGATTCCAGTGATTCAGTATGGCAGCCTTGATCCTGTTGACAGCATCGTGCTATTTCTTGACAATACTTGGTTGCACCTCATGGTGTTCTTGTGGTTTATGAGCAGTGCCACCAAATAGTCCTTTAAACTCTGTTGAGAGACGTGACATCTCTGGTGTGGCCAAAAAGAACCGCTGCTGTGCATTGGCATTATTGGAAATACCAATTAACCCAGAGTGTATCTTCATCATCCTATTTAGTTGTTCACATGCATGGTCTGCACCAATGGAGACAAACGGTATCTCACTCTTCGTGACAGATATATTCCAGTGAGTTCATGCCAGGTTTCTGGATGACTTCTCTTCAGCTCCTTCATGTCTGCAATGTACCATTGTCAAAAGCGTTTGCTATCTAGGGCAAATAAGAGCTTACTTAGTGCCTCTCCAGCTTTCATGTGGAAAACTAGATCACAATTTCTTGAAGCTTCGACGAAGAACAGGATGGTTTCAACATGACGGAGGTAATTTGTTATTGACTTGAACATTGCATTTGAGCATTTTTCTGCTACACATGTTTTCAGCTGCTCAATAACATCTTAGTCCCCATGAGGGTTTGAAGCAGGCGGTCGTTGGCATTAGCGATGCATTCTGAACTTGTGCTTCTGTCAACTACTGATCTTGCACAGGCTTCCTGGATTTCATTCACTGGCTTTAAGCAGATGGATTTGAGGTTTGGCTTTTCTGTGAAGAACTTGTTCTAGAGAAGTTCATAGAGAGCCATGTAAGTATGGATGTGTGCATTAAGAGTTCTCCTATAGTGTGCACACTTCAGGATCGGTCGTCTTGTGGCGGATCCATGTACATCAGCCTCAATTCATACATCATCTATCCTGGAATTTTCAATGGACATACCTAGTGCCCTCAGTGCATCCATCACAGTGCGTAGCTCACCCACCTGGGAAAAACTGTTCTTTTCAGATCAACCCTTGAATTCAGCAACTGCACCGCCTTCTTATATAAGGCCATGTCGAAGGTAATCACTGTTGGGTATTCTTCACCAATAAACAAACTGTTCAACTTGGATGCTTGTAGAATCACAGTCAGCATTGTGGACCACTCGTGTGCAACTTCTGGCAGCAACGGTAGTGCACGAACTTGGGTCAAGGATTGGCCCGATGACACGAGTGACTTGAATCCAGCCCAACCAGGGTTTCTTCTCTGTTCTCCATTATCCTTTTTCTCTAGACAGGGCAGATGCTATGATCCAGCCTAGGGTGGTCAATTGATAAGACTCAGTAACCCCTGGTATCGACCTTGAATTCTTGTGCCATCTTGACCAGCCCAGGTTTAGGTTTGCTCCATCGCTTGATAGGTACATGATATGGGGCAACTGATAGATTCTTTGCCTCATTAAGTTCCAGACAGGGTGCGATGACTTCCCCTGGAACATTGGCCTTCTGATATACTTAATGATTATCCCATGTATGGTGCCTTTTCCATCAGCTGTGTCCTCGGCGAAGTCTGTATTGTCAACTGCAAAGAATACAAAGGTACCATTTTTAGGAAGGGTAGGACGTACAGGCCATCGAACTGTCTTGTGTTTTCCACAACAGCATTGGCTATAGCTGTTTCCAAGAGCAGTGACCAACCATATGGTACACAATAGTTCTGTGAATGAAGGAGGTCTATTAGTTTCTTGTTCCTGGTGTCATGATGAACGGTAAGTGCCAAACCCAGAACCTGTGGATTTTCTCGGGAAAATTGTGTCCAGAATGTATCTGTCACTTGCTTGGGTCGGTGTACCTGCCTTTTTGTTTTTGAAAGCATACTTGATGTTCTGGCTTAACGTCAGTGCTGATTGGTCCACTGTCCTGTGCCTCATCTCTGTTTGCAACTCCTCCTCAGGTCCTACCAAATGTATAAGGCTGTACTACAACTCTTGTACAACGTCTTCTACCGAGCTCACTATGGTAACCGTGTCTGACTGTTTGTTCTCATCAGTGAAGTTTGCGCGTTTAAGCTTAGCTGTCTTGTTTAACATCTTCGTGTTGTCCATTGCACTCTCATGGTCTTGTATAGAAATGTGGACCATATCTTCTTCACAGGCTTCAGGGCAGTAAAGAACTGATGGCTTTCGTCTGTCTTTCTGCCTCACAGACGTCACACTTGGTAAATCTTGAAGAATCTTATCCTTCAGCCATTGTCTTGTCGGCATTGGTTTGTACTTCTGTGCCTCCTCGCTACCCCCAAGCCTTGGAGATGTATGTTGATTCCATGACATCCATGGGGATATATGCTTTGTTTTGAGTTTGTATGTCAATGAGATTGATCAACTCGATCAAGCATGACATCTGCATGGACAAATCTGCCATCGAGGATTTGGATTCATCACTGGCATGATCTCTGAGGACATGGAACACATGTTCTGTCCAGCACCTAGCTTGTGATATCTGACATCTATTGCATGGGCATCACTTGGCGATATTGCATTGATCTTGTCATCAACACTGGATCTTGGGAAATTTCTACTGCTTGCCTGAGTGCCTTCCCCATAGTTCCCAGTTCTAACTGGGATGAGAGCTTGACCATTATCCAATTGACAGAAGAAGCGCTGGTCTTTTGACAAAGGTTGTGTCGCAGATCTTGTGAATGGCATTGATATTCCTGGTGTATCTTTTTCCATTTCTGATCTTGATCTTTTATAGCCACGTTTTTTTACGGCATACACTCCTGAGGACATCGAATGTTCGAAGTGGTCTCTGGCTCACAGCAACTTTGTCTGTTTTGTGGCAGTAGAATAGCAGCTTCGATGCCATATTGTTCCCTTGTCGTAGTATTTCTTTGGTACATCCTTGGAAACGTCAACAAATTGTCCATCGTGTACACTGGCTCGCTCGATCACCACGGCAAGTAGTTTCTGTTGGGATTCGGACCTGGTGGGATTCAGAAGAAGTGCCCCTTTACTAGTGTTAGACTCCTCACAGAAGATGCACAGTTTCCAGTCAACAGGCTCCTTGGAGTTGTTGTCAACAGGGCTTTCATCCATCATGAGTTATGGCCTGAGAGTACAGAACGACATGTGCATAGGAAGCAAGTGTGGGGCCATCTATGTCATACCCACATTCAAAACTTATAGCCACACAAGACACATGCTCAAAAACATGGCTTTCAAGGGAAATGTTGTAAATATGTTATCCCACCCACCCAAAACATGGCTTTCATAGAATAAGTAAGAAAGTGAGTCACATATAATCTTAAAGCAAGCTGTAATAATCATGAACTCACTGAGCAGCATGTGCTTTCTAGAAACTTCTGGAACCTCTGATTGTTAATCTTAAAGCAAGCTCGAAATAATCATGAACAAACTGAGCAGCATGTGCTTTCTAGAAACTTCTGGAACCACTGATTGTTAATTAGCATGTTAAAGAGCTAGCAATAAAATATTTCTAAAATATTCCAACAAACACCAAAATTGAAATTTTCAAATTGAATTGGTGAAACATCCACTTTTTAATATCTTCACTCTCTTTCTAAAAAAGAATCTGAATATTAAATAAATCGCTTGTTGGGCATGTTTAAAGTCGTTATACATATCCTGTGCACATGCTCATAGTAGTGTTAAACATGTCACAAGCAAAACTAGTCCTCATTGGAAAGTTGGATGGGAAAGTTGCATTGCTACAATGGCCATATTTGTGATGTGTGTACCTGGTGTGTTTGTATTCATATCAACACCCCACAAAAATATCCCCCTGATGAAACTAGTTAAATTATAAGCTAGATTATCCAATACTTATTTAATTAATAAGGGGGGACTACACCTGAAACCACCCAAATTTGAACGCATATTTGTAGCCATCATAACTTTTCTTCCTTTCTAGTGTGAAAATACTTTTGATATTAACTTGTTGCTCATTCTGTGTGCTTTAAGATGATATGTGAAATTTCTCTATAGGCACCTTTTCTTAGAAGATACATCCAAAAAGGCAAGGGTCACTGCAAAAATTGCACCCCCCAAACTGTGGCAAGGATAATTCCCAAGTGCCTGGTCTACAGATGCCTAAATTTGGTTTGTAGCTTACCAAGACATTTAGCTGTAATATAACAGTGGCATATTTATCAACACATCTCATGTTCATTATTTCTAATACATTTCATTTCCAAACACGCAAAATACACGCAAAATCTGTGTTGGTTACCTTTTCTAATCACCATAACTCGGCAATGCTTCAAGTAAAAAAAGAATCGAAACAGTCATATCATAGAGCACTAAAAGAGCTCTCAAATGAACTCTCAAATATTAAAATTGAATCAAGTGTGGCAAATTTAATTAAAAGGAGGGCCAGTTGCATTTTTGGGGGGAAGAGTGACCCACATCTATTTTTCCTTTCTTCAGCTTGTGGTTACCACTTTATAACTCCATAGATTCCGTAAACTTCATGTTATGGACTTGATATAATTATAGCTCAAAAGATACGTCTCTCTTTGTGCTCTCTGTTGATACTAAAATATTTTTCATAAGTATAACTAATCCTAGTTACGGGAGCTACAAGTGGAGGGACCCTCAAAAACCTGAATGCCTGAAACCTCGGCATAAATATAATGAAAACACTCATTGAATAGAGTAGGGCTTCCTATAGCCACTGATGCTAAATTTAGCACTTTGCAATCTGGAGATATTTATGCAGCCAATTCAGGCATTAAGGTTTTGAAGTTCCCTCCACTTTAGGTCTAGTAACTTGGTTGTAGTTATACCTATGAAAAATATTTTGGTATCAAAAGAGAGCACACAGAGAGACCTATCTTTTGAGCTATATTATCAAGTCCATACCATGAAGTTTACAGAATCTACGGAGCTATAAAGTGGTAACCAAAGTTTGTTTGAAATGCTGATGCTCTCCATGAAATGTTTTAGAAATTGCATGGACAAAAACCATCATAACTTTGAAATGGAGCATCCAATAGCTCTAAAACTTTAGAATTGGCTAGTAGATATGTACAGCAAAGTTTGAACTGATAAAAAATAAATTAAATAAGGTCGTTTTTCAGGTGTAGACCACCCTTACCCCTTAAGTTGTTCTACTTTATGACATGGCCAGTAGACCTACAAATGAGTATATTGCTTGCATCCATGGAACACTATTTATTTGTTTCCTCCACAGTGACCACGCCTACCCCACCTGTCTGTCCTACTAGCAAAGTGTATACAACTTGTGGCACTGCCTGTCCTCTCACTTGTGGCAACCACCAGAATCCACCACTAATCTGCACAGAGCATTGTGTCTTTGGCTGTGTATGTCTTTCGGAGATGGTGGAGCATGATGGTGGATGTGTTGCTCCATCAGACTGCCCCCGTAAGATTTATTATTTAATTAAAAATTACAGGCATGTTTACAATGACTTTCTCGATAATCAACTTCAATTTACTCACTCAATGTTATGGCTAGATATTCTAGCCTTCCTAGTGCATCTAGCTGAAACATCATGTGAGAAAATTGAAGTCGATTATCTAAAAATTTATTCTATATACTAACTCATCTGAAAGTTTCTTGAGGTTATAGCCATGATATTGTTGTTTGTATTGGTAGTGCTATAATTATAGTAACTTCTCAACTCCATGGTTGTTATTATTATCAAGCATGTGCTAAGGAGGATGAAGAATAAAATATTATAATAAGGTTCAAATTGAAATTTTCAAATTGAAATGGTGAAGATCTAGTTTTTTACCTCTGACAATGTCTTTTTAAAAGAGAACATGAATATCATATAAATCGCCTGTTGGGCATGCTTAAAGTCATTACTTATATTCTGTGCACATGCTTATAGTGTTAAACACGTACTTCAATTTGACAAGCAAAACTAGTCCTCATTGGAAAGTTGGATGGGAAAGTTGCATTGCAACCATGGCCATATTTGTGATTTGTGTACCTGGTGTGTTTGTGTTCATATAATCATCCTAAAAATTATCAAAATGGTTTACTGTCTTTAACTTACACAGATAAGGAAATGGTTGTCATAGTTAACACAAATTAAAAATACACATCTGGAGGTGAAGATCGTGGAAAGAAAAGAGGCTGACATAGTTAATAGCTTTCAGGGATAAGTTCAAGGTAACTAGGGAGAAATATAAAATTCATTGACCATTCAGAATTCGAGCAGCTGTTTCAAACTGTTTCAAACTGGTCAGAAAGTTAGCTTGTCTATCTTTTCAAGATATGCTTTCTTGGGTTCTGAAAATGGATATGGCATCTCCTCTTACCTTGGGCCAGATCTGTGTTAAATATGAAACTTGTGCAGAGTGATCGCGCCTTATTTACATTGGAGCAAGCTTAGAGCTCTGACTTTTGATGACCATTTAGATGGAGATGGGATTATATACCAGTATGAAGAAAACATTGCGATGACTTCAGCTATAGTTAGATGAGTGTTAACAGCAGAGCATGAATTGCAAATGATATTTGTTTCATGGGTAGTCTGCGTAAAATAGATTAACCGAGCTTTTTAAAAATCATTCAACCAACTCTCAGTGGACATGGTGCACACAACGACTTTCTCCATCACAACTCACTGCATGTTTTGGCTTAAAGCTCTTGTTAGAAACTTCTAGAAGCTCTGTGAACATTTATCAGATTTTGGATGCATGAAGCGATGGATTCAGTAGTTACTGATTTTCCAAGCTTCAGTGACCTTACCTTTCATTGCTAGTCCGCTCATTGCTAGGCTGGCCTGAGTCTAAATTCCATTAGATATTAGTTAACTTGTTATTTTCACCGGCTAAACATACTAGAACAAGAAGTAGGACTGATTGTGGTTTTGTTGTTCATATCTATGCAACAGAACTAAAAACAATGTTGGTCAATACAAATGCTATCTCATAAGGTACGGTTTGTATGGACTTTCCCGAAGATGACAAGGCATAGCTATCGATTTTTTTCAATAAATCTATTGATGAGACGTTATATTGAATTAATTTTTTTAAAGAGGAAAAACGTAAACATTTAAAAAAGGGGGAAAGTAAAATTAAACTAAAGCTATTCAGATATCTTAACTTCTTAAAGCCAAGATACACAATGGTTTATATTTGATACATTAGACACACCAACTTTGGAGTTTTCTGATATAAAAATGATTACAAATGATTGTATGGACTATAGGTATGCCAGTTATGCTTATGTCTGCCAGTTTGATATGAGACTTAAACATGATGCTCAGCCCCACCCACACAGGACATTTGGTATTAAGCATCACAAAGGTCAAAAATATCAATACAGTTCTTACAATCTTTTCCCACTGTACTGTGTTTCTAGACAGTCTCCCCATATTTGGATTATCTAATAACAACAGTTTTGCATTGCTCAACCAGAATATACATGAGCTCTATAAGAGCATCATTTAGAAGATGCGCCAAGCCTGAGTTAACTGTAGTTTATGTCAAGGATGAGGTCACAAGCTTATTAGGCCTTAGGATGTGGTTATTTTATTTCTGGTTACCTGCTGTGCAAAGTATAGAGGATGAGTAGCTGAACCTTTGAACACGTAATAAAAATACTCGTTTTTAGTTATTGGTTATTGGTCAGTAGCGTAAGCTGCCAATTATTGGCACACAAACGGTCCTGTGTGTACATAACTCACTGCAGTTGCAGTCCAAGAAGTTGACTCTTGTACTGGAAGTGAACTTGTCCACAGGTTAATTCCAGGAAGTTGTCTTGCTCAGCTATTCACTAATGAATGGTCAGGTTCACCGACCAATTATTAGTATCACATATTTATTACAAGCACCACCTACAAATCTGTACACTCCATTATCAGTACCATATGATGCACATGTTTTTAGCAGGATCGAACAGGTCCATGATAATCTGCTAATACATTTATAAAATGACACCATGTTCATACCAGATGCATGTACACATAATAAAGGTGTCACTAAAACAAAGGAATTTTAATACAAAAGAAACAAATCAAATATTAAAAAAATTATATCTACAACAGTAGGTATGCTAATATAAACGGAATGTCTCTCTTCTTTCAGTATCATAGACTAGAGATCAATACATTGTTCCTGCAACAAATGACAGCAGGAAAACCTAACCCATGCATACTTAAATATGCTTAGGTTTGTCCATTAGGATTATATAATATAGCCAATCATCTGAAATCTTCTCTTCTTGAGAACACTTGGCAAAATTCTGCTCTGCCTTTTTCCGTGATATTATTTTTCCACATTTCCCAACCACCTGGATGATTTCACTAAGTTCAACTTCCCCAGTAGCAGTGAAATTAATCCTTGGTCCTGGCTTCATGCCATGAGTAATCTGGCCAAGATGCATGTGCTGTCATGCTCAATGACTACAATCTGGACTGGTCAACCATCCTTAACTGCTGCATGAGCGGCTTGCATGACACATCTGACAGTTCCTTATTTTACTTGCTCCTGGATGTGGTTAACATAGTAGGAGCTGACTTCAATCCGGAATTTCTTCTTCCTACCTAGTGGTATCCTAAATAAAAGTTTATGTAACTAGCTTGATCAGTCAGCCAGTTCCATGAAACAGCCTATACCAGCAATATAACAAGAAACAAATTAATGCTAAGACAACCTTATTTGCAAGTTTAAAAAAATTGGCAACCAATCTATCAGAAACAAACAACAAGCTTTGTCAGATGTACAGCAACAACAAACTGGAATGGCTCCTTCTCATGTCAGGAAATGTTAACATAAACTATGATATTACAGAGAATTGGGTGGGTTTCTCTTGGATATCTGAATGATTTGCAAGTAGAATGCCACTGAATGGCCATTGACATTTCTAAGTAAATTTTGAGTTACTTATAGCTAGTCCCTCACAAAAAGATGAAACAAGCTAGAAGCTAATGATATAGCAACACACGTTTATGCTGTTCTGTTGCATGATGTTGTCTATGGACATACAAATTGCTTGCAATGTGCAATAGTGTGAACCATTTCTAGTTGTATCTTAAAAAATATGATCTTGTGATAAAGTGTAATTTTTTCCAGCTACTTCTGTGACCACACCTCCCCCTCCAGTCTGTACTAATGGCAAGGAGTATAGAAATTGTACCTCTGCCTGTCCACTGAATTGTAACAACCACCAGACTCAAATATCCTGCTCAAAGCAGTGTGTCAGTCGCTGTGTGTGTCCCAATGGGACGGTGGAACATGAAGATGGATGCGTAACTCAATCAGAATGCCCATGTAAGATTTTAGACTATGGTTTGTATAGCAGTATTCATGCATGACCTACAAATATAGTGTTTCTGTACTGAATCCACGTTTTTGTACAGTATAGCAACAATATTCATATGTTTCATGAAACAAAGGTATAGCTGATGCACAATGTGCTAGGTATGTATAGTCTTGACTGTATTCTAGTATCATTTATCAGATTCTCATCCCATGCAAAAGTTCACACATGGTGGAATCACAAGCTTATTAGGCAAGCATCAGGAAGCGATTTGTGTGGTTGATGCTGCTCTTAATGTTAAGGACCAGAACCTTGAACATGTATTGTGGTTGTGCAATAACTTTGTTGTACTATATTACTAACAATGGTTGATTTCTGAGGGTTTGGCACATAAAATGTCTTTGAATTGTGCTGAGTAAATACTTATAATGCCTCAAGGAAAAACCTGAGGAAGTTAGTTAAACTAGAAGCTAGATTATTAAATATAACAATACTTATTTAAGTTGTTCTACTTCATGACATGGCCTGTAGACCTACCAATGAGTATATTGCTTGCAGCATGGAACACTATTTATCTGTTTCCTCCACAGCGACCACACCTACCCCACCTGTCTGTGTCAATGGCAAAAATTATACAACTTGTGGCACTTCCTGTCCTGTCACTTGTGACAACTACCAGAAATCACCACTAATCTGCCCATTGCAGTGTGTCATTGGCTGTATATGTCCTATGGGAACAGTGGAGCATAAAAGTGGATGTGTTACTACATCAGACTGCCCCTGTAAGATTTATTATAATTTCAGGCATGTTACAATTACTTTCTCGTTAATCAACTTCAATTTACTCACTCAACTTTATGGATAACTTTATAGCCTTCCTAGAGCATCTAGCTGAAACATCGAGTGATTAAATTCAAGTTGATTATCGAAAAAGATATTCTATCTCATCTGAGATTTCGTTGAGGTTATAGGCATGCTATTGTTGTTTCTATTGGTAGTGCTGTCTAGCAATTTGATTGCTACTCAACTCCTCGGTTGTTATTATCATGATGTACTAAAGAGGATGAAGGATGCAATATAATAATTTTAAAATATTCCATAATGTATAAATAATAATGTTTGAACAAACACTAACTTGAAATTTTCAAATTGAAATAGTGAAACATCTACTCTTTAACCAAACTGTCTTTCTAAAAGAGGAACTGAACACCAAATAAATTGCCTTTTGGGCATGTTTAAAGTCATTGCCCATATCCTGTGCACATGTTCTGTTAAACATGTACTTAACTTGGCAGGAAAAACTAGTCCTCATTGGAAAGTTGGATGGAAAAGTTCCATGGCAGCCATGGCCGTATTTGTGATGTATGTACCTGTTGTGTTTGTATTTATATCATCACCACAAAAATTAGCAGTGGTTCACTGTTCTTTAACTTACACAGGAAAGGAAATAGTTGTCATAGTTAAAATATATAAAAGTTCAATTATACAGCTGGAGGTGAAGATCGCGGAAAGAAAAGAGGCTGGTATAGTTAATAGCTATCAGGGATAAGTTTGTGGTTACTAAAATTCATTGACCATTCAGAATTCGAGCAGCTGTTTCATTGGTCAGAATATTTGATTGACTATCCTCTGAAGGTATGCTTTCTTTAATGAATATGGAGATGGCATCTCCTCTTTGGGCCAGATTAGTGTAATTCCATTTAGTACTCAAATCTCCAAGCTCCAACCTGCAGCTATAGCAAGAAAAACGTCTATTTAACACAATTGTGAATAGATTGCTCTGATTTACTTTAAATTGATTTAAGCCACTTCTGAGATCACATGAGATCTAGAGACAAAAATTCCTAATTCAAATTCATTGTGGACACGACCAATATGCAGCATATTGGCCTTTAGCTATCACATCATAGATTATGGTCTGGGTATTGATTGGTCTCAAACCAAAGTACAAGTGCAAAAATATATTTTGCTAAGTAATTGTGACAAAGTGGACATGCCAGGAGAAAACAGGAATGTTCAGCAGCAATATCTAGATATGCTAATGACACAAAGTGACATTGATATTGTTCGATAGTTATGGGAGGGAAAAATAGATATAAAACATATAGGACCTTGCAAATGAATTTCAAATTTTAGTTTCACACTCTCTAATGGTTTTGAGGTCTGCCAATTCAAAGTCTTATATGTTCATGTCATTCTTGTAGTGTTCTAAGAGCTAGTGGCCAAAGGTGCCATCAGAGCTCCCAAGTTTGGAATACTGTAAATGTTAAGACTTGATTATAAGTGACACACACCTCATTACTCACATTCACAAGAAGTAGGCAAGATAAACCTTGCTCTAGTAGGACTTTCTGTTTGTTTTGATGTCCAGCTGATGTTTCCAATTTAGCTACGGTCTTGAAATAGACGGTGAAATGCATATAGAGAGGCTGTTTACTGGTCGCTACCGTATTAGTGAATGTTAAAAGCTCATAAAAATGTAATGTCAAACTTGTACTAGTAAAAGACAAAGTAAGCTCTATACCCCCTGCTGCTCCGGTTTCTAGATCAAATTGCTAAAAGAGAGCAAGGTAGTGCTTGCTACTACTAATTTAAGCCTGCAAATAATCGTCACCGCTATACTTTAATCCTTGGGGTAAAAATACAACTCCTTGGTAATGCTGCTAATCATGGCTGCTGCAGTCTAGGACAAGAGTTACACCAGAGAACAGAGAACTTTCTCAGAGCATGAAAAGTACACAGCATAATCTTGATTGATAAAAACAGAGCTTGTTACATGGAGGTGCTTACTGTTTATATACACTCTGTATGAATTCTCAGATGAAACCTAATGACTTTCTAGATAATCAACTTAAAATCTTGTTATCCAATGTGTAGGCTAGACACTCTAGCCTTTATCAAGAATAATTATTGCTGATGAGCCTAGAGCATCTAGCTCAATTGGTAAGTAAGATTATTATCAACAAAGCCCCTATAGTTATATGTATTGTGTATGTTGGAGGAAGGAGACATTTGTATCAGGTATGGCAAGGTAAAAACACAACTGATTGCACATCGTGCTACCAATCTTGGCTTGCTGCTCTCCAGAACAGGAAGTATATATACCAGAGAACACAGAAAGTTCTCATATGCATAAGAATGCATGATCTGGTTTGAGAGCATGACAGGGCATCGAAGTGTGTGAGGCTCATATGTTAAAAGGTCTGCAATATTAGGCACCTATTAAGTTGCTGAAGTCGTTTTAGCTGAAATATGAACTTTATCCTTTTTGTTTATTAACTCTCTGCAATCTATAATGTCCTTACCATGATGACATCTTTATTAAGGGGGGAATAATGTCAAAATGCTAACTTTCACTTTTTTAACAACTATTTTAAATGGTGTATCTGCTCATATAGAAGTCATATTCCAAGTTTCAGAACATTTAAAGATTCTATGATGCAGTTACGACAGCTTTTGCACTCACTATTTTCATTACAAACCCAGCAAGTGTGAAGAAGAATCGCGTCGCATTAGATTAGAAGAATTTCCATGTATTTCCACAAATTTCTCCCTGATTTCTCACCCAAACTCCATAATTTATATATCACCAGAATGCTTATTGTGTGCTCTTTAACCTAAATTATTTTATTTTCACTGTTATGAGAATGTGTTGGGTATAGACCAGCATATCTGCATGAGGTTTGTATGGGATTTTTCCCCACTCTCCTGTGGTGAATTATCATACCAATTCAAATAGTTTAGGTGAAACTACTACATGTACTCTTACCATAAACCACTTAGCATTATTAATGGTTTTTTATTTGTGGACTGGATTTCCTGGCTGGCACTTTGGCATAAAAAAAATCTATGACAAAAGTTAAATACATCATTAAATAGCTTATCTTCTAAGCTACATTTTGGTACAAAAATTATGTTGATAGAGGGTAGTGGGTGAAAGTTATGATTGTTATTGTCGAGGTGTATTTGTTTGACATTATTCCCCCCTTAAGTTGATACTACAACACAATAAAGGCAGGCTGCTTATACTCAGCTATATCTAGGCTCAACTATATAATGCATACACTCATTTCACATGGGGAATATTTACAAATTTCTGATTTCAATTTATCAAGAAACAGATTACTTGTGGCAATGCATTACAATATTTGGACTCTAAATTTCTGTTTGGCCTATAGCCAAAAGTTATGCATGGGGATAAAGGAGAGAAACAGGAAATGGTCTATGATGATTTGAGGACTAATACTCATTTACTACCTTACAAAGTATTTAAGGTAAAGGAAGGTTTTTGTAGCTACTCAGTATGTGGCTAAGAAGCTTTCAAAATGAGCTTTAGCTGAGATATGAGCTTTTTGGTGTGTGCATTTTAGGCTCCTGCCATTTTGAAATGTGTGTCAGAGAATGTTATTGAACTCCTAAATATGGACATGCTATTGGTTGATATTGGTGACTCTGGGTTTGGTTATATTATTTTGGTATTGTTTTTGCTGCTGCTATTGTCACAGTTAATAATGTTTATAGAGCAACTATTTGTGTTTCAGCTACTGCAGTTACGACACCTCCAGTCTGTCTTAATGACAAGGTGTATACAACTTGTGGCACTGCCTGTCCTCTCACCTGCGGCAACTACCATGATCCACCACAAAACTGCACTATGCCATGTGTAATTGGTTGTGAATGTCCCACTGGGATGGCAGAACATGAGGGTGGATGTGTTGCTCCATTATACTGTCCAGGTAAGTTTTATTATTTAATTAACATAATGGTTTAATTAACATAATGGTACTGTTGTTGTTTTTGCTGTTGGTAATAATATAGTTTTTTGTTTTTTTGGCTACTATTAATCTTCTTTATTGCAAAATAGGATGAATGATTCAATTACATGATTAAATATACCATATTTACTCAAATGGTTACCATGAGTTCAAGCATCCTAATGGAATTAACACTAAATGAGAGCAAATACAATTCAAGGTGGTACACAATTAATAAACCCAGGCTATAGGCATTGCATGAATACATTCTCACATAATGCCTGTTCCCTGTCACTGTTCAACTTGAGCCAAGAAATGCTAGCACAAGGAAATTGAGTATAGTGAGAGAATATGTTTGGCAACAAAGATTTTAGTGCCACCGTCATCAACTGGTATTTCTCGATAATTAACTCACTCAATGTTTCAGCTGGATGCTCTCTCAAGCCTTCATCAGAGTCAAACCAAAAATGGTGCTGCGGTCCGACATCGTTGATGGTCTAGCCATGGAATAATAAAGGTAGCTACCTAGGAGAGCAATCAGGAGAAGTTGCTCGTGGCTAGATAAGGATAGTTGCCTTCATTGTGATATCTCAATGAGTAATGTTACAGGTAGGAAATACTACTCCAGCAACCTAGGGCAGCAATCAAGAAAAGTTGCACCTGAAGAGATTATAACTATGGTACTGGGTGCCTAGGCCCTGTTTTATGTGGAGACAAAGCTGCTAGGAGCCAAATTGTGTTAGGAGGGAAATGGCCCATTTTAGGCCTTTTGGCAGTTTTGTGGGCATTTCCACCACCTTGTAATTAGTTTTCAGCTTATCCGGCACCGTTAAGGTTATATTTAAAATTTTGGAATTCAACTATACTTCTCTTTCTACCCTTCCCCACCCGTGGGTAACCATACTATTATGTTTAACAGTTCATATGCTATTAGCTTTAAGAACAGTGAAAATTGTGCCTGAAATAAGCTTGATTATTTTGGTAAAAATTTACTTAGTTTCATGACTGCTTCATAAACACTAACTGTTTTACCTAAAGACAAATGCTAGGTGCTATAATTATAGGGAGTGTAGAAAAATAGCAGCAAGTTCTTCTTGATGAATTGTTGCCACGCTACACTAACAAGTCAACTCATGTTAGCAGTCCATCATATGCCAGACTACAACAATGGCATGAAAATGGACTTTAAATTTTTTTTATTGGTGCAGTAAGAGTGTTAGAATCTGTTTTAGGTATGTGAATAAGCTCCACTGTCATGGATTTCCATCCATCTTAAAGTTATGCACAACTGTTCTTTGTTGCTGACATCTGTAGCTTCATCAGCAATCAGAGCATACATTCCCACTTCTTAAATTTCAGAGAGAATAATTTTCAACACATCAATCCCCATTAAAAACTAATAATTATGTTAAATTATTTCACAAGTAAGGCACTTCCCATCAATGCTTCAACTTAGCAAGATTAGAGGAGCACAGTAGAGGCAGCTGCATTAAATTGCCCGCCACCATATCTTGACTTTGGACTTGCCCTTGCCATTTTATAGGACAACCAAAACATTATTTTGGCTAATTTCTTGTTGCTTTTTACTCTTAAGCTGAATACTCACAGAACATTGATCAAGCAATTGAAACTTTAAAACAGCTTCACTATGAGTATACTAAGATTAAGCTGTTCAAAATGCTCTTATACCTTCTTCCGATCTTTGAATCCAACATTGCTATAGGCTGGATCAGCATTTATATCAATCAACAAACCTCTTTTCTTGCCATAATGCTAAAAACCACACAAAAAGCTTTCATATGATGTATGAACTAACCATAGGTAAAGTGTAGAATTGTTGAAATCTTTGGCCAAGAGGAATTCTTGCTTAGTAGAAAGTGGATCTTTAGCTTGATAAATATTTAATGTATCTAGAGAAACACATAGACTCACAATATTGATTATTTGAACATCCTGACAGAGACACTTCTGCAGATTCCACTTCCAATAAAGGTTGCTCTGTTTGACTATGTCTGATCAGAACTAAAATAGAATAGCATTAACTGAGGTACAACACCAGAGTATTAGTGTGATTACATTGTACAGTGCATACCAGCCAGGTTCAGTTCTCACTCTCTTTATGATACAATAAAACTCTACCAGCCAGGTTCAGTTCTCACTCTCTTTATGATACAATAAAACTCAATAAAGATCTTTGATTCATTGCTCAGAAATGATTTTAAGCACTGCAATAAGCAATTGGCACTCCACGTGACATATATATCCATCCACCTATATTTAAACACAAGTTATGTGTGGAACAAAATATATATATAAGTTCTTGAAAAAAATCATGGTTTTAACAAATTTTAAAGACTGCCCACCTATTCAAAGCATGCTTGAAGCATTTTTGAGTCCAAATCAACTGAAGACATCATTTATGACACTAAGAAGCTGCCAAAGTGAGTTTTAGCTGAGTTATAACCTTTTTGGCTATCAATATACAACAGGGATCAAACCAATATAGATACTGATATGCACTCTCCAAATATGAAAAACACTCTTTTGTCTTGTACACATTTTCCCCATACTTAATACAACTTGCATAAAATATGTCGTTTTGTCACAACATTACTACCAAAAGACTCCAAACACTCTAATGTCAACTAATCTGTGGCTTAATTCAATCTCATCTATGTACCGTTATACTTTCCCCATACATAACTTGCATAAATAATTATATGTCTATTCATCATAAGTTTACTACCACAAGACTCCAAACTGTCCAGTCATTGCAAGGACTAATTGATTTTTGATTCAGTACAGATCCGTTTCTCTACCAATCCCAACCCCCTTCCTGAATCAGTAATATCACAATGTCATAAACATGCTTGTTCATGTGCAATATCGAGTCTAGCTGAGCACATCTAGCTCAAGCAGCTGCACACATAGCATGAAGTGATCAGTTGATTTCCTCAGATATTTACTTCTGTGACAATAATTAACCTTTAATAAACCCAAGTTGTAATATAATAATATAAGTGTATGAGCTAGTTCTCTTGCAAGCTTACTCTTGTAATGATAGTTTACAGCGAAGTACTGAGCAGAGTCACAAACATTCGTATGTATGTACACATTTTCATAATACATGTGTCTATGTGTATTAATGAATACGTAGACACATGCATCTACTACAATTTAAAAAATGGCACCTATGATTGATTAATTCTCCAATTTAGTTCTTATCGGTGGCTGTTTGGCATAAAACAACAACAAATTGAAACAAGACAAAAATGTCTTTATTCTATAATAAATTCGATGAAACGACAATTTACAAATACAGACAAAAATAAATATTTAGAGGACCCGTCATTAATGTAATGAAGACAAATATGATGCTTTATTAGAATCTGCAGTATTTTTGAGTTCTATACAAAGCATTCTAAAAATATTTGTTGTCTAAATTGGTAGCTAATTCTTGTTCTATTTATTTTATATATTTTGTTTAGAATTTTTACCTGTGTATTTAGATATGTATCTATTCATTCATCATATATTCACCCATTAAAAATGAATGGTTAATCCACCTAAAATAAAGAAGATTTATGTTAACAGTGAATGGTAGTTATAGTAAAGGGGATAATGGCAGCAGATTTGAAGGCTATCGGGGGGGGGGAAATGGTTTGCACAGCAAGTGAGAATGGGTTGCATGATAAACAACTGAGAGATGCTGGAGTTTCATACTTGCAAAACTACTCATGGCACATGATTTTAGACATGATTACACACAAAATAATATCAATCTTCGTAAGGCACTGCTAGACTGTGAGAACTGGCTAAATGGCTAGGAAGGATAACTGATGCATAGAGCAATTAAAAAAGGCTAATGATGAAATTACTGAACTCACTAAACAATATAAATTGGACAAACTATCACTTTAACAAGTTCAATACTCTGAAACATTTCTGCAGAAAGCACTGCCAGTTGAGTTCACTTTTAATGTGGTATGTTTCTGTGGCTTCCAGTTTCAAAGAATGCATTATGAGCATAAGATTACTCAATGTTGCACCAGTTCGGAACCTGTAAGTAATAATAAAATACATGCCATACTCGACTAATTGCCACATCACAACCCAAGCCAGACCATAATATAAATTATATATGCCAGGTTAAGTAAAATATCATGATTACAGGAAATATAAATGCATCTTACACTTAAAATATACAACCATTTTCAGATTTGTCATGAAATAATTTACTTTTAACAGATTCAGTTATTATTATTAGGATATTCAATGTGGAAGTGTTGACAGATGTTAGTTTAGCAACAAATATAGCATAGATTAACATCTGCTATGTATGTTTGGCTATTCTCAAGTTCTCCTGTGTGTATGTGTTACCTAGCGAGGCTGTAATTCATCTTAGGCATAAAATACAGCAAAACCAGCAACATGTGATTAGAATGCCCTCCCCCCTCCCTTTTTAAATCCTTACTCTGCTCCTGCTCAGTATTAGGGTTGACAATATTACTCTCATTAATTGTAATGCACTATTTCTGATATATGTGTGTGTAAGTAAATGTAGTAGGAGTAGTATTCCTTGTGAACTGTTGTCTCATATATGTCAATGTAACTTTCAGAAATTACAACCAATGGGTCCACCATCAATGGCACCATACCGGTTAGTGGATTAGTGTGGCTGATTCGTCTGCTGATGTTGACATTTTTCATGGCCCACTTTGAAGGTAATCATCTGAGCTGCTGTTATATATGTAGCCTGTATAATGTACTGTAGATTTGATGCTGATTTGACCTAAATTTTCTTGTAGGATATTATATAATAATTGTTTGACCATATAACTGTATTTGGGATTCTCATCTTATTTCACT
The DNA here is from genome assembly GCA_028752905.1 of Cladorhizidae sp. MBARI D1340-BT2. Lineage (NCBI taxonomy): Eukaryota > Metazoa > Porifera > Demospongiae > Poecilosclerida > Cladorhizidae > Cladorhizidae sp. MBARI D1340-BT2. The sequence goes on along the minus strand of JAQNBH010000016.1, from coordinate 44,868,249 downwards.
CATTCACAATATTTATAATATTGATTGATATGTACACAAGTCTAAAATGATAGCTCAGAAAAATTGGCCTAGGAAAATCCACAGAACTATGCTTAAATCTACCTATTAATCCTAAAGTGGCTCAGCCAGTAATAACATGAACTATCACTTTAAAATCACCTTCGCAATAATCAACTTCAATTTTTATTCACTCGACATTTCGACTATATTATATAGATGAGTCTTCATAAGGCTCAAATGACGTGTTATATACTGGTAGCTAGCTAACCACCAGGTGTCAGTACACGCGCGCACATGCACCGGTTGTAAAAAAATTATAAATAAATAAATAAATAAATAAATAAATTAATAAATAAATAATTAATTAAACAAATAAATAAACAAACAAACAAACCAAAAAAAACACCAAAAACCAACAACAAAAAACAACAATTTTTTTATTTTATAATAATAATAAACAAACAAATAAACAAATACACAAACAAACAAACAAATAAAAAATAAACAAATAAATATAAATAAATAAATAAATAAAATTAAATGGACACCAAATAAAAATGTGTATAAATAAATAATAAACAAATAAATAAAACAACATTTACATATACATATATAATAAATTTACATATAATAATAATAATAATAATAATAATAATAATAATAATAATAATAATAATAATAATAATAATAATAATAATAATAATAATAATAATAATAATAATAATAATAATAATAATAATAATAATAATAATAATAATAATAATAATAATAATAATAATAATAATAATAATAATAATAATAATAATAATAATAATAATAATAATAATAATAATAATAATAATAATAATAATAATAATAATAATAATAATAATAATAATAATAATAATAATAATAATAATAATAATAATAATAATAATAATAATAATAATAATAATAATAATAATAATAATAATAATAATAATAATAATAATAATAATAATAATAATAATAATAATAATAATAATAATAATAATAATAATAATAATAATAATAATAATAATAATAATAATAATAATAATAATAATAATAATAATAATAATAATAATAATAATAATAATAATAATAATAATAATAATAATAATAATAATAATAATAATAATAATAATAATAATAATAATAATAATAATAATAATAATAATAATAATAATAATAATAATAATAATAATAATAATAATAATAATAATAATAATAATATAATAATATAATAATATAATAATATAATAATATAATAATATAATAATATAATAATATAATAATATAATAATATAATAATAATAATAATAATAACAACAAAAATATACAAATAAATAAATTTAAAAAACAGATAATAAACAAATAAAAAAAAATAATGATAATGATAATAATAATAATAATAATAAAGATGATGATGATGATGATGATGATGATGATGATGATGATGATGATGATGATGATGATGATGATGATGATGACGACGACAACGACGACTTAACAAATAACACATTGACTTGCTATAATTGGTATAATTTGCAAGATTTTTTTTAAAGGGAAGTACATCTGTCTATAGAGCATTTGGGGAGGAGTATTTCTGACTTAATTTAGCATACCTTTTCCTCCTTTCAGATTTTTTGTGGCAGCTGGCCTTATAATTAATGATAATACTGCTTCTGAAAAAAGTCAAACTGATCAAGCAGAGTCCTATAATTATAATGAAACATATTATAGAAAACATGATATACATTATGTTATATAAGATGTTGCTACTGTTGTGTTTGTTAATATAATGTTCATTTTTAAAAGCAAATAAATTTACCGTGAACTATCAACATGAATTTAATATGTGTATGATTGGTGGTATATGCTAACCATTCAATATCCAACATCTTCAGTATGATGGCTTCTCATGTTCAGAAGAAAGAGTACCAAATATCACTATGGAGTAACCAGGAGTTACATAATAGCAATGGACACCATACGAAAGATCAGTGTTCCCTAATAATCAATATAGGCATTTATGAAGTTGATTTAATACTTCAAATTCAATGGTGAATGGAGTCGGTCTCTATTATTGTAGAGCCTGTCACAGATAGAGTCTTAAATGGCAGTATAAAATATTGGTTGAGAGTTAGGTGTAACCTGCTAGAATAAATTCTCAAAGTATTTAATCATAAATTGCATATACAGAGTATTTATTATTCCTGATGAGAGCTAGCCAAATTGTCAGAGTGACTAGTTAATTATCAAGAAAGTTGAGTTATAATTACCTTCTCAAAAACTCACTCTTTATAATCATCAATCCTCCCTCCCTCTCCTGCAACAACCTAGTTTGTTGCGCTTCGAGAAAGCAAATAGGCATTGCCATTTGTAGGGCCTGCTCGATGGATGCCTTGGAAACAGTATGGATGAAGTGACAAGATGTGCATCGTTCTCCTTTAAAATGATCCAGCCACACGAGACATTGATGATCTGTCTATACTATGAAAGGTCTGCCTAGCAGGTACACCCGAAAAAAGCTTGCACCCCTAGCTTGATTGCCAATCTCTCATTTTCCACGGTGGAATATCACTGCTCCTATGATAGGGGGAAAAACTACTGTAGTATGTAATTGGGTGGTCATATCCTGCAGCATGTGGCTGGCTCAAGACTGCTCCTGCTCCCCGATCCAAGGCATCAGTCTGCAAGGTAAAGGGTTTGGACCATAGAGGTCTGGATCCTTGCATAATAACTCCTTTTGTATGCTTGAGCACACTGATCATCCCAAACCACCGTCGTAACTGCTTCTCAAAAACTGGTAAAATCTGTGAACAGAGCTGCCAGAGATGAGTAGTTTGGTATGGAGTGGTGAAAATAACCTGTAATCCCATAGGAATGTTTGCACCTCCTTATTTGTTTTGGGGACTTCCAATGTCTTCATTGCTGAGACCTTCAATTGTTTGGTTGAATCATTCTCCCACCCACTTGTTGTCCTAGATATATGCAGTGACGAGCTTCAAGCTGACATTTTCTGCTCTTCACAGTTTATCTTTCCTCCCTTATCCAACTCAATGTCATTGCAGATGATCAAAATTCTCCTCCCAGGTTTCACTGAAGATGACCAGATTATCAAGATAGGCTCCTGCATATTCCTCCTTCTATGGATCTGCTGGAAATCAACCTGTGAAAGGTTGCGGGTGCCCCTTTCTACCCAAATGACATGACAGTGAATTGGCAGACCAAATGGAGTGGCAAAGGCTATTACTTCCAGTGCTCCCTTTGCCTATAGCACTCGCCAATAATCCCAACTGAGGTCAAGAATTGAGATGAAGTTTGCCTGACCAAGTCTATTGATGAGATCATCAATGAATGGGCGTCTGATTTTGTCACTGTATTCAGACGTCTGTAGTCCACACAGGGTCTCAGTGACCAATGATAACTTGTATTGGGGCACTCTAGGGACTGTCTGAAGGTTTGATAATGCTACTTGCCAGCATATTCTTCAACTCTTCTTGCACTGCACAATTTACCTGAGGTAACTTGTAAGGAGGAAGTCAAATTGTTGAGTAGAACCCAAGATAAGATCGATTCATGCTCAATCAAGTTCGTTTTCCCGGGTTCATTCCAGAACAAGTCCAACCTGCTCCAGTAGCTGACTCACCTTTATTTTCTGTTGTTGGGTGAGGTGTTCTCTGATCATTGGTTTACTCTCATCCACATCCTCTTTCCACACTGGTACATGATCTTCCACATCTCCATCATGGGCTTCCTCTGCATACAAATCAGTAGAAGGGGCAATCTTAACATGTTCACATGACATATCCTGCATTTCTTTCGATGATCCTCCATCTCCACCATGTACTCAACTTGCCCTACTTGCTTCACAACATGGTACGGTTCCTGCCACTTGGCAAGGAACTTGTGAGTGGAGGTGGTCCACACACAGTACAAGTACTTGGTCATCTGGATTGAATGCACACTCCCTAGCATTCTTGTCATAGCAGGCCTTTTAGCTCTCTTTTGCCATAGTCATATTCTCCGGCTTCCCGACTTGTATTTGGCTTCCTCTCTTTGACATAGATGCAGATGTTGTCGGGTAAAGAGTTAATCAGCTGTTCCTTGACAATCAAATCATTTAGCTCATCTCTCCCCTTGTAGTCCTCCATCCATTTGGCAGCTAGGTCATCCAATCTGGCCACCAGCTCTCGATTTGTTTCTCTATTTTATTGCTTTGTCGATCGAAAATGCTGGCAATAACTCTCTTCATTCATGTCGTAATGACCTTTTTCGACTGGATATAGTCTCCTGCCTCAAGCATTTCCTTAGCAGTGTACGCCTGCTGGGACTTCCCCACCAACTGTGGAGCCTATTTGTATGTCCACATCTCCTGTGGAATCTCGTAGGCCACCATGAGCTGCTAAAATGTTGTGAGGTACACCACTATATCGTTCTCTTCTAATAGTTTTGAGATTTTCATATCTCGGTTCCACTCTGCTCTCGTGGCTGATATGTCACCTTGTTTCAGGACCCCTGTCACCAAGCTAGGAAGTATGTCCATTTTCTCTGCATCTGCTCCCTATCACATTCCCATTAGGCTTCATCTTCTCTAGGACTCTGCTCTCTCTCCTGCAGGATCTCCTGTATCATCAGCAAAATTCCTAATTCTGTAATTGCTGGTCCATGTAGCTCACTGCTCAGATCCCAGCTCTTTCTTCCATTGTCCTCAGTTACTCGGATGCTTGAACCTGCTATCAGAGAACTTCTGATCTAGTTGTCAATCTGCTAATATCATTAACTACACAATTGATAGGGCCACTGCTGCTACCAAATGTGATGGATTGTTGCTGAAAAGATAGCACAATGAATCTTCATAATATAGTCAAATTATTACTATATACAGTAGCAATAAAGACTGAACACAACTCAGTTGAACAGACTCGGCTAGAGTCAGAGTACTAAGAGCTAACTAAGAATATGCAAAGAACAGAACAGGCAGTAGCTGTTGATAGAGCCATTTTATAGACACAGCAACACACAGCAATGTTCTTGGAGAATCCACACTCACAAACACACATCAATGGGTTTTGCAGGATTAATCTTGCAGCAGCATCTAGCAGGTTTGTGCAAGTTTGGATAAGCCTGACCAGCTATACTAACCACTAGCTACACACATAATAATACACATAAACAACTTCACAATGTTTGAAGTCAATCCATCACATCTGTTGTCACAATATGTAATGTTTGCATTACAATATCTAAGATTTGTACACATTTATACAGACTATGAACAGTGCATGTTAATGCAAGGTTACAATCTGATGCCCTGCAACATATGAGGTGGCAAATTTAAGTGCTGTGGAATTATCAGCAAAATTGTATACATACACTTGGAACCATGAGTGAAACCATTATTTTCTGCAGTGTTAAGCATAGCACTAAGTAGAAGACCATGCAGAAACTGACAAAAACTAGTTTGCATCATGACTTCATTATGGCTTCTATCAATAGCACATCTCCTATATACTGACTATTATATACCAACTAGGTTTCCAATTCTGTACATTACATGATGTGATAATAATTATTGTGGTGCTTGGATTGTGACATGGAGACATAGCCAGATTTTTATGTATTTGCAAAGATTCTGAGCTGGTACAATATTGGACAACCTATCAAACTGATGTCACGTAGCATATGGGGGTGGAGGCAAATGATGGAAGAGAAATATGCTACTGTTACCCTTCCTATAATATTTCAACAAAGTAATAAGTTCTCTGTGTTGATAGAGAGTTGGTAGTCCTTGTGTTTATCTTACCAGATTGATAATATTTTCTGAATAATCATTATCAAAATGGCATATCCTCCCTGAGCAGATTGATAAATCAAGTAGCAACTCAGAAGCATCCCCTCCTGACAGCTATTAACCATGCAGCCTGTTCTGTACAGTCATTTATCTTTCCTCCAGCTTTGAATCTGCTGCCATTTTTCTCTTCACTATGACGATCATACATAGATAGATAGATAGATAAATAGATAGCAGGTTTGGATTTAGATGAGGGGTTCGTGGGTTTAACCTCTCTACCTCCAAATCCCACCTTTGGCACTGCGAAATGCGCAACACAGTACACTATAAGTGAACATTTATGTTGTAGAGGCTACTTAGAACATAGTAGCTAGCCAGCTTTGTAGTATTCCATCAATCCATTTCATTCTTTGGTCCTAGCCTAGACTAGTACAACAGCTATTGATAGAGCTGTTGTTTGTAGCTATAGCTTTCTCACATCACTCAAGTGATCTATTGAAAACCACATTATTAGTTGCATAGCTAGACTAGCTGTGTGCCATTAAAAACGTAGTCAAGTAAATTTTCATGTTGGGGACACCCTTCTTTCGACCAAACCTATATCAATGCAGCAGCTATATTGAACAATTTTATATCAAGTAATTTAGTGGTGTCACAAGTGCCTCCTCTCTGATGGGGGCTGACACACTGTTCAGATCATCAGTAGTGCTGCCACCAGCCTGGTTAGGTGTTTACCTTCCAGACCCTGAATAGCTCATAATATTAAAATTGATACTCTCAAGTACACAGACTTGAACTGAACAACCCCCAAAGACCAATACTGTGACAGCCATTATAAAGAACAGAGTGTGTACTGTTCGGTGGGTTTAGCTAATCATTTCATATCATGAGATGTACTAATTACTCTCTAGCTATGCTAAGTGAGTTTGGGTTGAGTCAGGAAAGAGTGTCACCCTGTGATATCCCACTCTACTTCTCATCCTTCTGTCGGGGTAGTCTTCTGGTCTGCGGACTACGCCCGTTGAGACATGCCATCAGCGTTCGCATGCCAGGTGCCAGGTTGGTGGATCACCTAAAAGATATGGTTGCAGGCCGAGTGCCAATCAGGCCAGACTGCCATTTTTGTCAAGCATCCTGTCAGGAAAATGCAGACAGTTGTAATCCAATACCACATGAACGGTAGCCCCCAAGAAGTATACTCGGAAGTGTCATATGGCCTCACCACTGCCAGAGACTCTTGCTTGGTAATGGTATACCGGGTCTCTGCTCCTTTGAGTGGGTGACTGTAAAACGCCACAGGTTGATTCTGCCCATCTTCTCCTTACCGATTCCAGAAGCATACATGTGAAGGATGAAGAGTTTCTCAGTGTCTGGCCTGATGAGGACCGGTTCTCCTAACAACTCTTCTTGATGACCTGGAAGGCTCATTCTCTGTCACTTGTCCACTCCACCATGTTTGGAGCATTCTTCTGTTTTGTGTCGGCATGGAGTAGAACCATCGGACCATATCCAGGGGTAAATCTTTGATGATAGTTTGTCAGGCCAAGGAATGCCCTAATATCTTTCTTTTACTTGTGTTTGGGGTCTTCTGAATGGCCTCGATTTTTGCCTGTAGCAGTCATACTTGTCCTTGGCCTACTCGGTGGCCCAGGAACTGGGAGTAAAATCATGCCAGCTGACATTTCCATGCCTTCAATGTCAGTCCCAATTTTCCTAAGAACATTGTCAATGTAGGCTGCAGTAAATGAAACTATGTCTGCCAGCACCGCATTCACCATTCACTGAAATACTGAGGCAGTGTTTTTGAGCCTAAATGGCATTTGAAGGTACTCCCATTTTTTCTTTTGGTGTGATGAATGATGTTGTTGAAATCAAGTCGTGATGCACCAAAATGTGGTGGCCCAGAGTTGTGAGGAATTTTGCTCTTGCCAGCCCATCAACAGTCATCGACCCTAAGTAGAGGAAACTGGTCCAGTTTGGTGATTCCGTTTAGTCACCTGTTTTCAACACACAGTCTCACTCCTCTGTCTGCCTTGGCGATTAGCACTACTGGTGAGCCCATGGGCTTCCTGATGGTTGAATCAATCTTTTTTCCCAATAATGTCTTAACTTCTGCCCCCAGCTTCCTTTGCTTGTCTGCTGGCATTTGTAGGGCAGTTGACTTAGTGGGTAGGCATCTCTTTTTTCTATTCGTATCTCTTGGCCTGCAACACAGCCAGTCTCTTCTTGAAGCGAACATGGTGTTTCTGCATCAGCTGCTGCACTTACTCTTTGTCTCCCTGCTCTAAGTTCGCTGCTTCCTTGTCTGGTAGGATTTCTCCTTCCTCCCTTTCAAAGCAGTCAGGCATCTCTCTCTCTCCAAGATCTCGGTTTCATTCAGGCCACCCAATGCTGGGGAATTGTAAGATCCCAATAAATTAATAGCCTTTTTACCTTTCTCTGGGGATGTTCCAGCATGTGGAGTTTGTAGTTTGTCTCATCACATAGCCGCATCACTGGGTAGGGTCCATCCCTCTTGGCATGTATAGACTCTGTCCTTTCTGTGCAGTCCTCAGCAAGACCAGGTCTACTGGTTGGAACATCCTTGTTCATGCTTTTTTGTCGAACTGGTGTTTGTATTTGGATTTCTACTCCTCTCTCCCAAGATACTTTCTGCAATTACTCGAATTGGTCCTGCACTGGTTATGTACGTCACATCATCGGTTGGTATTACCTATTTTGCCATCCACTGCACCTTCAGGTTCTGGAGAGGTACCCTGATTTGCCTCACATAGAGCAGTTTGGAAGGGGTGAACCAGTAGATTCATTTGGGGCTCTTTGGTATTCCCCCAGCATATGTGGTAGAGCCAAGTCCAATTGACCATTCCATAGTTTAAGGGGATTTTTAACATAGACTTGAGCGTCAGGTTGTAGTCCCATCATTCCAAGTGACCGGTAGAGCTCCTTCATCAATCACCCAATGAAATTTGATCCGCAATCCATTAAAATCTCCCTTGGAATGCCTGTCCTGGTGAAGAGAATGAGGAAGTAATCTGCTACTGTCTAACTATCTGTAGAGTGCAGTGCTATTGCCTTCAGTCATTGTGTTGCATGGTCCACATCACCAGAATATTTTTCTTTCCAGCACAGGTGCAGGGCAGTGGTCCAACCATATCCATCCCTATTCTCGAGAATGTTTCATCTATTACCAATAGAGGGTGAAGTGGGGGTGCCAGCTGTTTCCAACCTTCTGACACTCACTACACACTTGACACATTTTGTACATCAGCATACATACCTGGCCAATGGTATTCATCTGCCAGCCATTGGTATGTTCGGTCTCTTCCCAGATGTCCTGGCTTGTGGGCTACAGACAAGAGTAGCCCTTTCCTCTGTACTGTACAGAAACACATAACAACAGCACATCCTCACCCATACTATCGATGGCCTTCTTTGTGAAAGATCTGTCCTTGGTTTCTGCTTGTTGATGAGCTGCATCCAGGGCCTTGTCCTCATCTTGCTGCTTTTAAATGCTTCTCTCTCTTGTTCCCCAAAGCATTTTCTCCAGGCCCTTCTTTCTCCAGGACTTTCATTCTACCCTCTCAGCGATCTAGAAGGCTCCTTCCTCTCAGAATCTGTCTTCTCCATTTCAGTTGAGGATCCTCCTCCGCAAATTCACTTGGTTCACTCTCTTTCTTGGAGTCTTGTCTCAGTCTCTGGTTCTCTCCATTCCCAGGTAGATTCTTACACAGAACTCTCTTGGCCGGATTCACGGTTCTCCTGGGATAGGTCTTCCTGCGGTATTGTCTGAGATCTAGTCTGCACCATCTGGAGAGCCTGGGGATTCACCAGCTGCTGTCCTAGCTCCCACATACCTGAAAAGTCAGTACCTAAAAGCACATCATACATTCCATGCTCATCCAGAGCCACCATCAGCATGACTCTGCAATGTGCAACTTCCAGGTACACCTCAGCCAAGTGTTGAGACTTCATCTTCCCAGTGTTACTGTATGACTCCATATGCACAACTTATCCCATCTTGGCAGCTTCTGGCACCAGGCACCTTTTCGCCATTGTTCTGTCAGCTCCTTTATCCAGGAATATCCAGGCCACGTCTTGTCCTCCCACCTTTCCAGGTATGACCACCGATCTTGGATTCCACCAGATTGGCTTCCTCTCAGGCGGTCAGGGTAATGGCTAAGTTGAGGTCTTCGAGTCAGGGTGTGTTCTTGCGTTCCTTCTTTGTGGGACATTCAGACGAGTAGTGTCCATACATATCACAAGCAAAACATCTTGGTCCTTATGCAGAGTCAAATTTCGGTTGATTCTTCGAAACTACTTGATGCTTGGGGTGACCTTGATTCATCTTGTTGAGAATTTCTCTCCTTCTGTTGCTGCCCTTCTTCTCATTGATGCTGTCTCCTTCCATGTTCCCAGTCAGCCACCTCCTGCGTGCTGATCTGGTCGATACTCCATCCCCATGTCAGCATAAACGTGTCTACCAGTTTGGTAGCTTCCTTTACTGTTGTCAGAGCATGATCCTTTATGTGGTTGGAAATTGGTTTTGGCATCAGCCCGGTTACAGCATCGATAAAGTGATGCAATCGTTCACCCACTTCCAGCAAAGGTTCAGGTAGATGTTTCCACAATTTGTCCAACATTCCCCCATTCATCTTCAAACATGTCAGAAAAGGCATTGAGAAGTGAGTAATGGGATGATGGAGAAGGTTAAAAAAATCAACTGTTTAAGTTTAAGTATTGTTAGATCACTTAGTCTGGCCATTGTAGCTATATACCTGACAGATTCTGAACTGGTACAGAAGAGGCAAGAGAAATCTCAAACATTCTCCAGATTCACTGAGATTGTCTTTAAAGTGAGGCAAACCTGTGTTTTGAAGCAGCATGTGATCAAACTATATGAAATAAGTCACCAAATATTAGCACATATGAAGATGAGAGTACATTCCTCAAAAGTTGCTGTTCAGCAATGTTAGAGAGACTTCTCTGCACAGTAAGTGTGTCTCTGCTTTTCCAGTTGTCCCTCTACAAAGTATAAAAACACTTTACTGTGCTGTTGGATGGCGATTTGCAACAATTTGCATGACAATCAAGTGGCAACCAACCCTTAAACAATTGACTTCCACAAGGTCAGACTAGCAAGTTGTCAATTACCTTGCTAGATTTCTTTCTTTGGTCCAAGCCCAGCTGCTATATAATACAACTGTGGTTCATAGGTATAGCTTTCTCCAGAAATTTAGATTCAAGAGCCATACAACAAAGTAATTTGCTTAGCATAAGCTAACCTAAGCTGTGGGAACTTAGAAAGTTAGTAGTTGATCCGATGATTTTTCTTTCTATAACACCTAGTACAATGCAGTAGTTAGTTATAGCTACAGATGATATAACCTTCTAACAGCTATCTCGAGCACTCAATTGTATGTAGTGTCACACATTAGTGTCCAGAGGCGGACGAAGCTATTGAAAAGTAGGAGGGGGGGCACAGTATTAAATCATCCCCCCCCCTCCTCAGGAGCGTAGCGAGAATTTTCTGAGGGAGGTCAAAAGTAAAATTGCTAAAGTGTATCTTACTAGCTATGGGATGGGTGTCTGTGGGTGTGTGTGTGTGTGTGGGGGCGGGTGTGCAGTTGGATAGCAGAAATGCTACAAATTACTATATACTATTGTAATAACCAATAATCAAGTTTAGTAATAAAATGGTAAAGCCGTGTGTGGGGGCGGGTGTGCAGTTGGATAGCAGAAATGCTACAAATTACTACTATTGTAATAACCAATAATCAAGTTTAGTAATAAAATGGTAAAGGTCATTACAAAATTAGCATACTAAACTACTGCAAGTGCAAGACCAAGTTTGAGAGGTGGCCCCGCCGAGATGCATTTCTCAGAAAATTACTATTGTAATAATCAAGTTTTGAGGTGGGTGGGAGAGAACCTGTGCTCCTCCCCCGTGTTATGGTTACGTTTGTCACAAGAAAAAGATAGTGGATCTTAGGTATGTCTTAACCCTACGCGTGCGTAACGCAATAATTGAACCTACTTACTTAAAAGGACGTTGTACTCTATACTGCATTGTATTGTCTGCATGTTCAATTATACTTGAATAAAAAATATAAAAAACAAAAATATAAAAAATAATAAAAAAAATATAAAAAAATAAAAAAATAATAAAAAAATAATAATAATTGAACCGCACCCTTTTCCTTGCGGGACTATTTTTGGGACAATATGGCTGCTCCACGTGTTGGCTAGTGTCCTGTCTTTATGCGCCTCTATTTCGCCTTTCTCTGTTCTTCCGGGTTCGAAAAGTTGCCTTGAAGACTCATCAAAGATTGGGGGAGAATATAAAAGTCTCCATCACTCATATCACTATCTAGTTGAGGCTGTTCATCCATGAACTTGAGAAGTTCCAGGGTTCAGAGGAAAGTCTAAAATTGCTAGTAATGAAATTCTTCAGGGAGGAGCTTGTGCGTAAATTGGGAGGGTGGAGTTGTGAGATCAAGTAGGTGGAGTTCAGCGACTAGAACTGCGCAGAGCTTGCCAACAGTTTAGAGTTCTAGGTCGGGCGAGGTGAGCAAGATTGGAAGAGAGAAAGAATTTTTTAGCTGGAATAGTTAGCGCTGCAAAAGTAAGTAAGAAGCTTAGAATGGCAAGTCTACGTAAGAAACGGCTGCTCTAGAGCAAGCAGGTGCCGATCATCGCACAAAAAAACCATGATGCGCAAAGCTAGGTTAGCGCCAATGGTGGATGATGCCAAGTGCTAGCAACGAAGGCAATAAAAAATCAACTACTTTTATGATTGATTTTCAACAAAAATAATTTTGATGTGTATATAGCTAGCTAGATTATCTTGCTAGATAGAGTTAAGTGTGATAGTAATGGAATTAATAAACTGTCTCAGAGACTTAGCTAGAAATAGCCAAGTTTTGTCTGCTGATTCGAATTGATGCCAGTTTTAATTCCTGATTTATTGTCCAAGCACTCATGCATATGCCTCCCTTCTCTCATCTTAAGTGTTATAGCTATATATATTAGGACTATTAAAGATTGGTTAATGTTATTTTTCACTCTCACAAATTCACACACACAAACACACCCACATTTCTCCTCTTTAGCTAGTACAGGATGCAATTCTCATCATTTCCAGTAAGGTAAAGCCAAACTGAGCATTCATGTGCCATTATACATAGATGCATAGATACACATGCCATGCGCAGCAATATCAAGTGTTCCATCCAAATCCGCTGTGAGTGTTCGCTTTTCTCACCAATCAACTAGTAATGAATGCCAGGCATTGTGAAGCGAGCGAAGGCTTGATGGTGAGAGAGAGAGAGATAGGAAAAGGCCGTTATTTTTAGAATATAGTTTAAATCCAAGCATTGTTGCCCAAATCCCAAGTCTAGAACAGTGCAGCAACTATAGGTTTGTAGCTATAGTTTTCTCACAACACACAAGGAATCTGTATTCTATTATTTTGTGTCCATTTGAATTTGAAGCTTCTAGATCTCATAGGCTATCTTCAAGGTTGAGTTAATGACAAACTTTTGTGACACACCCTTTCTAAGAAACAGGGGCAGATTGAGTGTAAAAGCTTTACCTAGAGCCCAAGAAAAAGTCTCTATGATAGATATGCCAAGTTCTAGCAATGAATGGAGACAGTATATATAGTTATTATTGATTTTGAACACGAATAATTTTCAATTTGTATATACCTAGCTAGATTATCTTGCTAGATAGAGTTTAAGGCTTTGTATATAGTAAGGAATTCATAAACTGACTTAGAGACTTGGCAAGTAATAGCCAGTTTTGTCTGGTGATTTGATTTGATCTTGGTTTTGTTTACATATTAATGTTGTCTGTAGGTTTGGAGGAGTTGATAGTTCTATAGACAAATTTGAAAAAGTATAGGATTTGGAAATAAAAATTTGTAACTAGACCTATAGATTCCTCATTGCATCAAGTTATTATCCAGTTCAGTTACAATATGACTTCTCTCTTGTGTTAACCTTGGTTTTCTCCATGTCTACGAAATGTATCCTCATCTTTCCTTTCCAGGAAACACCTGCTGAAGAAACAATTATCTTTTTCGAAAATCTTGAAGGCTTGTGATAAAATCTCGAAGCTGTAATGTCATTTTTCCTTGAACCATATATAATGTCATTCCGTCTATTCCATGCAATCTCCAGAGTAAATCATCAGTGAACATGATGCATTCAACATCCTTCTTTGAAATTGAAATGAGTTTTCCTATATATTTTGTAACTGGAAACTGGATAACTGGAACGCTACTTTTTTCTCTTTTTTTGCATTTTGAATTTTGAATAGCTATAAGTACACAGAAGCTTGAGAAAAAATATTTCTGCTTTGGAGAAATAGGAGCTAAAATAGCAAACTACAATTTACTTCCTATTTGAGTGTTATAACTTACCCTCCCTACATACAGTCACAAAGAAAGCCTGCCATATACTAACTTATCATCATCCCTCTCCTCCTCCACCTGTCCTTCCCACGTCACGTGACAGTATTCTCTCTCCTCACACTTCCTGTCATGTGACTAACCCCTCTCCTCCCACTTACCATGTCATGTGACTAACCTTCTCATGCCACTTCCCACGTCATGTGACTAACCTTCCCTCTCCTCCCACTTCCCATGTCATGTGACTAACTTTAACCTTCTCCCACTTCCAACGTCATGTGACTAACTTTCCCTCTCCTCCACTTCCTACGTCATGTAACTAACCTTCCCTCTCCTCCCACTTCCTGTCATGTGACTAACCTTCCCTCTCCTCCCACTTCCGGTTAATTGATGGCACAAGGTAAGAAACCCATGAGGTTGATACCCTTATTTGTGGTCTGTACATAGCTAGCCTGTAAAAAGGCTACCTACCAAGGTTGGAAGTTATGTTGGAGAGGAAATTTAAGCTTGTTTTGAGAATGATTACCCCAGAGGATTCTCTAGGTGGTGAGCTATATATTAGAGAGTGAGTTTGATTCTGGAGATGTAATGGGCCAAGACTCTTTAGAGAATGACGTGTATCCTCATACCAGCTCCATATAGGTATGAGCCTAGTAGCAGTGATGATGAATCAGATTCCTCTCAGTCTAGAGATTCAAGTCTTGATTCCAAATTTGTCATGGTAAGAATAGCTAGCTATAGTAGTAACTATAGTAGTATCCTTTAATATAGCAAACTTTTTTTCAGGTGCATGTGTGGCTACTGCAGTGTAATGAGTACCAGGCAAGAGCGTGTTTGCTGCAGAGAAGTACATATCCAGGGCTCTAGAAAAGATGAATGAACTAGACAATTCAAGTGTTACTTGCATCACAGACCATGCAGGCTTCATTTATGTGTGCCTCAATGTGTGGGTCCTAAAACAGCTTATTACCAATACCATCAACAATGTGGAGTTGGATAACAGCCATCAACAATTGCAAGATGTGATATGATTTTAATACTTCTTTTTACTGTTCTGTTTTCTCTTTGTGCAGGAAGTACAGGTACTCTGCTTATCTCCAGTTCACAAGATGGTGCTGGGGCTGGTTTGGACAAGATATCTGAGTTGTACTCCCAGCTTGGGCTGTAAAGAAAATCAGAGACACATTTCCATGCCAAACATAAATTTCCCACATTATCATGAACTGTAGAGAATAGTATACATTATGTCAGAGTTTCGCCAATGCTCTGCAACTATCTCTTTCCTATCAGCTTGTTAAAAAATTCTACTTAGTGGAGGTAGAGATGGAATGCAGGAGATTGACGTAAAACTTTGGTCTTGTCCTCCAGAGTTCAGAAAATAAGTCATCCACATAGCATCTCTTCTGCAAACTAGTGTAAGGATATGGAATTTAATTATTAGAGATGCATGAATTTCAATATGGTTACCTACATATCTATATGTATAATATATTTGTATCCCACTGACACTCTGTTCATATAGGACACTAGAGAGATTCAACTCTCGCTCTTTTATGAGACTTTTATTGCTTCTTCACTGCATCTTCCACGGCGTTTCCAGCCTTGTGACCCTCTTTGTAAGCATTTTCATAATCTTTTGCTTTCCTGAAATATTTCCTTATTAGATCCAATTTAATGGAATCAAGAGCAGGATCAAGAAGTTTTCACAGCTTTACTAATTAGTATGTGCTTTTGCATAAACCTTTGACTGTCCCCATACCTGCTCAATTGGGTTTAGTTCACAATGAAACTTGGGTATGAAGTAATATTTCATCCTCCACTTAGCCGCTGTATGCTCTACTTGGGTTTTTTCATCCATAAAATCTGGATGGTTTGATAGAATAGTTTGCATATCATCTGCCATTGACACCTCTTTCTCTCAAAATAGTTAGTAGTCCCTTTGCAGTTCCATCTTGGTGAACCATCGATTGGAAATTCCCATTTACCCACTCTGTGTCCCTAACTCTTCATGGTTCACCATCCTTCTTCAAAATATTCTTGGCAGAAAGAGCTAATGCAGCATATTTGGTGTGACAGCTGCTTTGATCTAGAATAAAGACAACTGTGTGAGAACTCAGAGGGTTTTTATAATCTGTAATGGTACAGGCCATATCCATCTTCTTGTTAAACTTGTCTCCAGACCAGTATTCATCGTGTTCAGCACCGTATTTAAACTGAACTCGTGCATGCTGAGATATTTCAAGATTTAATGTTTTAGCCTGTAGAAACTCATCCCATTTAAGTTTAACTTGTTGATCAGTTAAACTTAAATAGCCAACATGCTCATCTACAAAGTCAGACATAATAATCCCACTACCTTTTGTCTTAGGTAAGAGGGCTAGATGTTCATCTTCTCCCCACATCCAAGTCTGACCTTCGTTCGTGTTGAATATAGATTAGTCATGATAATTATAGAAGGATGAGTTTCTTGTTTCCCTCATCTGCTTCATCATCAACTTGAGGGGGGTCTTCTGAACATAGAGGGTGTGGCAGATGATCTCTTTGAAAGGATTCCATCACCTTTAAATACTCCTGTGTATGTATATATATATACTAATGAAATAATATGTATCAAGGATATAATTTTATGTACCACTGTGTACCTCACGATGTTTAACAATAACTGGTCATTCATGCCCATCAACCTTTCTTGTGGCTAGGTGGCTTAAAACCAACCATCGTCCTGCCGTACTAACTGAAATACATTTTGGATATTGGTGGCGAGATGGTAACAACTGGTCATTTTCCCAAAAACAGAAACTTCGTGCTGTCATATTGGCTTTACCCTTCTTAAATGTATTTTCCCAAACCCATTCAGCTGCTTTGAGGTTGATCTAAATAATAAGTAGATATACACAATAATAATAAGACATACATTACGCACACACCACACAGGGACTGGGACTTACATACAGACCACACATGGATGTATGCACACACCACACATGGATGTACGCACAAAACCACAGATTGAACTTCATATTAACGAAATTGTTACTGACCTTCTAATCTCATGATAAACAGTCATTCTTTCATCTTTTCCCTGCTTGCTCTCAGGTAGTTCAACTTTATTCTCCATGAAATGATTCATATACTTTTGAACTGTCTTTTCGCTAAAACCTAGCATGGAGGCAGCTTCTGTAGCAGACTTGATTTTATTATACTTGACGAACTTGAAAGATTTTCATAATCACCATTGACAACATTCTACGGGTATCAAAAGGCAATGTAAGTACAAATCGTCCAAACACCCCTGGACATCCTCCTCAGTGAAACCTAGATATAAAAAAGCATGATATATATATCCGGAGTAAAACTTACTAGTTGACTTTCCATCACTCTGGTTTGTCCTCGCCATTTTCATCCTCCTCCTCGGCATTGCCTCCATCTCTAGGATCTTCTTCCTCATGGACAATAGATACTTGGTTGACTGACTTGGAAGGAAATGCCTGCTGCTGTGAAGAAGCCATTGGAGAAGTTCCAGAGACACCGCGCCAACAGCATCGTCACCAGAATGATATCCAGACGTCCTTTTCATCTTCTTCTTAGCCTCAAGCATTTTCAAAGCCCTAACCGTGGCTTTCCTCTCCTTACTCCAAGATGTATCCATCACAGAACTCCAAAGCTCGCATGCAAAATTAAACCTTTCTCTTCCAACTTTTCAGACATGAAGAGTTATACTTGCTAGTTTTTATGGCACGTGCAGCCATTTATTTCCATGGCAACGGGCATCTGTGTGACTAAATAATGAGCTCTGATTGGCTACTTTTTAGTTTTTTTAATGTAGATTAATAATATAATTTTGTTATATTTTTATCTGCAACAACAACAAAAATATATTTAATTTTTTTTGTTTTTTTAAGAGTTATGCTGCACTGCACTGTAGCTATTTGCCTCTGGAGGAGGAAATGCTCATGTGGTTTAGAAGGATGGTGATCTACCTCATGCGTACATACATGTGGAAGTATCCAAATCTCTCATTTGAGGTCCAGTCATTTTTCAAACTTACATGATTATAAGGTTGGTAGCTATCTGTTGGAATTTCTGACGAAAATTCATGCTATCTGTCATATACCCATTTAATCAGATAAGTAGAGAGGGGTACTCTATAATTTGATCTTGATACTGTTGAGCCTGTTAAGGTTACTACATATACTACAGCACTGTATGAGACTATGTAACAGAAACTAACACGAATAGCATTATCAACAGTATTTATAATATCTACAATACTAATAGCTAAGGGTGTTCCGCTGCTTAAGGAGTGGGGAGGGAAGAGGACCAAAGATCATTCATCAGAACAGTTCCTTTCTCCTCTGCCACTACTTCCCTACACAATACATAACACACTCACCCACCTCCTTCATCCATGCTTCACTTACTCCCTCCACACTTTTCCCCAACAACAATGCCACCTTACCATCCTTACCTACTCTTCCATATTCATTTAGCCACTTTCCAGCCCCTACAATTATGTGCACCTCATCCAGCCAATCCATCTCAAATTCCCCACACATCACCCAGAAATGTTCAACATCTTTCCCTATCCCATATCGCTTGTTATCTTCTGACAACTCACAGCAACCTTTCTCTTGACTTCTTCACCGAAGATTACAAACTCTCATGCACCAGAACTCCCACACCTCCACTCGCCATCTCGCCCTCTCTATTCCTGTCATGCCACTCATATCCTGCCACGTTCACCTCGTACTCCTTCTGCAAAAATGTCTCAGCTAACCCAAGCACAATAAACTTTTTTGTACCCAACACTATCCAAATCCACCTCACTTGACCACCATCCTCTACAATTGGCAAACGCCATACTCAACCACCTAGTTTCCCTATCTTTGGTCCCTCTCCCGCCCACCACACATCTTAACAAACTTATCACACTCACAACTGAGTTTTGGCCTTTACATTGGTTATCTTGATGTATTCTTTTTGGCCGGCAGGTGTTTCTGTGCAGAAAGAGTCTATTACATGAACAATAATCTAGTCTTCCACTCCCTCCTTCCCAGTTCCAACTACTGATCCCCCCACCATTCCTGATGGATGGCTCCCCTCTTGGTGATCTTTCACCTGATGATCCTTGCTTCTCCTCAATCCCCTCTGTGTTGTCTGCTGGAGTGTCTTCCCCTGGAAACCTTTATAAATCAAGTTGGGGTGAACATGTCGTTGCACTTGACTCTATCCATCTGCATTCACACCACTCCTCCCTTTCACTGCCACACTTTTCCATACCGATTTCTTTCCTTGCATGCCTTTTCCTGTGGTTTTATTTGCTGGATACCCTTCACTTGTTAATCTTAATGCTGCTGATTCACCCACTGCACTATATATGCAACTCCATTCCCCACAGAATATTTTCCCTTCACTTGTGTCATCATCTCTTTCTCAGGATTGAATCATCACCACCCTATCAGTTTGCTCAGGAAATCCTTAAAATTTTCTTCTTCTCTCTTGATAATTTCAAGATAATTTCCTTGTACATATTACCCCCATCCTTCACCAACTTAGCTTGTCGTATGTCCTTTACTACCTTCTAGTTTGCTCAGGACATCTGGAAAATTTTCTTCTTCCCTCTTCATAATTTCCTCATACATATTGCCTCTATTCTTCACCAACTTAGCTGGTCATATGTCCTTTACTACGTTTTCTGTATTATCTTCATTACCCAGTGGTTCAACTTCCTCTACAACCCCCAACTGGTTTAGCTTCCTCCTCTAAAATTCGATCTTTCTCTGCTTATATTAAACTATTCTTCCACCCTTAGCAATATATTCATGAGTACAACTTCCATTTCATGGTTTTCCATTACATTACAGACACCATCATCACTCTCCCTGTGTTCTATTTGCTTTGGCGCCTCTCTCATCAGTAGCTGTATTGTGTTGGTAATATTAGTGTCTATAAATCCTGCACCATCCCATTCTACCTGATACAGCTCTTTTATTTTGCCGTTCATCCATTTTAAAAACAACATTATCCTTAGAAAACCTTAATACTTTTTTCATTGTTCCTTTCAAACCTTCAAGTCAACATTCATCCCAACCAGTGTTCCTTCCCTTTTTCCGAGGTATCAGCTTCTTATCTTTCTACATATGCCCTAACAAAAGAAATTCAACTCTGGGAACAATGACTACAAATCCAACCTTCCTCACCCAACCCCTTGATATATTCCTGTTATCCCAATGCAACTTTGATGATGCCTATTTCCATAAGCACCTTCACACCCAATCCATCTTGATCCATTTTTTTTGTCCTTAAGACACACGCCGCACTTCTATTTTACTTCATGTAGCTTGTTTGATTTCTGCCATTTTTTATTATTATTCCAAGCATAATGCACTGGTTGGAGACTGGTGGAGGCATGTCCGAAGGAGTCCCAGGGAATTGAATACAATTCTCCGAAGGCTATCATTCTTCCACTGAATGTAAAGCTTTTACCAACTAAATATAATTATAATAGCTGGATGATAAAATAGGTAGCCAACTAGGAAGAATTAAAAATTAGAAATAGGGTTTTATAGTGAAGACTTTATGGATGACATTAACTCATTATATTTACCTGGGGGGGTCAAAAGTACCCTACTGCAACAAGAGTTTTAGAAAACGAAGCTACTGTACCAGTTTTTATCATAGGAAAATGTTTCACATATAATTAGATAGCTTACAGTCTAAAGTTCATTTTGATATCGAGTTTTGTCTATGATTAGTATATAAGATTCTCGAGTGAAATGGCTTTCACGGCTAAAGAAGTGATAGCCTTCCTGGAGAGTGATGAGGAGCAGTGCCGTATTAACCCAAGGCAGGGCCCCTAGGCTTCGAGCTTCTTTTGGGCCCTGGCAGCCCCCCGCGATCTTCGCGTGTTCATACCGCGGCCGCAGGCTGAGAGTCTGGCGCCAGTTTCACAAGAGCAACTGTCGTTGGGACTCAGTACATTCCATTGTTTACATCATTTTTGACCAACTGAAAAATTAAGATTGGGGAGGGGGTGACCCAAATTCCTTCTTTTGCCCTAATATAGACCAGTGGAGCTACCATAATTTCAGCTGTGGTTTTGTAGCCTTCTTACAGTACTTGAATGGTGTATAGAAATGACTGTCCGTAGAATTATTTAGCTAGCCTAGACAATGGCTCCTAGAAATAATTGGTGTAAATTTCCACTTGTAAATCTATTCTTTGGCCAAGCCAAGACCAGTCTATCAGCTATAGCTACAGCTGTGGCTTGCAGCTAGAGCTTTCTCAATCCACAAGAGCAACTTATTGAAAATGCTATCCAGCTATTCACAACATAACTAACCTAGCTATGGCTCAAGGAAACTTGATAGCTAATTTTATATTTTTGGACCTTCTTTGGCCCAAGCTTAGATCTTTCAGCTAGAGCTGCAGCTGTGGAACATAGCTATAAACTTCTTATAGGTTCTTCAGGGTTGTATTGAAAGATAAATACAGGGTTAAGTTCTAGTGTTTTAGAAGGTGGTTTCATTGTCATAGTTATAGTTACTATAGACATCCAGTAGAAGACAGGCTATCAAGGGTAGTTATTTAGCTTGAGTTACTCTATGCGTAGATAAATAGTTCAATAAGGCCAAAAGCTAGATAATTAGAAACCTTCCTAAGCATTACTCCTCATTTCAGTTGTACATTTTGGGTGGATAACTAACCACATAGTGGCAGATTTTAGAAACAAGACTTTTTTTTTAAATTTACATTGAAAACAGTGGTGGCATTGCATGGTTATTACTTTTTTAATACTGCTTTGGCATTCAGAGGGTTAAAGTCAGGTTTGCTAGAGCACCAATGATACTAAGTTCCAGATATCTTCCCCACCCCTAGTCAAATCAAAAGTTTGGAATATGGTAAAAAAATATTGTGTAGTTCAGCAAAGTGTGGTTTGCGACAATTATGATGCATGCTGCTCTTGCAGTTTGGAATTGATGTAGTTACTTTGGTGGATTATTTATCTTCTAAATAGCTGGAGGTATAAACAATTCCAGGAAATTCAGTTGCACTCTTTTTTTATGATGATGTCATATGCAGGTGAGTTATCCTTATTCTGACAAGATTCACCTAACAGCCATACCAAAATAACCATTTCAGATCAAGGCAGAGAATTTGCTGACAAAGTTTAAAAAAAGATGTATCACTAAAACATAACACAGCATTTCTTAACCAACCCAAACAAAATGTAATGGTTTTGGTAGAGCCTTTAACGAAAACCTACTTATTATTCTGAATATGAGTTAGTATTTTTACAGTAGGTTCATATCATAATGGGACAAAATGAGGACACACGACACATCCATGACACCTGGCTGTATTCTTGCAGCAAAGTAGTTTTGCCTATTGAGATGGGACTGATATAAGTTCGGATCAGTGTGAGTATGAAAGCAGTGGAAGGATATGAAGAGATATTTGAATGGAAGGGTTACCATGACAGTACCAAGGGTAAAAAAAATCACCTAAACTCGGACAAGATTATGAAAAAAGCATAAGGAAGAGGTTGAACAGGTGCATGGAAATGTTGTACTGTGCAACGCAAGGCATTTATAGGATTTGGAGGTAGATCTCATGGAGCCTCTCAGAACCATGCAAGAGATGGTATATACAAATTTGATGCACCTGACTTGGACCTAATATATTGCTTATCGAATCCTACATCAGTTTGCACTCTGAAGAAAACATTTAATGGATGCAAGTAGGTCATTATATTATTTATAGCCCCACATTTAAGCACTTGCCTTTGCATTTATAAATTAATGCTCTCAATGAACTCTCAATTTACATATCAAAATTAAAATAACCTTCTCAATAGCCAACCTGTCTCAAAAAGGGATGCTCTAGCCTTCATCAGGACTAAAGTTGCTAAGACTCATGTGAGCTTGTTATTCTCTGGAAGCTTGCTATTAAACACATTAATACAAACCACATAAGGATACATGCATCTAGCATGTGCACCGCAAGTGAACCAAATATCGAGAAAAGTTATTAATATTATATATTTATATTATTTTGATGTTTACCTCCTTCTCCTCCTCCTCCTCCTCCTCCTACTCTTCCTCCCCCGCCTCCTCCTCCTCCTCCTTCTATTTTCCACATCAGGTGATGTGGTTTGTATAACGTGGTGAATATCTAGCTACCTGTATATTACAAGCTCATGTGAGTCATGGCATCCGATGGAGGCTAGAGTATGTAGTTGAAATATTGAGAGAAGTAAAATTCTAGTTGATTATTAAGTCATTGTAATATATGCTGCCTTTTGGACCTTGCAATAATTCATTCGGTTGTAAATTCAGTGTGCTAGAGATGCATGGATATAATGAAAGCTATCTGTATTTTTTTGTTGTTGCTGTTGTTGTTGTTGGTGTTTGTAAAGTTAAAGTGATTTCTCAAAAATGTTTCCCAAAATAGATCAGTAGTCAGTTTTTTTTTGGTGATGATGACGGTGTGTTTACAACTCAACTAGCCCCCAAAACACGGCGAAAAATAACTTTCTGGTTCAATCGTAACACTCACTCCATACCTCTGAAGTTTGAAAAACCTAAAAATTTCAAGAAGAAGACCAAGTAACTTACCTTCACACCTTATATTTCTCCTTTATTACCACATTACCATAGGAAAAACTGAATATATTTTCAATGGAGGACCACTCACATGCAATAGGTGGTTGGCTTTCGGCTTTCATTGGAGGTGATGCCTCAACACATCCAGATACTGGTGAATCATTTCATCTACCCTCAGATGCTGGTGCTTATTAACCTATTGCACCCTCAACTAGCCTGGGCAATGATGTTTCATCTGATTCTCTTGCAGGTACAACTCAATTTACACACCTGTTACTATGTATTTCCATCCATTTTCAGTTCATGGATTTTTATTGATAGAACTTATTCAGGCTCTGAAGGTAAACTTTTGGTGGCATGCATGCATGAGTGAGAGCCTTAATTTGAATTCATGCTGTAATATTAATAAGTGTATATCAATGTTTTCTGTGAAAGCATGAGAACTTTATTGTGCAGATTAGGGCATAATTGTTACTACTAGAAGGAATTGTAATATGATGAACTTAAGATTGTGAGTGAAGGATTTAGAATGAGTAGTTTTTGTCGTCTGTGTTTTTTTCTTTCCTCCTAGTGTTGAAGAAGAACCATCTTTGATAGCCCTTTTAGTGGTGTATATGTTCCATCCAATCTATGAATCTGCCCAATCTATAGATTGTGCTGCACAATCTATGAATGCCCATCTATTGCCTGCCAATCAATACACTTCAAACATGGTAGCATATTAACACCCTTTGCAACAGAGAAACAGAGAAAGTGATGATTGCAACCGAGAGTGTAATGATGTAGAAAAAAGTAATACATGTACTGAGAAAAAGTTCCACGTGGACTTGGCAGATAAAGAACTAAGTGACATGGCAAGTGTAGCTAGAGCAAAAAAAGATATTTGAAGAATATTGCTCTGTCAAAAAAGATATAATGCACAGTTTGTAATACCCACGAACACTCGCACACTGCTATAGTCCCCAAATGTAGAGAAACTTGCCTCACAACAGCTCTTCTCCCTTCTTCTCTTTTCGTGGGAGTAGCGTGGGCTTTGTAAATTCCCATCGACTATCCCATATTGTGTGGGTGGGTTTGGATATCTGGCTTGCACACTTGCTCAGTATAACTAGTCAATAATAAGTACTGGTGGATATGTTTCATCCAATCTATGAATCTGTTGCAAAGGGTGTTAATATGCTACCATGTTTTTAAGTGTATTGATTGGCAGGCAATTGATTGGCATTCATAGATTGTGCAGATTCATAGATTGGATGGAACATATACATAATCCTCACCCAATTACGTTTACTGATGCTGTTTTTTTGCCATGACATGAGACACTGTTGAATTTAACACACCCCATAATATATTCTTGCACATGCAAATTTGAGAATACATGTGTATTGTGCATGTATATTATGTCATTTTGTATTCAGCCACTGCAGGTTTGAATGTTCAAGAAAAAAGTGGTTTGGGTACTCACATTAAAAGTATCTCCAATGATAAAACACGTAAATAGAAGAGTAGGCTATGTAAGTATGAGAACAGCATACTAAGTTATGCATAATAACATGGGCAAAGCCCCACAGTGTCTGATTTAAATAATTTCTGCATGTCTATACATAAACAAAAGGTAGGGCATTATAAGTATGTACTGCTCAACTTGATCTTCACCCTCTCAATGCATGGCATTCTTCCAGTCAAAAGACTTAAACATATTTTACACTAAGGCAAATATGATTGTGTAAAACCCATGCAAGCCTTCCAAACCATGCTAACTTACCACTGAGACAATTATCCATGTGGAAACCTAGCAACTAGCCTGCCTGGCCATTAATTTAGTGGTGCTCCACCATTAGAGTAGTATACACTCTCCACACTATAACTATAGAACTGCTGACCCCCCACACTCCAACTACAGAACAGAAGACTGTCCTTGCTATAGCTAGTTTGAATAGTGAACACTAGCTGGATTGCCCAAACTGTTACTGTTGCCGGAGTGATGAACTGAACAATCAAGCTGGCTTTTGCACCAATCCCATAGTTGGTCAAAACTGTATGAGTTTCTAATTACAACTCTGTGAATATGATTTTGCCCAGTAGCCTAAAGTGCCTCTACTGTTAATGTTGAGCAATGGCCATGGGTTAAAATCATACCATAACTCTTCAATGCTTCACTTTCACCCCTGCTCCCAAGCCCTCCCTCCCAACACCTGACCCCCCAACCCCCTCCCCCACACACTTTATATGCTACCATAGAAAAAAAGTATGACATGGTGATCTGAAGCTGAACATTATTTACTATGTTGTGCTTGATTTATCCATTACATGTTTGTAGCATTACTCCCTATACAGGTACATACATTTCTTTTGTACTGACTTGACATGATATCACCACTTATTTTTTGACAGTGGTGTCTAGATATAGCTGTGAATGTAACCAAATTTAATAATTTGAAAAGATCTCAATCATAGCACTATTGACAAGGGGGAATGAAATAGCCTGAGGGTAAGCTATTAGACAGGGCCCAGCCAAGGAAAAACTGCCATTTTTTCCTGTCAAGGTTTTCTCAATGGTCCATCATCTTGAACAAATACCCTTTGATATTAGCTTGGGGGCCACCCTGAATTTTGCCTCAAATCCAAGATGGCCACCAAAATTACATTATTAAGGTATTAATTCCCACATAATTAACTTTTTGTATTTAATTTAATATGGATTTTACATGGCAATGGAAGCCAATTTTTAGGTCTATAATACTTATTTGAGCTTTGTTATCATGAAATATGCTAATTTTGCTCAAAACAGGCCGAGAAACCATAAAAATCATACCACATGTCTAGAAATCTATTCACCAACAAAATGAGCAATAGAAACAAGAAATCCAGAGATACTGTTCATTCGCCAGTATCCTCACTGTCTGTCTGTGAGTCAGATGAGTGGATTGCTCCAATACTACTACCTGAAGAGGTAGACCAAAGCTCATCAACAATGTCACTTTCAGTAATCTCATCCTCTCTTGAGCTGTCAGCTCCTTCGTACTCACTATGGCTGTGTCTCAATTTTCACTTCTTCTTTGGAAGCTGTTCCATGCCCCTCATATCTTCAATATCTGCATCATAATTGATGGCACCTGTATAATCAGAATACTTTATCAAATAGATAGGCTGTGAATTGTATTACTTATAAACAACAAGTCTGATACAGCAAATGCACAATATTATATAACTCTGCTATATGATTTACCTGCTGTTAACCTTGCTCTTCTGCTCGTCACTGTGAGGCTGGGTGGGGAATTGCGCCTAATACCATCTTCAGTATCTTCCCAACCCCTGTCTTTAATAGAAGGATACTCAATATCTTGCTTCAGACATTGATACCAAATCAAAGCTTGTAAATAACTTCTCTTGAGGTGTTCATTGGTGCTATTCTCATCTGGCAAGATACTTAAACTGGATTTCACTTTCTGCTTGTCATACATTCTGATCCTTGTTCTCACAAACTCTTTATGTTCACTCCAGCTTACATACAAGTTCTGAAGAATCAGTGAGGTCTTCGACTGAAGTGAATGATGTGCTGAGATGCGAGAGGAGATGGTATGTTCCCAGTTTCTCCATCTTTTTCAGTGGTTTTACTTTACCAACACTGAACGGATAAGAGGTTGTATCACACCCAGTGATGCTGTGATAGGCAGGAATAACTTGACACATCTTTTCACCAAATCGGTCATTTTGAGCTTTCACACTAACATACTTATCATGGTCAATCTTCATCAGCCAGTCTTGTAATGGTTTACTGACAGAATAGGCATAGGTCAGGAGAATCAAGACATCTGTATCTGTAGCCCTGACAATTACGGGATCTTTTGACTTTAAGGCCTGGAGGATGAGCCTGGTGTCAGCTTCATGGCGGTTGCAGGAGTCAAGCATCTCGACCTTTAGCTGCATTATTAACCAGGTGTTCTCTTCCTTTGTTAATGTCAGTGGAACTTTCAGCTTGGATCTCACAGCATCAGTCTTAGTAACAACCAGATATCGAATGAGCTCCGTCTTGTTTGCCGAGTTTCTCAGAAATGAATCCCAATCTTTCCCTTAGGCATACTCTGTTCAGAGCTTGTGATGTGACTTCTTCTTCCAGGTGTACCACGCCGACGTTGTGTGAGTTCCTTCGTTGTGACTGTACTGTATGAATCAAATATGATTCCCGACTGCTGAAGTTTGGAGTCACATACTGGCAAGCAAAATTTTAACAGGGCTTCTGCATATTCTCTCCAAGTTTGCTGAGCAGTAACAGATTTCACAGCAGCCATTCCGTCAATAAGCCAATTTCTCCCAAGTGGTGGTTTCTCACGCACTGATTTAGACTCTTCTACAAGCTAGTTTCTCAATGCTGCCTTTGAACCTTGTCTCAAATCTCTCTCTGGTGTGGCTAGAGCTAGTGGAACAGTAGTCAAGGGATATGAATGTACCTCATTTGGAGATGTTGCTTTTCCTACCAGTAAACCGAAGGCCTGTCTGTCTTCTTAGAGGATATTAACAACTTTTAGGTCTTTTTGGCCTTCTCCATCCCAGTTTTGATGTTGAGCCTGGTAATCTTGGTGAAAAAATTGACTCGCTCTTCCCCTGTTGCTCTGAGTCTCAAGTCAACAAATTCTTTGAATTTGTGCTCTCCAGCTTCCGTGGATGACATCAATCCTCTTACAACATTACAATGGATTTCCACACCAATCTTCATAATATTATGACAAGCAGGGCCATTCAGGAAATGGTTGAAGTATTTGTCAAGCTGAAGTACTAGATTATGAACCATATTTTGATGCTGTGTTGTAGCCCCTACGGTGGTCTCTTTGTGGGCTGAGGAGGTGAGGATATTTAGCCTTTCCTTCAGCGTTGCTCTGAGCTTAGCCATGATATGACTGGTCTTGATGAATGTGTCTTTGTGCTCTCATTAGTACTGTATCCACCTTGCATTGGATCACCTCTGACCTTCACTTCTCAGTTGATTGTGGACTCAGTTACTATGGATTGTAGAGAAGGGCTCACCAGACAATGATCCGCCGAACCCATTTTGGGCCAGATCATCCCATACTTCTTTGTTATTCACCTTGATGTCTTGGAATTTGAAATGTGGAATGTAAGGTATCTGGCATAGTTGATATGCCCAAAGGCGAAGCATTTTGGAATTAAGGCCTGTTCTGCTGCTAGGTGTCTTTCGATGCATTTCTCCCTGACTGCACTTATTAGACTCAACATCGCTGAAATGTCCATGAGATATTCCACAATCATCTTTGCCTGTGTCCCTTCCGATGATGTCAATGAAGAACAGATAACTTTGAAGCCAGGCAATCACAATAGTGATTCAAGATTTTCTGGACAAGAGTACTGTCTGAGGCTTCTTTAATGTGCAGGTCCAAATTGGTACCGATATTGCTAGCCTTTATACGGTGCCTAATTAAAGCATATGAATGTTTGTGCAAGCGGATACTTCTGTAGTAATGGTGACCTTCAATTGCTTGAGCCATAGAACCTTCGGCTATAGCTCCAGCTTCCACCCACCAATTACTGAAACCCAGACAATCATACTTTTTGAACAGAATCTCGAGGCTCACCAAAATTGTGTGGAAGTCTCCCATGAGACGTATGTTTTTTCATACTTTTCCTGAATGATCCATGAAATGATCAGCATCTTGGAGTTGATTGCCTCATCAGCATGGGCAAATATATGACCCAACTCAAGGTCATTTGCAATCTGCACTATCATATCCATGTACCACTTAATGACTTTGTCATCTGGTGGCAATGGAACTACAGGAAGATACTCTAGCTTGCATTTAGTAGTTGAGCAGTCAGTCACACCTTTCATGAATGTTGTCCAAGAACTGACCAGGCCCAGTACATCTTTTTCAACATCCGGAAAACATTCTTTTAGGCAGTTATCACCAATGGTGCCAACCAAAACCCAGGCAATGTTCAATTGGCAACGGGGATTTTTGTAGTCATCATTGAAATTGGGTAATGATGGAGGGAGTGTCTTTTTTCTGGGGATTTTGAAGGAGCCATAATCGGATATCTCTTGGTCAATGATATCGGACTGCACTGGTTTGGATGTTGAGCTGGTTGTGGTATCACTTAGATACCTAGCCTGGAATATAGTTCCAGTTGTGTGGTGAGTGGTATGTGCCCCAGTTAGTGTCTGTTGTTTCCCATCAGAGTTATCAAAATTAATGTTATATGCACACTGCGACATTTTATGAAACCTGGAGGCAGCATCTTCTTGTGCTCCATTGATACAGACTTCGCCCATTTGTTGTTCAAATGGTGGACATCGGTATAGGGTATTCCTACTCCACATCGATTTAGTAAAGTGGTTGCTTCTTTACTACCTGTGGGTCTAGGTATTGTCAGACTCAGGGCAGTTCCTATTGGTATCG
Source organism: Cladorhizidae sp. MBARI D1340-BT2 (assembly GCA_028752905.1). Classification (NCBI taxonomy): domain Eukaryota; kingdom Metazoa; phylum Porifera; class Demospongiae; order Poecilosclerida; family Cladorhizidae; species Cladorhizidae sp. MBARI D1340-BT2. The sequence continues at coordinate 44,838,024 of JAQNBH010000016.1, read as the reverse complement.
CTCACCAGTGACCATCTTTTCCCAACTCTGACTCAAAGCTGATATTTTCTCTGCTTGAGAATTGCTCGGAACTATGACATAGTCAAGGATATTTTTTGATCTCTTGGGATCTATCGGCCAGCAAATAGCATTGTAGATGCAGCACAGTGGTTTGTGGTTATCAAGCAGATCAATCAACTCTTGTGCTTCAAGGGGCCATTTTGCAGATTCCCTCTGTGAAATCTTACGATGAATCAGTCTCGAGAACGCTTTGGTCAAGTTATCTTCTCGGAGTCCGTGGCCTTGAAGTGTAGCTGCTGAATACATGACGAGATTTACTCTACTAGGGTGTGCTATGATATGCTTACCAACCACATGAAAATCAATGGAATCACCAAATTTCTCCATCATCTTTTGCTTTAAGGTAAATGTTTTCTTGATTGGTGGATTATCAAGGTTATGATCTTGGATCAACTCTTTCACATCTTCCAATAAATCTGTCAAAAGATAGGCTTCTTGATCCTTGATAACTTTATTGTTAAATAACCAGAAAAACTGGTCAATAACTTCTGACCCTAACTCATCCTTCCTGATGTCATGTTCAGAGGATTTTTTATGATCATAAGCATAGGTGAAGTTCATATAACATGTATTGTGGTAGTAAAGATCAATTGCAAAAACATCATAGGATGCTCCACTGAGTAATACATCCAAACTCTTGGCAGCATCGTAGTACTTGTTATCCTGATCCTTGATTTTTAAGTCCATTTGACTTTTAATCTTTCTAAAAGCATTACCTTCTGAGCATCTCCCAAGGCCACCATTGTTATACTGTTTACTGTCAGCACTTGTCTCCAAATTACAGATAAAGCAGACATGCTTCTTCTGTGTTGATTCCCTGGGGAATCTATATGATTGTCTGTCTATTCCACTGGGCTCAGGAACAGATTCTGAACCAGATTGCCTAAGTTGACTGGCCTGAGTTTCCTTTAGTTTCACTCGATTTCGAAATATGATTTGGCACCCTTTGTGAATAAACATATCCTTGTGGTGACTGGACAGTCTTGGTGCAGGAAAAAAATACTAACTATATATCACTCACGATGTTCTATCACCATGTTCTATCACACATACATTACTCACATACCCATAATTTACAGTTTAATTATGTCAATGAATTATTCACACTTTCTATATGGGATGTCTGGATCAAAGCCCCTAGGCTAATTTTAAAGGACGTAGGTTCCGGATAATGGAACCATTGAGAAAACACTGACAGGAAGGGGAAAAATTAAGATAAAAAACTAAAATTAAAATTAAAATAATTTTGGCAGCCATTTTGGATTTTGAGTGGCCACCTTGGATTTTGAGGACAAATCCTAGCTAATTTCAAAGGGTATAGGTTCAGAATGACAAAAAGACTGAACAAACTTTGACAGGAAAAGCTAAGAGGCTAATTTCAGTTATTTTGGCAGCCATTTTGGATTTTGGCGGCCATCTCTTGGATTTGAGGCAATATTCTGGGTGGCCCCCAAGCTAATATCAAAGGATAAGGGTTCAAGAAGATGGAATCACTGAGAAAACCTTGACAGGAAAAAATGGCAGTTTTTTCTTGGCTGGGCCCTGGATAGCTAACCTAAATTGGTTACATTTATCTACAGAAATTGTAGATTTAATAAAGTAGCCTGACTATTATACTATGAAGTATTGGATAAAGAATGCTGAAATTATGTTAGTTACGTAAGATGAATTGGATATTTTGGCAAGAGGATGGCTCACAGATGGTGTTATTTCAGCAGCACTAAACTTGCTTGGAAAAAAAAACTCGCAAAGGCCAGCTTCTTTAGCATAATTATACTGGAAACAGTTTGTACATTCTCTCTTTTCCATTGCAGATTTCTTCCATTGCAGATTTCTTCAACAGATTTCTTCAACATGATGTCCTTATCATCCACAGAGTGGATGATAAGGACATGTTTGAATTGGGTGGACATAAAGCATTTGATAAAGTTCGATCGATCTCAAATTCCCCTGAGAATCAGATCGGTTGCCTATATTTCCTTCCATGCAGTAGAGGAGAAATCTATTTCATGTACATTCTCTCCTGCACTCATAAGTAAATTCCTACCCTCTGTCTGAGGTCCACCAGCTTAAATTCCTCTCTTCATATCATCTATGCTCTTTTCCAACATCTTGATTGGTTGACCTCATCTTGGCCTTTAAGGAATACATCCTCAAACTAACATACCCAGACATCCTTCAGTGGGCCCCAAAACTGCAGCTAATGCACAAAATCCAGAATAAAAATATAGTTTTTCAGGGGTTCAGGTGAATAAGCATTTTGTCCTGAAAAGCAGGTTGAACTATCATTATGTAAGGGTGAGCTCACAGGTATGAGAAACCCCTAAACAATATACTCTGCATGTCTATCCTCTTGTCTATATAGCTACCCTCCAAACATTTTTTTCTGGTTGAATCCCTGATCACATTCCTGTATGTCTTCTCTTGCTTAAATGCTGTGAAAGAATTTCTCTACAATGATTCACTAAGTTCTTTATCAACAATTTCAATCTTTTATGTGAAATCCCTCATTAGACCAAATCCCTCATTAGACCCTGTAATAAAGAGGAGATAATGAGAGAATCTGATAACAGTAGTCATTCCCAAGCAGGGGTATTTGATAAGAAATCCTCACCTATTGTCAATGAGGTCCCATGAGTTCTAACATCGATAGGTGCACAATTAAGTTCTTTCAGGTTTAGAATAACTGTTATTTTGCATGAGCATTATAAAAAGTATTTGCCTCACACTTATTGAATGTAGGCTATTTTAAGGTGACAATGTACCAGTGTTTTCTCTTCCTTTAAGGAGCTGTGGCTTACAAATATCTTGTGCAGTAGCTATATGGCCTCAATTGTTATGTATACAATTAGTTTTGTTAGAATGTTTTAATGTGGATTATATTAGTCAAGGTATAATTTCATTTATACTACATCACGTGATCTGTTGCTAATCTGATTGGTTAATAACTATACGTTACATAGGCGCATAACCTACACTTTTAACCGCATGTAGTATAAGTAAGATAGACTATACAAAAGAGTCGGTTATGCGCCAGTGTAACCTACTCGTTTGCTGTTACATTCCTTGGCTTCGCCTTGGAGTAACCGCAAACTCAGAGGTTACATAGGCGCATAACCGACTCTTTTGTATAGGCTATCCTATACGTAATAGAACATTATAATAATGCTAACTCAGTGATAATTATATTCCTGTATTTAAGTACAAGATAAAACTAGGTTGAGTTGGGACAGAAGAAGAGCTTCTCTACGTCATCTCTTACTTATAACTATTATTGCTACCCATCAAGTATGAACCTGAATAATATTATTTTTACATTTGGGATAAACAATATTTTGCACAGGTTTAATTTTGTTTAATGAACACAAGAGCTTTTGAATGGACTATACACACTGAAGGAGGCATATTGAGATCAGATAGTGATAATCTGCACCAACTGCAGCTATATAACTACTTCTGCTTCCAATGTAATTGAAGGGTTCGAGTCGTTGGACTTCTGCACTGGACAAGGTTTAGTTCAGACTACAAGAAAAGAGTATTTTTAGATTCCAGAGATAAAGTTGAACTCAATTCATTATTACTTTGAAGAATTGAAGTTGGCTGCATCATAAATAATTAGCTACCATACTATGTGTTGTACAATGTGTCAGCTCGTGATACCAGAAAATGTTTCATAATCTGATGTATGAAGTGAGTACAGGAAAGTGCTCAACTCAATAGTACACCGGCAGGTGAAAGGGAATAAACATGACTGTACCCTCCAGAGAGTCACACAAACTACTGGTTTTGATACATCTTGGATGAACTAGTGAATAGAACATCGGTAAAGTGTAAGATGAAAATGAAGTATTTCAGAGAAAAATTGGTTCCTTCTAGTGTAGTGAGTTCCTTAAGAATACTCAAACACTCAGAGTTGTCAACTCCATTTGTGCTACTGTGAGAGGAAATTGTAGATGTGAAAATACTAGAAACAGGCCACTAGATGTGGAAAATACTACACTTATTACTGTATATGTACTGTTTGCAACATTACGACATTTTCTATCTATGTAGATTAGTGCTGTCATTAATGAGTGGTTATACTCATTACATGTGTTATAATTATATATATTAATGTAATTTTGATAACTATATTCAAGGACCTATAAGTTATGAATGTGCTACTGTTTATTGTTTGCTGTTGTTTAACTCATAATTTAATACATTTGCTGACAGATGTTAGGCATTATACCTTGAATAACGCAGGTGCATAGTATCACAGTACATGTACAAGCAAAATGTGATACAACAATTGCAACAATGAGAAGATGCGATATATTTTCATGGTACATATAAAGCTGAGAAGCATTTGACATTAAATGTCTGCAGATAGTAGCTTAGTAGGTGCCAAGTTGATGAACCAATAGTATTACAGAGACTTGGTTAAGGTCTTGAAGGATCATTATGCCCCAAACTCTTATTCATTATAGAGTAATTCAATATTAACACCAGAATTGCAGCTTCTAGAAGGAAGGGAGGAGATATGAAGGTGAGAATATTAAACACTTCTCGAGCATTGAGTATATTCCACAAAACTGTCTGCCTGGACCAGAAACCACATGCTATGAGGTACATTTACAATGCCTTCATCCTCCCTGTCCTACTATGGTTCTGAGAGCTGGATGCCTCTCAGGAAACATATCAGAAAGACACTATCCACCATCAGTGCATTAAGATCGTTGTTGGAATCACTAATAGGCAGAAGTGGGCCAGGTAGAGGTAAGGAGAAGATGGTTTACCAAATAAAGGTTTGAGTGTATAAGTTACCGTTTATGCATGCAAAACCACAGGTCTGTTTGGTAGGAGAAAGTGGAGGGATGTGATTAGGAAGCTGCTGAAACATATTGAGAGATATAAGATGCTATTACATCTAGGAAAGGGTTAAGGCTGCTATCAGTTTAGGATTGGAGAATAAGAACATGTATGGAAAAGCTATCATGGCAGCAAGTGAAGTTGTGTGTGAGATCTTTGAAGTTCAGGAGGAAGAAGGGGCTAAGTGTAGTATTGAGCAGGGAAAAAAAGAATATAAGCAGCATACATTCTACATAGTCTGCAGCAGGAGATTCCAAAGTATAGAAATCCACACATGCAGGTCAGGTATGATACTTATGATGCTACTAGACAAGTGTTTGAGCCTTTACCCCGTATTGAGGCTAATGCTCATTAATGGCAGCAATTTATCAAAGACAGTACAGATGTGTGTGGTATGTAAACAAAATAACAAAAAAAAAGCTTAGCTGAATCTCAATTGACATACTAGACAAGATCAATCTCCCATAACACTTAGCATCCCATTATTCCTGATGAAGGCTAGAGCAGCTACGTAGCTAAAACATTGATTATTGAGAAATTCATTATCAACAAAAAATACTTGGATGGATTTTTACCAAACTCGGTAGAGAGATTATAAATATAAACAATTTAAAAATGTAAAGATGGCAGTAAACATAAGATAGATAAAACATGTTTTGCTATCTATACCTTTCGAATAAAGTGTTATAACAACATAAAACATGTTAGGTTGATTAAGTATGTGCGAAGGAAGTGTTCCAACTTTAAAAGGTCAAGGATAAATATCTAACAAAAAAAGGTTGGTAGGCAGGTTAAGATTTAACAAGTCATTATATCTTGAAAAGGTCAAAGGTTAAAAATCAATCAGCAGTATCTGTCACCTACTTTGCAAGCTATTATATACCACTTGATGGCACATGTTAATGCAAAAGTGTTTATCATGAAATTGTGAGCAGTTTGGTGTCTGGCAAGATATGATTTGTCTTTAATACTTGCTCTTATCTCTTTTCAAGCGACTCAATAAAATCAACTTTCTCGATAATTTAGTCGCTCGACAATTCAGCTAGCCTAGAGAGGTTGCACATATTCAATTTATGATTAAAAACTTTGAGAACTTTCTCTAGCAGATTAAACATAATTTCCAACCAATATTTTAGACACTCATGATTATAGCTGTGACAGGCACTACAATATTAGGAACTGAACTTCATTCACCCTCGAATTGCAATCACAGGTAAATCGGTAGTAATTTAACTTTATCCATGTTCTCTATTGACAGAACATTATATACCCTAGTGCATATATTCGTAAATGGATGATTACAGTGCTTTAAAAGAGCTGTCCATTGCTATTATATATTTCCTGGATACTCCGTAGGGATTGGTATTCTTTCTTCTTCACATGATAAGCCATCATACTGACGATGTTGGTATTGAATGGTTAACATACAACACTCATTCTCATGTATTAAATTCATGCTGTTCATGGTAACTTTATTTTATTTTCATCAAGACATAAATGCAACAGTATCAACATGTTATATAATATATGTATAGCATGTTAGTATAATATGTTTGAGTATATAGGACTCTGCTTGATCAGTATGACTTTTACAGTTTCAGGAAGATCAGCATTATTATTAATTATTATGCCAGCTGCCACAAAAGGCCTGAAAGGGGAAATAATCACAGTAAACTATGTCCAAAATACTTCCTCCACAAGTGCTCACGAGACACTTATCTTGAAAAGAATATGTACATATAGCAAGTTATACTGAGCCTATTTTACCAGATTATTATGTTAGCCATGCACACATAACAATATAATTATAACTATTATGGACACAAAAATTATGGTTAGTGGAATAAATATTTTAAGAATCCAAAATGCAGTTATGTAGTCAAACAATTATTAATACTCTGAAAAAAAACTTAGATCACAGTCATCAAATCCACATCACACAATACATGCTACAGATTATCAGAGGTGCTTACTCCAAATTGGGTCACAAAATTTATAAAAATCATCGTAGTGATCAGCCACACTAATCCACTGACTGGTGTTGCACCATTGATACCATCCTTAGGGATACCTTGGCTTCCAAAAAGATATGTGGTGGTCCTCTTGGCATCTATGAGGAAATGTATTTTTTCTTCTGCAAGTTATGGCATTTATGAGACAATAGCTGATATTACATTTAATTCCACACTAGAGGATTCATGCCTCCCACCCACCAACCCCAGTTTTGTACATATGAATCTACAGGTATTACAGGTACTCACAACATTGATCTCCTAATACCAATAACTAATATGACTAAGTAACATGCAGTGCCCATATGAATATTGCAGTATTTATGAGTAACGAGGCAAAAATCTTTGAGTTTTAAAGTGAGTCAGCTAAAGGTCCAGTTTCTAGAATTCCTCTTGGCCAAAGATTTTGATAATTCCGCACTTTACCCATGGTGTTAGTTAGTTTAGTGTACCACACATATGAAAGCTTTGTGTGGTTATTACCACTATAGAAAGAAAAGAGTTGTGTTAATGGATAAAAATGCAGCATACATCAATGTTGTTAATTTCAGAGAGAATACTTTTCAACACATCAATCCCCATTAAAGACACTAATTCATTAATTATCACACGAGAAAGGCACTTCCCTTCATTAATAAATTTCAAGTTCAGCAAGATCAGAGAACCACAATAGAAGCAGCCTGATTAAATTCTGTTCCACCTCATTATGACTTTGATGAACTTGCCCCTGCCTTTTAATATGACCTCCTAAAACATATTTTTCTTGTTGCTTCTTACTCCCAGCTGAATATTCACAGAAGATTGAACAAGCATATCAGGGCCTAGGAGCCTTGCAGCTAGTAACACTTTTTATGTCTTCTCGCCTAGCTGGTGCAGCTTCTCCTGATCACCACCTAGGTTGCTGGTCTAGTATATCCTAGCTCTACCATTAACATTGAGATCGGCATTCTTCTTTTCTTATTCTCTTGCAACAAACAGCTTCTCCTGAGTGCTGATCCTAGGGTTGCTGGCTTTACTATTTCATGGCTAGTAACCAGAAATGATTGAATACTGCACAAATTTTTTTTGGTATTGTTCACATTGGTGATTAATGAAAAATTGGAAAATTGTTCACCTAATTTTAAATGTTTTCGTTAGATTTGGTGAAATTGGGTTTGGTTTTTGGTGAGTTTTGGTTTTTGGTGAGTTTAGGATAACCTTGATTCTTTATATAAGGTACTTGTGGAGAAAACTTATCTATTGCATTGTATGTATCATTAGGAATGTGAAAAATGCATGTGCAGGTATTTCTCCAAATAAAATTAATAACTATCGACAATCACAAACAGCATGAATAGAGCCAGTTTTTTTTCAAGTAAAAAATTATGCTTTTTCACTGCAATGATAACTCATGTCCCTTCAACTCTCACATTCTGAATTTATATCATATCTTACATACATTTAACGCTACACAAAGTTTGATCTAGAGAGGCGTTCCTGAGAAATATGCGGTTATACAAAAATACATATATAAAGACACTACTAATTTTTATAATTATCAACCACTACACAAAATGTCCATGTATTGTACCACACTGCAATGATGACTCATGTATCTTCAACTCTCACATTCTGAATTTATACCATATCTTACACATTGTATAATCCTATTAGTTACTTAATCTCATAGCTAGACGTACCAGGACACTTGGAGACACATTTACCCACATGCTCCAACAGTCCTTCAGGACAGAAACATCCAGGTGTACAGCGAAGAGAAAAACAAGGAATAAAAAATGGAAGGCAAGTTTGACGACAGATTGGGCCGCATTTTCTATATTCCATCCCACTGGGGCAGTTGGGAATTTCCATTTTGATTGTCACCAAATTAGTAGAACCTGATATCATGGTAAAACCACACATAGGAGGGTAGAGGTGGGGTGAGTGGGGGGGATTACAAATCAAAATTTTATAATGCAATTCAATTCAAAAGCAGCCAACTGTGTGTTTTCTGTCATTAGTTATACACATTAGATCTAGAATTCTGTGAGAATAAATATCTGAGAAACTCTGCTGGTAAGTATTCCTGTTATAACTTACACCAGCGGTAGTTTATGAAGATTACTAATAGCTTACACCAGCGGTAGTTTATGAAGATTATTAGTGCTGAATACAAGGTATTGAGTGGCAAACAAAGTTGCGATATAGCTAGAGAGATACTAGTACTGAATACAAGGCATTGAGTGGCAAGCAATATTGCGTTATAGCTAGAGAGAGAAGTATAAAATAAAAATAAATAAAAATAGATCATTATTAGATTGCATTGCTCTAGCTATTGTCCTATCACTAGAGGTCTAATACAGCACTAATCTGTACATTATTGATGTCATCACAATGTATAAGTGTTTGGATTGAGATATGGAAAAATATACAACAATTATATGTCGGATTCCAAGCTGGTGATTTATCAAAGTAAACATTTCTAGACAGTTATATTAGCTGCTATGGGATTAGGCTTGACCAAACAAAATTACCCACAGATTAAGGCACCCTATTAGTAACTAAAGTTTCTGCACAACCACAGCTTATGCTAGCTAAAAAATTTATTTGACATGTAATATTTTCAATACAGTGCTCAAGTGCCGAGGGAAAGGTATAAACTTCTCAGATGACTAATGTTAACACAGGATATTGCGCATTGTAGCTCACATTCTCGCACAAACATGCCTAAGCATGCTGCCTTGGGAATTGCAGTCTGCCACATGACTAGATCCAAGAAGCTCATCATGATGCTCAGCAGAATGGGACACTGTGACTCATATGATGACATCTAGGCAATGGATACCAGCCTTGCAAAAGACTAAGTCTGACATGCTTGGGGTGGTTGTACCATCCAACATCTCACCAGGTGTCTTTGTCCAAGTTGCAGCAGATAATAATGACATAAATGAAAAGACTCTTGATGGAAAGACATCAACCCATGCTACTACCATGGTTCTCTACCAGCGAGGTAATTTTGGCCCAGTACCTCAACGAGCAGTCTACGCAGATCAAACCAAAAGGACACGGTCTCTTGAAACTACTAGAATGTGCCAGGCAATGCGAGTGTACAGTGCATATGGAAAATGACCTGCTGTAACCAGTTTCTTGGGAAAGGTGAATAAAGATTGGTTCACCTGCACTGGGTATCTGCATTCTGATTCCTGTCAGATGGACTTTGCCTGAGCATTGGTCAGGATGAGCCCAATAAAGCTATTTGAGGTGGATCCATTCCCTACTAACAAGCAGAAAGTACCAGGTTGGAGTGGCTTTAATGCCAGAGTTAATTCTGCAGTTCCTACCGCACCAACATTGGTTACTGCCCAAAGATGGCTCACCAACAGAATTCAACACAGTGTACACAGTCATGACTACAGTGCAGTCAATGATGGAAAATTTCGGACAGAGCAATAGTGTCATAACATTTGATCTTGCTATCTATGTGAAAGCAAAAGAAATCCAACTATTCTAGATGGCTGCCAGTGTACTTGGCTAATATGCAACAACTGTAAGTGAGCCACCCTGAGGTCCACAAGGAGTTCATCAGTGGGAATCATGCCATCAGTCGTCTACTCACCCATTTGCTCAACTGTGGGCTCTAGAGAAATCGAAATCGTGACACCAAGTCAAGAGGTGGCATTATAGGTTAAGTCAGAGACCAGCAGCTTTGGAACATTGGTTTCTAACATGTCATGATGGAGCAGCCATAACAACATCTCTAAAGGAGATGTGTGACCTCAAGGACTCAGACTGTGTTGGCACACACAAGGAAGTAGCACCAAGGAGGATGCAGAAAGATGAAGATGATGTTCAAAATCTGTTGGCAACCATAACATCTGGTCTGATGACAGACTCCTTCTCCCTTGATGAAGATGTTGATTGCATCTTACCGCTGGTCAACTTTGACAGGAGTAGTAATGCCTCCAGATTCTGCAGCCCATCTACTCAAATCCTATGAATTAGGCACTGCTAAGGCCGAATTTGTGGAGCAAAGACTGAATACCAATGAAGTGAAGTTCTGGGATGCCCTCCCCAACCTGAAGATCAAAACTTATGCCACAGTGGTTCAAAAGAAAAAGGTGAAGACAACTGATGAGAAATTGGTACTGACCGTGACCTCTTTGGATGTCTTATGATAGCAGCAAAGGAAAGAAATATCAGAATGAAAGAAGTCCTGACCTATGAGCTATCAGCAGTACCATTCTCTTTGGCACACTCAGATGGTAGTCTCAGAACAACTGACAAAAGTGTATTGCTTACTGAATTTGGAAAAAAAGTAGCCAAGATTACCACAAGTAGCATCCAGCAATCAAGTGTCTACAGCCCACATCTTCGATGGGATGGCACTGGTAGAGATGGTAAAGTCTAGTGGTGCAGTAACTTTTGGCGAAATGGCATCCAAGTACTACCATTTGATTACTGCACCAATAATTCAGAATGGTTGTCAACGAGTTGATGTCATCTTTGACCGGTACATCAGCCAGTCAATCAAAGCTGGAGAGAGAAAGAAACGAGGAGTCTCCACAGCCTTAGAGGTCAAAATTCTAGGTCCAAATACACCTATTCCCAAGCAGTGGTCAAAATTCATTGCGAATAAAACAAACAAAGTGAATCTGTGTGCCTTCTTGACATAGACCTGGTGCTATATGGGTGAAGATAGCCTGCTGGAAGGTCAGCAACTGGTCCTTGGAGGTGGCTTAAAAAATGCTCAGAGGTCGATTCTAGTGACCAAAGGTTGAATATGTGGATCATCTGAAGTAAGATCACGAGGAAGCATGCCTCTCATGTGCACAAGAGGATTTTTATTCAGTCACCAGACATAGATGTTGCTCTCCTATGTGTCACTCACTATGGTGGCCTCAACTGCTGGGAGCTGTGGTTCCATACAGGAGTAAAGGACATAGTTATATCCACAGTCTGGCTGGGGAACTAGGACCACAGCTCTGCAAGGCATTGCCCTGATTCCATGCAATGACCGGTTGTGACTCCTCCTACAGCTCACTGTCAAGAATCGGAAAAAAGAAAGCCTTCCGTGTCTTGCTTGACAATCCAGAGCACCAAGCCAATCTGATACAGCTTGGAGAAGAACCAGAACTCAATAGTACAGCAGAAGGATGTGTATATGTTCACTCTATACAACAGCTAGAAAGGCTGGAAGTAAAATAGACAATGTGAGGTATTGGTTGTCAGTCAGAAAGGACCAAAAAATGAAAGTCTCCCCCCTACATCAGACAGTCTAGCAAACTACCAGGCCTATATATGGAAAACACTGAAGCCTATGCAGAATCTGCTACCAGCTGCTGGACATGCTGGGAAATTGTGAACAGTCTTCTACAGCCTGTACTAATGACCAAAGATCCAGCACCACTGAGACTTGTCAGCAGTCATTGACTTGTAATTATCATATGAACATCAATTAGTATGGATTGTGGATATTGCCCATAATAATGTTAACTCAATATTATAAACAAAGTATGTATGTAGATCTAGATAATGTATATTCAACTAAATTTTCGTTTGGGAGGTGGCTTTTATGAATAGTTGGGGAAAAACACTAAGAAGTGAGATATTTTGACCTCCAGTTGCATCAGATTACATTAGGTAACCCAACAATGTACACATTCTGGTAGAGCTTTGTAATACGAATTCATTGAGGTCTCAATATTAAAAATTAGTTGAGTATATACACATTTATGTTACCCCTACCCCGGCATAGTAGAATCGCCCACCCTCGTTTACATAGTAGCATGTATAGCTCAAAATCTATACCACAATTTGAAACCACGCCTGGAAGTACTCTAGAGGGTTCCCTCTGCCAAAATATCAAAGCAGACTAAAGCTGTAGGGGGTGTTGAACAATGACATTCTAGCATGGTCTTTGCTCCTGGACTATTGACTTATAAGGGTAAGAGTCCACATACTAAAATGCGTCACCATGTACCAATTTCAGTACCACATACAAATTCATATACTCAATTATTGGCACTGTGTGATGCTGATGTTTTTAGCAGGATGCTAACAGATCCATAATATATTGTATTTGTTAAGGCACGGCTAATCCATTTCTGGGACATTTTGTTTGATTCGTTCATAACTTTTTTTATTCTATATACTATGAAGTTGAAATTAATACTAAAATGCTGCTCATTCAGAGAGCTTTCCAATAGTATATTTAGTTTTGACTTAACACCATTCTGGTCAGAGTTGTACATTCCAGGGCTCATATCTCCCCCATAGATTTTTTTAGTAGATTCTTTCCACTCAAATGAAAGAGTATGAAAAGAGCTTTCAAATGATATATTAAAAGTTGATATAGGACAAAACATGGCCCAGTTATGTGCACACAAACTTGAAATAACTCATTTTGAGATAACGGTACTTCTTCGGGCGAGCTCTGAAGACTTTTCTCAGCTATGTCTACGATTTTCGAGGTTCTTTTCCACTGCAATTGAAGAATTTATGTAGTCAATAGCATGGACAAAAGTGTGTATAACTTTGCAGTGACGCCTTCAAATGCTCTGAAACTTGAAATAGAAATACTACATGAACTATAGAATAAATATCTCATTTTGGGGGGGTTTTGGGGGGAAAAATTGATTAGTCCCGCCTTAACACAGCACTATGTTTATACCTGATGTAAATATGATATAAATTAGTCACCAACACAACAAATAAAAGAAACATTAAGAGAAAGAAATTATAGCCAGATACATCAATAATACTCTCGACATCTTTATCTCAATCACACACATTTCTCTTCTTCATCTTCACCTTTCATTGCCTAGCTAGCTCTTCACATCATATTTCCTCCCCAACAAAAAGAAAAAATATTCATCAGTCAAAAAAGAAATGAGCAATGTAGAGCACAAAAATTGGTAGAATCTTTGAATGCCAATTGTAATTTAAATCAGTACATCTTCTAGGTAAAGGGTGATTACGATGTTTGTGGTTATTCTCCATTTACCTTTTTTTATTGTTATATATTGTAATTTGTAATTTGTTATTTTACAGTCAACTAGCTACAATAATCTACTCGGTAATACTTCAAAACTAAGTATAAACATGCCTATTTATACATGCACCTTTAAGCATGTTGAAGGTCTATGCTGTTAACTTCTGTCACAAACTGAGCTAACCAACTTCTTGTAGAAACATGTGCAGTTACTTGCTAAGGCAGTTCAGTTAGTCTCAAAATTGCACATACCCAAACTAGGTTTTGTATGTGATTGGAATTTGAAGCATCGAGAAGCAGTTTATTCATTGCAAGCATTGGACAATTTGGGGACATCTGGTAGTAAAATTATAAAGATTGTTACGAAAAATATTTGTGGTTGAAAAACTAGATAGAATATGTAGACCTGAAATCTTGAAGACGAATTTCACAGTTTTTAACAGTTTTGGGGTTACTACCTTAAGGCTATGTTGAAGTGTTTTGGGGGGCTATATATAATTATTCAAAATGATCATTTACAGTTAATAACTTTCTCAGGAATCAAGTTGAAATTTATAGAACGACAAAGTTGATTGTTAAGAAAGTTATCGTATCTACATTATGCATCCTGAAAGTTTACTAAGAAGCTGCCAAATTGAGTTCTAGCCGAGATATTTAGGGCCACGTTTTTAAAATAGGGTCAACGAATCATCTGCACTCACCATTGTTCACCATGTTAAGAGAATTCAATGCCACAATATAATTTAACATAAGTAGAGGCACACCAAAAGTTTCATGGTGATTATGCTAATCTGTTGAAGCAGTACAGTAACTCAAAAAGCAAGGAAAATGTTAGGAATCACAAAGGAAAAATAACAACCTGTTTGCATTCCAGATATCCAAGACCACCTTTAATAGTAGAATCTAGCTGGCCTACCATAATGGGTTTCAGGGGAAAATTAAGAAATTATGGTTTGCCAAAAAAACAGAAATAAAACAAAACAGGTCATGAAATGACATCACTCTGGTGAGGTGTTGATATTAAACCTTATCAAGACATCCCGAAGTATCTAAAGTAGACATACTGTAGTGATAAAAAAATTATAAATAAATCAGTTCCATATCTGAAATATGCATATATCTTATTGGGTTACACCATTTTCCACACATTTCCCTCTCTCACATTCCTGTTATGTTTTTCCAGAGCATAGCTCTCTATAATTATAAAAACTATGGTGTTCTGCATGCTTGCAACTATCTGATACCAAAAAAATAGCAACAACAAAGAGCTTTTAATCTTTCCTCCATCATCAGTAGTTTATTCTCTTCTCTGTGGCAGGTAGTGTAGGATGGGTAGAGGTAAAAATATACCTCAATTTGCTCAGTGTTGGGGAGGCTATAGTCTTTGCATGGTATATAAAGCTCCTTAGGGCATTTTTCTCTCTTACCATCTTATCATGATAAACCTTACAGGAAATTTTGAATAATATTATTAATACCTGGACAATCTGATGGAACAACACATTCATCCTTATACTCCACCATCCCAGTAGGACACACACACCCGAAGATACACTGTGCAGTGCATGGTCCTGGAGGATTCTGGTAGTTGCCACAAGTCAGAGGACAGGCAGTGCCACAAGTTGTATATATCTTGCCTTTGGTACAGGATGTAGCTGTGTACAAATACATTTCTAGCTCAAGGTATTGACAAATTATTACAATACCAATAATAACAAGAACATCCAGAGTTAAAAACCTCTGCCAATTCCAACAACTTCTGACTGAGTTACCAATGGAAGTATGAAAAATGTCCTGTAAGCTCACTAGCTAATGCAGTTTGTTAGAAATGTCAACCTGTTGCATGCAATGTGAAAGACGCATGTGTGGGTATGCCTCTAACCAAATTGGCTCACAATGCCAAGTGCTGCCATTTTTGGCAATGGCAGTGTGGGTCACCTCCAGAATTTAATACATTGGTCCTTAGACCATGACTAACTTGTCCATAAAATTTTATGAAAATAGATCTGTAGTTTTTTCTGTAATCCTGCTAACAAATAGACAGAGAGACAAACCAATCAATAAACAAACTTTGGTGAAAACATAACCTCCTTAGCAGAGGTGATAACTAAAAAATATCATGCCAATTTAAAATAAACTGGGTGTCGAGGCAGCCATCGACATTGTTGAACAACCATCAAGATGGCTCTTAGGCCTGAACACTTAGTTATCTGCAATTATGATTAGTAGACTGTTAAATCATGCAATTATCATTATGTCAAGCTCTGTTGTGATTACATACTTATTGTTCTGTTTCACCCTTTTGTTTTATATTGGCATATGGAAGCCTATGTATATGGATGTGCATTGTAAATTGTATGCTTTTTTGTTTCCTGGGAGGCAGGGTATTTAAACCCCGACTCCAAACTGGATTGCTCAATTGTTCTATTGGCTCTAAATTTCTCTGAGTTAAGCTACAGAGCGATCATACAGCATAGATATTGCTCTGGTGGCGGTAACTGTTATCCAGTTGGGAATTATCTACTGAAGTGACCCTCAATACAGGGCTAGATTAAGAATTCTTGTTTGGGGCAAGAAATTGTTAAAATATACCGGCACTTGCTTTTGCATATTGCTTGAAAAAATAGGACATGTGTATCATTTGTTGAGATAATATCCAGCACCAAGAGTTTATGGGACATATATACTAGTGATCAAATTCAACTATTTCATCATGGTTTTCACATGTAGAAAGTAATAACTGCAAAGGCTCTCATTAACTAGAGTAAGTTAATAGAAAGCATTCACTTTGCAATGATGAACCTTACATTCATGAAGTATGGTGAGTAATGGAAATTACAACAAATATTTTACAGATCTCATTTGCTGGATTAAGAGGACTAAAATGTTTTTTCCAGCTATTTTGAAGGCTGTTCATTTCCATAAAGACAATCCCAGCTATTTCTTTGCAGCAGCACTAATACCCTAAATGAGTTTCATGATTTGGACAAACATAATATATATACATATATGGAGGAATAAACAGATCGACCTGTTAAATACAAGACTGTTATCTTGTTAACCACAATCGGTTGGATAACTATTTACCATTTAAAATATTGTATAGCTTTTATAATTATTGGTCTATATCAAAACGATCATATAGGGCAGCAGTAATCCATAAATTGTATGGATTTTTGTCAAAATATAAAGTTTTTATTTTATGCTATTCCTAAACAACTAAGCAGGTCAATATTTAAGCTTGAAACAATTTGGATCCACCATTCTGAGATTTTATCCAATCACATTCAATTGCTTCTCAGTTTCAGGTAAGTTTGGCAGATCATAACTGCTGTGCTACTCCTTATCCAAACATAGACCAGCTACTATCTCTTAAAAAGTACTAAATAAGCACGGTCACAGTTAAATTGAACTAAGTAAGCACTTTTTGGAGTTTGTTTTCTGTCAAGAAGTTTGTTTCTGTTCACCTACCACCATAAGTGACCCAAGGTATTTGGGGACAAGAGGAAGGTTCCCCAACAACTCCTGCCTAGAGGATGAGGATCACTTGCTACAGTTTGTTATAAAATGTGAGAGTGTCCTTACACTGGCCAAACATACGGACAATGGCTAAGAAGGTATCTTTGGCATTTCAAAATTCAGCCTTGGAACAGCAACTTATGGACTATGCTCTAGCCTGTGTTCAGCCAGCTTTGGACTATTTTTCAAAATGTTTTTGGATCGACTTGTTATGAAGAAGCTTGTCAGTTTGATCATACTATGATAAATACCTTCATTTTATTGCTACCAAGCATTCTACATGTTAGAGCAGTTAACTTTAGCTTATACAGCTGCTTCTGGTGGAGTTTTGAAGATTTGCAACAGTGGAGGAAGAAGTAGAAGAAAAACTGTCACATTGGGCAGCAGAATTTAGCTCTCTCAGCTGCTGTGGAAAAGGTACTTAGCACTCTAAAACTTGTTTTTGGGATGAGAAAGTAGGGCACTGGAAGACTACATTGAACTTGACTTGATTTTGCAATAAATAATTGTAAAAAATTGACTTCTGATTAGCTCCAAAAATGTTTATTATGCTGGAATTATGGTGCTAACTTACATTCTGCTAGCATAACTTGCTAAACCCTATATACCCTCAAATTATACACACCTGTCATTAGACAAAAATTAAAAAAATCGGGTATAAGAGTTCAAATGGCAAAAGGTCATCTAGTATAAATGGTCTTGTTTCTGTTCAAGTGGTTTTTATTATTTCTTTGTTCTTGTTTCAAGTTCCCCACTTGACCTATATGAATGATGAAGAACTGCACTATTACAAATTTCTATTTCACAATGACTTTCTTGATAGTTAAAGGGCAACTGCGGTGCATTTCACAACCCCCCCCCATCCCCAACCCCTTATTTTTCTTTATGTTTGGATAGTTCTAGCTCTAATAACACCCTGTAGAGAGTATTACACTTTAAATTGCAGTCTGCAGAAGGATACAAGCCATACAACCTTACTGTACAAAAACATCCATTTAAGGTGTGGGTTGGTGATGGTGGGAATCACTTAAGTCAAGTGCATAACCAGATACTTGCACTCATTGCTTGTGTGTTGACAGCTGATATCAGGATGGTGAACAGCTGTGAGGTAGCTGCTTGTAACAAAATCAGCAGAGATGGAGTTAGCTTCTTTACTATGGCCAAGAATCTCCAACTGAGGACTTACCAAGTGAGAACGACTAGGGAGAAGTGGGAGTCCACTGAGAATTCTTCACTTTGTAGCTTCCACTTTGAAAAGAGCTGTTTTGAGCTACACTTGTCAAGGGGGGACGATGCTAAATTATTATTATTATTATTTTTAACCTGTGGTTACAACTTTAGAGCTCCGTAGATTCTGCAAACTTCATGGTATGGACTTGATATATAGCTCAAAAGATAGGTCTCTCTGTGTGCTCTCTTTTGATACTAAAAATACTTCGTTGGGTAGCAACTATAGGCAAGTTACTAGACCCTAAAGCGGAGGGACCTCAAAAATCTGAATCGCCGCAACCTCCACAGAAACCACTCCGAGTCAAAAAAAATGAAAATGGTACGAGTGGCCTCTAGCGCACGCAATAACTCTTTTGAATAGGCGTTAAAAATTTATTACTGGTCAGACACGTGGGTGCAAAATTGAGGGTGTTTTTGATTTTCAACGCCCTCAATTTTGCATCACGTGTCTGACCAGGTAATAAATTTTTAACGAATGAGTGATTGCCTCTAGCCATTTTCAATTTTTTGGCACTTTGCAACTCGGAGTGGTTTCTGTGGAGGTTGCGCAGATTTTTGAGGTCCCTCCGCTTTAGGGTCTAGTAACTTGCCTATAGTTATATATACCTAATGAAGCATTTTTAGTATCAAAAGAGAGCACACAGAGAGACCTATCTTTTGAGCTATATATCAAGTCCACACCATGAAGTTTGCAGAATCTACGGAGCTCTAAAGTTGTAACCACAGGTTTAAATTAAAAAAATTAAATTTAGCATCGTCCCCCCTTGAGGTTAACCGAAGCTTGGAGAAGAGTAAGGTTTTGCTGAAGCCAATGCTTTACCAACTTTGTTTAACAGAGCAATGCCCAACAAGAGAGAAGCTCAGAACATGTCAACAGCTCCAGTCAAGAAGAGAACCGCATCTGAGAAGAGAGAAAGATGAAGATTAAGAATGGCTACCTCAATTCACTTACCATTTTCTCACTAACATTACCGTTGTAGATTGTAAAAAATGTATTAGCTGCAGCAGACATAAACAGTAGTGTCACAGCAGGACTGGCTGTGAATCCGTGACCCCTGGACAAGAACATTCAGAAGAAATATTTCTATTGAATAGTGTAATCATAAATGTGATTAAGTTTACTTGGCATTTACCTTATAAAAGATACTGGAGTTAAAGTTCATCTATCAGTGAAGAACAAAGGTATGAGTACATAATATTTTATGCCTATTATTATAGCATCTAGTCAAAACATCGTGAGAGTGCAATTTCAAGTTGATAATATCATTATCATGCACTACAGCTGCCCAGACTCATGTGAAGGAGTATAAAGATTGCTTTTTGTACCACCAACTCTGCATGCTGGACTTGAATGCTCATGCTCTGAACCTGAGATTTCTACATAATAGACATAATATAGAGGAAGAACTGACAGAAGAAGAAGGGTAATCGTATTATGTTGTTTCTGATGAGAAGGAATCTTCAAAGCGGTGAAGATTATAAAATGTAGCAATGAAGGTGGTTTGTTACTTCATGAATGGCATGGTATTTCGTCTTTTACCCATTTTGAGTGTCCATACAAAACTTTAATCACTTCACTAGGTACTGAGAGGATTTCTGAACTGTTGGAGTTGTGCTTAAAATCCACCAACTTCAGGTGCCAAGAAAAATACTATGAGCAAAAAGAGGTGCAGCATGGGCTCTCCAGTATCTGCTGTGGTATACTTTTACCAGGAATTTTTTGAGGAATTGGCACTCACAACTGCCCCACTGAAGCCAAGGTTTTGGAAGAGAAATGTGAATGATACCTTCTGCATTGTGAAGAAGGGAAGAGAGCAGGAGTTGTTGAACCATCTGAATAGCATCATGCCATCCATAAAATTTTACCATAACACTGCACATCTCTACATCTAATGCATAGACACTGCACATCTCTACATCTAATGTATAGACACTGCACATCTCTACATCTAATGTATAGAGACCTTGAAGTGCATGGATTCTTGCCCTTTCTGGATTGCCACATACACAGAATGGAAGATGGAAAGCAGTTTACTGAAAACCCACACACACCATGATTATATCACATAATCCTATTTATGTCAGAAGAGGAGTGGTGAAGAGCTCATATGATAGATCCAGGAGAGTAGTGACTGTGAAGGAGGACTTATGGAAGAAAGAACATCATTTGAGTAGAGTCTTTATAGAGAATGGTTATCTATAAGCCTCCATCAACCCTTCAGCCTATAAATGCAGAGGAAGAAATACACTGATAAAGGCAATCGGGGTCTGAAAAGAAGGATCCTATAATTCCTTATGTAGCAGGAATGAGTGAAGACATCAGGAGGGTCTGCAGGAAGTTGAACATCAAAGCTAGTATGCACCTACACTGGTCTGCTGTCTGCTGTCTCCACACCAAGTAAAAATGGAGAACAGATTAGAGGGAAATGGATATCACTTAAATCATATTCACAATATTCACACTGGGCATTCAGTTGGTTTTCTGAGGTGTGACAATCCTCGTTTACATGAGCCATCCAAAATGAAAAAGTGGGATCAAGCCATGTCAGTTTTGGACTATCTTAGTGATTAGCTAACATATTATATTCTAACTTCCATGCAGGTACCAAAGCAAGCCAGAAATTCATAGCAAACACAAGGTTTTGTAAAATGTTGCGAAGCTTTCTCCGAAATACCAAACATCATGCTGTGAGGGTTTACAGCATATTTAAGCACTTTGCTCCCAAGATTGCACCTGGCATCACTCCACTGCAATGGTAATAAGCAAGCTATAACGGAGGAGGGGACCAGCAGGTTTTCTAACCATTACCACAGATATAAGAAGGGGGGATATATTGTTAGGAAGACAATACTTTTGGTAAGATTATTACTACTACTGCAGGTAAGATGTAATGAGGTGATTTCTTTTGATTATGTTGCTGACCTGTTTCTTAGAGAGTCTTATAATTCCTTGGATGCATACAAATCTATTACTTCTCCACCTCATTCAGTGTGAGATAGTTATAGTAGTCCAAATGAAGAAAAAACTGTTACTGAACATCAAAGTCGATTTTCATGAACGTTTGTTTTTTACTGTATGATAATGAAAAAATATATAATAACTTGCTAGCTACTTGAGATTGCTATGTTTACACAGTTAAACCCAGTTAAGTTTCAGAAGTAAAACTTGCTCGAATTTAGGTCTCTGCACATGCTGGTAAAATGACTCAAATATCCTTTCCTAACCAATCACTGCACCACTCGTCTGCAAATCACTTAGCATGTTCTCTTAATCAGATTCTGTTGGAAGAAGATCTGTTTGAGGTTGTAACATCAGGCCCAAACATATGGAGACAGAGTTGGCACTACTGCCAATTCATCTTCTGGTTCAGCTGCAACTGAGTATTCCTCTTCTAATCCTGATGATATATAGGTATCAGAGCTTTCTTCACTGGGTGGTGTGGTTATGTTCCCTACCATATGTAAGCTGATAGCTCCAAGTGCAAGCACAATTGGTAGGACTCCCACAACACAAGTCATTTAGCAGCCACACATAAAGGGATGTATTTGTACAGTGCAAATTTGTATGGCTCGTATCTCCCTACAGACTGCAATTTAGGATGTTATAACAGCGAGAATTATCCAAAATCAGGGAAGGTGGGTGTACTGCAGTTGCCCTTTAAGTTAAATTGGTTTGTTACATACCTAGCTATAATCAATCTCATATTAGTCTTTTGATATCTCATATTGGAGATTAAAGATAGAGCATTTACCAATTCATTGAGTGAGTGAATAATTATCGAGAAAATCATTGTATCTATACTATGTTAATAGAGACTTCATTGAGAGTTTATGTTTCTACTCATTGTACATTACACAAATCCCCTGCATATCTTGCTGCTATTGTTGGCTATATTCATGCACCGGCGGTAAGCTAAGCTCTTATCATTCACACACAAATCAGTCACATGGAATTTGATGCCGAGTCAATAATTTTGGATGCCGTTTGTGATATCACTGACACATGACCACTATCACGAGAATAAGATTGAGTCGAGTGCTGCTTGCTATTGCAAATTGTATATAGCTTTGAGCTGGCAGCTAGTAAATGTGCTTGTGTCATCGACTCGTAGAGACCTAGTGAATAGTGTAGTAGAGAGCGGATCATAACCTGATAAATCAGTGCACGTTTAATTATTCGCGTTATTAAAAAATATATATAATAATGATGATAATAATAATAATAATAATAATAATAATAATAATAATAATAATAATAATAATAATAATAATAATAATAATAATAATAATAATAATAATAATAATAATAATAATAATAATAATAATAATAATAATAATAATAATAATAATAATAATAATAATAATAATAATAATAATAATAATAATAATAATAATAATAATAATAATAATAATAATAATAATAATAATAATAATAATAATAATAATAATAATAATAATAATAATAATAATAATAATAATAATAATAATAATAATAATAATAATAATAATAATAATAATAATAATAATAATAATAATAATAATAATAATAATAATAATAATAATAATAATAATAATAATAATAATAATAATAATAATAATAATAATAATAATAATAATAATAATTTTGTTTTTATATAATTATAATAGCTAGAGTCCAGATTATTTTATTTTTAGTGTAAAGGGACAAACTTTAGACAATAACTGGAGATGCTGAACTGTCTACTTTCCCACTTATTGTAGAGTTATTGTAGAGACCTTCTTCAAAATTGCAAAAACAGTTCTGGGATGTATTATAGGTTTTGCATCAGACTGATCTGCAAAGAGTGTATGGAGAACTATACCAACTTTATAGTTTGTTTGTCACACTTCCTGTGACCACAGCATCCTATGAGAGAAGCTTTAGTAAACTCAACATTGTTGCTTCGATCCACGACATCTCAAGAGGGAGTTGAGAACTTAATGATTCTTTTTGTTGGAAATGATATCACTGCTAAGCTAAATTATGACTCTATTACTGACACCTTTGTGTCCGTGGGACCTCGACAAATGCAATTATGATTCCAAAAAATATAAGATATAATATAAATCAATGGCCTTGATGTTAATTTCTGTATGACATAAAAATTTAAAAAATTCCTGGAGGTGATATAGCTATATAGAATGCAGACCATCCCAAGCTATTACATGCACCATGCAATTGTAGCTATGTTTCTCCTTCTCCCCCCCCCCCCCCCCCCCCCACACACACACACACATAGTAATCCTGTGCACACCTGTGTATTCATGCAACACATTTTATTCTACACAAATCAGCACATAACATATTTGGTATTGTATTCTTCAGCAGACGACTTCATTAAAATACTGAATACTTATCTTTAAAGCTTTTTAGTTTATTGCCAATGTTTCCATTCAGGTGGATAAAAAAAAAAGAGAATGAATTCATATTCACTGCCAACATGCTTTACATGAAATGCACGTTATTAATGACCTGTCTGAAAGCTATAGTGGACAATAACATATCTAATATATTTGACACGAGAGTTGAAACCGAACAATCTGGTAGTTCCAGTCCGATATCTTGATTGAAGCGCTCATTCTCAGGTTTAAAATGGATGTGCAGTGCCACCTTCACAAGCAATTGCTTCCATTTGCTGGTACTATATATCAATTACCAAGGTCGTATCCACAAGATTGGGTGAATGTAAAAATTACAATGAAACACATTTATACTTGCTGGCATGCATTTCATATGAAATGGGGATCAAGTACCATAAGGATGTAAGCTATCACCACTACCCAAACTTGTGGAAAGAGACTTTGTGCCAGCATTTTTATATGGGATAGCTAAATTTATTACTCACTAATAATACCGGTTAAGGTAAATGGCTAATCTTACAGCTTACAGGGGCAGTCTGATGGAGCAACACATCCATCCTCAAGTTGTACCATTCCGAACTGACACTCACAGTCAACAACACATGGTTTTTTGCAGGTTGGTGGATTCTGGTAGTTGTCACAAGTCAGTGGACAGGCAAGAGCACAAGTTGTAAAGACCTTGTTATTAGCACAGGCTGTAGGGGGAGGAACTGCATTTAACTTGGGCATCGTAACTAAGTATTATTAAAACGACAGTACAGTTCAAGGAATCTAACTCATTAATTGGGAAAGTTTCAATACTAAGTGCAAAAAAATTGAAATTGGTACGAGTGGCTAGAGGAAGTCCTAGAGCATGCAACGATCTTTTTCATTAGGCGTTAAAATTAGTACGTGGTCAAGCGCGCGGGTGGAAAATTGATTACGTTGAAAATCAAAGCAATCAATTTTCCACCCGCGCGCTTGACCACGTACACTAAAATTTTAATGCCAAGGTCCTAGGGTCTAGTAACTTGCCTATGGTTATACCTATGAAACATATTTTAGTATCAAAAGAGAGCACACAAAGAGACCTATCTTTTGAGCTATATATCAAGTCCATACTATGAAGTTTGTAGAATATACAGAGCTCTAAAGTTGTAATCACAAGTAAAAATTAAAAAAATGCCCTCAACTCCCCTTCAGTGGCATAACCTAGCAACACGATGCAGGGCTATAACACCACAAAAATAATATATTAGTAGCTGGCTAAAGGAATTAGTTTTTGCTTCCTTCAGAGTGCTGACAGTTCTAATAGAACAAGGACCAGAAACATCAGAACACAGTGACACCACGGCGACAAACTTCCTCTTGACACTGGGTAAGCATCCTATATTTTATCACTAACCAAGTCCATGACTAATGGCAGCTTCACTGAATGGAGATAGTCTGTGACACGTGGTAATTTTACTGAAGACTGACAACGAGTTTTCGGACTTACTTAGGGTGGTAGTTCATTCATCCAAGTACAGACAATACCATCATCACTTATGTCGCAGTTGAAAGTCAACATTTAAAAAAATTATTTTTATTCTATAAACAATTGGTAGCTAAACACTACAGTAAAGTTTGAGAATAAAGAAGAAGGGGGGGAAAACGTTAGAATTTGGGTTCAAGGCTTTATGTAAACTGCATAACCTAGCAACCTGATGCAGGTCTAATTCATGACAAAATAGCACAATAGCTAGCTGACTAAATGAATTATTATTTTGGTTACATTAATCTTACTTTGAGTGCTCACGAGCCTTGGTAGGGTTAGTACCAGAAACATCAGTGCACAGTGACACCACAGCGACACAAATTTCATTTTTACCCTTGAAATAAGTAGTCTCGTGGAATAACAATTCAGTGAAAAACGTCACAGATTCAAATGGAGTGGTCTAAGCGAATAGTTTCCCTACAGCTGCCCTGGTAACGAAAGTGCAAAGCGAACCAGCTGTACGTATGAGGGAATATTGTTCCCCCAGTAAATTGACACCCCCCCCCCCCCCCCCACCCTATAGCGTGCGTTCCAAGCGGGCAGCATGCATGAACCTGCTCCAGTCCATCTGTTCATGGAAGACTACGACACATTAAGAGTACAGTACCTCTCGACTATCGTCAACTCTGGGGGGGTATATCTAGAATCACAAGAAGATTTTAAGTTATCATGTAAAGTTTCGCGCACGGGAACGAAACGCGATGAATGTCCTAAAGTTCAAGGGAATTGGATAGAACCTTCCAAAGCTGTTATTTTTCCACTGAAGGTAAAGCTTTTACCAACCAAACATACTTATAATAGTGGGTCATAAAATGCACCATCTAGGAAGAAATAAGACGTGGCGAAAGTCTGAAGACGTCATAGACTGATATTAACACTCTCACTAATACATATATACACTTGTAAAGAGACTACCATGGGTATATATGGAGGCAGAAACAATTCCAGATAGAGTGCAAAATCAGTTGCACTCTTTTCGTACACGATGATATATTATGCAGGTGAGATATCCTTATTCTGACAATGGGTTCACATAATAGATGTACCAAAATAACCATTAATTTTCATTCCAAGCAGAGAATTTGTTGACAAAGTTTAAAAAAAAAGTACTACATGTATCACTAAAACAGAAGACAGAATTTTCTACCACCCACAAACAAAATGTAATGATTTGGTATATAGAGCTTTACCAAACCCTGCAGCACTCTCTAGTAAAATTCTTAGTAACCAGACTGATTTGGATGAAAAACTTGATGGATTTTTGTTTGCATATAGAACTTCTCAGCAGAAGTCTACAAACCAT
This sequence comes from Cladorhizidae sp. MBARI D1340-BT2, assembly GCA_028752905.1. Lineage (NCBI taxonomy): Eukaryota > Metazoa > Porifera > Demospongiae > Poecilosclerida > Cladorhizidae > Cladorhizidae sp. MBARI D1340-BT2. Next base: position 44,811,184 of record JAQNBH010000016.1, on the reverse strand, counting down.
ACAATCATTGAATTAATGTATATACATGCACTGTCGGTAAGTGAAATATGAATAGCACAATGCATGGTCATGTATTTATGAAGCTACATGAAACGATACACAGAGCACAACCATTGCATATGGCATATCATAAACCCATGGAGTATTAATATGTGGCTAATGATTATTCTGAATAAGAATTAGTATTTTTACAGTAGTTATTATGGGACAGAATGATTTTACATGATATATCCATGACACCTAGCTGTATTCTTGCAGCCAAGATGTTTCAGCTGATCAGAGAGCCCAGATTGTCACTCCTCTCTAGCATGTGCATATTCTTCCAGGAGAACATTCCTTTGTGCAAGATGTCCTGCTGCAGATAAACATCATTTTCCCACTTATCATCTTTTTCACACTGCTGATGGTGTTTGGTAAACTAAATTTTGCTGGAGTTAAATCTCTACCGTACAGTAGAAGAGTTGGTTTGTCATATTATTGATGTTTCTTGGCAATGCTAGAGAGACTGTTGTACACATATATATGCAGTTAAAAATCTCCATAATGTTGGTTGGTGTATGCCAAACTTTAAATCAAGAGTACTTGACATACTCCTGCAAGTATGTACTTAACGGACCACTGGTGGGGAACTTTTTCAGTCTAACCCAAGAGTATTATATGGAATTCACTTAATTTGCATTGAAGAATGGACTTGCGATATGGATCCTGAGCTTTTTCAAGCCAAAGATCGAGGAAGCCATTTGACCAAGTTTTATTGCTTGGGAAAATATTATCTTCATTCTTCCAGTATTATCTTTATAGGGGCTATGGATTCCATGTCACCTGGAGCCCAGTAAGTCCATCAGACCCCTGGACCAAATTCACTCACCAATTCTGTAGGTCTAATGGGACAAATAACCCGCAGCCCAGCAGGACTTTATTCCCCTGCAAACTAAATGGTCCCTGCAACCTGGAAACACCATGTTTTCCCAACAACCCTTACCCAACAACCCTATACTCTGTAAAAATGTGACAGAACTCATGATGGTTATAATTATGTACAAAGCACCAAGTTCCGAGAAAAATATGTGGTGAATCACCATCCAGACTTGTAATGATATTTTATTAGCCTCTTCCTTGACTTCCAACGTTCTGCCTCCATAATAATTGTGGCTACAGCATATTTTATTAGCCTCTTCCACGTTCTGCCTCCATAATTATGGGTACAGCACCTTTTTTGAGCTCTTCCATTTCCCCCCGATTGAATGGTAAACCTCAGCAGCTTTTCTTCTTGATCTTTTTTTGTACCTACACAAAGTTGTCCTGCGAGATCCAACCATCTGTAAGTGCTCAGGAGGTAATCACACCCAGCACCATTGCAGCTCTTTGGGTGATTTGTCAGATGTTTTAGTGGGAGTCATCCAAACAGCTTGCCAACTCTGATAACATCATCTCACATGGGTTCCACTCCTCCCAATCAGATCACCCTGGGCCATATAGTCCATGGATGACACAGACACAGTTCTTGTACAGATACCTCTTGACTAACTCCGAAGGGTTGCGCACTATATGGTAAGGTACAAGTTGGTTAGTCAGATATCTGTATTGCCCAGATCAGCTATGCCACTTTGTGCAGCTGCAGAAAGCTGGAAGTAATAAGGCTAGAACATCTAGTCGGAGAGTACAATTTTGCAAGTTGGTATTAATTTATTCGCGTGACGCGGAACCTTTTTCATGTGACCTTAGGGCAGTGTTGCCAGTTGGTATATTTATATACCAAATTGGGTCAATTTGGTATATTTCAGAAGGGCTTGGTATATATTTTTGGGGCTTGGTATATTTTAGGCATTTGGTATATATTTGGTATTTTTCAACTTGCCTCACAAGCATACCTATAATTCTCGCTCTGCGAGACCCTTTACCTCATGAGGTGAAGTCGAAGTGTCTGGCACTCGAGACAACTTCAAGCAGAACAGTGAATTTAACTTTGTGGTTCCCTAAGAAGAAACCATGAGCTCCAAATCCAAGTGGAAAACCTACTACGAAGGTTCAAGAAAGTACCTGACTGTTTGGGAAAGGGACTTTCCTTGGGTGTCCAAAGCTTCAGATGGCTCTGACAATGCATACTGCAAGATGTGTCACAAACTTGTCAGTCCAAGGAAAGCAGCTCTTGCCCAACATGCAGCCACCCAGGAGCACAGGAACCGAGTTCAGGCAGCTGGATCAACCTCAAAAATGGCATTATATACATCAAAGGCAACTAAGGCCTCTACAGATCTGAAGCGGATTGAATTGGAACTTGCAGCTGCAGTTTGTTGTCATTGCTCCATTAACATTATTGACCATCTCAGTGAATTGATCAAGAAAAATGCCAAAGGAAATGTCATGGAAAATATTAAGCTTCATCGGACCAAATGTTCAAAGCTAATCTTAAATGTGATAGCACCTGCCCTCAAAGAGCGCTTGATACAGGACGTGCAAGGCAAGAACTTTTCTGTCTTAATAGATGAAGCAACCGACATTTCAATTGCTAAAAACATGTGCATTTGCATCAGGTACTTTTCTAGCACAACTGAAGAGATAGAAACGGCCTTTGTGGGCCTGATTTCAGTTGTCGAGGCCACTGGAGAAGTCTTGTTTCAGGCACTAAAAAACTGTCTGACAGGGATTGGATTATCTCTGACAAAGTGCATTGGCTTTGGAAGTGATGGAGCAGCCAATATGATTGGGGAAAAAAACTCTGTCTGGTCAAGAATCCATGCAGAGTCGCCACACTGTGTTCAATTCCGATGCATATGTCATTCACTGGCCTTATGTGTCCAGAAGAGTTTCGAGAAGTTGCCATCTCATCTTGGCTATCTCCTGGCAGAAATACCAACCTGGTTTTCTAAGAGCACCTTACGCCGCGAAGAGTACAAGAGACTCTTCCAAGAACTGAACAGTCAGGATGAGCAAAGGCGTCAAACTGGGTTACCCTTTCAAAGGATGTCAGCCACCCGATGGTTGGTGAGAGGTAGAGTGCTTGCTAACATTCTTGCTAACTGGGAAGAGTTGAAGGTTTACTTCTTGAGTGCATCACAGTCAGGAACACAAGAAGTCAGATACAAAGGAAGGCAGATCTTGGACATGTTGCGAGATGATGTCAACTTTCTCTTCTTCGTATTCTTGGTGCCAGTGGTGCAGGAGTTTGAGAAAGTCAATGCTTTATTTCAGTCAACTAATGCAGATCCCGAGAAGATGGTTAAGGAACTTGACTTGCACCATCGGTCACTGAAGAAGAGACTTTACGACATTCGTGGAAATGAGTTGGCTCTATCCTTGGTGGATTTTGGAGCATCCTTGCACAGTTAATTGCTACGCTGTGTGAGAGAAAATAAAGAGAGACAAGACTTTGAAGTTGCAGTGTCAAATATGAAGCTACGATGTCAAGATTTCCTCAAGGATTTGCTAACTCAGCTTGAACAAAGGCTTCCAGCAAGCACTGCCATTTTCCGAGGACTCAGTTATTTGTCTCCCAGTGTAGTTCTCTCACAAACAGCAAGGATTCCATTGTCTCAACTTCCGCTTCAACATTTGCTGACAGCAAATGTCAACCAAATTGAATCTCAATATCGAAAAGTAGTTTTGCAGATATGGAGAGAAGAACCAGTCTTTGAAGGAACATTGCCAACTGATAGTGTCAAATTTTGGGCTGGAATTCTGAGGTACAAAAATGGTCTTGATGAATATGCTTACAAGGAACTTGCGATGTATGCTTTGACTTGCCTATGCTCCCCTGTTAGCAATGCTATTGTTGAAAGAATGTTTTCTCATGTAACTTGCATCAAGACCAAGTACAGAAACAAGCTAAGTTTAAAAATGTTGGATGCTCTGATTCGGATTCGTACACACCTAATCATGCATAAAATGTGCTGCAAAGACTTTGTTGTTACTGAGAATATGTTGCAGAAGTTTAACACTGCAGAGATGTACTGTGACAGCAATGACCAAGCTGATGACCTCCCGTTTGAAGATTTTGAATAAGTGAGACAATTATTCACATAACTCCCATCACATTCACACATACATGTAGCCACCAAGTTAATGCATTGCTTATGTTGCTTCTGCATGAGATAAGAAAGTTCATCTTGATCGATAAATGTGAATTGGTATATATATATTTGGTATATACATGGGGCAAAATTGGTATATTTCTCCTGCGTTTGGTACAATTTTTAAGGCAGTTTGGTATATAGTGCCAACAGAAACCTGGCAACACTGCCTTAGGGTGTGGTGTGTACTAAACAAAACGTGCTTGATCTTTGTCTTGAGGGCTTTTCAGCCTTAGCGGTATATTGCCTGAAGAGAAAGCGAGTCCTTTGCTACCTGATTACAAAAGAAGTTAGTCTTGCAAGCTTTAGTGCCCGCTGTGGATAACAAATTTCGAGGACCAAAGAGTATAATCGAGCGTTCAGCTAAAGATCGGAGTTCTTTGATTCTTCAGAAACTTTCGATGGCGTGTCCAGCTATACTTTACTGAGCCTTGGAAGCTCCTGGACAAAAGATGACCCCACGCGCTAGCAATGGAGAAAGAAAGGCAAGCTATAAATATTTTTTATATTTGGAACGCTAGCTTAGCTAAGTTGAACTCTAGGTATGATACTGAGTTTTGTATACTGAGTTTTGTACGTGCATCCATAGGTTCTTTGTCTGTCAAGTCCCAATACAATGTCCTGCTGACCTACCATCAGGCATGAAAAGGAGAGAGCAGTGGAGCTGGAACAAGAAACCCTAATCCCTTGAACTATGAAGCAACTTGAATTTGCCACTTTCTCACAGGTATTACATATAATTTTATATGAATACAATGTACTAGTACATTGGTACATAAGAGATGGTTATATTCCAATAACAGGACTATAATTTGTTTTTGTGCCACAATAGGTCGTGGGTGCTTGCGATTCCAGCGTGGCATAGCCATATGCCACATACCTGGCAGTACCACTGGCTGTCAGATCGCTTCTGTTGCTGGTAGGTATAAGTGCAACGTCCTCGACTGGGCTTCCCAGATGTTGCAGGGTTCTTTATTGGGAAGTGGATGAAAGGAAGACTTGATAATAGAGCCACACCCACTCTGCGGCGGCTACAATAACTTCCGATTATCTCCTTGGCCAGCAGAATCCATAATTTCTTGATCGTAAGTTCACTTCCGCTTCCTGACCATCCTTTGTGCAGAATGAAGGTGTTTGTGATAGCCACATCAATCAGAAAGAAAAATATGTATTTGTAGAACTTTCTGCTTTTCACCCGACACCTATAATATCCTTTGATCTGATCACCTTTGTCCACGCCTCCCATGTATTTATTATAAGACTGTATAGCTAGGGGGCAGCTTATTTCCTCTCTGCTGCCAATGCTCTTATGCCTAGGCTAATCACTGAGGTGACACTCTTGGGGTCGCTGTTGATACATAAGCATGGCCATCTTTCGGTCCTCCCATGCATTTTTTTTGCACGCACTTTTCCACATTGTGTGGTTAGTGTGGTTAGTGACTGGCCCCTAAAAATTATTACAGGTTCATTTAATTAGTATCCCATAGTTATGGCAAATAACATGCATGAACTGATATACAACCCAAAATGTTTGTGGCATTATACTAACTTGTGTTTATCTAGTGCACATTTTACCTTTTCTTGAATTTGGCTTTCTTCAACTCCTCAGGGAAACCATGCTTGTCTTTCTTGGCAGTCCCACATCCATAAATCCCTCTCCTCTCCAAATTTCGAGTACCAAAGAGTATAATCGAATGTTCAGCTAAAGATCGGAGTTCTTTGATTCTTCAGAAACTTTCGATGGCGTGTCCTGCTACACTTGCCTGAGTCTTGGAAGCTCCTGGACAGAAGATGACGCCACACGCTAGCAATGGAGAAAGAAAGGTACGATATAAATAAATATTCGGAACGCATAGCTGCTAGCTTAGCTAAGTTGAACTCTAGGTATGATACTGAGTTTTGTACGTGCATCCATAGGTTCTTTGTCTATCAAGTCCCAATACAATGTCCTACTAACCTACCATCACCCCCATGGGTGGGCATGAAAGGGAGAGAGCAGTGGAGCTGAAACAAGAAACCCTAACCCCCTGAACTATGAAGCAACTTGAATTTGCCACTTTCTCACAGGTATTACATATCATTTTATATGAATACAATGTAGTACGTTGGTACATATGGAGAGAGAAGGTTATATTCTAATAACATGACTATAATTTGTTTTTGTGCCACAATAGGTAGCAGTCGGTGCTCGCAATTCCAGTGTGGCATAGGCATATGCCACATTCGTGGCAGTACCACTGGCTGTCCGATCTCTTCTGTTGCTGGTAGCAGTAAGTGCAACGTCCTCGACTGCGCTTCCCAGATGTTAAAGGGTTCTTTATTGGGAAGTGGAGGAAAGGAAGACTCTTGATAATGGAGCCGCACCCAGCTCTGCGTCGGCTACAATAACTTCCAATTATCTCCTTGGCTAACTGAATCCTGAACTTCTTGATCGTAAGTTCACTTCCGCTTCCTGACCATCCTTTGTGTAGAATGAAGGCGTTTGTTATGGCCACATGGATCAGAAAGTAAAATATGTATTTGTAGAACTTTCTGCTTTTCACCCTGCACCTATAATATCCTCTGATCTGATCCCCTTTGTCCACGTTTCCCATGTATTTATTGTAGGACTGTATAGCTAAGAGGCAGCTTATTTCCTCTCTGCTGCCATTGTTTGTATGCCAAATGACTGAGGTGATGCTCTTGGGGCCGCTGTTGGTGTACATAATCATGACGATTTTTCGGTCCTGCCATGCATTTGCACACACTTTTCCACATTGCGTGGTTAGTGACTGGCCCCTAAAAATGTTTAGAAGTTCATATAATGATATAATGAGATCTCATAGTTGTGGTAAATAACATGCATGAACTGATATACAACCCCAAAATGTTTGTGGCATAACACTAACTTTGTTTATCTAGTGCACATATTACCTTTTCTTGAATTTGGCTTTCTTCAGCTCCCACATCCATAAATCCCTCTCCTCTCCAAATCAACCAACAGACTATGCGAGGTCAAAAAGCTGTCAAAGTACACGTGGTGCCACTTGCCCTGTAGCTCCTCAGTTAGGTCCTTGACCACTCTTGCCCCCAAGTGGTGCTCAACTGCACCTTTCTTTTTCCCCCGTGTAAATCTCGAACTGTGTGGAAAAACCGTTTCGGGCTGATCCGAACCCACACCTTGATTCCTCTTTTGATGGGTTTCATTGGCATGTATTACTTCAGGGATGAATGACCTTGAAAGTTGATCATAGCCTCATCAATTGCAATCTCGCAGTTCGGCATGTATATTGATGAAAATTTGTGTTGAAAATGACTGGCAAGAGGTCGGATTTTCCCCAGCCTGTCATAATTTTCACTGCCCCTTGGGGAAAGTGTACAATTGTCTACAAAATGTAGAAATCTTGTAATTGTCCTGTACCTATCCCTGCATATTCTTTGGGATATAGGTTTATAGTTGTGGATGGGGTCCCTCTTCCAATAGTCGTCTGATGGTTAATTCCCATTAGAATGCTGAAGTCTATGAATGCTCGAATGTCATCCTCTGTAATTTCTTTCCAAGAAACATAGGCTTCAGTACCCATGACTTCTTCAGCATACTTGTTTGTCTGATCTACTATCTCTTCCACTATGTTAGGCGTTAAAAAAAGTTCAAATACCTTCAATGGTGATTCCGGTATAGGAACTGTAGGTCCTAAGGAATATGTGAATGGATAAATTGTAGGGGTCACTAGGTTTGGTGACCAAACTGGAGGCAATGTCTGTGTGGAAGAGACGGTGTATGGCAAGGCTGAGGAGGTGGCAGTGGAAGCAATGAAAGAGGGTGATGGTTGGATTTGTTGTTGCGTCTGTATAATGTTGAGTTGGGGCTGGTGTGTGTAAGTAGGTGTGGTTGATTCTGATGTAGGTCGAGGCAGGAGTGTGGAAGTCATTGTGGCCAATAATGATGTGGGTTGAGGCTGTCAATACCGATGTGGTTTGAGGCTGGGGTGTGGTTGATACTGATGTGGTTTGAGGCTGGGGTGTAGGCCTGTCCACATTATTCTAATTTTTTCACCTATTAATCTATTCACAATTTTTCACCTATATTATTCTCAGAAAGTCACCTATTATTCTCAAGTATTCTTTTTAAAAATTAACGGTTATTATATTGCAACATAAGGGATATTTCTATATAATCCTCCAATGAACCTCCAATGAACTATATTGTTGATGGTTGAAGGAGTTTTGTAGCAAAGAAAATACTCGTTCAGAGGCTGCTGAACTTGGCTGCACCAGTAGAACATCCTTTAGAGCAGAAAACCAATAAGGTAAGTCTTGTTCGTGTCTTTTCCACCACTCAAGAATGTTGACATTAGGATCTAAATCTTCCACTGCTGTCATATATTTGTGGAGTTCTGCTTTGAGGTTTGCTAAAGCTGTTGGATTGTTCAGGAAAGGAAAAGATACAAGTTTGTCCACTGTAGTGCTGTCAATTTGCATTTCTCTCATCTTGACAGGTGAAAACATTCTAGCTGCCTTGAAAAATTTGACTATTGCATTGAGGTCACCGTCATTTCTCTTGAAGTAATCGAACCCAGGCTGTACACACGATGCTGCATATGCAGTGAACTGATTTTCAATAGCTAGAATGCCATTGGAGCACTGCTTAGCAATAGCAATTGAATTAGGGAAGTGCGGTACTGCTATTACATTGTATAGCTTATGTACCTCTTCATAAGCATGTAGAGCCAGTGTACCATCCCCTTCCAAGTTATACGTTGCTTTTACAAACGGTTCTCCAGCATCGATGACACTTGCTAATTCTACTTTCAGTTGCACATTCTTTGCTGGATCCTCCAAAACTTGTTTCAGTTTGCCTATTGTTGCAGGAGCGAGGTTTTTACAAACCGGTCAACATCAGGAAACCCTTCAAAGATTTTCTTCGTGACCTCCCACCGACTCCACCACCTTGTTTCTGAATATGTAGGCACATGTCTTCCACAAAATGTCTTCCAAGCCAGCCGTGCTTTAGGGCTTTTAGAAAAAAGGGCTACCCAGTGCTTAGTGAAGCTATCCAGAACAGGAATTTGAAACTTTTCCCCCACATGATCTATAGTGTGGGAGAAACAACCCACATCTAATATTGTGGGGTATATGAGATTTAAGGTTCTTGCCACAGAATTGACGGATGCTCTATCTCTCATTCCTGCAACCAAACAGCAACACCAAAGGAAGTAGACAAGGTGCAGATCAATACACGTGCCAGTTCTTCTCCAGTCATGCTCTTCTTTAAAAGCTTAATGCATGCTAACCTTTGCTTGATCTGGAAATCGTCGATATATCTTACGATCACTGCTAGAGCTTCTTCAACGTGTGTCGTTCCATCAAAGATCACTGAGAGATGTTTTCCTGGTATCTCCTTCTTTATTTGAGCTATTTCTTCATGGTGAATGAAAGGGATGATTTCACTTAAATGCTGCCGACCAGTAATACTGAATGCATGTTCCTCAAGAAGATTACGGGAAAAATCGACCTTTGATAATGGGACACCAGATTTGAGGAATGACATAACAACATTCACAAGGTAGACACGAACGCTTTCATCTAGGGTTTCACCTTTAGGCTGACATACACTGTCATAGCCTTGTAGTGCTTCAGCAATGTCCTTCTGAACAGCTTCACGTTTTTGCAACTTGATCTTACAAGATCTGTGCTTCTGGAAATTAATGTGAAGATTGATAATACTCTTTTTCAGAGACATTTGTTCACGACAGGCAGAGCAAAATAGCTTCCCACAAGAAATGGTAAGGTACTCGGTTTTGAATTCCATCACTCTCTCTCTCTCGAAGTTACAGATTTTGGTTCATAAGAAGTGCTTGCTTGAGACGTATGTCGCTTCTTCCCAATAGGTGGATTACTGCTTACTTTTCTTTTTCTAGCAAGATCCGATGGAGCTGGAGAGCGAAGCACATCCAGTAGGGATCTCAATCTCAATTCTTCAGAATCAGGTTCAATGGTGGATTTTGATTCTAAACAACTATACTGCTACTGCTACTGCTAGACTCACAACTAGGCTGCTCAGGAAAAACTGGGTCTTGGCAAACTGCTAAGTCCAAATCAACCATGCTTGCTAAACCTCAATATTCCAAATAAAGCGCATCAGGATGTAGTAGTGGTTAGCAGGAATTCCATTAATTATCAGAAAAACCACTAATTCTGAGAAAAGCCACCCATTATTCATTATTCCCACTATTCTCACCCCAGCCTATAATTCTCAAAATTATTCTAGAATAATGTGGACAGGCCTACTGGGCTGTGGTCGATACTGAAGTAGATATAGAAGTGCATGTTGTCGGTAGCGATAGTGGTAAAAGGTGGCAGGTAGCAGTAGTGTTTGCAGAGTCTGATGTGGAAGCAACCAAGGAGTCTTTTACTGAGATGGGTGTTTACTGAGATGGGTGTGGTAAAAGCGGCATTCAAATGTACTTGGGTCGATGGGTTGGGTAAAGGTGTCATGTGTAATGCAGCAGGTATCGCGAAGGAATGAGCATCTTCCTCTTCCATTATTATATTATAATATATATATATATATTTTATATATATATTTTATTATATTATTCAACATTTGTTCACTAAAATTTCCTTACCTTCCTGTAGGCCTTCAAATTCCTCATCACTTCCATCTGCAAATGGCTCATCCAAGTCCCCATCTCCATCCAATGCCTCCTCCCTCCTCCAAAAGAGAAACATTGTCTTTTTACCATTATAGTTATCCTATTTTTAATATGTATAAGTCACAATTGTTTTCAAGTTTTCTAAAAAAATTGTTATAGTAAGTGCTATAATAATAAAGGCACTATCATGAACTTACAGTGTTATAGAGCGGTATCGCAGCAAGCCGATCGGGCGGATAAAAGGGCTGCTTGGTATATATGACGCCAATTGCCGTTCAGAGCAGTACGGGCGTGACGCCAATTGGCTTGTTGACAAGGCTATTGTAATTTAATCATTGCTGGGAACACATAAGATTTAGAATGAAGACTCCACTCCACCTTGTGAGTCAGCTATTTTGCCTTTGTTTCATCCTCTTCCAGCATCATCATAAAATCATCAAAATAAAAAATTAGCCAATGGAATCTGTTGCCATCCTCATGGTAAATATATATATATAATTATATAGTAGTAATAGAAAAGTACTGGGATGGCTAGTCCTACTATAGTTTCATGCATATATATATATGTCGGGGGAAAGAGACCTGGCCAATTTCGACCAGCCACTGGTAGCAGCAAGACCAACGTACTTTTCAACCTCTTGATGCTCTGGTTGGATATATACAGCGAATTGATGATCTATAAAACATCAAGATTCCTGGGGAAATACACCGTGCAATTGATTTCTATATGGAATTTACCTCTTCAGGATCACACATCTTTAGTTACAACACTTTGAGGATAAGGCACCTTTCTGGTCACTAACACTCCAAGGAAGAAGTTGTAAGGAAGGTGCAGTAATTCACACAACCAGAAACGGATTTGAAATTTATAACTTATAACTATGGAAATAAGGAGCTTTAAGCATACGTCATCGACCAAGATACCATGCTTGGTGGGGTGTCTGAAGAGATACCTATCAATCTCCTTCCTTTCTTCAAGATGGCTTATGTTTTGCAATTGAGGAAGAAGCTCCATTGGCTCAATTGAGGCTTCAGCATAAATCTCCCTGCAATGAGCTTCTTTCCACACTTTGCAATTCAGTTACTTTCTAGCTCTCGTGAACTAGCTAATTCCTCCTCTCTTGAGATCCCAATACTCTCTTTTGGATAAGATGAATTAAGATTCAACAAGATAGACTCACACAAAAACTGGCTCACTAACTCTCACAGAACTCTGCCATTTGCAATTAACACCTTAACTGTCATGCCACATCACTCATTGATAACTAACACAGACTTAACACATAGTATTTAGTGTTCCTAGCTTTGCCTCTAGGCTAGCTCGGTTATTAAGTTAGTCAGGAAAGTTAGTCAGGAAGTAGTTCGGTCTTAATGTAGCAATTCCTGCCACTCCCATTTCTCCGAATCGACCTGATGGGAGATAGAATATAGATCAGCTAGCTATACTTATATCTGGAGTTCAGCCTCTTAAAGAGCATATTTTATAATGTACATACATATATATATATACACACACACACATGTATATATATATATACACATAGGCATAGGAACAAGTGCAGCTGTGTACTGCTCGCTGCACCAATAAATAGAGTGAGAAAGGGAGAGAGGGGGGGCGTAAAAAAGACTAACCGCACAAATGTGCAACTGCAGTAATAATTCTTCAGCCTGGAAGACTATATAGCTTGCTGTCAATTATCATGGCTAGTAGCTACATCAGAAGAGAATATCTCGGGTCTTCACCAGCCAAGAAATATGTTATCTTTTTGTAGCAAGGGGAAAAAAGAAGCTTCAAACCTGCATGATTTGAGGAGTGGTCGTGGTTGGACTACCAAGAACACCAAACTCTGTGCTTTGTTTCTACTGTTTTCAGGAAGACAAAAAGAATTTGCTACCAACTGGTTTACATAGTTAAAGAGAGTAAGCTTACATAAGTCAAGATTATCCTAAATTGAATTTCAAAGGACAAAATGTTTTTTAGTTATATAGCTATGTTGGATAAAAAGAAGGGAACAAGATGGTGTCCATTTTGACCACAATAACCTAGATGTATAATATTGGTTTGCATCATTTGATAGTTGGCATTGGTTACAGTCTTGTTGCAACCTCCAGCAAAGAGCAAAGAAGCTTTGAAGCTTTTTCAGTATTGCCAGAAGGAACCAATCCACTCAGGTTCTGGAAATCACATGCTGGTAAGTATCCATCTTTATCTAAAGTGCTCCAAGTTTTCTTGGTATCCCTGCATCCTCTGCTCCTCTGAAGAGACTTATCATCATGGGGATAAAATCGTTCTCCCAGAAACATGTCTCCAAACTGATAACATTATTCAGCTTCTGAAGTTCCTCGGATGTAATATTTTGTTGATGTTGCTATACTTCATATATTGTGATATATGTTAGTTACTGTTCTTTATGATGATGCAGTAGTACATACAAAGTATTTCTATTTGTATTTAAATACTTTGCAATGTATTTGACCCCACATCTGTTGGAGGTCTTTTCATGATGGCTGTGTCCAACTCACCTGGATGGTCTAATGAACCTGATGTAGAAAGTCTTGTTCATCAAGTATGGATAAATGCTGATGAGCCTGGCCTTTCCAGTGAATCTCATTTGGCTGTTGATTGACAAGTCAAACCTAACTGCTCCTTCAACCAGGCAGAGGGGATGTGGCGGGTTCTGAAGAACTTGCTGATGTCAATGATGTGTTTCATGACAGAGAATGGCACTATATCTAGTCGGAGTAAGTTGAGGACATGAGAGAAACACCTTCAAACACCAATATGTGATGAGATTATTGTACCTCTTTTCTCTCCTTTTCTATATTTTTGTCACTGTCAAAAGGACCATAATATTATAAGACAGACATAGATTACCTCAGCATTGAACTTAAAGTTCTTAAACATGAACTTAGGTGCCTCAGCAGTATTGTACCTTTTTCCTTGCTGACTGCTGATGTAGAATGATTGGGTGATTCTGGATGGTAGTCCTGCTTCAAGGTGACTGTCTCTACTGCCATGACAGCCTGACATTTGTCATGGTGTTTGTTCAGCCACTTGTTGCTGATGGCATCTCTAGTAGGTGACTTGTACCTGGTTATATATAGACTGGCATCATGGTCTTGAAGATTAAATGCTCCACAGTAACCTTTTCATCAGGTCATCTTTGGTAACCACTGGAGTCCAGAACACATGCTTGGCTGTTGATATTCTGAAGCAGCTGGGCACATTGGTGACGATTGGAGCTGACTTCCACGATTATAATCCGATCAAAATGAAGTGCAAGAAACTCTGCACACTGTTGCTGAGGTCCCCTGGTTCTGGTCTGCTAGATGCACTTGTCATAATGTGTCTTCATCTTGGCAATGCAGTTGTCCTGCATTGTCAAACAGAGCAAAAATACCAGTAACTTTTGAACGATCCACAAGGTTAGTGATAGGATACAGAGCTCTACCATATTTTATCCTGTTACAAGTAAAACTGAGCACTATTATTGCTGTAAGTAGCAGTGAGATTGATGATCAAAATCATACCAACAACTAATTTCAAAGGACTTGGCTCAACTTCAAAGAGATTCAGACTTCTGGTTGGTGTTCACCTATAAAATATTCCTTTTCATAGCTCTTCAATGGATACACCTGATCCCCAATCAAACGAGTACTTAAAAAAAAGAAGGTGTAGAAACATTTTTAAACATTTATTCTATGCACAGAGGTTAGTTTTAGACATTTCTACAGGAATGAAGGAAGTGTAACTGCAATTTTAATCACCATGTGGTTAAAACCTACACAACAGCTTTACCCGGTCTTCAACGAAAAACATCACACGATCAAGCCTCATTGCATCATTGACCATCGTCTCACTATCATGCCTTTTTACTGCAATCGAGAAATGGAGTAGTTGTTGATATGCATTGAAAATTTGTATTCTCACTGTTGTACTCAAGTTTTTATGATTATGTGCAAGTTATATGAATGGGAAAAGAGGTATATAGAAACACAGATACTTGCAAGTTGAATTTCAAGGGTTTTTTTTTTTGCACTCTGGTGTAGAACCTTAGCAAAGGATTCAAGGCATGCTGAAAGTTTTTTGGATCTAATACTGGCTAAAACCACCATTTAGACAGCTAGGAAGTCAATGTGAGTTTTAGCTGAGATGTGAGCATTTTGGCAATTAAATCATGGTAGAGACCCTTGGGCACTCTATACTAACTGCTATGGCCACTCTATTGTGGAGTGCACACTGAAAACCTTATCTTCTTGTGACTGAGAAAAAGTGATTATCAGTGCCTATGCTTGACTATTTTGCAAATAATGAAAACACTTGACCTGTAGACTGTTGCCACAGATCCAGACTTTCCAATCAGGAGCCACAATTGCAGCTAGTCGGCTGCAGGTAACATTGGCATGGTTATACCTATTACCTATGCAACATTTTTAGTATTGAAAGAGAGCATACAGAGAGGTCTATATTTTGAAATATCAAGTTCGTAGTTAAGTAACTCAAAATCTACAGAGCTCCAAAGTTGAACTGCAAGGTTTTGTTAGTGTTTGTACTTTGTGATTTCTCCCCTCCCCTCCTTCATATGATGTCGACTTATAAAATAAGTTTAAATAATAAAAAATATAGCCGGTACTGTTCAAGCAATAGCTATTACGATACTCAAGACTTTATACTGGACTGCTAAAAACATTTTTTGTGGTTTTTACTACTTTCACATTCCAACCTGCAGTTCCTAAACAAAACAAGCATTTTGAATGGGCTACATTTTGGCATATAAATCAGAACTATATAGCACAAATGTGTGCAAAGAATAAAACACATGATTAGGTCACACCCAGTCAGACTCACCCCTCCCCCCCCCTCCCCCCCCACCCCCCAACAACAAATCAATCTAATATCGTTTAGTGGGAATGATAATTATTTAGTGCTACATGTATTATTATTTGTCCCCTGCTGACTTTGTCTTGCACCTCCTGTACTTGTCACTGCATTCATTAATTATTTTCCTTCCTTCTTACTAACATGTTTTACACGGGCATCAATCCTTATAGCATATATTTTTTAATGGGTAACGTCTATGAACAGTCTGCAATATGTTCTTGAATCCATCAATGTGGTGTTTTGCTTCTTCTCCCTCCACACAAACTCATCCAGGTATGAGGGAGCTGGTGGAGATGAACTCCTCTCACCTTCTCAAATTTGTGCTTTATCTGTATTATACATTTATCGATTGCCTATATACCATTCTAAAGTACAAAATGTACCCTATTCTAATATCTGTGTCTAGACCCATTACAGGTCCATGAACTCAACAGAGTTATTTACTGTCTGGTGCGATGTGAATCTAGGTACAGCTGCCATTGTCCGATAAGCTTCCCATTGGATCAAAATGTATTATAGTCCCATAGGGAACATATGCTTTGAATAATCATTTCTAAGGTAGTCAAAGGTTTCTTCGGAACTTTGAAATCTAACAGGAGCTATGCAACTCAGCGCAGTGGAAACTGAAGGCATACTTCAGCCAAGACCGGCAAAAACTGTGAAACTATAGAATAACTCGGAACTGTTTTAACATCTTAAGATAGAGTATGCTTTAAATAGAAAAATAATTACAATGATCTTCTCAATCAACTTGAGCTTCACACTCTCGACATTTCAACTAGATACTCTAGCCTTAAAATTGAAGTTGATTATTGAGAAGGTCATTGTTACGTCAACTGAGAGTTCGTTGAGAGAATAATAATACATTTTCCATTGTTTGCAAACTTAAATTATGCGCACTTATTTTTCAACCCTTGAAGTCCTATATTGGTATTGATCCTCACAGTTTTGGCTGGTCTTGGCTAAAGCATGGCTTCTGCTTCCACTACAATGCTCCTTCATGCATTTTTCAAAATCTGGAGTTGTATATAGCCTTTATGCAGCTGTTGCTGTATACATAAGCTGGATATGGTCTTATTAGAGTAAATAGTCATTGTTTTTGTTACACTACCAATATAACCCAGCTGCTATGACCATTTAGGGTGAGTGAATCATTGTTTAGTTTCACTTTCATTACAACCCAACTCTTTACTGATGATTGGCCTGACCAATCAAAAGTATTTCCAAAGCTCATTGTACTTATACCCAAGGAAACCAAGTTGGTACCCAAGGGCTACTCAGAATACAAATAACTTTGTGCAAAAGTGTTATCTACCTGGTATATTATATACATTAAGATTTACTACCAAGCCTATATGAAATGTGTGGTGATCAAATTAGACTCCGATCTCATTAGTATTAGTGGTTAGCTAGGAAGTGACCCTAATTATCCATTTAGTGTTAAGTAAATATTTACTGTACTTTGTATAGTGAGTGCTTTGATGTAAACTGGACTGATAATAAATTTCTCTTTGTTAGTTATTTTCCTGTCACATGCTTCTAGAATGTTCTTACTGTTCAGATTTGTATAAATAGCTTCGTCAGTTAAATTGTATTAGAGTTCGATTACATTACAAATTAAAGTATTAACCTAAGATATCACAAATTGGCGACGAGTGCTGTGAATAATGGCTACACCTACCCAACTTGGAACTCCCAAAGAATTTTACTCTGAATCTGAGCCTATCAAGACCTACCTTGA
Source organism: Cladorhizidae sp. MBARI D1340-BT2 (assembly GCA_028752905.1). NCBI lineage: Eukaryota > Metazoa > Porifera > Demospongiae > Poecilosclerida > Cladorhizidae > Cladorhizidae sp. MBARI D1340-BT2. The sequence goes on along the minus strand of JAQNBH010000016.1, from coordinate 44,793,856 downwards.
ATGGGTACAGTTGTTCTTCAATGCAAACTCTATCCCGAAAGCAAGCAGGTGCCTATCCTAGTCAGTTCAATAGGATCACCAACATACTCTCATTATTAATTTTTTCGCTCCAGATCTTCCTCAAACAAAAAGTTTGGCCAATATCACGACAGTGTTACAAAAGCACTATGAGCTGAAGCGGACTGTAATCGCCAAACGATTTCATTTCCACAGAAGAGACCAAGCTGTGGGAGAATCTATAGCAAGCTATGATGCAACTCTGCGGAGTTAGCAATTTCCAAAATTATCTTGAAGATGCCCTATGGGATCGATTTGTGTGTGGACTTCGCAACAAGGCTATGCAACACCGGTTGCTGGCAGAGACAAACGCCATGGAATTGGCACAGAGTATGGGGCCACAGACAGAAATACTCGCTCTTTCAAAGGAACAGAACCGTCTCTATGGAACCGTTCAAAGCCATTGTACCCATGTCCAAGATGCGGAATAACAAATCATACTGCAAGCAAGTGCAGTTTCAAAGAAGCAGACTGCTATGCATGTGACAAGAAGGGTCACATTGCCACCGCTTTTAAGTCTAAACCTAAGGCTAGCCAGGCTAGACCACAACATCAGGGCAAGCCTTTTACAGGTCGAAGCAAGACTAGGCCACATAATACTCACCTAGTCGATGGAGACAAGAACAATGAGGCATCTACTGACTCAGACAGTGACGAATTTCACCTCCATAAGCTGCAGGGATCTTTCTCAATAAGTTTCTGAAAAAATAAGGTAAAGCAATACAATAGCTGTCTTACTAACCAGTCCACTTCGATGACAAGGTAAGAACCACCGCTTGCCACCAGATGTTAGAGTCTTCAACCACAAGAGACCTAACAAATATATACCAACTTGCCACCAGAGTCTCCTTCTAGCTAAACCCCAAGCTTGACAAAAGAGTTTTACATCTTAAGTAGCCTTTAATTAAGGTTGACAGTTGCATTTTTGGGGGGAGAGTGACCCACATGTATTTCCCCCCTTTTTTCGTCTCGTGGTTACCTCCATAGATTCCATAAACTTCATGGTATGGACTTGATATATAGCTCAAAAGATAGGTCTCTCTTTGTGCTCTCTGTTGATACTAAAATATTTTTCATAAGTATAACTATAGCCAAGTTACGAGAGCTACAAGTGGAGGGAACCTGAATGCCTGAATTGGCCGCATATATTATATGCCAAGTGCTAGAGAGTTGAAATTAGCACCAGTGGCTAGGGAAGCTCTACTCTATTCAATGAGTGTTTTCATTAGGTGCTAAAATGTAAGTACATGGTCAAGCGCGCGGGTGGAAAATGAATTTCGGTTAATAATCCATAAAACTCATTTTCCACCCACGCGCAGACCACGTACTTACGTTTTGGTGCCTAATGAAAACACTCATTGAATAGAGTAGCTTCCTCTAGCCACTGGTGTTAATTTCAAATCTTTAGCACTTGGCAATCTGGAGATATTTATGCGGCCAATTCAGGCATTCAGGTTTTGAAGTTCCCTCCACTTGTAGCTCCCGTAACTTGGCTATAGTTATACTTATGAAAAATATTTTAGTATCAAAAGAGATCGCAAAGAGAGACCTATATTTTGAGCTAATATCAAGTCCATACCATGAAGTTTACAGAATTGACGGAGCTATTAAGTGGTAACCACACGTTAAAAAAAAATGCAACTGTCCTCCCCCCCCCTCCCTTAAAACAACAGTCGAGTAGCAGAATACGAAGATAGGATGAAACTGACTAAGACTGGAACAATAATCGTTAAACCAGTGAAAGACTCTGAAGAGAACAGGACCCCAAAACTGCTGCTGTGTCACTGCACTGCATAGCAACAGAGGGCCTCTGCAGCAAGAAATGTTGCGTTCTCCAGTCTCCTCCCAAATTCTGTGACGTAGCACAGCACAAAAAAGAGCGTGCCTCGGGACCAAAAACTCTCGAAGCCTACTGGCGCAAAATGATGTGTGGCCGAGATATTCAAATATTTCACTTTTTTGACCTCTCAGCTACCACCCCAGGATCTCCTGAAATAAAGCTGGCATAAGGATGGGGCAAAAGTGTCAGCATCCCAGACCTGTACATGACCATACCTGTTCTGCTTCTGGAACCAGTAGTCAGAAATATATGCAAGAGATCCTTCAGGTGATAGTCTATAGAGTATAACTTTTCTGTACAAGTGCACTCAATAAAACTTTGTGCATGTCAGGTATTGCTGCTGCCAGCACACTTCCTCTTCTGAGTCTCTTAGGTCCTGTGAGAATATCACCACTTCTGCATCTATGTTGTTGTTTTCAAAGGATGGCACTTATGGAAAATATAATTTATCTAAGTTGTTTCTAACTAGTATATACAGTTAGTATACTTCACCTTAGACTTATACCTCTTCAAGTGGGTATATTGAAGATGCTGAAACTTATGTTGGCAAGTAATTCAGTATCAAGTGATATTGGTTCCCGGGAGCACATGCTCTCACATGGTAGCCAAGTGCAGTGCTTTTCTGACCAAACTCTACTTCTACCATCTATGTCAGTGATATCTATAATTAAACTCTGACACATAAAAAAAAAAGAGGCTTATTATAGAAATTATCACCCACTAACTGTACTGTGGCATTAATTTATGCTATCATGTCTCTTATTTGTATAGTTTTCACGTCATCATTGATTCAACCAAGATTGTTTCATTTCCTGAGGTTGTGACCTAAATGGACCTCTACTATTGTATTGCATATATGGCTATATAACAATGTTAATCTTCACCTTTGGATGATATCCCTGAGTTACAAGAGAGAATGGCAAAAGAGATCACCGAAAGACCATTCTTTTGAACAAGCTGATGGCAATTTTCATTAGTGTGTGACTCCAATTTCTATATTTGTGCATAAATGTAGCACATGAGATTTGTAAAAATATATGCATGAGGTCATGGGGGGTAAAGGAGGTTGCACGATGAGATTTTTTAACCTACTATGCTCATAAAATTGGTGAAAAGTATTGTGAAAGACAAAAGTTCATGTGGTGAACGTTAAGTTAATTTTAACCATTATTATTCTGCCCCATGACCCATGATAAGCTATAAATTACCTAGTAGCTATGTGGTAGAATATTTTTTAGCTGATGGATAGCTACTCGATCTACTGCTCCTGCACTTTTCAATAAGGTTTTAACCTTCCTCTTTCTTCCAAATTTACTGGCAAGTGGTGGTTTCAGCTTACTCAAAAGAGGTACAGCTGGTTGCTCTGACTCCACACTAATGTCTTCTTCTGTCACTTGAGCAATTGTTACAGTTCCAATAGTAAGCACCTTGTTTCCAGCTGACACATTGGGGGTGGGGCTGGAACCAAGAACTGGAATCGAGGTGCCTAACGTTGGAACTGAGACTTAAGTGCTCTAATTTGGAATTCGAATGTCCTCTTACAAATACAGGGAGGATTGTCAGTTCCAATAGTTGGCACCTCGTTTCCTGCTCACACATTTTGGGGTTGGGACTGTAGCAAAAGAACTGGAATCGAGGTGCCTTATGTTGGAACTGTGACATAGGTGCTCAATATTGGAATTGGAATGTCCTCTTATGGATGCAGGGACCATTGTCATAGTTCCAATAGTAGGCACCTCGTTTCTAGCTGACCCATTTGAGGGGTGGGGCTTGAGCCAAGAACTGGAATCGAGGTGCCTTAAGTTGGAACTGTGCCATAGGTGCTCTATATTGGAAAAGAGATGTCCTCGTATAGACATAGGGACCATTGTCACAGATTCAATAGCAGGCACCTGGTTTCCAGCTGATTCTTGGGAGGTGGTGCTATACTTGATCATCTTTGGTGCTATACTAAGTCTTGATCATCTTTGGAATCACTTCATGACTAACTTCAACCCATGCATCACTTGTACCTACCACTCAGTATGCCCTTGTCCTAACCATCACCCACTCTCATTCTCTGTCCCCTCTGATTAGCACTCTATCCACTTTAGTTACTTTAGTTACACCAGCTGCACTACAGGATAGTGTCTGTCTGTCAACAGTTCATACACCACCATTGCCCACTCATATGTACATGTCACAATTGTTGTAAAGCCTATTATTATTATTATTATTATTATATTATACTCATTATCAGATCTGACTGCACTGGACACTTCCAATAACTAGATTGCTAATGCTAGAAATAGAAGGATCAGACTGCAGAGCCATATTGGAATTAGCAAAGCATGCACATATTATACACAGCTGCCAATCCTGTCAGCTGATTAATTATAGAACAGCTGTAAAAGCCCATAGTGTTATACAGTGTAAAGTATGTTCGTGCTGTACAGGTGTCATGGGGGGGAAATGCATGGTCTTCTCTTGATTTTTATACAACGATCTGTTGTCCTAGTCGGGTCTGTATTTTTACGAAGCTCAGCCGGCAGGATGCTAATTCCCTGAGAGAATGACAAATCCATTAGGCATTTTGCTTGGGAATGCAAAACACCCTGTGATACTGGCAGCAGCACGAAGACTGACTTGGCTGCGCTGCGCAAGTGTGAACGGGCAGCACGGTGATGCAGATAGTAGCACAAGCCAGCTTGAAATATGTCACAATAACCCCCCCCCCCCCCCCCCCGCACGCTCCATCTCTCCCACTTTTTTTAATTTAAACACAGCAGATGGCAACGGGCATGACCGATAGGAAAGGTTATGACATATTTACGGATATCCTAGAAGGCGGAACAAATGGGGGGGGGGCATTGCGAAGATGAGGAGTCACTCTCAAAGCGAACTGACCAATGAAATTGCTCCATTCGGAATAGCACAGAGTATAAGAACTCGTTATGAGTGGATACAGAATATTGTCGCTGTTTAATGAAAAAATGAAGCTGGTGTCGGTCGGTCACTGTCTCGCGCTGGTTCTGGCTATTGTTCTACCTGGGTTGGTGAGCACTCAAAGTAAGACAGAAAATAACTACTAGGCTATGTAGCTAGCTAGCAGGACTTTGCAAACTTTGTTTAAGCCATTATCACGTGCTAGGTTATGCAGTTTTGCTTTATAAGATGCTCCATTTCGAGTGCAAATGTAATATTGCAATGTATTATAATGATAATGCATGATGTTATGGCTTTTCTTACCTTGTTTTAGTTGCTAGGCTTTAGCACAGTTTTGCTAAGATGCTCGATTTTAGTGCAAATGTAGTGTTCTGCTGGTATATAATGCATGATGTCTTTAGAATTTTTGTGCCCAATTAATAAAATGTAAAATGGAATTTCAAATCAAGTTTTACCGATATTGAAAGTGTGAATGGAGGTAAGCATCGGGAAAAATCACTAGGCAAAAAAAAATTCTTCTTGAGATGTGTAACTATTTCTACTTGGGTTGCCATAGGAGAGACCAATTTTTTAAAATTAATTTGCTATGACACATGCTTCTAATTGAAGTTGCAGGCTACTTAAGTCAGCATGAACTCTGTCGTAGGAAATCTGCCTGGTAGGGTATTGAGCTTATATAGCTACATATATTTTAAAGTCCTGAGTTGAAAGTAGCCGATCAAAAATCATGGTGGTGAAGTATCGATCTACTGAACTGTAACAAAGTTTTAAATTAGCTATTTATCCCCACTACAGTTTCAAAGCATGTCTATATACTCGAGTAGAAGAGAAGGCTTTGTACCTATCCAAGTGGACTAGCCCACCACATAGCATCTTTACCAAGTAAAGGAGCTGCCAACATTTTGACATATCTCACAAATTGTATGTTTCCTTTAAAATTTAGCTGTACTGGATTAACTTGTCCAAAAATAAAGGAAACAAGAATATATCCAGACAATTCAATTTAACTTTTTACGCCTGAGTTAAACCCAGGTACATATTTTGAATCAAGAAATATATTAGGTATTCCAAGACATGAAAGATTTGGTTTTATGAATTTTCATATGTACTTGTATTATGTGGCTATGCTTGTGTCTGCTATTTAAAATGTCGATCAAACAGAGCACTCCAGTACTATCTACTCCACACAACCTAATGCTTGGCTCAACATAAGTATGTATCTGACCTGACATACCTGCTACAACCCCAAAAAACCATCAACAAAGTTCACTCAAAGCATAAATTGTAATATTAGGGACTAAACCTATAGTTATACAATTTATATGTATATCTATTTTCGGCTTGCATACACAAGATATATTTGGCAATGTATGAAATACTCATAGGTTTGTTGCAACTTCCATAGCTAAGGATGTGTTTGTATATTACTTGTGCAATCCTGTGGATCACATGTCATAGTGCAGCAGGACTGCATACTCCACTGAACTAAGCCCTTGAAGGGAGATATATATATATCATAATTGTAAATTATGCATGTGGTGCTCCAGACATACTTCTTCCAACTCTTGCATGCATCCTGTATGTTTACTTCTCTTAAATGTTCATTCACATCTACTTGTGATAAATAACTTGCCCATTGAGGTCCAAATATCAGACAAAATAGGCAATAAATATAATATACATTCATACATACTGGTACATTCCTATTTTAGATCTCTTTCAGTCACATCAAAGTTCGTATTTTATATTACTCTATGTGTCTTCTAAACCAAGGTTATCTTCATCCAAGCTTTGTGACTGAATCTCACTAATCCTTGTGGAATTACTAGAAGTAGTGTATAGTACTATTCCTTGTCACCATTGTCACTTCTGGTGTCTTGCAGTCTGTTGAACCTCTATTAGGATGATTGAGGTTGTAAGTGATTCCTTTACACAACATTACTTGTGGGAACACTACCGAAAACTTGCCATACCTCCATGAAGCTAGGGTATATTTATTATGTGGTTACTTAAAGTAAGTATGAGGTCAGATCATTCTAGTCAGGTAAAGTACTTGGTCAGGACTTTCTCAGTTTGCAACATGGCGAACATAATTATGGGTCTGTATATTGTCAATAACTTGACCTTGATTCCACTTCCACAAAGAACTACTTGGTCATTACAATGTATAGCAACACAAAAGTCAAACGTAGATACAATAACTTTCTCTGTAATCAATCACTAACTTGGATACATGCTTCAGCCATCATCTATTCCTGGTGAAGGCTAAAGGATCTAATTCGTGATGAAGGCTAGAAATCTAGCCAAAATGTTGAGTAAATTTACTCGAGTGAGGTTCCTTAGCTTCTAGCTGAAACATCAAGTGAGTATATTTAACATGAAATTATTGCATCTACATATCTGTTGGTAGACCTTCCCTAAATGTAGTCTATGTGATACTGTGATACAATCAGCTATTTCTGTGCAATGCCTCCCTCTCCAGTCTGTCCTAATAACTAGGTGAATACAACTTGTTGAACTCACTGTCCTCTAAGCTATGGCAATTACCAGAATATACCATTATCCTGTATTCTATTGTGTTTCTTTGGGTGTGCATGTCCTGCTGGTATGATTAAGAAGGGGAAGGATGTTTAGCTCCATCAGACTGACCCTGTAAGAATATACCTGTAAACTTAGATTGCTAACACCGGGCTGGAACCTATCCCATTTGAAATAAATTTTTTCAATGGGTTAGATATCTATTTATTATATTAGAGAGCCATTCTCTGTCATGTCAAGTAAAGAAGCTGCTTGCATTTTGATATATTGAACCACTAGATGATGTAGTGTATAATATATATGCCAAACGGTTCTAAGATATCTTATAGCAGTGCTAAATTCTTATATTATATGCCTACAGAATATGAAGGCCATAGACTTTCGGTAACAAAGGGGGAAATATTAAACTCCATTGACTATTTAAAATTCGAGCAACTTTTTCAAAGCAGTCAAGATGTCAGGTCAACTAACATTTGAGGATGAACTATCTTGGGTTTTGGATGATTGAACTCCCCAAGGGTGCAATCAGAATGAAAATAGTGATGGCATCTCCTCTTACCTTGGCCAGACCAGTGTTCAGCTTGCACAGTGGTCACGCCTTACTTACTTTTGGACAAACCTACAACTCTCACAATTTGGATGGAGATGAGATTACCAGCTATGAAGATGGCATTGACAATTAGTTTAGATTTAGATATAATTAAGTTAACAGCAGAGCATGAATTGCAAATGCTTTTTAGCTTCCCTGGTCATGAGTAGTTCATCAGATAGAAGAAACGATGGATTGGTCAGTTGACAGATTGACGCTTCAGTGACCTTTTTGTTGGTACTCCTTCTGTTTGTCCCAGCCTTAAGTCCACGAGACATTGGTTAGCCTTAATCCACACAAGAAGTAGTAAATTCGAATGAGATTCACCTCATTATGATTTATAGTTCATTTCTATGGCAACTAAACTAATTGCTATGTTTGTCAAAACAAATGCTATCACATATAGTATGTTTGCTATGGACTTTTTCGAAATATTGCTGAGATGGCATATTTACACATGGAAATCTATCGGTGGGATACTATATTAATAAATAAATAAATAAAAGGTTAAAAAGGTGAACAAGATTTTATCCATTTAATTCATCCAAACCTGTAAAATATCCAAACCAATTCTTATCAAATTAAAATAAAACATATATCCACAAATTCAGAAAATATTCTGGAAAACAATTATAAACATGATATTCCAGTGACGTCTGACCTTTGGTTTCTCTAGGTTATCTGATTCATTTGGCAATTAATATGTCTTTGAATCATTGTTAACATTGCAGAATTTAGAAAGCTATAACTAGAAAGTGTTCACACTATTCCCCTTGCAAGCAATATAATCTATTTGAAGGTCCATAGGCCAGTACTACAGAACAGCATAAATATATCCAATAATTAGCTTCTAGCTTGTTTGGGTCTTTTTGTGAGGGATTATATGTAACTAAAAAATTATTCATAAAAAATATGATATTGTTATAAAATATAATTTTTTCCAGCTAATTCTGTGACCACACCTCCCACTCCGGTCTGTGCTATTATTGGCAAGGTGTATACAACTTGTGGCACTGCCTGTCCTCTCACTTGTGGCAACTACCAGAATCCACCACCCTGCACATTGCAGTGTGTCATTGGCTGTGTATGCCCTGATGGGACAGTGGAGCATGAGGGTGGATGTGTTGTTTCATCAAACTGCCCCTGTAAGATATAATATTAATCAGGCGTGTTACAATGACTTTCACGATAATCAACTTCAGTTTACTCACTCAATGTTACAGCTAGATAGTCTAGCCTTCCTAAAGCATCTAGCTGAAACATCGAGGGAGAAAATTCAAGTCGATTATCGAAAACTTATTGTGCTAACTCATCTGAGAGTTCATTGATGGTATAGCCATGCTACTGTTGTTGCTATCGATAATGCTGTCTAGTAACTACTCAACTCCTCAGCTGTTACTATTATCATGCATATGCTAAGCAGGATGAAGGAAGCAATAAAATATTTTAGCCATTATGTAATGTTTGAACATAACGTCAAAAAAAAACTGATGAAGCTAGTTAAACTAGAAGCTAGATTAATAAATATAGCAATACTTATTTAAGTTGTTCTACTTCATGACATGGCCTGTAGACCTACAAATGAGTATATTGCTTGCAGCATGGAACACTATTTATCTGTTTCCTCCACAGCGACCACACCTACCCCACCTGTCTGTCACAATGGCAAAGAGTATACAACTTGCGGCACTGCCTGTCCTCTCACTTGTGGCAACTTCGAGAATGCACCACTAATCTGCACATTGCAGTGTGTCATTGGCTGTGTATGTCCTAATGGGACAGTGGAGCATGAGGATGGATGTGTTGCCCCATCAGACTGCCCCTGTAAGTTACAGGCGTGTTACAATGACTTTCTCGATAATCAACTTCAATTTACTCACTCAATGTTACAGCTAGATATTCTAGCCTTCCTAGAGCATCTAGCTGAAACATCGAATGAGAAAATTCAAGTGGATTCAAAAACTTATTGTACTAACTCATCTGAGATTCCTTAATGTTATAGCCATGCTATTGTTGTTGCTATCGGCAATGATGTCTAGTAACCACTCAACTCCTCAGCTGTTACTATTATCATGCATGTGCTAAGCAGCATGAAGGAAACAATAACATTAATAATGTTTGAACAAACACCTCACTTGAAATTTTCAAATTGAAATGGTGAAACAACTACTAATTTAACACTTACGCTGTCTTTCTAAAAGAGAATCTGAACACTAAATAAATCACCTGTTGGACTTGTTTAAAGTCATTACCCATATCCTGTGCACATGACCATTAAACATGTACTTTAATTTGACAAACAAAACTGTCATTGAAAAATTGGATGGGAAATTTGTATTGCCACCATGGCCATATTTGTGATGTGTGTATCTCATGTCATTTCATCACCCCCAAAATTATCAATGATTCACTGTCATTTAACTTGTACAGACAAGGAAATGGTTGTCATAGTTTTAAAAAAAGTTCAATTGTACAGCTGGAGATGAAGATCGCGGAAAGAAAAGAGTCTGGAATAGTTAATAGCTTTCAGAGATAAGTTCGTGGTAACTAGGGAGAAATCATTGACCATTCAGAATTCGAGCATCTGTTTCAAACTGATCAACATTTTTGGTTGACTATCCTTGAAGATATGCTTTCCTGTGATTTGAAAATGGATATGGCATCCTTCTTACCTTGGGCCAGATCAGTGTTGAATCTGATACTTGAGCAGAGTTGTCGCACCTTTCTTAGCTTGAGAAAGCCTAGACCTCTTACTTTTGTTGACCAGTTGGATGGATATAGGATTACCAGCTATGAAGAAAGCATTGACGATGAGTTTAGCTATACTAGATGTGTGTTAAACGGCAGAGCATGAATTGTGAATGCTGTTTTAGTTTCCTTGTTGGTTGGTAGTCTATGCACTATGTATTAGCTGACCTTTTTTTAAAACTTTCAACTAACTCTCAGTGGACATGGTGGACACAACGACTTTCTCCATCACAACTCACTACATGTTTTGGCTTGCTAGAAACTTCTAGAAACTCTGTCAACTTCAACAGATGTTGGTTGCATGAAGCGATGGATTCAGTAGTGATAAATATTCAGGTTTTAGTGATCTTCCTTCCATTGCTAGCCCTCTCATTGCTAGTTTGGCCTGACTCTAAGTCCATGAGACATTTGTTAGCTTGTTATTATCACCGACTGAACATACTAGAACAAGAAGTAATAAATTCCAAAGACGTATTGTGGTTTTGTGGTTTATATCTATAGTAAAAAAACTAAACACAATGTTGGTCAATACAAATTTTATCTCATAAGAAACGGTTGCTATGGACTTTCCCTAAGATGACAAGGCATACCTATTGAAATCTAATGATGAGACATTTTTTTTTTAAGAGAAAAAATAAAAAAGCGGGAAAGTAAACAAGTTGTTATCAACTAAAGCTATTGACATATCATAACTTCTTGAAGCCAAGATACACAATGGTTCATATTTAACACTTTAGACAAACCAAGGCATACTAACTTTGGAGTTTTCTGATATAAAAATCATTATGAATGATTGTATGGACGTACGTATGCCAGTCATGCTTGGGTCTACCAGTTTGATATGAGATTCAAATATGATGCTGAGCCCCACCCACCCACGACATATTGGTATTAAAAATGTATAGCATCACAAAGGTAAAAAATATCTTTCCACTGTACTGTGTTTCTAGACTGTCTCCACATATTTGGATTGTACAATAACAACAGTTTTTCATTGATCAACAAGAATGTACATGAGCTCTGTTAGAGCATCATTTAGAAGATGCGCCAAGCCTGAGTTAACTGTAGTTAATATCAAGGATGAGGTCACAAGCTTGTTAGGCAGGCCTTAGGGTGTGGTTATTTTATTTCTTGTTAGATGCTGTGCAAAGTATCGAGGATGAGAAGCTGAACCTTTGAACACGCAATAAAAATATTAGCTTTGTAGTTATTGGTATCCGTAGCGTAAGTTGCCAATTATCGGCATGCAAACTGTCCTGTGTACATAACTCACTGCGGTGTGGTCCAGGAAGTTGATTCTTGTATTGGAGATAAATTCCAGGAAGTAATTTCGCTCAGTTATTCACTTATGAGGGTCAGCGTTCACTGACCAATTATTAGTATCACATACCTATTACAAGCACTACCTACAAATCTGTACACTCCATTATCGGTACCATAATTATGATGCACATGTTTTAGCAGGATCGGACAGGTCCATGATATCTGCTGATACTTTTACAAATTGATACCATGTTCATACCTGATGTGGCTATGTACACAACATGGAGATGTCATGGGAAAAAGGCATTTTAATACAAACGAAACAAAAACAATATTAAGAATAATTACATCTACAACAGAAATAAATGTAGGCGTGCTAAAATAGATAGAATCTCTCTCTTCTCTCAGTGTCATAGACTAGAGATCAATACATTGTTCCTGCAACAAATGACAGCAGGAAAACCTAACCCATGCAGAGCTAAAGATGCCTAGGTTTGTAGGTTTGTCCATTGTGTAGCCAATCATTCTCTTCGTGAGAACATTTGGCAAAATTCTGCTGTGCCATTTTCTGTGATATGGTTTTGCCACATCTTCCCAACCACAATGGATGAATTCGCTAAGTTCAACTAACCCAGTAGCAGTGAAATTAATCCATTGTCCTGGATTTATGCCATGAGTAACCTAGCCGAGATGTCAGTACTGTCATGTTCAATGACTGCAAGCTGTACTGGTCAACCATCCTTAACTGCTGGAAGAATGACTTGCATGACACTTGACCATTGCTTACTTTACTTGCTGGTGGATGTGGTTAACATAGGAGGAGCTGATTTCGATCCTGAATTTCTACTTCCTACCTAGTGGAATCCTAAATAAAAGTTTATATAACTAGCTGGATCAGTCAGCCAGTAAAACAGGCGAGTAGTCCTATACCAATAAAGCTCCAATATAACCAGAAACAAACGATAAGACAATCTTATTTCCAAATACAAATATCAGACACAAACAACAAGCTTTGTCAGATTAGAGCAACAAGAAACTGGAGCTGCGTGTTCTCACGTCAGGAAATTATCTGAAAAATTAACGTACAATATAATATTACTAGAGAATTGGAGTTTAATAAATACTTACTGTTGGGTTTCTCTTGGCTAACTGATTGATTTTGCAAATAGAATGACATTGAATGGCCATTGATATTGCTAAGTAAATTTTGAGTGACTTATAGAAATGCCTCACAAAAATATCCTGCACAAGGCAGTGTGTCACTCGTCCCACTGGGATGGTGGACATGAAGATGGACGTCTAACTCCATCAGAATGCCCATATAAGATTAGACTATTGTTGTTGGTTGTTTGTATAGTAGTACTTTATTATATGACTTACAAATATAGCATATTATTGTGTTTCTTCACATATTTGTACAATGTAATAACAATATTAATACGTTTCATGAAACAAAGGATGCACAATGTGCTAGGTATGAGTAGTCTTGACTTGTATTGTAGCAACATTTATCAGACACTCATCCCATTCAAAACTTCACATAATGGCGGAGTCACGAGCTTATTAGGCAAGCATCAGGAAGTGGTTCTCATTGTGTGGTTGATAGTGTTCAATGCTTAAGGTTTAGGGCCAGAACCTTGAACATGTATTGTGTTTGTGCCATAACTTTGTTGTACTATTTTACTAACATTGGTTTGTTTCTTGGATTTCTGAGTGATTTAGCACATAAAATGTCATTGAATCATGCCTACTAAACTTATGTGTTACTTATAATGCCTCAAGAAAATGCCTGAGGAAGCTAGTTAAACTAGAAGCTAGATTATTAAATATAGCAATACTTATTTAAGTTGTACTACTTTATGACATGGCCTGTAGACCTACCAATGAGTATACTGCTTGCACATGGAACACTATTTATTTGTTTCCTCCACAGTGACCACGCCTACCCCACCTGTCTGTACTATTGGCAAAGTGTATACAACTTGTGGTACTGCCTGTCCTCTCACTTGTGACAACTACCAGAATCCACCACCCTGCACATTGCAGTGTGTCATTGGCTGTGTATGCCCTGATGGGACAGTGGAGCATGAGGGTGGATGTGTTGCTCCATCAAACTGCTCCTGTAAGATATAATATTTAATTAGGCGTGTTACAATGACTTTCACGATAATCAACTTCAATTTACTCACTCAATGTTACAGCCAGATATTCTACCCTTCTTAGAGAATCTAGCTGAAATATTGAGGGAGAAAATTCAAGTCGATTATCGAAAACTTATTGAACTAACTCGTCTGAGAGTTCGTTGATGTTATAGCCGTGCTAATGTTGTTGGTATCGGTAATAATTATAGCCTATAGTGACTACTCAACTCCTCAGCTGTTACTATTATCATGCATGTGCTAAGCAGGATGGAGGAAGCAATAAAATATTTTAGCCATTATGTAATGTTTGAACAAAACCTCACTTGAAATTTTCAAATTGAAATGTTGAAACATCTACTATTTTAACTCCTGTCTTTCTAAAAGAGAACCTGAACAATAAATAAATCACCTGCATGACTTGTTTAAAGTAATTACCCATATCCTTTGCACATGACCTTTAAACATGTACTTTAATTTGACACGCAAACTATTCCTCATTGAAAAGTTGGATTGGAGAGTTGTATTGCCACCATGGCCGTATTTGTGATGTGTGTATCTGGTGTGTTTGTATTCATTTTATCACCCTAAAAATTATCAATGATTCACTGTCCTTTAACTTACACAGACAAGAAAATGGTTGTCATAGTTGTTTTTTTAAAGTTCATATCGTGGAAAGAAGAAAAGAGGCTGTAATAGTTAATAGCTTTCAGGGATAAGTTTGTGATAACTAGGGAGAAATCACAGAATTCGAGATCTGTTTCAAACTGGTCAGAATGTTTGCTTGACTGTGATCTAGCACATAAAATGTCTTTGAATCATGCCTAACTTATGTGTTACTTATAATGCCTCAAGAAAACGCCTGAGGAAGCTAGTTAAACTAGAAGCAGCAATACTTATTTAAGTTGTTCTACTTTATGACATGGCCTGTAGACCTACAAATGAGTATACAGCTTGCACATGGAACACTATTTATTTGTTTCCTCCACAGTGACCACGCCTACCCCACCTGTCTGTACTATTGGCAAAGATTATACAACTTGTGGTACTGCCTGTCCTCTCACTTGTGGCAACTACCAGAATCCACCACCCTGCACATTGCAGTGTGTCATTGGCTGTGTATGCCCTGATGGGACAGTGGAGCATGAGGGTGGATGTGTTGTTTCATCAAACTGCCCCTGTAAGATATAATATTAATCAGGCGTGTTACAATGACTTTCACGATAATCAACTTCAGTTTACTCACTCAATGTTACAGCTAGATAGTCTAGCCTTCCTAAAGCATCTAGCTGAAACATCGAGGGAGAAAATTCAAGTCGATTATCGAAAACTTATTGTGCTAACTCATCTGAGAGTTCGTTGATGGTATAGCCATGCTACTGTTGTTGCTATCGATAATGCTGTCTAGTAACTACTCAACTCCTCAGCTGTTACTATTATCATGCATGTGCTAAGCAGGATGAAGGAAGCAATAAAATATTTTAGCCATTATGTAATGTTTGAACATAACGTCAAAAAAAAACTGATGAAGCTAGTTAAACTAGAAGCTAGATTAATAAATATAGCAATACTTATTTAAGTTGTTCTACTTCATGACATGGCCTGTAGACCTACAAATGAGTATATTGTTTGCAGCATGGAACACTATTTATCTGTTTCCTCCACAGCGACCACACCTACCCCACCTGTCTGTCACAATGGCAAAGAGTATACAACTTGCGGCACTGCCTGTCCTCTCACTTGTGGCAACTTCGAGAATGCACCACTAATCTGCACATTGCAGTGTGTCATTGGCTGTGTATGTCCTAATGGGACAGTGGAGCATGAGGATGGATGTGTTGCCCCATCAGACTGCCCCTGTAAGTTACAGGCGTGTTACAATGACTTTCTCGATAATCAACTTCAATTTACTCACTCAATGTTACAGCTAGATATTCTAGCCTTCCTAGAGCATCTAGCTGAAACATCGAATGAGAAAATTCAAGTGGATTCAAAAACTTATTGTACTAACTCATCTGAGATTCCTTAATGTTATAGCCATGCTATTGTTGTTGCTATCGGCAATGATGTCTAGTAACCACTCAACTCCTCAGCTGTTACTATTATCATGCATGTGCTAAGCAGCATGAAGGAAACAATAACATTAATAATGTTTGAACAAACACCTCACTTGAAATTTTCAAATTGAAATGGTGAAACAACTACTAATTTAACACTTACGCTGTCTTTCTAAAAGAGAATCTGAACACTAAATAAATCACCTGTTGGACTTGTTTAAAGTCATTACCCATATCCTGTGCACATGACCATTAAACATGTACTTTAATTTGACAAACAAAACTGTCATTGAAAAATTGGATGGGAAATTTGTATTGCCACCATGGCCATATTTGTGATGTGTGTATCTCATGTCATTTCATCACCCCCAAAATTATCAATGATTCACTGTCATTTAACTTGTACAGACAAGGAAATGGTTGTCATAGTTTTAAAAAAAGTTCAATTGTACAGCTGGAGATGAAGATCGCGGAAAGAAAAGAGTCTGGAATAGTTAATAGCTTTCAGAGATAAGTTCGTGGTAACTAGGGAGAAATCATTGACCATTCAGAATTCGAGCATCTGTTTCAAACTGATCAACATTTTTGGTTGACTATCCTTGAAGATATGCTTTCCTGTGATTTGAAAATGGATATGGCATCCTTCTTACCTTGGGCCAGATCAGTGTTGAATCTGATACTTGAGCAGAGTTGTCGCACCTTTCTTAGCTTGAGAAAGCCTAGACCTCTTACTTTTGTTGACCAGTTGGATGGATATAGGATTACCAGCTATGAAGAAAGCATTGACGATGAGTTTAGCTATACTAGATGTGTGTTAAACGGCAGAGCATGAATTGTGAATGCTGTTTTAGTTTCCTTGTTGGTTGGTAGTCTATGCACTATGTATTAGCTGACCTTTTTTTAAAACTTTCAACTAACTCTCAGTGGACATGGTGGACACAACGACTTTCTCCATCACAACTCACTACATGTTTTGGCTTGCTAGAAACTTCTAGAAACTCTGTCAACTTCAACAGATGTTGGTTGCATGAAGCGATGGATTCAGTAGTGATAAATATTCAGGTTTTAGTGATCTTCCTTCCATTGCTAGCCCTCTCATTGCTAGTTTGGCCTGACTCTAAGTCCATGAGACATTTGTTAGCTTGTTATTATCACCGACTGAACATACTAGAACAAGAAGTAATAAATTCCAAAGACGTATTGTGGTTTTGTGGTTTATATCTATAGTAAAAAAACTAAACACAATGTTGGTCAATACAAATTTTATCTCATAAGAAACGGTTGCTATGGACTTTCCCTAAGATGACAAGGCATACCTATTGAAATCTAATGATGAGACATTTTTTTTTTAAGAGAAAAAATAAAAAAGCGGGAAAGTAAACAAGTTGTTATCAACTAAAGCTATTGACATATCATAACTTCTTGAAGCCAAGATACACAATGGTTCATATTTAACACTTTAGACAAACCAAGGCATACTAACTTTGGAGTTTTCTGATATAAAAATCATTATGAATGATTGTATGGACGTACGTATGCCAGTCATGCTTGGGTCTACCAGTTTGATATGAGATTCAAATATGATGCTGAGCCCCACCCACCCACGACATATTGGTATTAAAAATGTATAGCATCACAAAGGTAAAAAATATCTTTCCACTGTACTGTGTTTCTAGACTGTCTCCACATATTTGGATTGTCCAATAACAACAGTTTTTCATTGATCAACAAGAATGTACATGAGCTCTGTTAGAGCATCATTTAGAAGATGCGCCAAGCCTGAGTTAACTGTAGTTAATATCAAGGATGAGGTCACAAGCTTGTTAGGCAGGCCTTAGGGTGTGGTTATTTTATTTCTTGTTAGATGCTGTGCAAAGTATCGAGGATGAGAAGCTGAACCTTTGAACACGCAATAAAAATATTAGATTTGTAGTTATTGGTATCCGTAGCGTAAGTTGCCAATTATCGGCATGCAAACTGTCCTGTGTACATAACTCACTGCGGTGTGGTCCAGGAAGTTGATTCTTGTATTGGAGATAAATTCCAGGAAGTAATTTCGCTCAGTTATTCACTTATGAGGGTCAGCGTTCACTGACCAATTATTAGTATCACATACCTATTACAAGCACTACCTACAAATCTGTACACTCCATTATCGGTACCATAATTATGATGCACATGTTTTAGCAGGATCGGACAGGTCCATGATATCTGCTGATACTTTTACAAATTGATACCATGTTCATACCTGATGTGGCTATGTACACAACATGGAGATGTCATGGGAAAAAGGCATTTTAATACAAACGAAACAAAACCAATATTAAGAATAATTACATCTACAACAGAAATAAATGTAGGCGTGCTAAAATAGATAGAATCTCTCTCTTCTCTCAGTGTCATAGACTAGAGATCAATACATTGTTCCTGCAACAAATGACAGCAGGAAAACCTAACCCATGCAGAGCTAAAGATGCCTAGGTTTGTAGGTTTGTCCATTGTGTAGCCAATCATTCTCTTCGTGAGAACATTTGGCAAAATTCTGCTGTGCCATTTTCTGTGATATGGTTTTGCCACATCTTCCCAACCACAATGGATGAATTCGCTAAGTTCAACTAACCCAGTAGCAGTGAAATTAATCCATTGTCCTGGCTTTATGCCATGAGTAACCTAGCCGAGATGTCAGTACTGTCATGTTCAATGACTGCAAGCTGTACTGGTCAACCATCCTTAACTGCTGGAAGAATGACTTGCATGACACTTGACCATTGCTTACTTTACTTGCTGGTGGATGTGGTTAACATAGGAGGAGCTGATTTCGATCCTGAATTTCTACTTCCTACCTAGTGGAATCCTAAATAAAAGTTTATATAACTAGCTGGATCAGTCAGCCAGTAAAACAGGCGAGTAGTCCTATACCAATAAAGCTCCAATATAACCAGAAACAAACGATAAGACAATCTTATTTCCAAATACAAATATCAGACACAAACAACAAGCTTTGTCAGATTAGAGCAACAAGAAACTGGAGCTGCGTGTTCTCACGTCAGGAAATTATCTGAAAAATTAACGTACAATATAATATTACTAGAGAATTGGAGTTTAATAAATACTTACTGTTGGGTTTCTCTTGGCTAACTGATTGATTTTGCAAATAGAATGACATTGAATGGCCATTGATATTGCTAAGTAAATTTTGAGTGACTTATAGAAATGCCTCACAAAAATATCCTGCACAAGGCAGTGTGTCACTCGTCCCACTGGGATGGTGGACATGAAGATGGACGTCTAACTCCATCAGAATGCCCATATAAGATTAGACTATTGTTGTTGGTTGTTTGTATAGTAGTACTTTATTATATGACTTACAAATATAGCATATTATTGTGTTTCTTCACATATTTGTACAATGTAATAACAATATTAATACGTTTCATGAAACAAAGGATGCACAATGTGCTAGGTATGAGTAGTCTTGACTTGTATTGTAGCAACATTTATCAGACACTCATCCCATTCAAAACTTCACATAATGGCGGAGTCACGAGCTTATTAGGCAAGCATCAGGAAGTGGTTCTCATTGTGTGGTTGATAGTGTTCAATGCTTAAGGTTGAGGGCCAGAACCTTGAACATGTATTGTGTTTGTGCCATAACTTTGTTGTACTATTTTACTAACATTGGTTTGTTTCTTGGATTTCTGAGTGATTTAGCACATAAAATGTCATTGAATCATGCCTACTAAACTTATGTGTTACTTATAATGCCTCAAGAAAATGCCTGAGGAAGCTAGTTAAACTAGAAGCTAGATTATTAAATATAGCAATACTTATTTAAGTTGTACTACTTTATGACATGGCCTGTAGACCTACCAATGAGTATACTGCTTGCACATGGAACACTATTTATTTGTTTCCTCCACAGTGACCACGCCTACCCCACCTTTCTGTACTGTTGGCAAAGTGTATACAACTTGTGGTACTGCCTGTCCTCTCACTTGTGACAACTACCAGAATCCACCACCCTGCACATTGCAGTGTGTCATTGGCTGTGTATGCCCTCATGGGACAGTGGAGCATGAGGGTGGATGTGTTGCTCCATCAAACTGCTCCTGTAAGATATAATATTTAATTAGGCGTGTTACAATGACTTTCACGATAATCAACTTCAATTTACTCACTCAATGTTACAGCTAGATATTCTACCCTTCTTAGAGCATCTAGCTGAAATATTGAGGGAGAAAATTCAAGTCGATTATCGAAAACTTATTGAACTAACTCGTCTGAGAGTTCGTTGATGTTATAGCCGTGCTAATGTTGTTGGTATCGGTAATAATTATAGCCTATAGTGACTACTCAACTCCTCAGCTGTTACTATTATCATGCATGTGCTAAGCAGGATGGAGGAAGCAATAAAATATTTTAGCCATTATGTAATGTTTGAACAAAACCTCACTTGAAATTTTCAAATTGAAATGTTGAAACATCTACTATTTTAACTCCTGTCTTTCTAAAAGAGAACCTGAACACTAAATAAATCACCTGCATGACTTGTTTAAAGTAATTACCCATATCCTTTGCACATGACCTTTAAACATGTACTTTAATTTGACACGCAAACTATTCCTCATTGAAAAGTTGGATGGGAGAGTTGTATTGCCACCATGGCCGTATTTGTGATGTGTGTATCTGGTGTATTTGTATTCATTTTATCACCCTAAAAATTATCAATGATTCACTGTCCTTTAACTTACACAGACAAGAAAATGGTTGTCATAGTTGTTTTTTTAAAGTTCATATCGTGGAAA
Organism: Cladorhizidae sp. MBARI D1340-BT2; assembly: GCA_028752905.1. Lineage (NCBI taxonomy): Eukaryota > Metazoa > Porifera > Demospongiae > Poecilosclerida > Cladorhizidae > Cladorhizidae sp. MBARI D1340-BT2. The sequence continues at coordinate 44,772,896 of JAQNBH010000016.1, read as the reverse complement.
GAAAAGAGGCTGTAATAGTTAATAGCTTTCAGGGATAAGTTTGTGATAACTAGGGAGAAATCACAGAATTCGAGATCTGTTTCAAACTGGTCAGAATGTTTGCTTGACTGTGATCTAGCACATAAAATGTCTTTGAATCATGCCTAACTTATGTGTTACTTATAATGCCTCAAGAAAACGCCTGAGGAAGCTAGTTAAACTAGAAGCAGCAATACTTATTTAAGTTGTTCTACTTTATGACATGGCCTGTAGACCTACAAATGAGTATACAGCTTGCACATGGAACACTATTTATTTGTTTCCTCCACAGTGACCACGCCTACCCCACCTGTCTGTACTATTGGCAAAGATTATACAACTTGTGGTACTGCCTGTCCTCTCACTTGTGACAACTACCAGCATCCACCACCCTGCACATTGCAGTGTGTCATTGGCTGTGTATGCCCTCATGGGACAGTGGAGCATGAGGGTGGATGTGTTGTTTCATCAAACTGCCCCTGTAAGATATAACAGGCGTGTTACAATGACTTTCACGATAATCAACTTCAGTTTACTCACTCAATGTTACAGCTAGATAGTCTAGCCTTCCTAAAGCATCTAGCTGAAACATCGAGGGAGAAAATTCAAGTCGATTATCGAAAACTTATTGTGCTAACTCATCTGAGAGTTCGTTGATGGTATAGCCATGCTACTGTTGTTGCTATCGGTAATGCTGTCTAGTAACTACTCAACTCCTCAGCTGTTACTATTATCATGCATGTGCTAAGCAGGATGAAGGAAGCAATAAAATATTTTAGCCATTATGTAATGTTTGAACGCAACGTCAAAAAAACACCTGATGAAGCTAGTTAAACTAAATATAGCAATACTTATTTAAGTTGTTCTACTTCATGGCATGGCCTGTAGACCTACAAAGAGTATATTGCTTGCAGCATGGAACACTATTTATCTGTTTCCTCCACAGCGACCACACCTACCCCACCTGTCTGTCCCAATGGCAAAGAGTATACAACTTGCGGCACTGCCTGTCCTCTCACTTGTGGCAACTTCGAGAATGCACCACTAATCTGCACATTGCAGTGTGTCATTGGCTGTGTATGTCCTAATGGGACAGTGGAGCATGAGGATGGATGTGTTGCCCCATCAGACTGCCCCTGTAAGTTACAGGCGTGTTACAATGACTTTCTCGATAATCAACTTCAATTTACTCACTCAATGTTACAGCTAGATATTCTAGCCTTCCTAGAGCATCTAGCTGAAACATCGAATGAGAAAATTCAAGTTGATTCGAAAACTTATTGTACTAACTCATCTGAGATTCCTTAATGTTATAGCCATGCTATTGTTGTTGCTATCGGCAATGATGTCTAGTAACCACTCAACTCCTCAGCTGTTACTATTATCATGCATGTGCTAAGCAGCATGAAGGAAACAATAACATTAATAATGTTTGAACAAACACCTCACTTGAAATTTTCAAATTGAAATGGTGAAACAACTACTAATTTAACACTTACGCTGTCTTTCTAAAAGAGAATCTGAACACTAAATAAATCACCTGTTGGACTTGTTTAAAGTCATTACCCATATCCTGTGCACATGACCATTAAACATGTACTTTAATTTGACAAACAAAACTGTCATTGAAAAATTGGATGGGAAATTTGTATTGCCACCATGGCCATATTTGTGATGTGTGTATCTCATGTCATTTCATCACCCCCAAAATTATCAATGATTCACTGTCATTTAACTTATACAGACAAGGAAATGGTTGTCATAGTTTAAAAAAAAGTTCAATTGTACAGCTGGAGATGAAGATCGCGGAAAGAAAAGAGTCTGGAATAGTTAATAGCTTTCAGAGATAAGTTCGTGGTAACTAGGGAGAAATCATTGACCATTCAGAATTCGAGCATCTGTTTCAAACTGATCAAAATTTTTGGTTGACTATCCTTGAAGATATGCTTTCCTGTGATTTGAAAATGGATATGGCATCCTTCTTACCTTGGGCCAGATCAGTGTTGAATCTGATACTTGGGCAGAGTTGTCGCACCTTTCTTAGCTTGAGAAAGCCTAGACCTCTTACTTTTGTTGACCAGTTGGATGGATATAGGATTACCAGCTATGAAGAAAGCATTGACGATGAGTTTAGCTATACTAGATGTGTGTTAAACGGCAGAGCATGAATTGTGAATGCTGTTTTAGTTTCCTTGTTGGTTGGTAGTCTATGTACTATGTATTAGCTGACCTTTTTTTAAAACTTTCAACCAACTCTCAGTGGACATGGTGGACACAACGACTTTCTCCATCACAACTCACTACATGTTTTGGCTTGCTAGAAACTTCTAGAAACTCTGTCAACTTCAACAGATGTTGGTTGCATGAAGCGATGGATTCAGTAGTGATAAATATTCAGGTTTCAGTGATCTTCCTTCCATTGCTAGCCCTCTCATTGCTAGTTTGGCCTGACTCTAAGTCCATGAGACATTTGTTAGCTTGTTATTATCACCGACTGAACATACTAGAACAAGAAGTAATACATTCCAAAGACGTATTGTGGTTTTGTGGTTTATATCTATAGTAAAAAAACTAAACACAATGTTGGTCAATACAAATTTTATCTCATAAGAAACGGTTGCTATGGACTTTCCCTAAGATGACAAGGCATACCTATTGAAATCTAATGATGAGACATTTTTTTTTTAAGAGAAAAAATAAAAAAGCGGGAAAGTAAACAAGTTGTTATCAACTAAAGCTATTGACATATCATAACTTCTTGAAGCCAAGATACACAATGGTTCATATTTAACACTTTAGACAAACCAAGGCATACTAACTTTGGAGTTTTCTGATATAAAAATCATTATGAATGATTGTATGGATGTACGTATGCCAGTCATGCTTGGGTCTACCAGTTTGATATGAGATTCAAATATGATGCTGAGCCCCACCCACCCACGACATATTGGTATTAAAAATGTATAGCATCACGAAGGTAAAAAATATCTTTCCACTGTACTGTGTTTCTAGACTGTCTCCACATATTTGGATTGTCCAATAACAACAGTTTTTCATTGATCAACAAGAATGTACATGAGCTCTGTTAGAGCATCATTTAGAAGATGCGCCAAGCCTGAGTTAACTGTAGTTAATATCAAGGATGAGGTCACAAGCTTGTTAGGCTGGCCTTAGGGTGTGGTTATTTTATTTCTTGTTAGATGCTGTGCAAAGTATCGAGGATGAGAAGCTGAACCTTTGAACACGCAATAAAAATATTAGCTTTGTAGTTATTGGTATCCGTAGCGTAAGTTGCCAATTATCGGCATGCAAACTGTCCTGTGTACATAACTCACTGCGGTGTGGTCCAGGAAGTTGATTCTTGTATTGGAGATAAATTCCAGGAAGTAATTTCGCTCAGTTATTCACTTATGAGGGTCAGCGTTCACTGACCAATTATTAGTATCACATACCTATTACAAGCACTACCTACAAATCTGTACACTCCATTATCGGTACCATAATTATGATGCACATGTTTTAGCAGGATCGGACAGGTCCATGATATCTGCTGATACTTTTACAAATTGACACCATGTTCATACCTGATGTGGCTATGTACACAACATGGAGATGTCATGGGAAAAAGGCATTTTAATACAAACGAAACAAAACCAATATTAAGAATAATTACATCTACAACAGAAATAAATGTAGGCGTGCTAAAATAGATAGAATCTCTCTCTTCTCTCAGTGTCATAGACTAGAGATCAATACATTGTTCCTGCAACAAATGACAGCAGGAAAACCTAACCCATGCAGAGCTAAAGATGCCTAGGTTTGTAGGTTTGTCCATTGTGTAGCCAATCATTCTCTTCGTGAGAACATTTGGCAAAATTCTGCTGTGCCATTTTCTGTGATATGGTTTTGCCACATCTTCCCAACCACAATGGATGAATTCACTAAGTTCAACTAACCCAGTAGCAGTGAAATTAATCCATTGTCCTGGCTTTATGCCATGAGTAACCTAGCCGAGATGTCAGTACTGTCATGTTCAATGACTGCAAGCTGTACTGGTCAACCATCCTTAACTGCTGGAAGAATGACTTGCATGACACTTGACCATTGCTTACTTTACTTGCTGGTGGATGTGGTTAACATAGGAGGAGCTGATTTCGATCCTGAATTTCTACTTCCTACCTAGTGGAATCCTAAATAAAAGTTTATATAACTAGCTGGATCAGTCAGCCAGTTCCATAAAACAGGCGAGTAGTCCTATACCAATAAAGCTCCAATGACAGCAATATAACCAGAAACAAACGATAAGACAATCTTATTTCCAAATGCAAATATCAGACACAAACAACAAGCTTTGTCAGATTAGAGCAACAAGAAACTGGAGCTGCGTGTTCTCACGTCAGGAAATTATCTGAAAAATTAACGTACAATATAATATTACTAGAGAATTGGAGTTTAATAAATACTTACTGTTGGGTTTCTCTTGGCTAACTGATTGATTTTGCAAATAGAATGACATTGAATGGCCATTGATATTGCTAAGTAAATTTTGAGTGACTTATAGAAATGCCTCACAAAAATATCCTGCACAAGGCAGTGTGTCAGTCGTCCCACTGGGATGGTGGAACATGAAGATGGACGTCTAACTCCATCAGAATGCCCATATAAGATTAGACTATTGTTGTTGGTTGTTTGTATAGTAGTACTTTATTATATGACTTACAAATATTATAGCATAATATTGTGTTTCTTCACATATTTGTACAATGTAATAACAATATTAATATGTTTCATGAAACAAAGGATGCACAATGTGCTAGGTATGAGTAGTCTTGACTTGTATTGTAGCAACATTTATCAGACACTCATCCCATTCAAAACTTCACATAATGGCGGAGTCACGAGCTTATTAGGCAAGCATCAGGAAGTGGTTCTCATTGTGTGGTTGATAGTGTTCAATGCTTAAGGTTGAGGGCCAGAACCTTGAACATGTATTGTGTTTGTGCCATAACTTTGTTGTACTATTTTACTAACATTGGTTTGTTTCTTGGATTTCTGAGTGATTTAGCACATAAAATGTCATTGAATCATGCCTACTAAACTTATGTGTTACTTATAATGCCTCAAGGAAATGCCTGAGGAAGCTAGTTAAACTAGAAGCTAGATTATTAAATATAGCAATACTTATTTAAGTTGTACTACTTTATGACATGGCCTGTAGACCTACCAATGAGTATACTGCTTGCACATGGAACACTATTTATTTGTTTCCTCCACAGTGACCACGCCTACCCCACCTTTCTGTACTGTTGGCAAAGTGTATACAACTTGTGGTACTGCCTGTCCTCTCACTTGTGACAATTACCAGAATCCACCACCCTGCACATTGCAGTGTGTCATTGGCTGTGTATGCCCTCATGGGACAGTGGAGCATGAGGGTGGATGTGTTGCTCCATCAAACTGCTCCTGTAAGATATAATATTTAATTAGGCGTGTTACAATGACTTTCACGATAATCAACTTCAATTTACTCACTCAATGTTACAGCTAGATATTCTACCCTTCTTAGAGCATCTAGCTGAAATATTGAGGGAGAAAATTCAAGTCGATTATCGAAAACTTATTGAACTAACTCGTCTGAGAGTTCGTTGATGTTATAGCCGTGCTAATGTTGTTGGTATCGGTAATAATTATAGCCTATAGTGACTACTCAACTCCTCAGCTGTTACTATTATCATGCATGTGCTAAGCAGGATGGAGGAAGCAATAAAATATTTTAGCCATTATGTAATGTTTGAACAAAACCTCTCTTGAAATTTTCAAATTGAAATGTTGAAACATCTACTAGTTTAACTCCTGTCTTTCTAAAAGAGAACCTGAACACTAAATAAATCACCTGCATGACTTGTTTAAAGTAATTACCCATATCCTTTGCACATGACCTTTAAACATGTACTTTAATTTGACACGCAAACTATTCCTCATTGAAAAGTTGGATGGGAGAGTTGTATTGCCACCATGGCCGTATTTGTGATGTGTGTATCTGGTGTGTTTGTATTCATTTTATCACCCTAAAAATTATCAATGATTCACTGTCCTTTAACTTACACAGACAAGAAAATGGTTGTCATAGTTTGTTTTTTTAAGTTCATATCGTGGAAAGAAAAGAGGCTGTAATAGTTAATAGCTTTCAGGGATAAGTTTGTGATAACTAGGGAGAAATCACAGAATTCGAGATCTGTTTCAAACTGGTCAGAATGTTTGCTTGACTGTGATCTAGCACATAAAATGTCTTTGAATCATGCCTAACTTATGTGTTACTTATAATGCCTCAAGAAAACGCCTGAGGAAGCTAGTTAAACTAGAAGCAGCAATACTTATTTAAGTTGTTCTACTTTATGACATGGCCTGTAGACCTACAAATGAGTATACAGCTTGCACATGGAACACTATTTATTTGTTTCCTCCACAGTGACCACGCCTACCCCACCTGTCTGTACTATTGGCAAAGATTATACAACTTGTGGTACTGCCTGTCCTCTCACTTGTGACAACTACCAGCATCCACCACCCTGCACATTGCAGTGTGTCATTGGCTGTGTATGCCCTCATGGGACAGTGGAGCATGAGGGTGGATGTGTTGTTTCATCAAACTGCCCCTGTAAGATATAATATTTAATTAGGCGTGTTACAATGACTTTCACGATAATCAACTTCAGTTTACTCACTCAATGTTACAGCTAGATAGTCTAGCCTTCCTAAAGCATCTAGCTGAAACATCGAGGGAGAAAATTCAAGTCGATTATCGAAAACTTATTGTGCTAACTCATCTGAGAGTTCATTGATGGTATAGCCATGCTACTGTTGTTGCTATCGGTAATGCTGTCTAGTAACTACTCAACTCCTCAGCTGTTACTATTATCATGCATGTGCTAAGCAGGATGAAGGAAGCAATAAAATATTTTAGCTAATGTTTGAACATAACGTCAAAAAAAAACTGATGAAGCTAGTTAAACTAGAAGCTAGATTAATAAATATAGCAATACTTATTTAAGTTGTTCTACTTCATGACATGGCCTGTAGAACTACAAATGAGTATATTGCTTGCAGCATGGAACACTATTTATCTGTTTCCTCCACAGCGACCACACCTACCCCACCTGTCTGTCCCAATGGCAAAGAGTATACAACTTGCGGCACTGCCTGTCCTCTCACTTGTGGCAACTTCGAGAATGCACCACTAATCTGCACATTGCAGTGTGTCATTGGCTGTGTATGTCCTAATGGGACAGTGGAGCATGAGGATGGATGTGTTGCCCCATCAGACTGCCCCTGTAAGTTACAGGCGTGTTACAATGACTTTCTCGATAATCAACTTCAATTTACTCACTCAATGTTACAGCTAGATATTCTAGCCTTCCTAGAGAATCTAGCTGAAACATCGAATGAGAAAATTAAAGTTGATTCGAAAACTTATTGTACTAACTCATCTGAGATTCCTTAATGTTATAGCCATGCTATTGTTGTTGCTATCGGCAATGATGTCTAGTAACCACTCAACTCCTCAGCTGTTACTATTATCATGCATGTGCTAAGCAGCATGAAGGAAACAATAACATTAATAATGTTTGAACAAACACCTCACTTGAAATTTTCAAATTGAAATGGTGAAACAACTACTAATTTAACACTTACGCTGTCTTTCTAAAAGAGAATCTGAACACTAAATAAATCACCTGTTGGACTTGTTTAAAGTCATTACCCATATCCTGTGCACATGACCATTAAACATGTACTTTAATTTGACAAACAAAACTGTCATTGAAAAATTGGATGGGAAATTTGTATTGCCACCATAGCCATATTTGTGATGTGTGTATCTCATGTCATTTCATCACCCCCAAAATTATCAATGATTCACTGTCATTTAACTTATACAGACAAGGAAATGGTTGTCATAGTTTTTAAAAAAGTTCAATTGTACAGCTGGAGATGAAGATCGCGGAAAGAAAAGAGTCTGGAATAGTTAATAGCTTTCAGAGATAAGTTCGTGGTAACTAGGGAGAAATCATTGACCATTCAGAATTCGAGCATCTGTTTCAAACTGATCAAAATTTTTGGTTGACTATCCTTGAAGATATGCTTTCCTATGATTTGAAAATGGATATGGCATCCTTCTTACCTTGGGCCAGATCAGTGTTGAATCTGATACTTGGGCAGAGTTGTCGCACCTTTCTTAGCTTGAGAAAGCCTAGACCTCTTACTTTTGTTGACCAGTTGGATGGATATAGGATTACCAGCTATGAAGAAAGCATTGACGATGAGTTTAGCTATACTAGATGTGTGTTAAACGGCAGAGCATGAATTGTGAATGCTGTTTTAGTTTCCTTGTTGGTTGGTAGTCTATGTACTATGTATTAGCTGACCTTTTTTTAAAACTTTCAACCAACTCTCAGTGGACATGGTGGACACAACGACTTTCTCCATCACAACTCACTACATGTTTTGGCTTGCTAGAAACTTCTAGAAACTCTGTCAACTTCAACAGATGTTGGTTGCATGAAGCGATGGATTCAGTAGTGATAAATATTCAGGTTTCAGTGATCTTCCTTCCATTGCTAGCCCTCTCATTGCTAGTTTGGCCTGACTCTAAGTCCATGAGACATTTGTTAGCTTGTTATTATCACCGACTGAACATACTAGAACAAGAAGTAATACATTCCAAAGACGTATTGTGGTTTTGTGGTTTATATCTATAGTAAAAAAACTAAACACAATGTTGGTCAATACAAATTTTATCTCATAAGAAACGGTTGCTATGGACTTTCCCTAAGATGACAAGGCATACCTATTGAAATCTAATGATGAGACATTTTTTTTTTAAGAGAAAAAATAAAAAAGCGGGAAAGTAAACAAGTTGTTATCAACTAAAGCTATTGACATATCATAACTTCTTGAAGCCAAGATACACAATGGTTCATATTTAACACTTTAGACAAACCAAGGCATACTAACTTTGGAGTTTTCTGATATAAAAATCATTATGAATGATTGTATGGATGTACGTATGCCAGTCATGCTTGGGTCTACCAGTTTGATATGAGATTCAAATATGATGCTGAGCCCCACCCACCCACGACATATTGGTATTAAAAATGTATAGCATCACGAAGGTAAAAAATATCTTTCCACTGTACTGTGTTTCTAGACTGTCTCCACATATTTGGATTGTCCAATAACAACAGTTTTTCATTGATCAACAAGAATGTACATGAGCTCTGTTAGAGCATCATTTAGAAGATGCGCCAAGCCTGAGTTAACTGTAGTTAATATCAAGGATGAGGTCACAAGCTTGTTAGGCTGGCCTTAGGGTGTGGTTATTTTATTTCTTGTTAGATGCTGTGCAAAGTATCGAGGATGAGAAGCTGAACCTTTGAACACGCAATAAAAATATTAGCTTTGTAGTTATTGGTATCCGTAGCGTAAGTTGCCAATTATCGGCATGCAAACTGTCCTGTGTACATAACTCACTGCGGTGTGGTCCAGGAAGTTGATTCTTGTATTGGAGATAAATTCCAGGAAGTAATTTCGCTCAGTTATTCACTTATGAGGGTCAGCGTTCACTGACCAATTATTAGTATCACATACCTATTACAAGCACTACCTACAAATCTGTACACTCCATTATCGGTACCATAATTATGATGCACATGTTTTAGCAGGATCGGACAGGTCCATGATATCTGCTGATACTTTTACAAATTGACACCATGTTCATACCTGATGTGGCTATGTACACAACATGGAGATGTCATGGGAAAAAGGCATTTTAATACAAACGAAACAAAACCAATATTAAGAATAATTACATCTACAACAGAAATAAATGTAGGCGTGCTAAAATAGATAGAATCTCTCTCTTCTCTCAGTGTCATAGACTAGAGATCAATACATTGTTCCTGCAACAAATGACAGCAGGAAAACCTAACCCATGCAGAGCTAAAGATGCCTAGGTTTGTAGGTTTGTCCATTGTGTAGCCAATCATTCTCTTCGTGAGAACATTTGGCAAAATTCTGCTGTGCCATTTTCTGTGATATGGTTTTGCCACATCTTCCCAACCACAATGGATGAATTCACTAAGTTCAACTAACCCAGTAGCAGTGAAATTAATCCATTGTCCTGGCTTTATGCCATGAGTAACCTAGCCGAGATGTCAGTACTGTCATGTTCAATGACTGCAAGCTGTACTGGTCAACCATCCTTAACTGCTGGAAGAATGACTTGCATGACACTTGACCATTGCTTACTTTACTTGCTGGTGGATGTGGTTAACATAGGAGGAGCTGATTTCAATCCTGAATTTCTACTTCCTACCTAGTGGAATCCTAAATAAAAGTTTATATAACTAGCTGGATCAGTCAGCCAGTTCCATAAAACAGGCGAGTAGTCCTATACCAATAAAGCTCCAATGACAGCAATATAACCAGAAACAAACGATAAGACAATCTTATTTCCAAATGCAAATATCAGACACAAACAACAAGCTTTGTCAGATTAGAGCAACAAGAAACTGGAGCTGCGTGTTCTCACGTCAGGAAATTATCTGAAAAATTAACGTACAATATAATATTACTAGAGAATTGGAGTTTAATAAATACTTACCGTTGGGTTTCTCTTGGCTAACTGATTGATTTTGCAAATAGAATGACATTGAATGGCCATTGATATTGCTAAGTAAATTTTGAGTGACTTATAGAAATGCCTCACAAAAATATCCTGCACAAGGCAGTGTGTCAGTCATCCCACTGGGATGGTGGAACATGAAGATGGACGTCTAACTCCATCAGAATGCCCATATAAGATTAGACTATTGTTGTTGGTTGTTTGTATAGTAGTACTTTATTATATGACTTACAAATATTATAGCATATTATTGTGTTTCTTCACATATTTGTACAATGTAATAACAATATTAATACGTTTCATGAAACAAAGGATGCACAATGTGCTAGGTATGAGTAGTCTTGACTTGTATTGTAGCAACATTTATCAGACACTCATCCCATTCAAAACTTCACATAATGGCGGAGTCACGAGCTTATTAGGCAAGCATCAGGAAGTGGTTCTCATTGTGTGGTTGATAGTGTTCAATGCTTAAGGTTGAGGGCCAGAACCTTGAACATGTATTGTGTTTGTGCCATAACTTTGTTGTACTATTTTACTAACATTGGTTTGTTTCTTGGATTTCTGAGTGATTTAGCACATAAAATGTCATTGAATCATGCCTACTAAACTTATGTGTTACTTATAATGCCTCAAGGAAATGCCTGAGGAAGCTAGTTAAACTAGAAGCTAGATTATTAAATATAGCAATACTTATTTAAGTTGTACTACTTTATGACATGGCCTGTAGACCTACCAATGAGTATACTGCTTGCACATGGAACACTATTTATTTGTTTCCTCCACAGTGACCACGCCTACCCCACCTTTCTGTACTGTTGGCAAAGTGTATACAACTTGTGGTACTGCCTGTCCTCTCACTTGTGACAACTACCAGAATCCACCACCCTGCACATTGCAGTGTGTCATTGGCTGTGTATGCCCTCATGGGACAGTGGAGCATGAGGGTGGATGTGTTGCTCCATCAAACTGCTCCTGTAAGATATAATATTTAATTAGGCGTGTTACAATGACTTTCACGATAATCAACTTCAGTTTACTCACTCAATGTTACAGCTAGATAGTCTAGCCTTCCTAAAGCATCTAGCTGAAACATCGAGGGAGAAAATTCAAGTCGATTATCGAAAACTTATTGTGCTAACTCATCTGAGAGTTCGTTGATGGTATAGCCATGCTACTGTTGTTGCTATCGGTAATGCTGTCTAGTAACTACTCAACTCCTCAGCTGTTACTATTATCATGCATGTGCTAAGCAGGATGAAGGAAGCAATAAAATATTTTAGCTAATGTTTGAACATAACGTCAAAAAAAAACTGATGAAGCTAGTTAAACTAGAAGCTAGATTAATAAATATAGCAATACTTATTTAAGTTGTTCTACTTCATGACATGGCCTGTAGAACTACAAATGAGTATATTGCTTGCAGCATGGAACACTATTTATCTGTTTCCTCCACAGCGACCACACCTACCCCACCTGTCTGTCCCAATGGCAAAGAGTATACAACTTGCGGCACTGCCTGTCCTCTCACTTGTGGCAACTTCGAGAATGCACCACTAATCTGCACATTGCAGTGTGTCATTGGCTGTGTATGTCCTAATGGGACAGTGGAGCATGAGGATGGATGTGTTGCCCCATCAGACTGCCCCTGTAAGTTACAGGCGTGTTACAATGACTTTCTCGATAATCAACTTCAATTTACTCACTCAATGTTACAGCTAGATATTCTAGCCTTCCTAGAGCATCTAGCTGAAACATCGAATGAGAAAATTAAAGTTGATTCGAAAACTTATTGTACTAATTCATCTGAGATTCCTTAATGTTATAGCCATGCTATTGTTGTTGCTATCGGCAATGATGTCTAGTAACCACTCAACTCCTCAGCTGTTACTATTATCATGCATGTGCTAAGCAGCATGAAGGAAACAATAACATTAATAATGTTTGAACAAACACCTCACTTGAAATTTTCAAATTGAAATGGTGAAACAACTACTAATTTAACACTTACGCTGTCTTTCTAAAAGAGAATCTGAACACTAAATAAATCACCTGTTGGACTTGTTTAAAGTCATTACCCATATCCTGTGCACATGACCATTAAACATGTACTTTAATTTGACAAACAAAACTGTCATTGAAAAATTGGATGGGAAATTTGTATTGCCACCATGGCCATATTTGTGATGTGTGTATCTCATGTCATTTCATCACCCCCAAAATTATCAATGATTCACTGTCATTTAACTTATACAGACAAGGAAATGGTTGTCATAGTTTAAAAAAAAGTTCAATTGTACAGCTGGAGATGAAGATCGCGGAAAGAAAAGAGTCTGGAATAGTTAATAGCTTTCAGAGATAAGTTCGTGGTAACTAGGGAGAAATCATTGACCATTCAGAATTCGAGCATCTGTTTCAAACTGATCAAAATTTTTGGTTGACTATCCTTGAAGATATGCTTTCCTGTGATTTGAAAATGGATATGGCATCCTTCTTACCTTGGGCCAGATCAGTGTTGAATCTGATACTTGGGCAGAGTTGTCGCACCTTTCTTAGCTTGAGAAAGCCTAGACCTCTTACTTTTGTTGACCAGTTGGATGGATATAGGATTACCAGCTATGAAGAAAGCATTGACGATGAGTTTAGCTATACTAGATGTGTGTTAAACGGCAGAGCATGAATTGTGAATGCTGTTTTAGTTTCCTTGTTGGTTGGTAGTCTATGTACTATGTATTAGCTGACCTTTTTTTTAAACTTTCAACCAACTCTCAGTGGACATGGTGGACACAACGACTTTCTCCATCACAACTCACTACATGTTTTGGCTTGCTAGAAACTTCTAGAAACTCTGTCAACTTCAACAGATGTTGGTTGCATGAAGCGATGGATTCAGTAGTGATAAATATTCAGGTTTCAGTGATCTTCCTTCCATTGCTAGCCCTCTCATTGCTAGTTTGGCCTGACTCTAAGTCCATGAGACATTTGTTAGCTTGTTATTATCACCGACTGAACATACTAGAACAAGAAGTAATACATTCCAAAGACGTATTGTGGTTTTGTGGTTTATATCTATAGTAAAAAAACTAAACACAATGTTGGTCAATACAAATTTTATCTCATAAGAAACGGTTGCTGTAGGCATGCTAAAATAGATAGAATCTCTCTCTTCTCTCAGTGTCATAGACTAGAGATCAATACATTGTTCCTGCAACAAATGACAGCAGGAAAACCTAACCCATGCAGAGCTAAAGATGCCTAGGTTTGTAGGTTTGTCCATTGTGTAGCCAATCATTCTCTTCATGAGAACATTTGGCAAAATTCTGCTGTGCCATTTTCTGTGATATGGTTTTGCCACATCTTCCCAACCACAATTTACTTTACTTGCTGGTGGATGTGGTTAACATAGGAGGAGCTGATTTCGATCCTGAATTTCTACTTCCTACCTAGTGGAATCCTAAATAAAAGTTTATATAACTAGCTGGATCAGTCAGCCAGTTCCATAAAACAGGCGAGTAGTCCTATACCAATAAAGCTCCAATGACAGCAATATAACCAGAAACAAACGATAAGACAATCTTATTTCCAAATGCAAATATCAGACACAAACAACAAGCTTTGTCAGATTAGAGCAACAAGAAACTGGAGCTGCGTGTTCTCACGTCAGGAAATTATCTGAAAAATTAACATACAATATAATATTACTAGACAATTGGAGTTTAATAAATACTTACTGTTGGGATTCTCTTGGCTAACTGATTGATTTTGCAAATAGAATGACATTGAATGGCCATTGATATTGCTAAGTAAATTTTGAGTGACTTATAGAAATGCCTCACAAAAATATCCTGCACAAGGCAGTGTGTCAGTCATCCCACTGGGATGGTGGAACATGAAGATGGACGTCTAACTCCATCAGAATGCTTAGACTATTGTTGTTGGTTGTTTGTATAGTAGTACTTTATTATATGACTTACAAATATTATAGCATATTATTGTGTTTCTTCACATATTTGTACAATGTAATAACAATATTAATACGTTTCATGAAACAAAGGATGCACAATGTGCTAGGTATGAGTAGTCTTGACTTGTATTGTAGCAACATTTATCAGACACTCATCCCATTCAAAACTTCACATAATGGCGGAGTCACGAGCTTATTAGGCAAGCATCAGGAAGTGGTTCTCATTGTGTGGTTGATAGTGTTCAATGCTTAAGGTTGAGGGCCAGAACCTTGAACATGTATTGTGTTTGTGCCATAACTTTGTTGTACTATTTTACTAACATTGGTTTGTTTCTTGGATTTCTGAGTGATTTAGCACATAAAATGTCATTGAATCATGCCTACTAAACTTATGTGTTACTTATAATGCCCCAAGAAAATGCCTGAGGAAGCTAGTTAAACTAGAAGCTAGATTATTAAATATAGCAATACTTATTTAAGTTGTACTACTTTATGACATGGCCTGTAGACCTACCAATGAGTATACTGCTTGCACATGGAACACTATTTATTTGTTTCCTCCACAGTGACCACGCCTACCCCACCTTTCTGTACTGTTGGCAAAGTGTATACAACTTGTGGTACTGCCTGTCCTCTCACTTGTGACAACTACCAGAATCCACCACCCTGCACATTGCAGTGTGTCATTGGCTGTGTATGCCCTCATGGGACAGTGGAGCATGAGGGTGGATGTGTTGCTCCATCAAACTGCTCCTGTAAGATATAATATTTAATTAGGCGTGTTACAATGACTTTCACGATAATCAACTTCAGTTTACTCACTCAATGTTACAGCTAGATAGTCTAGCCTTCCTAAAGCATCTAGCTGAAACATCGAGGGAGAAAATTCAAGTCGATTATCGAAAACTTATTGTGCTAACTCATCTGAGAGTTCATTGATGGTATAGCCATGCTACTGTTGTTGCTATCGGTAATGCTGTCTAGTAACTACTCAACTCCTCAGCTGTTACTATTATCATGCATGTGCTAAGCAGGATGAAGGAAGCAATAAAATATTTTAGCTAATGTTTGAACATAACGTCAAAAAAAAACTGATGAAGCTAGTTAAACTAGAAGCTAGATTAATAAATATAGCAATACTTATTTAAGTTGTTCTACTTCATGACATGGCCTGTAGAACTACAAATGAGTATATTGCTTGCAGCATGGAACACTATTTATCTGTTTCCTCCACAGCGACCACACCTACCCCACCTGTCTGTCCCAATGGCAAAGAGTATACAACTTGCGGCACTGCCTGTCCTCTCACTTGTGGCAACTTCGAGAATGCACCACTAATCTGCACATTGCAGTGTGTCATTGGCTGTGTATGTCCTAATGGGACAGTGGAGCATGAGGATGGATGTGTTGCCCCATCAGACTGCCCCTGTAAGTTACAGGCGTGTTACAATGACTTTCTCGATAATCAACTTCAATTTACTCACTCAATGTTACAGCTAGATATTCTAGCCTTCCTAGAGCATCTAGCTGAAACATCGAATGAGAAAATTAAAGTTGATTCGAAAACTTATTGTACTAATTCATCTGAGATTCCTTAATGTTATAGCCATGCTATTGTTGTTGCTATCGGCAATGATGTCTAGTAACCACTCAACTCCTCAGCTGTTACTATTATCATGCATGTGCTAAGCAGCATGAAGGAAACAATAACATTAATAATGTTTGAACAAACACCTCACTTGAAATTTTCAAATTGAAATGGTGAAACAACTACTAATTTAACACTTACGCTGTCTTTCTAAAAGAGAATCTGAACACTAAATAAATCACCTGTTGGACTTGTTTAAAGTCATTACCCATATCCTGTGCACATGACCATTAAACATGTACTTTAATTTGACAAACAAAACTGTCATTGAAAAATTGGATGGGAAATTTGTATTGCCACCATGGCCATATTTGTGATGTGTGTATCTCATGTCATTTCATCACCCCCAAAATTATCAATGATTCACTGTCATTTAACTTATACAGACAAGGAAATGGTTGTCATAGTTTTAAAAAAAGTTCAATTGTACAGCTGGAGATGAAGATCGCGGAAAGAAAAGAGTCTGGAATAGTTAATAGCTTTCAGAGATAAGTTCGTGGTAACTAGGGAGAAATCATTGACCATTCAGAATTCGAGCATCTGTTTCAAACTGATCAAAATTTTTGGTTGACTATCCTTGAAGATATGCTTTCCTGTGATTTGAAAATGGATATGGCATCCTTCTTACCTTGGGCCAGATCAGTGTTGAATCTGATACTTGGGCAGAGTTGTCGCACCTTTCTTAGCTTGAGAAAGCCTAGACCTCTTACTTTTGTTGACCAGTTGGATGGATATAGGATTACCAGCTATGAAGAAAGCATTGACGATGAGTTTAGCTATACTAGATGTGTGTTAAACGGCAGAGCATGAATTGTGAATGCTGTTTTAGTTTCCTTGTTGGTTGGTAGTCTATGTACTATGTATTAGCTGACCTTTTTTTAAAACTTTCAACCAACTCTCAGTGGACATGGTGGACACAACGACTTTCTCCATCACAACTCACTACATGTTTTGGCTTGCTAGAAACTTCTAGAAACTCTGTCAACTTCAACAGATGTTGGTTGCATGAAGCGATGGATTCAGTAGTGATAAATATTCAGGTTTCAGTGATCTTCCTTCCATTGCTAGCCCTCTCATTGCTAGTTTGGCCTGACTCTAAGTCCATGAGACATTTGTTAGCTTGTTATTATCACCGACTGAACATACTAGAACAAGAAGTAATACATTCCAAAGACGTATTGTGGTTTTGTGGTTTATATCTATAGTAAAAAAACTAAACACAATGTTGGTCAATACAAATTTTATCTCATAAGAAACGGTTGCTGTAGGCATGCTAAAATAGATAGAATCTCTCTCTTCTCTCAGTGTCATAGACTAGAGATCAATACATTGTTCCTGCAACAAATGACAGCAGGAAAACCTAACCCATGCAGAGCTAAAGATGACTAGGTTTGTAGGGTTGTCCATTGTGTAGCCAATCATTCTCTTCATGAGAACATTTGGCAAAATTCTGCTGTGCCATTTTCTGTGATATACCAATAAAGCTCCAATGACAGCAATATAACCAGAAACAAACGATAAGACAATCTTATTTCCAAATGCAAATATCAGACACAAACAACAAGCTTTGTCAGATTAGAGCAACAAGAAACTGGAGCTGCGTGTTCTCACGTCAGGAAATTATCTGAAAATTAACATACAATATAATATTACTAGAGAATTGGAGTTTAATAAATACTTACTGTTGGGTTTCTCTTGGCTAACTGATTGATTTTGCAAATAGAATGACATTGAATGGCCATTGATATTGCTAAGTAAATTTTGAGTGACTTATAGAAATGCCTCACAAAAATATCCTGCACAAGGCAGTGTGTCAGTCATCCCACTGGGATGGTGGAACATGAAGATGGACGTCTAACTCCATCAGAATGCTTAGACTATTGTTGTTGGTTGTTTGTATAGTAGTACTTTATTATATGACTTACAAATATTATAGCATATTATTGTGTTTCTTCACATATTTGTACAATGTAATAACAATATTAATACGTTTCATGAAACAAAGGATGCACAATGTGCTAGGTATGAGTAGTCTTGACTTGTATTGTAGCAACATTTATCAGACACTCATCCCATTCAAAACTTCACATAATGGCGGAGTCACGAGCTTATTAGGCAAGCATCAGGAAGTGGTTCTCATTGTGTGGTTGATAGTGTTCAATGCTTAAGGTTGAGGGCCAGAACCTTGAACATGTATTGTGTTTGTGCCATAACTTTGTTGTACTATTTTACTAACATTGGTTTGTTTCTTGGATTTCTGAGTGATTTAGCACATAAAATGTCATTGAATCATGCCTACTAAACTTATGTGTTACTTATAATGCCCCAAGAAAATGCCTGAGGAAGCTAGTTAAACTAGAAGCTAGATTATTAAATATAGCAATACTTATTTAAGTTGTACTACTTTATGACATGGCCTGTAGACCTACCAATGAGTATACTGCTTGCACATGGAACACTATTTATTTGTTTCCTCCACAGTGACCACGCCTACCCCACCTTTCTGTACTGTTGGCAAAGTGTATACAACTTGTGGTACTGCCTGTCCTCTCACTTGTGACAACTACCAGAATCCACCACCCTGCACATTGCAGTGTGTCATTGGCTGTGTATGCCCTCATGGGACAGTGGAGCATGAGGGTGGATGTGTTGCTCCATCAAACTGCTCCTGTAAGATATAATATTTAATTAGGCGTGTTACAATGACTTTCACGATAATCAACTTCAGTTTACTCACTCAATGTTACAGCTAGATAGTCTAGCCTTCCTAAAGCATCTAGCTGAAACATCGAGGGAGAAAATTCAAGTCGATTATCGAAAACTTATTGTGCTAACTCATCTGAGAGTTCGTTGATGGTATAGCCATGCTACTGTTGTTGCTATCGGTAATGCTGTCTAGTAACTACTCAACTCCTCAGCTGTTACTATTATCATGCATGTGCTAAGCAGGATGAAGGAAGCAATAAAATATTTTAGCTAATGTTTGAACATAACGTCAAAAAAAAACTGATGAAGCTAGTTAAACTAGAAGCTAGATTAATAAATATAGCAATACTTATTTAAGTTGTTCTACTTCATGACATGGCCTGTAGAACTACAAATGAGTATATTGCTTGCAGCATGGAACACTATTTATCTGTTTCCTCCACAGCGACCACACCTACCCCACCTGTCTGTCCCAATGGCAAAGAGTATACAACTTGCGGCACTGCCTGTCCTCTCACTTGTGGCAACTTCGAGAATGCACCACTAATCTGCACATTGCAGTGTGTCATTGGCTGTGTATGTCCTAATGGGACAGTGGAGCATGAGGATGGATGTGTTGCCCCATCAGACTGCCCCTGTAAGTTACAGGCGTGTTACAATGACTTTCTCGATAATCAACTTCAATTTACTCACTCAATGTTACAGCTAGATATTCTAGCCTTCCTAGAGCATCTAGCTGAAACATCGAATGAGAAAATTAAAGTTGATTCGAAAACTTATTGTACTAACTCATCTGAGATTCCTTAATGTTATAGCCATGCTATTGTTGTTGCTATCGGCAATGATGTCTAATAACCACTCAACTCCTCAGCTGTTACTATTATCATGCATGTGCTAAGCAGCATGAAGGAAACAATAACATTAATAATGTTTGAACAAACACCTCACTTGAAATTTTCAAATTGAAATGGTGAAACAACTACTAATTTAACACTTACGCTGTCTTTCTAAAAGAGAATCTGAACACTAAATAAATCACCTGTTGGACTTGTTTAAAGTCATTACCCATATCCTGTGCACATGACCATTAAACATGTACTTTAATTTGACAAACAAAACTGTCATTGAAAAATTGGATGGGAAATTTGTATTGCCACCATGGCCATATTTGTGATGTGTGTATCTCATGTCATTTCATCACCCCCAAAATTATCAATGATTCACTGTCATTTAACTTATACAGACAAGGAAATGGTTGTCATAGTTTTAAAAAAAGTTCAATTGTACAGCTGGAGATGAAGATCGCGGAAAGAAAAGAGTCTGGAATAGTTAATAGCTTTCAGAGATAAGTTCGTGGAACTAGGGAGAAATCATTGACCATTCAGAATTCGAGCATCTGTTTCAAACTGATCAAAATTTTTGGTTGACTATCCTTGAAGATATGCTTTCCTGTGATTTGAAAATGGATATGGCATCCTTCTTACCTTGGGCCAGATCAGTGTTGAATCTGATACTTGGGCAGAGTTGTCGCACCTTTCTTAGCTTGAGAAAGCCTAGACCTCTTACTTTTGTTGACCAGTTGGATGGATATAGGATTACCAGCTATGAAGAAAGCATTGACGATGAGTTTAGCTATACTAGATGTGTGTTAAACGGCAGAGCATGAATTGTGAATGCTGTTTTAGTTTCCTTGTTGGTTGGTAGTCTATGCACTATGTATTAGCTGACCTTTTTTTAAAACTTTCAACCAACTCTCAGTGGACATGGTGGACACAACGACTTTCTCCATCACAACTCACTACATGTTTTGGCTTGCTAGAAACTTCTAGAAACTCTGTCAACTTCAACAGATGTTGGTTGCATGAAGCGATGGATTCAGTAGTGATAAATATTCAGGTTTCAGTGATCTTCCTTCCATTGCTAGCCCTCTCATTGCTAGTTTGGCCTGACTCTAAGTCCATGAGACATTTGTTAGCTTGTTATTATCACCGACTGAACATACTAGAACAAGAAGTAATAAATTCCAAAGATGTATTGTGGTTTTGTGGTTTATATCTATAGTAAAAAAACTAAACACAATGTTGGTCAATACAAATTTTATCTCATAAGAAACGGTTGCTATGGACTTTCCCTAAGATGACAAGGCATACCTATTGAAATCTAATGATGAGACATTTTTTTTTTAAGAGAAAAAATAAAAAAGCGGGAAAGTAAACAAGTTGTTATCAACTAAAGCTATTGACATATCATAACTTCTTGAAGCCAAGATACACAATGGTTCATATTTAACACTTTAGACAAACCAAGGCATACTAACTTTGGAGTTTTCTGATATAAAAATCATTATGAATGATTGTATGGACGTACGTATGCCAGTCATGCTTGGGTCTACCAGTTTAATATGAGATTCAAATATGATGCTGAGCCCCACCCACCTACGACATATTGGTATTAAAAATGTATAGCATCACGAAGGTAAAAAATATCTTTCCACTGTACTGTGTTTCTAGACTGTCTCCACATATTTGGATTGTCCAATAACAACAGTTTTTCATTGATCAACAAGAATGTACATGAGCTCTGTTAGAGCATCATTTAGAAGATGCGCCAAGCCTGAGTTAACTGTAGTTAATATCAAGGATGAGGTCACAAGCTTGTTAGGCAGGCCTTAGGGTGTGGTTATGTTATTTCTTGTTAGATGCTGTGCAAAGTATCGAGGATGAGAAGCTGAACCTTTGAACACGCAATAAAAATATTAGCTTTGTAGTTATTGGTATCCGTAGCGTAAGTTGCCAATTATCGGCATGCAAACTGTCCTGTGTACATAACTCACTGCGGTGTGGTCCAGGAAGTTGATTCTTGTATTGGAGATAAATTCCAGGAAGTAATTTCGCTCAGTTATTCACTTATGAGGGTCAGCGTTCACTGACCAATTATTAGTATCACATACCTATTACAAGCACTACCTACAAATCTGTACACTCCATTATCGGTACCATAATTATGATGCACATGTTTCAGCAGGATCGGACAGGTCCATGATATCTGCTGATACTTTTACAAATTGACACCATGTTCATACCTGATGTGGCTATGTACACAACATGGAGATGTCATGGGAAAAAGGCATTTTAATACAAACGAAACAAAACCAATATTAAGAATAATTACATCTACAACAGAAATAAATGTAGGCGTGCTAAAATAGATAGAATCTCTCTCTTCTCTCAGTGTCATAGACTAGAGATCAATACATTGTTCCTGCAACAAATGACAGCAGGAAAACCTAACCCATGCAGAGCTAAAGATGCCTAGGTTTGTAGGTTTGTCCATTGTGTAGCCAATCATTCTCTTCGTGAGAACATTTGGCAAAATTCTGCTGTGCCATTTTCTGTGATATGGTTTTGCCACATCTTCCCAACCACAATGGATGAATTCGCTAAGTTCAACTAACCCAGTAACAGTGAAATTAATCCATTGTCCTGGCTTTATGCCATGAGTAACCTAGCCGAGATGTCAGTACTGTCATGTTCAATGACTGCAAGCTGAACTGGTCAACCATCCTTAACTGCTGGAAGAATGACTTGCATGACACTTGACCATTGCTTACTTTACTTGCTGGTGGATGTGGTTAACATAGGAGGAGCTGATTTCGATCCTGAATTTCTACTTCCTACCTAGTGGAATCCTTAAATAAAAGTTTATATAACTAACTGGATCAGTCAACCAGTAAAACAGGCGAGTAGTCCTATACCAATAAAGCTCCAATGACAGCAATATAACCAGAAACAAACGATAAGACAATCTTATTTCCAAATGCAAATATCAGACACAAACAACAAGCTTTGTCAGATTAGACAATCATTCTCTTCGTGAGAACATTTGGCAAAATTCTGCTGTGCCATTTTCTGTGATATGGTTTTGCCACATCTTCCCAACCACAATGGATGAATTCGCTAAGTTCAACTAACCCAGTAACAGTGAAATTAATCCATTGTCCTGGCTTTATGCCATGAGTAACCTAGCCGAGATGTCAGTACTGTCATGTTCAATGACTGCAAGCTGAACTGGTCAACCATCCTTAACTGCTGGAAGAATGACTTGCATGACACTTGACCATTGCTTACTTTACTTGCTGGTGGATGTGGTTAACATAGGAGGAGCTGATTTCGATCCTGAATTTCTACTTCCTACCTAGTGGAATCCTTAAATAAAAGTTTATATAACTAACTGGATCAGTCAACCAGTAAAACAGGCGAGTAGTCCTATACCAATAAAGCTCCAATGACAGCAATATAACCAGAAACAAACGATAAGACAATCTTATTTCCAAATGCAAATATCAGACACAAACAACAAGCTTTGTCAGATTAGAGCAACAAGAAACTGGAGCTGCGTGTTCTCACGTCAGGAAATTGAAAAATTAACGTACAATATAATATTACTAGAGAATTGGAGTTTAATAAATACTTACTGTTGGGTTTCTCTTGGCTAACTGATTGATTTTGCAAATAGAATGACATTGAATGGCCATTGATATTGCTAAGTAAATTTTGAGTGACTTATAGAAATGCCTCACAAAAATATCCTGCACAAGGCAGTGTGTCAGTCGTCCCACTGGGATGGTGGAACATGAAGATGGACGTCTAACTCCATCAGAATGCCTATACAAGATTAGACTATTGTTGTTGGTTGTTTGTATAGTAGTACTTTATTATATGACTTACAAATATAGCATATTATTGTGTTTCTTCACATATTTGTACAATGTAATAACAATATTAATACCTTTCATGAAACAAAGGATGCACAATGTGCTAGGTATGAGTAGTCTTGACTTGTAATTGTAGCAACATTTATCAGACACTCATCCCATTCAAAACTTCACATAATGGCGGAGTCACGAGCTTATTAGGCAAGCATCAGGAAGTGGTTCTCATTGTGTGGTTGATAGTGTTCAATGCTTAAGGTTGAGGGCCAGAACCTTGAAAATGTATTGTGTTTGTGCCATAACTTTGTTGTACTATTTACTAACATTGGTTTGTTTCTTGGATTTCTGAGTGATTTAGCACATAAAATGTCATTGAATCATGCCTACTTAACTTATGTGTTACTTATAATGCCTCAAGAAAATGCCTGAGGAAGCTAGTTAAACTAGAAGCTAGATTATTAAATATAGCAATACTTATTTAAGTTGTACTACTTTATGACATGGCCTGTAGACCTACCACCAATGAGTATACTGCTTGCACATGGAACACTATTTATTTGTTTCCTCCACAGTGACCACGCCTACCCCACCTTTCTGTACTGTTGGCAAAGTGTATACAACTTGTGGTACTGCCTGTCCTCTCACTTGTGACAACTACCAGAATCCACCACCCTGCACATTGCAGTGTGTCATTGGCTGTGTATGCCCTCATGGGACAGTGGAGCATGAGGGTGGATGTGTTGCTCCATCAAACTGCTCCTGTAAGATATAATATTTAATTAGGCGTGTTACAATGACTTTCACGATAATCAACTTCAATTTACTCACTCAATGTTACAGCTAGATATTCTACCCTTCTTAGAGCATCTAGCTGAAATATTGAGGGAGAAAATTCAAGTCGATTATCGAAAACTTATTGAACTAACTCGTCTGAGAGTTCGTTGATGTTATAGCCGTGCTAATGTTGTTGGTATCGGTAATAATTATAGCCTATAGTGACTACTCAACTCCTCAGCTGTTACTATTATCATGCATGTGCTAAGCAGGATGGAGGAAGCAATAAAATATTTTAGCCATTATGTAATGTTTGAACAAAACCTCACTTGAAATTTTCAAATTGAAATGTTGAAACATCTACTATTTTAACTCCTGTCTTTCTAAAAGAGAACCTGAACACTAAATAAATCACCTGCATGACTTGTTTAAAGTAATTACCCATATCCTTTGCACATGACCTTTAAACATGTACTTTAATTTGACACGCAAACTATTCCTCATTGAAAAGTTGGATGGGAGAGTTGTATTGCCACCATGGCCGTATTTGTGATGTGTGTATCTGGTGTGTTTGTATTCATTTTATCACCCTAAAAATTATCAATGATTCACTGTCCTTTAACTTACACAGACAAGAAAATGGTTGTCATAGTTGTTTTTTTAAAGTTCATATCGTGGAAAGAAAAGAGGCTGTAATAGTTAATAGCTTTCAGGGATAAGTTTGTGATAACTAGGGAGAAATCACAGAATTCGAGATCTGTTTCAAACTGGTCAGAATGTTTGCTTGACTGTGATCTAGCACATAAAATGTCTTTGAATCATGCCTAACTTATGTGTTACTTATAATGCCTCAAGAAAACGCCTGAGGAAGCTAGTTAAACTAGAAGCAGCAATACTTATTTAAGTTGTTCTACTTTATGACATGGCCTGTAGACCTACAAATGAGTATACAGCTTGCACATGGAACACTATTTATTTGTTTCCTCCACAGTGACCATGCCTACCCCACCTGTCTGTACTATTGGCAAAGATTATACAACTTGTGGTACTGCCTGTCCTCTCACTTGTGACAACTACCAGCATCCACCACCCTGCCCATTGCAGTGTGTCATTGGCTGTGTATGCCCTCATGGGACAGTGGAGCATGAGGGTGGATGTGTTGTTTCATCAAACTGCCCCTGTAAGATATAATATTAATCAGGCGTGTTACAATGACTTTCACGATAATCAACTTCAGTTTACTCACTCAATGTTACAGCTAGATAGTCTAGCCTTCCTAAAGCATCTAGCTGAAACATCGAGGGAGAAAATTCAAGTCGATTATCGAAAACTTATTGTGCTATCTCATCTGAGAGTTCGTTGATGGTATAGCCATGCTACTGTTGTTGCTATCGGTAATGCTGTCTAGTAACTACTCAACTCCTCAGCTGTTACTATTATCATGCATGTGCTAAGCAGGATGAAGGAAGCAATAAAATATTTTAGCTAATGTTTGAACATAACGTCAAAAAAAAACTGATGAAGTTAGTTAAACTAGAAGCTAGATTAATAAATATAGCAATACTTATTTAAGTTGTTCTACTTCATGACATGGCCTGTAGAACTACAAATGAGTATATTGCTTGCAGCATGGAACACTATTTATCTGTTTCCTCCACAGCGACCACACCTACCCCACCTGTCTGTCCCAATGGCAAAGAGTATACAACTTGCGGCACTGCCTGTCCTCTCACTTGTGGCAACTTCGAGAATGCACCACTAATCTGCACATTGCAGTGTGTCATTGGCTGTGTATGTCCTAATGGGACAGTGGAGCATGAGGATGGATGTGTTGCCCCATCAGACTGCCCCTGTAAGTTACAGGCGTGTTACAATGACTTTCTCGATAATCAACTTCAATTTACTCACTCAATGTTACAGCTAGATATTCTAGCCTTCCTAGAGCATCTAGCTGAAACATCGAATGAGAAAATTAAAGTTGATTCGAAAACTTATTGTACTAACTCATCTGAGATTCCTTAATGTTATAGTCATGCTATTGTTGTTGCTATCGGCAATGATGTCTAGTAACCACTCAACCCCTCAGCTGTTACTATTATCATGCATGTGCTAAGCAGCACGAAGGAAACAATAACATTAATAATGTTTGAACAAACACCTCACTTGAAATTTTCAAATTGAAATGGTGAAACAACTACTAATTTAACACTTACGCTGTCTTTCTAAAAGAGAATCTGAACACTAAATAAATCACCTGTTGGACTTGTTTAAAGTCATTACCCATATCCTGTGCACATGACCATTAAACATGTACTTTAATTTGACAAACAAAACTGTCATTGAAAAATTGGATGGGAAATTTGTATTGCCACCATGGCCATATTTGTGATGTGTGTATCTCATGTCATTTCATCACCCCCAAAATTATCAATGATTCACTGTCATTTAACTTATACAGACAAGGAAATGGTTGTCATAGTTTTAAAAAAAGTTCAATTGTACAGCTGGAGATGAAGATCGCGGAAAGAAAAGAGTCTGGAATAGTTAATAGCTTTCAGAGATAAGTTCGTGGAACTAGGGAGAAATCATTGACCATTCAGAATTCGAGCATCTGTTTCAAACTGATCAAGATTTTTGGTTGACTATCCTTGAAGATATGCTTTCCTGTGATTTGAAAATGGATATGGCATCCTTCTTACCTTGGGCCAGATCAGTGTTGAATCTGATACTTGGGCAGAGTTGTCGCACCTTTCTTAGCTTGAGAAAGCCTAGACCTCTTACTTTTGTTGACCAGTTGGATGGATATAGGATTACCAGCTATGAAGAAAGCATTGACGATGAGTTTAGCTATACTAGATGTGTGTTAAACGGCAGAGCATGAATTGTGAATGCTGTTTTAGTTTCCTTGTTGGTTGGTAGTCTATGCACTATGTATTAGCTGACCTTTTTTAAAAACTTTCAACCAACTCTCAGTGGACATGGTGGACACAACGACTTTCTCCATCACAACTCACTACATGTTTTGGCTTGCTAGAAACTTCTAGAAACTCTGTCAACTTCAACAGATGTTGGTTGCATGAAGCGATGGATTCAGTAGTGATAAATATTCAGGTTTCAGTGATCTTCCTTCCATTGCTAGCCCTCTCATTGCTAGTTTGGCCTGACTCTAAGTCCATGAGACATTTGTTAGCTTGTTATTATCACCGACTGAACATACTAGAACAAGAAGTAATAAATTCCAAAGATGTATTGTGGTTTTGTGGTTTATATCTATAGTAAAAAAACTAAACACAATGTTGGTCAATACAAATTTTATCTCATAAGAAACGGTTGCTATGGACTTTCCCTAAGATGACAAGGCATACCTATTGAAATCTAATGATGAGACATTTTTTTTTTAAGAGAAAAAATAAAAAAGCGGGAAAGTAAACAAGTTGTTATCAACTAAAGCTATTGACATATCATAACTTCTTGAAGCCAAGATACACAATGGTTCATATTTAACACTTTAGACAAACCAAGGCATACTAACTTTGGAGTTTTCTGATATAAAAATCATTATGAATGATTGTATGGACGTACGTATGCCAGTCATGCTTGGGTCTACCAGTTTGATATGAGATTCAAATATGATGCTGAGCCCCACCCACCCACGACATATTGGTATTAAAAATGTATAGCATCACGAAGGTAAAAAATATCTTTCCACTGTACTGTGTTTCTAGACTGTCTCCACATATTTGGATTGTCCAATAACAACAGTTTTTCATTGATCAACAAGAATGTACATGAGCTCTGTTAGAGCATCATTTAGAAGATGCGCCAAGCCTGAGTTAACTGTAGTTAATATCAAGGATGAGGTCACAAGCTTGTTAGGCAGGCCTTAGGGTGTGGTTATTTTATTTCTTGTTAGATGCTGTGCAAAGTATCGAGGATGAGAAGCTGAACCTTTGAACACGCAATAAAAATATTAGCTTTGTAGTTATTGGTATCCGTAGCGTAAGTTGCCAATTATCGGCATGCAAACTGTCCTGTGTACATAACTCACTGCGGTGTGGTCCAGGAAGTTGATTCTTGTATTGGAGATAAATTCCAGGAAGTAATTTCGCTCAGTTATTCACTTATGAGGGTCAGCGTTCACTGACCAATTATTAGTATCACATACCTATTATAAGCACTACCTACAAATCTGTACACTCCATTATCGGTACCATAATTATGATGCACATGTTTTAGCAGGATCGGACAGGTCCATGATATCTGCTGATACTTTTACAAATTGACACCATGTTCATACCTGATGTGGCTATGTACACAACATGGAGATGTCATGGGGAAAAGGCATTTTAATACAAACGAAACAAAACCAATATTAAGAATAATTACATCTACAACAGAAATAAATGTAGGCGTGCTAAAATAGATAGAATCTCTCTCTTCTCTCAGTGTCATAGACTAGAGATCAATACATTGTTCCTGCAACAAATGACAGCAGGAAAACCTAACCCATGCAGAGCTAAAGATGCCTAGGTTTGTAGGTTTGTCCATTGTGTAGCCAATCATTCTCTTCGTGAGAACATTTGGCAAAATTCTGCTGTGCCATTTTCTGTGATATGGTTTTGCCACATCTTCCCAACCACAATGGATGAATTCGCTAAGTTCAACTAACCCAGTAGCAGTGAAATTAATCCATTGTCCTGGCTTTATGCCATGAGTAACCTAGCCGAGATGTCAGTACTGTCATGTTCAATGACTGCAAGCTGTACTGGTCAACCATCCTTAACTGCTGGAAGAATGACTTGCATGACACTTGACCATTGCTTACTTTACTTGCTGGTGGATGTGGTTAACATAGGAGGAGCTGATTTCGATCCTGAATTTCTACTTCCTACCTAGTGGAATCCTAAATAAAAGTTTATATAACTAGCTGGATCAGTCAGCCAGTTCCATAAAACAGGCGAGTAGTCCTATAACAATAAAGCTCCAATGACAGCAATATAACCAGAAACAAACGATAAGACAATCTTATTTCCAAATGCAAATATCAGACACAAACAACAAGCTTTGTCAGATTAGAGCAACAAGAAACTGGAGCTGCGTGTTCTCACGTCAGGAAATTATCTGAAAAATTAACGTACAATATAATATTACTAGAGAATTGGAGTTTAATAAATACTTACTGTTGGGTTTCTCTTGGCTAACTGATTGATTTTGCAAATAGAATGACATTGAATGGCCATTGATATTGCTAAGTAAATTTTGAGTGACTTATAGAAATGCCTCACAAAAATATCCTGCACAAGGCAGTGTGTCAGTCGTCCCACTGGGATGGTGGAACATGAAGATGGACGTCTAACTCCATCAGAATGCCCATATAAGATTAGACTATTGTTGTTGGTTGTTTGTATAGTAGTACTTTATTATATGACTTACAAATATAGCATATTATTGTGTTTCTTCACATATTTGTACAATGTAATAACAATATTAATACCTTTCATGAAACAAAGGATGCACAATGGGCTAGGTATGAGTAGTCTTGACTAGTATTGTAGCAACATTTATCAGACACTCATCCCATTCAAAACTTCACATAATGGCGGAGTCACGAGCTTATTAGGCAAGCATCAGGAAGTGGTTCTCATTGTGTGGTTGATAGTGTTCAATGCTTAAGGTTGAGGGCCAGAACCTTGAAAATGTATTGTGTTTGTGCCATAACTTTGTTGTACTATTTTACTAACATTGGTTTGTTTCTTGGATTTCTGAGTGATTTAGCACATAAAATGTAATTGAATCATGCCTACTAAACTTATGTGTTACTTATAATGTCTCAAGAAAATGCCTGAGGAAGCTAGTTAAACTAGAAGCTAGATTATTAAATATAGCAATACTTATTTAAGTTGTACTACTTTATGACATGGCCTGTAGACCTACCAATGAGTATACTGCTTGCACATGGAACACTATTTATTTGTTTCCTCCACAGTGACCACGCCTACCCCACCTGTCTGTACTGTTGGCAAAGTGTATACAACTTGTGGTACTGCCTGTCCTCTCACTTGTGACAACTACCAGAATCCACCACCCTGCACATTGCAGTGTGTCATTGGCTGTGTATGCCCTCATGGGACAGTGGAGCATGAGGGTGGATGTGTTGCTCCATCAAACTGCTCCTGTAAGATATAATATTTAATTAGGCGTGTTACAATGACTTTCACGATAATCAACTTCAATTTACTCACTCAATGTTACAGCTAGATATTCTACCCTTCTTAGAGCATCTAGCTGAAATATTGAGGGAGAAAATTCAAGTCGATTATCGAAAACTTATTGAACTAACTCGTCTGAGAGTTCGTTGATGTTATAGCCGTGCTAATGTTGTTGGTATCGGTAATAATTATAGCCTATAGTGACTACTCAACTCCTCAGCTGTTACTATTATCATGCATGTGCTAAGCAGGATGGAGGAAGCAATAAAATATTTTAGCCATTATGTAATGTTTGAACAAAACCTCACTTGAAATTTTCAAATTGAAATGTTGAAACATCTACTATTTTAACTCCTGTCTTTCTAAAAGAGAACCTGAACACTAAATAAATCACCTGCATGACTTGTTTAAAGTAATTACCCATATCCTTTGCACATGACCTTTAAACATGTACTTTAATTTGACACGCAAACTATTCCTCATTGAAAAGTTGGATGGGAGAGTTGTATTGCCACCATGGCCGTATTTGTGATGTGTGTATCTGGTGTATTTGTATTCATTTTATCACCCTAAAAATTATCAATGATTCACTGTCCTTTAACTTACACAGACAAGAAAATGGTTGTCATAGTTGTTTTTTTAAAGTTCATATCGTGGAAAGAAAAGAGGCTGTAATAGTTAATAGCTTTCAGGGATAAGTTTGTGATAACTAGGGAGAAATCACAGAATTCGAGATCTGTTTCAAACTGGTCAGAATGTTTGCTTGACTGTGATCTAGCACATAAAATGTCTTTGAATCATGCCTAACTTATGTGTTACTTATAATGCCTCAAGAAAACGCCTGAGGAAGCTAGTTAAACTAGAAGCAGCAATACTTATTTAAGTTGTTCTACTTTATGACATGGCCTGTAGACCTACAAATGAGTATACAGCTTGCACATGGAACACTATTTATTTGTTTCCTCCACAGTGACCACGCCTACCCCACCTGTCTGTACTATTGGCAAAGATTATACAACTTGTGGTACTGCCTGTCCTCTCACTTGTGACAACTACCAGCATCCACCACCCTGCACATTGCAGTGTGTCATTGGCTGTGTATGCCCTCATGGGACAGTGGAGCATGAGGGTGGATGTGTTGTTTCATCAAACTGCCCCTGTAAGATATAATATTAATCAGGCGTGTTACAATGACTTTCACGATAATCAACTTCAGTTTACTCACTCAATGTTACAGCTAGATAGTCTAGCCTTCCTAAAGCATCTAGCTGAAACATCGAGGGAGAAAATTCAAGTCGATTATCGAAAACTTATTGTGCTAACTCATCTGAGAGTTCGTTGATGGTATAGCCATGCTACTGTTGTTGCTATCGGTAATGCTGTCTAGTAACTACTCAACTCCTCAGCTGTTACTATTATCATGCATGTGCTAAGCAGGATGAAGGAAGCAATAAAATATTTTAGCTAATGTTTGAACATAACGTCAAAAAAAAACTGATGAAGCTAGTTAAACTAGAAGCTAGATTAATAAATATAGCAATACTTATTTAAGTTGTTCTACTTCATGACATGGCCTGTAGACCTACAAATGAGTATATTGCTTGCAGCATGGAACACTATTTATCTGTTTCCTCCACAGCGACCACACCTACCCCACCTGTCTGTCCCAATGGCAAAGAGTATACAACTTGCGGCACTGCCTGTCCTCTCACTTGTGGCAACTTCGAGAATGCACCACTAATCTGCACATTGCAGTGTGTCATTGGCTGTGTATGTCCTAATGGGACAGTGGAGCATGAGGATGGATGTGTTGCCCCATCAGACTGCCCCTGTAAGTTACAGGCGTGTTACAATGACTTTCTCGATAATCAACTTCAATTTACTCACTCAATGTTACAGCTAGATATTCTAGCCTTCCTAGAGCATCTAGCTGAAACATCGAATGAGAAAATTAAAGTTGATTCGAAAACTTATTGTACTAATTCATCTGAGATTCCTTAATGTTATAGCCATGCTATTGTTGTTGCTATCGGCAATGATGTCTAGTAACCACTCAACTCCTCAGTTGTTACTATTATCATGCATGTGCTAAGCAGCATGAAGGAAACAATAACATTAATAATGTTTGAACAAACACCTCACTTGAAATTTTCAAATTGAAATGGTGAAACAACTACTAATTTAACACTTACGCTGTCTTTCTAAAAGAGAATCTGAACACTAAATAAATCACCTGTTGGACTTGTTTAAAGTCATTACCCATATCCTGTGCACATGACCATTAAACATGTACTTTAATTTGACAAACAAAACTGTCATTGAAAAATTGGATGGGAAATTTGTATTGCCACCATGGCCATATTTGTGATGTGTGTATCTCATGTCATTTCATCACCCCCAAAATTATCAATGATTCACTGTCATTTAACTTATACAGACAAGGAAATGGTTGTCATAGTTTAAAAAAAAGTTCAATTGTACAGCTGGAGATGAAGATCGCGGAAAGAAAAGAGTCTGGAATAGTTAATAGCTTTCAGAGATAAGTTCGTGGTAACTAGGGAGAAATCATTGACCATTCAGAATTCGAGCATCTGTTTCAAACTGATCAAAATTTTTGGTTGACTATCCTTGAAGATATGCTTTCCTGTGATTTGAAAATGGATATGGCATCTCTGGGCCAGATCAGTGTTGAATCTGAAACTTGGGCAGAGTTGATGCACCTTTCTTAGCTTGAGAAAGCCTAGAGCTCTTACTTTTGTTGACCAGTTGGATGGATATAGGATTACCAGCTATGAAGAAAGCATTGACGGTGAGTTTAGCTATACTAGATGTGTGTTCAACGGCAGAACATGAATTGTGAATGCTGTTTTAGTTTCCTTGTTGGTTGGTAGTCTATGCACTATACCTTTTTTTTTTTTACTTTCAACCCACTCTCAGTGGACATGGTGGACACAACGACTTTCTCCATCACAACTCACTGCATGATTTGGCTTGAAGTTCTTGCTAGAAATTTCTAGAAGCTCTATCAACTTCAACAGATGTTGGTTGCATGAAGCGATGGATTCAGTAGTGATAAATATTCAGGTTTCAGTGATCTTCCTTCCATTGCTAGCACTCTCATTGCTAGTTTGGCCTGACTCTAAGTCCATGAGACATTTGTTAGCTTGTTATTATCACCGACTGAACATACTAGAACAAGAAGTAATAAATTCCAAAGATGTATTGTGGTTTTGTGGTTTATATCTATAGTAAACAAAATGTTGGTCAATACAAATTTTATCTCATAAGAAATGGTTGCTCTGGACTTTCCCTAAGATGACAAGGCTATTGAAATCTAATGATTTGAATGATTGTATGGACGTACGTATGCCAGTCATGCTTGGGTCTGCCAGTTTGATATGAGATTCAAATATGATGCTGAGCCCCACCCACCCACGACATATTGGTATTAAAAATGTATAGCATCACAAAGGTAAAAAATATCAATAGAGTGCTTACAATCCTTTTCCACTGTACTGTGTTTCTAGACTGTCTCCACATATTTGGATTGTCTAATAACAACAGTTTTGCATTGATCAACAAGAATGTACTTGAGCTCTATTAGAGCATCATTTAGAAGATGCGCCAAGCCTGAGTTAACTGTAGTTAATGTCAAGGATGAGGTCACAAGCTTGTTAGGCAGGCCTTAGGGTGTGGTTATTTTATTTCTTGTTAGATGCTGTGCAAAGTGTAAAGGATGAGAAGCTGAACCTTTGAACATGTAATAAAAATATTAGCTTGGTATCAGTAACGTAAGTTGCCAATTATCGGCATGCAAACTGTCCTGTTTACATATCTCACTGCGGTGTGGTCCAGGAAGTTGATTCTTGTATTGGAGATAAATTCCAGGAAGTAATTTCGCTCAGTTATTCACTTATGAGGGTCAGAGTTCACTGACCAATTATTAGTATCACATACCTATTACAAGCACTACCTACACTCCATTATTGGTACCATAATTATGATGCACATGTTTTAACAGGATCGGACAGGTCCATGAAATCTGCTGATACTTTTACAAATTGACCCATGTTCATACCTGATGTAGCTATGTACACAACATGGAGATGTCATGGGAAAAAGGCATTTTAATACAAACGAAACAAAAACAATATTAAGAATAATTACATCTACAACAGAAATAAATGTAGGCATGCTAAAATAGATAGAATGTCTCTCTTCTCTCAGTGTCA
This sequence comes from Cladorhizidae sp. MBARI D1340-BT2, assembly GCA_028752905.1. NCBI lineage: Eukaryota > Metazoa > Porifera > Demospongiae > Poecilosclerida > Cladorhizidae > Cladorhizidae sp. MBARI D1340-BT2. Next base: position 44,737,953 of record JAQNBH010000016.1, on the reverse strand, counting down.
TAGACTAGAGATCAATACATTGTTCCTGCAACAAATGACAGCAGGAAAACCTAACCCATGCAGAGCTAAAGATGCCTAGGTTTGTAGGTTTGTCCATTGTGTAGCCAATCATTCTCTTCATGAGAACATTTGGCAAAATTCTGCTGTGCCATTTTCTGTGATATGGTTTTGCCACATCTTCCCAACCACAATGGATGAATTTGCTAAGTTCAACTTCCCCAGTAGCAGTGAAATTAGTCCATGGTCCTGCCATGAGTAACCTAGCCAAGATGTCTGTGCTGCATGAATGACTGCTAGTTGGACTGGTCAATCCTCCCTAACTGCTGCAAGAGCAACTTGCATAACACTTGACCTCTTTACTTGCACGTGGATGTGGTTAACATTGGAGGAGCAGACTTCGATTCTCAATTTCTTTTTCCTACCTAGTGGAATCCTAAATAAAAGTTAATATAACTAGCTGGATCTGTCAGCCAGTTCCATGAAACAGGGGAGTTGTCCTATACCAATAAAGTGCCAATGATGGTAATATAATTATGCTAAGACAATCTTATTTGCAAGTGCAAAAAAACTTGGCAGCCAATCTATCAGAAACAAACAACAAGCTTCGTCAGACATACAGCAACAAGAAACTGGAACGGCTCCTTCTCATGTGAGAAAATGTTCTGGAAAATTAACAAACTATTATATCACCAGTGAATGGGAGTTTAACAACTATTTACTGGTGGGTTTCTCTTGGATACCTGATTGACTTGGCAAGTAGAATGTCACTGAATGGCGGTTAAGATTGCTAAGTAAATTTTGAGTTACTTATAGCTAGTGCTTCACAAAAAGATGGAACAAGCTAGAAGCTAATGATTGAATATAGCAACACATGTTTATGCAGTTCTGTTGCATGATGTGGCCTACGAACCTACTAATAGATTATATTGCTTGCCATGTGAAATAGAGTGAACCATTTCTAGTTGTAGCTTAAAAAATATGAGCTATATTATTTTTTCCAGCTACTTCTGGGACCACCCTACCTCCTCCAGTCTGTTCTAATGGCAAGGAGTATAGATATTGTGCCACTGCCTGTCCATTGAATTGTAACAACCACCTGGCTCAAATATCCTGCACAAGACAGTGTGTCAGTCGCTGTGTGTGTCCCAATGGGAAGGTGGAGCATGAGGATGGATGCGTAACTCCATCAGAATGCCCATGTAAGATTAGACTATTGTTGTTGGTTGTTTGTATAGCAGTACTCATTCATGACCTAGTATAATTATTATTGTGTTTCTGTACTGAATCCAGGTTTTTGTAAGTTTCATGAAACAAAGGTATAGCTGATGCACAATGTGCTAGGTATGTCTAGTCTTGACTTGTATTCTAGCATCATTTTTATAAGATAATCATCCCATGCAAAAGTTCACATCACGATGGAGTGTCACAAGCTTATTAGGCAAGCATCAGGAAGTGGTTCTCATTGTGTGGTTGATGCTGCTCAATGCTTCAGGTTGAGGACCAGAACCTTATATGTATTGTGGTTGTGCCATTGCTGTACTATATTACTAATCTTGTTTCATTCTTCGATTTCTGAGTGGTTTGGCATATAAAATATCTTTGAATTGTGCTCAGTAAACTTATGAGTTACTTATAAGGCCTCAAGAAAACACCTGATGAAGCTAGTTAAACTAGAAGCTAGATTAATAAATATAGCAATACTTATTTAAGTTGTTCTACTTCATGACATGGCCTGTAGACCTACCAATGAGTATATTGCTTGCAGCATGGAACACTATTTATCTGTTTCCTCCACAGCGACCACACCTACCCCACCTGTCTGTGCCAATGGCAAAGAGTATACAACTTGTGGCACTGCCTGTCCTCTCACTTGTGGCAACTTAGAGAATCCACCACTAATCTGCACATTGCAGTGTGTCATTGGCTGTGTATGCCCTAATGGGACAGTGGAGCATGAGGATGGATGTGTTGCTCCATCAGACTGCCCCTGTAAGATTTAATATTTAATTAACAATTACAGGCATGTTACAATGACTTTCTCGATAATCAACTTCAATTTACTCACTCAATGTTACAGCTAGATATTCTAGCCTTCCTAGTGCATCTAGCTGAAACATCGAATGAGAAAATTAAAGTTGATTATCGAAAACTTATTGTACAAACTCATCTGAGATTCCTTAATGTTATAGCCATGCTATTGTTGTTGCTATCGGCAATGATGTCTAGTAACCACAAAACTCCTCAGCTGTTACTGCATGTGCAGGATGAAGGAAGCAATAAAATATTTTAACATTATGTATAAATAATAATGTTTGAACAAACACCTCACTTGAAATTTTCAAATTGAAATGGTGAAACAACTACTATTCTAACTCTTACGCTGTCTTTCTAAAAGAGAACCTGAACACTAAATAAATCACTTGTGGACTTGTTTAAAGTCATTACCCCATATCCTGTGCACATGACCATTAAACATGTACTTTAATTTGACAAACAAAACTAGTCCTCATTGAAAAGTTAGATGGGAAAGTTGTATTGCCTTATTTGTGATGTGTGTATCTGATCTGTTTGTATTCATTTCATCACCCCAAAAATTATCAATGATTCACTGTCATTTAACTTATACAGACAATGAAAATGGTTGTCATAGTTTTTAAAAAAGTTCAATTGTACAGCTGGAGATGAAGATTGCGGAAAGAAAAGAGGCTGGAATAGTTAATAGCTTTCAGAGATAAGTTCGTGGTAACTAGGGAGAAATCATTGACCATTCAGAATTCGAGCATCTGTTTCAAACTGATCAAAATTTTTGGTTGACTATCCTTGAAGATATGCTTTCCTGTGATTTGAAAATGGATATGGCATCCTTCTTACCTTGGGCCAGATCAGTGTTGAATCTGAAACTTGGGCAGAGTTGTCGCACCTTTCTTAGCTTGAGAAAGCCTAGAGCTCTTACTTTTGTTGACCAGTTGGATGGATATAGGATTACCAGCTATGAAGAAAGCATTGACGGTGAGTTTAGCTATACTAGATGTGTGTTAAACAGCAGAACATGAATTGTAAATGCTGTTTTAGTTTCCTTGTTGGTTGGTAGTCTATGCACTATACCTTTTTTTTATACTTTCAACCAACTCTCAGTGGACATGGTGGACACAACGACTTTCTCCATCACAACTCACTGCATGATTTGGCTTGAAGTTCTTGCTAGAAACTTCTAGAAGCTCTGTCAACTTCAACAGATGTTGGTCGATGGATTCAGTAGTGATAAATATTCAGGTTTCAGTGATCTTCCTTCCATTGCTAGCCCTCTCATTGCTAGTTTGGCCTGACTCTGAGTCCATTAGACATTTGTTAGCTTGTTATTATCATCGACTGAGCATACTAGAACAAGAAGTAATAAATTCCAAAGATGTATTGTGGTTTTGCGGTTTATATCTATAGTAAAAAAACTAAACACAATGTTGGTCATTACAAATTTTATCTCATAAGAAACGGTTGCTATGGAGTTTTCCTAAGATGACAAGGCATAGCTATTGAAATCTAATGATGAGACATTATTTTTTTAAGAGGAAAAATAAAAAAGCGGGAAAGTAAACAAGTTGTTATCAACTAAACTATTGAGATAACTTCTTGAAGCCAATGGTTCATATTTAACAAACCAAGGCATACTAACTCTGGAGTTTTCTGATATTAAAATCATTATGAACGATTGTATGGATGTACGTATGCCAGTCATGCTTGGGTCTGCCAGTTTGATATGAGATTCAAATATGATGCTGAGCCCCACCCACCCACGACATATTGGTATTAAAAATGTATAGCATCACAAAGGTAAAAAATATCAATAGAGTTCTTACAATCCTTTTCCACTGTACTGTGTTTCTAGACTGTCTCCACATATTTGGATTGTCCACCAATAACAACAGTTTTGCATTGATCAACAAGAATGTACATGAGCTCTAATTTAGAAGATGCGCCAAGCCTGAGTTAACTGTAGTTAATGTCAAGGATGAGGTCATAAGCTTGTTAGACAGGCCTTAGGGTGTGGTTTTTTAATTTCTTGTTAGATGCTGTGCAAAGTATCGAGGATGAGAAGCTGAACCTTTGAACACGTAATAAAAATATTAGCTTTGTAGTTACTGGTATCAGTAACGTAAGTTGCCAATTATCGGCATGCAAACTGTCCTGTGTACATAACTCACTGCGGTGTGGTCCAGGAAGTTGATTCTTGTATTGGAGATAAATTCCAGGAAATAATATTGCTCAGTTATTCACTTATGAGGGTCAGAGTTCACTGACTAATTATTAGTATCACATACCTATTACAAGCACTACCTACAAATCTGTACACTCCATTATCGGTACCATAATTATGATGCACATGTTTTAGCAGGATCGGAAAGGTCCATGATATCTGCTGATACTTTTACAAATTGACCCATGTTCATACCTGATGTAGCTATGTACACAACATGGAGATGTCATGGGGAAAAGGCATTTTAATACAAACGAAACAAAAACAATATTAAGAATAATTACATCTACAACAGAAATAAATGTAGGCATGCTAAAATAGATAGAATGTCTCTCTTCTCTCAGTGTCATAGACTAGAGATCAATACATTGTTCCTGCAACAAATGACAGCAGGAAAACCTAACCCATGCAGAGCTAAAGATGCCTAGGTTTGTAGGTTTGTCCATTGTGTAGCCAATCATTCTCTTCATGAGAACATTTGGCAAAATTCTGCTGTGCCATTTTCTGTGATATGGTTTTGCCACATCTTCCCAACCACAATGGATGAATTTGCTAAGTTCAACTTCCCCAGTAGCAGTGAAATTAGTCCATGGTCCTGCCATGAGTAACCTAGCCAAGATGTCTGTGCTGCATGAATGACTGCTAGTTGGACTGGTCAATCCTCCCTAACTGCTGCAAGAGCAACTTGCATAACACTTGACCTCTTTACTTGCACGTGGATGTGGTTAACATTGGAGGAGCAGACTTCGATTCTCAATTTCTTTTTCCTACCTAGTGGAATCCTTAATAAAAGTTAATATAACTAGCTGGATCTGTCAGCCAGTTCCATGAAACAGGGGAGTTGTCCTATACCAATAAAGTGCCAATTATGGTAATATAATTATGCTAAGACAATCTTATTTGCAAGTGCAAAAAAACTTGGCAGCCAATCTATCAGAAACAAACATCAAGCTTCGTCAGACATACAGCAACAAGAAACTGGAACGGCTCCTTCTCATGTGAGAAAATGTTCTGGAAAATTAACAAACTATTATATCACCAGTGAATGGGAGTTTAACAACTATTTACTGGTGGGTTTCTCTTGGATACCTGATTGACTTGGCAAGTAGAATGTCACTGAATGGCGGTTAAGATTGCTAAGTAAATTTTGAGTTACTTATAGCTAGTGCTTCACAAAAATAATGATGGAACAAGCTAGAAGCTAATGATTGAAAATATCAACACATGTTTATGCAGTTCTGTTGCATGATGTGGCCTACGAATCTACTAATAGATTATATTGCTTGCCATGTGAAATAGAGTGAACCATTTCTAGTTGTATCTTAAAAAATATGAGCTATATTATTTTTTTCCAGCTACTTCTGGGACCACCCCACCTCCTCCAGTCTGTTCTAACGGCAAGGAGTATATAAATTGTGCCACTGCCTGTCCATTGAATTGTAACAACCACCTGGCTCAAATATCCTGCACAAGACAGTGTGTCAGTCGCTGTGTGTGTCCCAATGGGACGGTGGAACATGAGGATGGATGCATAATTCCATCAGAATGCCCATGTAAGATTAGACTATTGTTGTTGATTGTTTGTATAGTAGTACTTCAAAACATGACCTACAAATATAGCGTTTCTGTATTGAATCCACATTTTTATACAGTATTATTTATACGTTTCATGAAATAAAGTTATAGATGATGCAACAATGTGCTAGGCATTAGTAGTCTTGACCTGTATTCTAGCATCATTTACTAGATACTCATCCATGTATAAGTTCATATCATGATGGAGTCACAAGCTTATTAGGCAAGCATCAGGAAGTGGTTCTCATTGTGTGATTGATGCTGCTCAATGCTTATTAAGGTTGATGACCAGAACCTTGAACATGTATTGTAGTTGTGCCGTTCTATATTACTAACCTTGGTTTGTTTCTTGGATTTCTGAGTGGTTTGGTACATAAAATGTCTTTGAATCGTGCCTAATAACTTATGAGTTACTAATACTGACCCAAGAAAACCCTGAGGAAGATAGTTAAACTATAAGCTTGATTACAATACTTATTTAAGTTGTTCTACTTCCTGACATGGCCTGTAGACCTACAAATAAGTATATTGCTTGCAGCATGGAACACTATTTATTTGTTTCCTCCACAGTGACCACACCTACCCCACCTGTCTGTGCCAATGGCAAAGAGTATACAACTTGTGGCACTGCCTGTCCTCTCACTTGTGGCAACTTCGAGAATCCACCACAATTCTGCACATTGCAGTGTGTCATTGGCTGTGTATGCCCTAATGGGACAGTGGAGCTCGAGGATGGATGTGTTGCTCCATCAGACTGCCCCTGTAAGATAATTAACAATTACTGGCATGTTACAATGACTTTCTTGATAATAAACTAAAATTTACTCAGTCAACGTTACAGCTAGATATTCCAGCTTTCCTAGAGCATTTAGCTGAAACATCAAGTGAATAAATTCTAGTTAATTATCGAAAAAATTATTCCCTCTACTAACTCATCTGAGATTTCATTGAGGTTATAAGCATGCTATTGTTGTTTCTATTGGTAGTGCTGTCAAGTAATTTGATTGCTACTGAACTCCTCGGTTGTTATTATCATGCATGTGCTAAGGAAGATGAAAATCTACTTTTTTACCTCTTACTCTGTCTTTGTAAAAGAGAACCTGAACACTAAATAAATCGCCTGTTGGGCATGTTTAAATTCTTACCCATATCCTGGGCACATGCTCATAGTGTTAAAAATGTACTCTAATTTGGCAAGTAAAACTAGTCCTCATCGGAATGTTGGATGGGAAAGCTGTTTTGCCACAATGGCCATATTTGTGATGTGTGTACCTGGTGTGTTTGTTTTCATATCATTTGTTTTCATATCATTAACCCACAAAAATTTCAATGGTTCACTGTCCTTTACTTACACAGAGAAGTAAATGGTAGTCATATTAATAAAAATTTAAAAAGTTCAATTATACAGCTGGATAGTTAATAGCTTTAAGAGATAAGTTCGTGGTAATTAGGGTGAAATATAAAATTCATTGACCATTCAGATTTCGAGCAGTGTTACCAAGCTGGTAAGAATGGTTGCTTGACTATCCTTGGAAGATATTCTTTCCTGTGATCTGAAAATGTAGTTGGTATCTCCTCTTACCTAGGGCCAGATCAGTATTGAATCTTAAACTTGGGCAGAGTGGTTGTGCCTTACTTATCTTGGAAATCCTAGGCTCTCACTTTTGACCATTTGGATGGATATGGGATTACCAACTATGAAGAAAGCAATAACAATGACTTTAGCTAGAGTTAGATGTGTGTTAACAGAAGAATGCAAATGCTATTTTAGCTTTCTTGTTTGTGGGTAGTCTGCACAAAATGTATTGGCTGAGCATTTTTTAATCTTTCAACCAACTCTCAGTAGACATGGTGGACACAATGACTTTCTCGATAACAACGAATATATATTTACTGACTGCATGTTTTGGCTTGAGGCTCTTGCTAGAAACTTCTAGAAGCTCTGTGAACTCACCAGATGTTGATTGCATGAAGCGATGGATTTGGTAGTTGACAGAGATTCAAGCTTCAGTGACCTTACCTTTCATTGCTAGCCCTCTCTTTGCTAGGTTACCCGAGTCTAAGTTCATGAGACATTAGTTGGCTTGTTATTTTCAGTGGCTAGAAACACTAGAACAAGAAGTAACAAATTCCAAAGACTCACTGTGGTTTTTGCAGTTCATATTTATGCAACAAAACTAGACACAATGTTGGTCAATACAAATGCTATCTCATAAGGTATGGTTGCTATGGACTTTACCTAAGATGGCAAGGCATAGCTCGTTTATTTCTATTAACTATTGATGAAAAGTTATATTGGATTGAATAGAGGGAAAAAGTGAAGAAAGGGGAAAAGTAAACAGTTTTTAGGACTAATGGTTATGCTTTGGTCTGCCAGTTTGAAATCACTAAAACAGTGCTCAGCTCAACCCCCAACCCCGTACCCCCATCCAACCCCTAAAGTCATGCTTGTTTCACAAAATTCAAAAATGTTTATTGCACACTTTTTTCAATTCTACTCAGTCTTTGTGTTTCTTCACTGGCTCAGCGATTTTGGATTCTATAATAATAAAAGTCATAAAACAGAAGGCGGATTCACATGGTGCCAAGTATAAATACTGGAATGTACATGAGATTATATGCATGTCCAAGTGATAAAATGTCAATGTGAGTATTAGTTGCCATTGCTTATTAAACTATTCATAGTGTCTCACAAAAAGACCTGAACAAGCAAGTTTAAATAGCAATTTGTGGCACTGCCTGTCCTCTCACTTGTGACAATTACCAGAATCCACCACTAGTCTGCACATTGCAGTGTGTCATTGGATGTGTATGTCCTCCGGGAATGGTGGAACATGGGAGTGGATGTGTTGCTCCATCGGACTGCCCCTGTAAGATTTATTATTTAGTTAACAATTACAGGCATGTTACAATGACTTTCAATAATCAACTTCAGTTTACTCACTCAATGTTACAGCTAGATATTCTAGCCTTCCTAGAGCATCCAGCTGAAACATTGAATGAGTGAATTCAAGTTAATTATCGAAAAAATATTGTATCTGCTAACTCATATGAGAGTTCGTTGAGATTATAGGCATGCTATTGTTGTATAGTGCTGTCTAGTAATTTGATTGCTACTCAACTCCTCAGTTGTTATTACCATGCATGTGCTAAGCAGAATGAAGGAAACAATAAAATAATTTCCATTATGTATAAATGATAATGTTTGAACAGACACCTAACTTGAAATTTTCAAATTGATATTACTTTTTTTCCTTTTACACTGTCTTTCTAAAAGAGGACCTGAATACTAAATAAATAGTCTGTCTTTACCCATAGGAGGAAGCAGTGGTGTTTTGCTTTAGTTATTGGCTTCAGATTCAAGTGAAATTCATCCTGATGTACATTCTGGAGACTCAGTACAACTAAATTCCCTAAGAAACCTCAGCAATAATGAGAAATTGTTTCTTCTCAAAAACCATTTTATTCCAACTGAAGCGTTTCAATTCCTCACACGTACCTTTAAAGCTCAGAAATGCTCAATCGCTCCAACTGGCTCTGTCTCAGATTTATTTTATTGGAAGCAACACATAGCATTTTAGCTTATACTCAAGGGCTGAGTGTGAAGCTTCAGGATAAGGTCTGGATATAGCATATGCCTATCATGAAGTAAGGAATGTAAAAGGTGTTCTTCATGGGTCAAGGTCACATTTGTCAAGGTCAAATGTGAATTCATTTCATGGTCGAATCTACACAAGAGCTCTTAAAATGGCTGGAAGTGTTGGTGTGGAGGAGTCCAGATCGTGTCTAGCTAATAAACAGCAACATCATCCAAATATCAAGACACAGAAATGCAGTGATTATTTCTGTCTAAATCTCACAATTCCCTTGCTGGACCACCTGATCAGCATGACATCAGGTTTGATGAAACTTCATCTCATATTGCTGACTTCATGCTATTACTTCCTGGAGCATCCACAGTGACACACTCATTTGATTCTGTTTTGGGGATGATTTACTACTTCCATCAACTTTTGATTTTGAGTTTAACATGTGGAAACAAAAGTGGGAAAGTCAGACTCAGCTACCCTCTGAGCTAGATATCTCCCAAAAAGCCCTGCAACATAGGGACAAGTTCCTAACGTTTACATACTTCTGCACATCATGGCATCACTTCTTGTTACCAGCTGTGAATGCAAATGATCTATTAGCATGCTAAGATTGAACACCACTCTGTAGCACAATGGGTAAAGAAAGATTGAATGGGCTACAATGCTCTACCATCGTCAGGATATAGACCTTACTCCTGAAGAAGCTGTCGAGAAATTTGCTAGATATCATCCCCGACACATATTGCTGTAACTCAATAATTTTTGTACTTTACCTTAATAATAGTTTGAGTCTATATAAAATACTTCATTGTACTTCTAAAACCTGTCAAGTTTTGGTATGCATCTTATTTTGCCACCATTATTTGGCACATGTGGCGACTTTCCAGACAATGTGTTGCATATTAGCCCCACTTTTTTAATCATGGATCTACCCCTGAATATGTATTTGTTTCCGCCACAGCTCCCCAGCAGCAAGGCTAGTCCATTCCACAGTCTCGATTGAACAGCTCACACTTTGGTGAGGCCGATGTGCAATGCCACCTTAACTAGCAGTTCCATCTGTCTTCTGGCCGGGTCCAAGATGGTGGCTTCCAGCCACAAAATAAGATGTCCATTATCCCATGCATGCTTAGCAATTGCAGACTTCTCTTTCTATAGGCATCTTGATGATCTTTCACTCTGGTCTCCAGTCTTCTGATTATCTCCCCTATGTAGTATTTCCCATAGCTACAAGGGATGCGGTACACAACACATGAGTGCATATTAGCTGGTAAAACATTCTTCCCTCTGCTCAGTTGTGTCCCCAGAGTTGTTCCCGATCTGAAGATGACTTTGATGTTGAACTTATTGCAGACCCTCCTGATGTCTTCACTTATCCCTGCCACTTATCCCTGCTGCATAACAACTAATAACATATAGAACCTAAAAAAAATTATTTCAAATTTTATTTCACACTTCTAATGGTTTTAAGGGCTGCCAATTCAAGATCTTATGTGTTACTAATTATTAAAGTCATTCTTGTAGTGTTCTGGGAGCTAGTGGCCAAAGCTGCCATCAGAACTCGCAAATTTGGATTATTGTAAAATTAATGGTTATAAGTGACGCACACCTCATTAATCACATTCATATGAAGTAGGCAAGATAAACCTGGCTCTAGTCTAGGACTTTCTGGTTGTTTTGATGTCCAGCTGATATGCTATTATCTTGAAATAGGCGGTGAAATAGGCGGTGAAATAGGCGGTGAAATAGGCGGTGAAAACACATAAAAATGAGTGATAAATTTAGCTCTGCATAATGTTGTCTCACATATAGAGACTGTTTCGTATAGAGACTGTTTACTGGTCACTATGCGAACGTTATAAAGGCTCTTAAAAAATTAATAAAGTAAGCTATACACCCTGCTGCTCCTGTTTCTCTAGATCAAATTGCTAAAAGAGAGCAAGGTAATGCTTGCTATCATAAATTTAAGCCTGCAAATGATCGTCACGGCTATATATACTTTAATCCTTGGCAAGGTAAAAATGGTTATGCTGCTAATCATGGCTGCTGCAGTCTAAGACAAGAATTACACCAGAGAACAGAGAACTTTTTCAGAGCATGAAAAGTACACAGCATAATCTTGATTGATGAAACAGAGCTTGTTACATGGAGGTGCTTACTGTTTATATACACTCTGTATGAATTCTCAGTTGAAACCTAATGACTTTCTCTATAATCAACTTAAAATATGTTTAGGCCAGACACTCGAGCCTTTATCAAGAATATTTATTGCTGATGAGCCTAGAGCATCTAGCTGAATTGGCAGGTAAGATTATTATCACAAACCTATGTATTGTGTGTGGGAGGGAGGAGGCATTCAAGTATGGCAAGGTAAAAACACAACTGATTGCACATGGTGCTACCAATCTTGGCTGCTGCTCTCTAGAACAGGACATACACCAGAGAACAGAGAATGTTATCAGATGCAAAAAAAATCCATGATCTGGTGTGAGAGCATGACAGGCGTGTGAGTCTCTATATTAACAGGTTTGCACCTATGAAGTTGCAAAGTAGTTTTAGCTGAAATATGAATTTTGTCCTTTTCGTGTATTAAATCTCTACAATTTATATTGCATATAATGTTTACCATGATGACATCATGACAAAGTTGATACTACAACATACTAAAGGCAGGTTGGTTATACAGTACTCAGCTACATCTAGGCTCAGCACTCACTCATTTCACATGGGGAATAATAGAATTGAGATCTTTACCAATTTCTGATTTCAATTAATCAAGAAACAGATTACTTGTGGCAATGCTTTGCAATATTTGGACTCTAAATTTCTGTTTGGACGTATAACCAAAAGTTATGCATGGAGATAAATGAGAGTAACAGGAAATGGTCAAATATTTGATAATTTGACCACTAACACTCGTTTACTACCTTAATGAAGTATTTAAGGTAATGGAAGATTTTTGTATCTACTCAATATGTGGCTAAGAAGCTTTCAAAATGAGCTTTAGCTGTGATATGAGCTTTTTGGTGCATTTTAGGCTTCTGTCATTTAGAAATGTGTGTCAAACATATATGGAGAATGTTATTGACCTCCTAAATATGGACATGCTATTGGTGTCTCTTGGTTTGGATTTTTGTATTGTTTTTGCTGCTATTTTCCCAGTTTGTAATGTTTATAGAGTAACTATTTGTGTTTCAGCTACTGCAGTTACGACACCTCCAGTCTGTCTTAATGACAAGGTGTATACAACTTGTGGCACTGCCTGTCCTCTCACTTGTGACAACTACCATGATCCACCACAAGTCTGCACTTTGCAGTGTGTCATTGGTTGTGTGTGTCCTACTGGGATGGTGGAACATGAGAGTGGATGTGTTTTTCCATCAGACTGTCCAGGTAAGTTTTATTATTTAATTAACATATGTAGGCATGGTGCTTTTGTTGTTTTTGTGTTGATAATGTAGTTGTTGCTTTTTATTTGGCTGCTATTAATCTTCTTTATTGGAAAGTAGGATGAATTACACATAATCATATTTCCTTGAATGGTTACAATGGGTTCAAGCATCCTAATTGAGCTAACACTAAATGAAAGCAAATACAATTCAAGGTGGTACACAATTAATCCCAAACACAGGCTGTTGAGTGCATGCTGTTGAGTAGTGCAGCTATGTATTCCACTCCCATGGTGTTGTGAGGCTCTGTTGTTGAGTGCAGCTTGTGTATTGTACTCCCATGGTGTGGTGAGGCTTTGCTGTTGAGTGCAGCTTGTGTATTGGACTCCCATGGTGTTGTGAGGCTTTGCTGTTGAGTGCAGCTTGTGTATTGCACTCCCATGTTGTGGTGAGGCTTTACTGTTGAGTGCAGCTTGTGTATTGCACTCCCATGGTGTTGTGAGGCTTTGCTGTTGAGTGGAGCTTGTGTATTGCACTCCCATGGTGTTGTGAGGCTTTGCTGTTGAGTGCAGCTTGTGTATTGCACTCTCATGGTGTTGTGAGGCTGGATGTACACATTTTACAAAACAAATGGTGTCATGTGTGTGACTAGATAGCATTTTATTGATCACCCAGTTTTTACTTCCATAAAATGCCAAGACTTAGTCATCACTTTGTAGGCTACACTCACCATCAGTCTGAAGTTGATGCTCTCAAAACCTAGTGCCTAGAATTGGTTGAGATAATGTGGCAGAAAATCTGAGCAACAATATCTGGTTAGGTGGATGAGATTAAGTGACATGTTTTGAGTAATCATATATAGTACACTACTGAGAATATTGTTTTCAAAGTCTACTTTTGTTATGACCTATCGAGCAAGTATTATACAGACCTCCTACTTTACAAAAGGAGGAAAAACTCAAGGTTAATAAGATAATTTCTCACAGCAAATATACTTTGGAAATGCCTCTAAATCTAGCAGGTCACAGTTAAGCTAGCTGTTCTTTTGACTTAAAGGCAACTGCGTGGCCACTAGTTAGTCTCAGTATTTCAGGTTTTGCATGATATGATGAGAAAATTTATTTGAAAATGAAGAAGCAATCACCAAGTCAACAATAATATGTAAATATTGTTATCAATAGAAAAGATTTCTACTAAAGTTGTACACTAATGTTTGCATAGATCAATGATGAGTGGAAGAAACTGTTACGACAGTCTGGTCCCAATGTTTGGTATTTAGTGATGAATGGTGAATATTATGCGGAGATAGTGTGTGAGAGCATGTACATGGAATCTGAAAGTTGAAGTTGCAGGGTTTATCAATATTGATAAAGAAGTAAAAAATTGTCATGCCTGTGCTTCTAGTTAGAGCTTTGAAGAGAAATCGACAATTGATTGATTTTGTGATGTTTTATTTGTTTTCCCTGTTATAGTGACCACCCCACCCTCTGTAATCTGTACTTATGGTAAAGTATATAAAACTTGTGGCACTGACTGTCCTCTCACTTGTGACAACTACCAAAATCCACCACAAGTCTGCACCTTACGGTGTGTCATCGGCTGTGTGTGTCCTCCTGGGAGTGTAGAGTATGAGGATGGATGTGTAGCACCATCTGATTGCCAAGATTATGGTAAGTGCAATTGATGTTATCTGCTATGCATCTAGGATCCTATTCGTTAGAACTTCTTGCAAACACAAAATGCTACTTTTGTATGTAATAAATTGTCACACTGTCTTGGTAAGGCAAGTCTTGTATAACCAGTAATGATATTGGAGTATACAATTACATTATGGTTAATACAAAGGACCATAGAATATTACCAACTTATGAAATGCATGAAAAACCACAGTAACAAATCATTAAATCTAGCACTCCTCACTATAGAATCATAACACCCAATGCAGTAAAGAGTTAGTAGATTAAACATGGTCATGATTCACGAGTTGCTATTTCTGGAAGGAAACTGATATAGAGAAGGGAAGTGTAAAAGTGTGGGGAATAAATGAAAATTTCCTATATTTCGCAGAAATATTTCAAGAATTTTTGCAGCTTTTCCATGTGCTTTATTTTATCGTAAAATTGTTGGTGGATAAACCTTAGTATTTTTTTTAAAATTAGTTGTCTTGTCCAAAAAATGATACCAATGTAAAATTACAACCTGAACAAATCATATACACCAACCATAGATTTTTTTTAATCAGTATAATATTGGTTTATAAAATGGAAATGGTCAAGTGCTATCCTACTGTACATAGATACAGTCTACCCTTTGGAAAAGCCAATACAATGTAGTTGTTGATAACAACTTTTTAGTCTAATTATTGTTTTTGTTTTGTATGGTCCAAGTTATATAAAGTTCAAGAATCCATCAAGAGTGTGTCTCCTTTTTAAATTTTCTTACTGCTCTCCTACTCTACACAGATCAGCACATACCATGTCTGGTTATTAGAGCCAGCTCCTTAGAATAGGGTCGGCTATAGCTCCCTTGAGGGAATCTATAAAAATAATTGAAAACTCTACAAAGTAAACAGCGAATGTTGTCTCCTTAATCTTTTCATGGAACAGAATTCTCTATGAATTGATTGACCAATCACATAGCACATAAGCCAGACCACGATCCTTATAGTTTTACTATCTTTATCCATTATGACTTTTGCCATATTCAAGAAACAGACTAGTCAGGCTTTGGAAATATTTGAAGTCTACTGGTACAAAATTTCTCATAAATGCACCATTTGTACACAAGTTATGTAAAGGAAAGAACAGAGATAATCGATTCATAAATTTAAGTAGGATAAATATTGGAGACAAATTTCAGGATTGAGGTCTAATTCTATATACATTGGTGACTGATTCAGGCATGCTAGAAATGTTTTTGAAATTTATCAAGGTTGAAACAACATTTAGACTGCTAAGAAGCTGCAAAAATTAAGAAATGAGCTTATATATGTGTGTGTTTAGGTATATAAATGTGGGTCAAACTAATGCTGACAGTACTACCGTACTCGGTGATTTACTTTCAACAATACTTATTGAATTCTCTTAATAGAAAAATTAAACGTTTTGCAGCCCATGTCAATTCATGCTTATACTTGTAGATGTGGGCCAAAATTTTTTATTAGAGCATGGGATCCTTATTTCTCACGTCCATAAAATGAAGATAGAAAATATTTGCATCACTTCTCCTCACTAAAGTTAACTGTATACTATGATGTGATTAATTTTTCTGTGACCACAATCTGCCATATAACGTTTATGGATAGTGTACTTAGAAAGGCATGCAGTTATATATATATATATATGTTTTGCTGTAATTTGTAGTCATCCAGGAGGCCTTGGAAACTCAATCTCAAGTTCTCTCTAGGAAAGGTGTTATTGGTATAGCAGTGGTTGGTGCAGTAGTGGGACTGGTCTTGGTGATGCTGTTGACTTTAGTTGGAGTGGCCTACTATATTGTGCGCAGGAGAAGAAATACTACAGGACAACTGGCACCTTCAACTTCAGTCTCTATGCAGTAAGTACCTCTGCTAGCAACATTATCAAGAATTAAAGGGAAAGGGATAAAAAGAGATTTATTATGTACTGCATAACAGGTGGAGGTTTTGTAGGTACTGTCATTTGCATCATTCTGAAAGTCTTATGAAATTCTTATGTCAACCATAGACCATATTTCAGCAATTGACTATATATAATATTATGATTAACTCTCATTTATCTTTACAAAAAGCTTTTTTGTTTCCTTAACAAATGGAACCAATTCTCAATTCAGATTTGTGTTTTTGTGAATATTTTATGCAATATCCAATACAAATGTTTTACTGGTTGAAGAATTAGAGTGTATTTGAAAAATATAAATATCAAGTTGTAACTAGGATGGTGAGAATACTCTATATAGCTATAAAATCCGATTACATTATCTGTTGATCTGGCTAATTCACAACTCAGGTTTCTCATGTAGGCTACTAGCACAAGATTATTTAGGAATCAAGTAGCTAAACTATTTTCTCTTTTTTCTGTTTTCTCCTTTGCAGGAATTTTGTGAAAACTGACAGTGAAATGGCTGAGGATATTTAAGAAAGTGAACTAAAAAGGTCGAACTAACCGAGGAGGGTCTTTAATGTTAACACTTGTGCTGTCAACCAGTTACCTAGTTTGGATACAGAATCATTTAACTTGTACAAAGTTCATTGCTTTTCCCTGATATGTAGAGATGAAAATAATATTTTTGTGTAAATATTAAGATAGGTATAATTTTTATACCGAAAAAATGATTTCTTCAGGAATTGAAATTTAATATGTATAATGTATATACTAGGGTCAGAACCAGAACAGCAAGACAAAAACTCTTTTATTCTTCTTATCAACTTCAAGCATGGCATGACCAAGGTCAACGCACCAAACACACACACATTCTAATTACAACATAGCATGTTAATACCATATAAGGTATTCTGATGATCACACTAATAATAGTTTGAATAATGATTACAATAACAAGTTCAATCCTTCCTTCTTAGAAAGAACTAGGTTCATATCGGTCAGGAGGATTTCGGTTCCTCTTTGGATAAACACTTGTGCTGTAGAATTGGCGTAAGTAATTCACTGGTAGTTGCCTCTGGTATATCCTCTGCCATTGACTCTGCTGTAATTTCTCCCGACCCTTGAGTCGACCAAGCAGCTGGAAATGTTTCCACTTCCCCTTCTGCACTTGGGCTCACTGGTGCTGGGAAGAATTCAGCCTCTCCTCCTATAGTACTGGCTCTTCTGGAATAGGTCCTGCATAGCTCAGCAGCTGGTCTACATGACATCTCCAGGTCTGTCTCTTTACTCACACTGCATACAATACTGGCCCAAGCTGTTTAATGATCCTCCCTGGAAGCCATTTTGGACCATCTCGAAGGTTCAGGACCAGTACTCCCTCTCCATTCTCAAATGTGCACTTCCTGGCATGATTATCATGGTACCTTTTTTGCACTGTTTGCTGGTCACTCACATGATCCCTTGTAGAAGGTTTTAGGAGGTCCAGTCTCTTGTACGTATCTGTCGCTTAAGAAACAACTCTGTTGGGGGAACTCCAGTTGTAGTATGGGGTGTGATTCTGTACATTAGTAGAAACTGGGATAACTTTTTCAATAGTGTTCCCTGGTCTTGATGCCATGCTTTGAGCGAATGCTTAAAAATCTAGACAAACTTTTCCGCTTCCCCATTTGTAGCAGGGTGTTATGGGGCACTTTTGATGTGATCAATACCATTAGCCACCATACATTCTGTGAATTTACTGGCTGTAAATTGAGGTCCATTATCAGACACTAGTTTCTTGGGCACGCCATACCGAGAAAATAAGGTCCTGAAGGCATCCCAAGTTTTCTCAGTAGTGGTAGTGGACATGGGCAAAACTTCAAGCCACTTGAAGTAGGCATCAACCACAATGAGGAACATGGAACCCATGAAAGGACCCGCGTAGTCGATGTGTACTCTCTCTGACGGACCTGTGGGCCATGGCCAGGAATGTAGAACAACAGGCAGAGGGAAATTATTTGTGCTCTGACATGCCTCACATTCCTTGACAGTCTTCTCAATATCTGCTTCATCCCTGGCTACCACACATGAGCCCTTGCTAGACCTTTCATGTGAACTATTCCCGGATGACTGGCATGCAGTTCCACCAAAACCTGGGGCTGATATTTCTATGGAACTACCACTATTGTTTCCCAAAGTAGACATCCCGCTTCCACAGCCAGCTGATGTTGCTGCTGATGGAAATGTTTGAGCTCATTAGGAATTACTTGGGGCCACCCGCTCTGGGTGTGTACCTTAGTACCTTGCTCAAAACATGGTTTCTTCTAGTTTGCTCCTTCAACTGTTTCGCAGTGACTGGTAATGACTCCAACTGTTGTAGGGTGAATATGGCGGCAGCCGTCACCAACTCCTCTTCCTTAGCTGTGGTATCACCCAGCGGAAGACGTAAAAACCCATCAGCATTGGTGTGTTTACCTGTGGAACGTAATTCTAATTGATATTGATAACCCAGCAAGAAAATGGCCCAACTCTGAAGCCTAGCAGCAGCCAGGGTAGGTAAATTCTATTTAGGCCCCAATATTGCCATCAAGGGCTTATGGTCCATTACCAAAGCAAATCTCCGACCATACAGGTACTTTTGAAATTTCTTCAATTTCTATATAGACCTTCTTTCTCAATTTGAGCGTAATTTCCGATCCGTCAGGATATACATGAGCTAAAACTGCCCCAATGCCATATGATGAGGCATCACAGTCCAACTTAACTGGCAGACTTTGGTCATAATGAGCCAACACTTCACTCGAGGCCAATTTTTTTTATCCGAAAAGCCGGTTGACACTCGTGGTTCCATTCCCATGTAACTGTTTTGCCTAATAAGGGGTGTGCCACTGTGGAAATCTGACATATAAACTTTCCATAATAATTCACCAGCCCAAGAAAGGCTCTTAACTGGTGCACATTCTTGGGTGTTGGTTCATTCACAATGGCAGACACTTTGGACTGCAATGCATGCAGCCCATTTTTGTCCAAACCATACCCCAAATAATCAACTTTCTCTTGGAGAAAAGAGCATTTCTCATGTTTAAGCCTCAGTCCCTTTTCTTCTAACCTCTGTAAGACCTCTTGCAAGTTATTCAGGTTTCAGCCTCAGTGCCTCCTGTAATCAATATGTCATCCAGATAGACTACAACTCCCCGGATACCCTGTAACAATGTCTCCATTATTTTCTGAAATATGACGGGGGCTGAAGCTACTCTAAATGGCAACCGGGTTTATTGATAAAGTCCTCTGTGTGTATTTACTGTTACATACTTATGGGACAACGGCTCCAGTACTACCTGTTGGTAGGCTCTTGACAAATCCAGTTTAGTAAATTTCTTTCTGCTCGCTAAGGTTGCAAACAAGTCCTCTGGGGTTGGCACTGGAAACTGGTCCACTTCCAAAACGGGATTAATGGTCACCTTGTAATCGCCGCAGAGGCGTATGGTACCATCTACCTTTGGTACCGGCACTACAGTTGCAGTCCAGCTACTATACTTCACATGCTCAATGATTCCCTATCTGTCCAACCTCTCCAACTCTTGTTCGGTTGCATCCTTGAGGGCATATGGCACCGAACATGGACTTGGGCATAGCCCCTGGCTTCACAGTTAGCCTGGTTTGAACATCAGTCATGGTGCCAAGTTCCTTCTCAAATACCTGTTTGTGTTTGGTAAGAAATCATCCACTTTGGTAGATAACATCTTAATGGTTCCCCAGTCAAATTTGATGAATTCAAGCCAATTACGTCCAAAAAGTGACGCTCCTCTGCCTTTTACAACAAGCAGGGTCAAGAAAACCTCTTCCAATTCATACTGGACCTTGACTGTTTTCTTTCCCAGCACTGGTAAGCTTTGTTCTGAATATGTGGTCAACCTAACATCAAAAGGCTCTAATATCACTCCCGGAAAAACTCTCTCCTTGGACTATGGATACCGAAGCCCCAGTATCCAACTCTATTATGCCATCTTCAACTAGGTCCACTCTAAATACTGCCCTGCTAGTAACTGGCTTTACCATCGATATGTTATTTCCTTAATTCTAATTATAAAACTAGTTTGATTTCGACAATATCTGGTACCAATGCTTTTTTACCATAGTCAAGAACCAGATACCATATATAGTCAAGGACAGATTAGTCGCTGCAAAGTTTAGAATTATGTATTGTACACATGTTAGGTGGGAGAGTTGCAAAATAGATATATTGAAGGAAAAATAGATTTTGAACATCAATTTCAGGTGTGAGTTTTTCACACATTCAATAATATTTTTCTTCTGCCCGTTTACTACTTTAGCAAAGGATTTAAAGAACTTGGTATCTATTTGGAGCTAATAATTCCTAAAATCACATTTTTCCAGCTAGTAAGCCTCCAGTGTGAGTTTTAGCTATGATGACCTTCTGGTTTGGGGGGGATAGGATTGCCACCTACAAGAAAAACAAAATTAGTAGGTTAAAACCACTTAGCTCTTCACCACAACGAACATTTCCGATTTATGTAGCATATTTTATTGCAGGAGATCAGTTCATATTTTTTGGATGATTACATAGATACATAGATAATGTAATATATCAAGTTTTTTTAATCTACTCCAACTCAGGGCTTTGCTCTCTATCTACCTTCCTTCATATTAATTTTAGCTCTTCTGTCTGTGAAGGGAGGAATTCTAGATTCAAATTAGATGGGGCTTAGGAGGGTGAGTCAACCAGGTAGGTATCTCTTCTGGTCGGGTAAGGAATGTCCGCCTTCAGTGCTGTGGAGGCAGACAGCCAATGGTGCCTCCTAGCATGATAGCTTATTTACATGACAGGTGCCATGAGGGCGTCCTTGTGCCAGACATCTTCACCTTGTAGGTGGTGGTTGATAAAACTTTGAAAATAGGGAAAGGGTCCTTCCACTTGGCAAGGAGTTTATTGGTCGATGTGGGGAGCAAGACCAGGACTAAGTTATTGACCACAAAGGACCTGTCTCTGGCATTGCATTGAAGTCATACCATTCCTTCATGACAAACTTGGAGGCAGTCTCTCTGGTGGAAGTAATGTGTCGGCCGGCTTGGAGCTTGGAGTATGTCGACAACAAATATGACAACATTCTTCTGGCAGTCTGAAAGCTCCTGCCATTCTTCCTTAAGTACATCATGAGAGCATCTAGGGTTGCCTCTAAACACAAGTTCAAATGGGTTGAACCCCGTGGAACTGTGAGGTAGTTCCTTAAATGTGTATAAAAGATATGGTAAGGATTTATGCCACTGACTTCCAAAATGCTTGATTTATTTTCTGAGTCCACTCTTCAGTGTAGAGTTATGCCGCTCCACCATTCCGTCAGTCTCTTGGAGGTAGGATGATGTCCTGATGGAGTGGATCCCAAAGCCGCAGTAAAACTCTGCCATCAGCTGAATACAGAAGTTGGATCCACTGTCATCACTCATGATCTCTTCAGGAAGCT
Source organism: Cladorhizidae sp. MBARI D1340-BT2 (assembly GCA_028752905.1). NCBI lineage: Eukaryota > Metazoa > Porifera > Demospongiae > Poecilosclerida > Cladorhizidae > Cladorhizidae sp. MBARI D1340-BT2. The sequence continues at coordinate 44,716,104 of JAQNBH010000016.1, read as the reverse complement.
ACATTCTGGAGAATAATTCCAAGCGACCTCGGTACTGGTGGTTGGATGGAGGGGAACAGCCTCTGGATAGGGAGACACATATTCACAAATGGTGAAGATAAACCAGTGGCCCTCCTCCGTTGGAGGCAGGGCTTCCACCATGTCCATGGCAATCTGTTTGAAGGAGGTTTCAATCACAGGGATAGGTACCAGAAGAGCCTGAGGTGGTTGCTTTTGGGAAACAGCCGGAGGGTATGGCATCTCCGGCAAATATATGACACATCCCGACGAATACCTGGCCAAAAGAACCAGTGTAGGATCCTGTCCATGGTCCTTCTCCTCGGAAAAGACCTAACCATGGGGCGGAATGTGCCATTTAGAGGTTGGTCTCCCTGTAAGTATAAGGCTGAATTAGCTGGTCTACCGGCTCATTCTGTTTGGGTGGAGTCCAGCCTTTGAACATGACTCCATCTCTGGAGAAGAAGGGTAACGCCTTGGTTGCACACATCCTGCTGATGATCTCCAGCATGGGGTCAGATGCCTGAGCACATTGTAGTTTTGTAGGTCCGCCATCCAAAGGTTCAAGCTGGCGCCAGATCATTGCTAATCTCTTGAGATCCATCCTCTTCTGTTGTCTGCTAAGGTAGTTACGGTTAGAGACCTGCTGGAATAGGTCATCGCTAAGCGGTGGCAGTTCGTCTGCCACCTGAAGTAGAGGGTATGGTTCAGTGCCATTACTCTCTGATGCATGGCCAGGAGTCGGAGTAGGAAGGGTGTCATCAGAGGACAACATTTCTGAGTCTGACACAGGGTATGAGGAAGGTGTCAGCTGTTGCACCAGTGCCTCACTTGGCCAGCCTCGACCAACAGGTGGGGTTGTGAGCTCATCCAAGTTAGAGTTGGAGCTCCTTTTGGAATACTTGATCTGGTGTCTATAATGGCGGGGCATGGCCACTTGAGGGTGGGGGGGGGGGAACGGTTCATCCTAACACCATGGATCTGTATGGGGAACAAGAGTGAATAGGTTAGGGACAGCGGTACCCAGAATATCATCAAACTTGATGTTTGGGTTGACTGCCATCGCAAAGCCAGCTGCTTCCCTTTCACTTTCAGCTCCACCATAGTAGTCGGGTGACATTGGCTTGTGAGGTTTGGGCCAGTGATGAGAACCTGCCCCAGCTTGTGCTAATTGTTAACCTACCATTGTGGGTGAACCTGAGATATGTTGCAGGCAGTATCCACCAAGAGTCACTGGACCTCTACCCTGTTGATTGTATCTGGGTGGGTGAGAAAGGGTGAGTAGGTGCAAGTTATGCTTACCAAATAAGTATTGTTTGGGCATTTGGCTGCCACATGTCCATACTCCTGGCAGTGGAAACAGCAAGGACCCTTCACCGGGTCAAACTTGGGGAGCTTTGGTATGCTGCCTTCCACTGCCAGTGGAGGTTAGTAGAACCGAGCATTGTCACTGCGATTCACTCCCAGGTCATGGATGGGAAATGTTCCCCTGTGCTGGAGAACTGGGGTAGGAGGGTCTATCCCACCTCTTGGGCTCCTCCTGTTTTGCTTGGCTGTGCACAAAGTCATCTGCTAGGCAAGCTGCAGCTTTGGCTGATTTGGGGTTCTGTGTTCTGACCCAATCTTTGACTTTGTGGCCAAAGAGGGAGGAGAGCATTTTGTTCATGACAAACAGATCGAGGCTTCAGCTTTGGAGGTAGTCTCCTTGGCCCAGAGCACCATCAGGGAAGCCATCCTGATGTGTAGCTGCTGAGCAGTCTCTGATGCCTGCTGAGTTAGGTCTTTCAGCTTGATTTGGTATAGGTTTGGGGGTATGCCATGCAGATCCACCAGAGCACTCTTGAGTATGTGGAAATCAGCCTTTTGTTTCTCCGGATCTGCTCCCGAAACCTTATGGAAACAGGGTCTAAAAGAGGTAGGAGGTTAGCAGTCCAATATATGGCAGGAATCTCGACAACAGTTGCCATAATATATATCCTCAAACACTTGTGGAATGTATGAATGTTAGTGAGGTCAAACTCTTCGCCAAGGTCATACAGGGTACCAAGCCTAGAAAGATTGGCATAAACACAGATTATTTGTTGCCAGGACTTATTTTGCTGACATTTTGCATCTAATACCACCCTGCTTTTAAATTTTCCTCACTTTTTTCTGCCTCTATTCCAGTTTCTGCCTCCTGATCACCTTCTACATGTGAATACATACATCAAGTAAAAATGGAACTTTAGGCACATGCCTGCTGTGTTGAGTTTTTGATGCTGACATATGACCTAAAACTTTTTTCACAAATTTTCACATCTAGATCTAATACCATGTATGAATTATGCCTGTTGCAATAAAGGCATTTTTGGTAATTCAAGTCATATACAAGAAAACATAACAAATTAGGTGAATTACACAGATAAAAATATACCAAAATCCAAAACTGCAAACTAATTATGGAGCTAACATAGCAGGTCTGCAATCAGCATGAAATTATCATACATTTGGACAAGATGAGCATATTTTGTCCATGAAAGCTCAATCAGTCCACGAGATTTGTACAATACTGTTGCTGTGCCATAGCTGAGCAATACATCTAGAACTTTAAACACTTGTATCTCAAATTCATTGAGCGAGCCTAAGGTTCCATTTTTACTTGATGCGTTCACAGATATCATTTTTCACAGCCCCCTATAGATAATCGTTCCACTCAAATAACCCACCACTCTCTTACTTGCTTCTTTTAGGCCATCTTTCTAGATTAACCTTTCCTATATCTTCTGACACTGTACCTCCAATCTGTCCATACCATTATTCCTTTTTTGCTGCAGCAAAGAACTTCTCCTTCAATCTATTCCAAAGCTCATCAACTATATTTCCCCCCAATTTTTGTCCAAATTCTCCCATCCTGTGAACAGTGTTCTCTGAGCCTGCCATATTCTCTCCATTTATATTACTGTCTTCTCAATCTACTTCTATCCTCCCCCACACTACTTCACACGATTATGATCCAACCCCACATCCAAATTTCCTGAGTTCTTATTATATACCACTTAAACCACGTCTACAGCTTATCCTAATAGCAAGTAATTTATACAGACTTCTTCTCACCACTTTCCCATGTCCACCTACCCTGGCAGCACTGCAAATTCCAAAGTCTTGTCCCATTACTGTTTGGGCAAATTTCAGTTGCAGCATTGAAACCCCCATCACAATCGATTTTAGCCTTAAACTTCATACTTCACATCTACCAGAATTACATCAAACAGATTCTTTGATTCACCTACTCTCACTGCCTCTGGGACAACATTACTATTCCCACCCCTGTTAACCCTACATGACCAATACTTTTCTTGAGCTTCTCATCTTAAAAACTCCACACAATTATGTACCAGCATTCCAATTCTCCACTAGCCCTCCTTCGTCCTCTCCAATGAGGCCAACCACATGGACCCCATCACTAAAATTCACAATCCCTTGACCGCCACCCTCTACAATTAACAAATCACACTCAACTTCCCCATCTTCCTCCCTTTGATCCCCATTCATCACTCATGCCAATCCTCAAACAACATATTTCATTAAGTCTTTAGTTGAGCTTGGTGCTTTATATTCCAGGAAAGCCATCAATTGGGAGATGTGCTGAAAAATATATTTCTAGGGAGGAAGTATTGAAAAAACAAGTTGAATATTAAAGCTGGGCAGAATTGGAGTTTCCAGAAAGAAGCTAAACCAGTTAGGAGACGTGGGAGAAGTTGAGACATTCTACAGATAATAATAGTAGAGAAAATGGCACAAAGAAAACTGCTGAATGATGAACGCACTAAAGATGAAAAGGTTATGGACAATGAAAAGGACAACCATGGAGTTTGTGTCAGTTTTGAGTGTAGGAGGGAGCAAGAAGTAATCCATTTAACCCAAACCTTTTGGAATAAGTCTTAAAAGAGAGCAAGGATAGAAGGAGATTTCCCCCCATTATGAACAGATTGTGTATGTATATATGTGTGTGCATGAACATGTGTGTGTGTGTGTGTGTGTGTGTCTGTAGGTGTATGGATGACACCTTACCCTGATGACTCTTCCTTCTCATCAATCCCTGATGACTCTTCAATTCCATGTGTCATCAGTTGGAGTTTTTACTCCCGACAACCCATTTCTACTGTACACTTCTTTTCAGCTTATCCCTCTACCAGGCACCTGCCTCCCCTTCCATCATCTCCTTCCATATTATCTCATCTCAGGCTTTCTTTTGCTTTGGTCGAATGCTGTGACTACAGTGGGAACCGCTGATGCACCTTCCACTGACTTCTGCTTCTCTGCATTCTTGGCTTATGTCAGAGAATTCCACCTCTCTGACTGAAACAGCCCTGAATAAAACAGATGTTGTTGACATGCAAGGTTGTGAGTGGAAACTATGCAAACGTGTGCGGAACAGACATAAGGAATTACCAATTACCACCGGACACAACCCAGGCTGCAGTATCACGAACTCACCCGATGTCTCCAGAACAAGACATGACAGAGAGCTATTTGGATGGTCAGAAGGAACCATTTGGATTGCCTGGTTGGACCGTGAGAAGTTCACGGAATGATCCAGCCTAAACATTATAAAAGGAACTGGATAAGATGAAATACCAGCAACCAGTGAATAAGAGATTTGTAAAGAATATGAACAAGCTGAACATTATTGTGGATAAGACTGTGTTGTATAAAAAAAATTAATTGCCTTAATTGTTAATATAACTAATTGTGGTTATTTTTTATATCCAGCAATCTGGTGGAGAAATTGCCGAGTTTGGTTTAATTTTAGGCTTTCCAGTGGGATAGGCTGGGAAGTAAGAATTAGGTGTAGTGTAAGGATCAGAGATCTATCCTGAGGGTTAGAGTGTCCGCTCGGGAAGAAGACTGGATTCTTATGACATTGGTGGCAGCAGTGGGATCCACGTCACGAAGGATAGTGAGGTGGAGTGATTTTTTATTTGGTTAAGTTTTGTTGTGGACTAGTGAGAAAAATCCCGGTTCAATTGAGAACCTTGGGACTTGTGAACCAAAACACAACCCTAGGTTATATATATATATTTGTGTACAGCGAGTGTATTTCCTTCCTGAATGTGTATTTTTTTTCAGTTGGTTATTGTTATTATCTGATATTTTGTGAGTGTTGTTCGATGACTCACCCCTTGTAATCGGGATTCGAATGGCCCCTTCGAGGTGTCAGCTCTGTCGAAGACGAGGGACAGGAGGATGGAGACACTGCTCGACCCCTAGGATGGTCTGATCGATTTATGGATCAATGGGTTGACCTGGAGCGGGAAAGAGCACAAATGGAAGATGCCAGACGTGCTGAAGATCGTAAACATGCCCGGCAATAACAGGAACAATGGATGCAGGCTGCACCTCGTTTGAAGTGACCACCCGAGTGAATGAGTGGCCACGGTCCCTCTGGAATGCCAATCTCAGAAGTGCACTTTCCGGCCAGGGCATGCTGGCAGTGACATTGCTATCGATAGAAGAGCAAGAAGATTACACCTGCACATAGCTCTGCTGTGACACCTCATCAACACAGTCATCTACACCTGCACATAGCTCTGCTGTGACACCTCATCAACACTATTGCCTGCCAAACCCTAAGATCAACCTACCAAATAACTACCGAGTCGTACAGGAAAAAGCTGTTCGACCTACCATTCAATCAAACCTACCCTGAAGCATGGTTCTGGGACAGGAAGCAGGCCTGTTCCCGATGGGTAGCTTCCAGTGGTAATACACCCATTTTCCAGCAGCTAGGGTAACACTACAGGTGGATGGAAATGAGAAGGTGGAGTTAGTAGTGAGCACCTCACTTGTGACATGTTATTGGGTCATGATATTTGGAAGTACCTTAAAAGGAAGCCTAAGACCCAAGCTCAAAGGAGGAAGACATCGTTCCACCTAACCCCACTACCACCGAGCTGGGACTAGCAACAACAAGGGCTCCAAAGGAAAATTCGGGCACAGAAAGAACAAGCCGAGGCCCTACAAAACAAGGAAGATGCGCCCATCATTCAGCTGATACTACCAGGTGGCAGTGGAAGTGAAGCGGAAGAGGAGGAAGTGAGCCAGAAACACCTCCAACAGATGAACTAGAGACTCCTCCCTCACCCAAACCAGGAGACATGGACGCCATCTCTCCTGAGGAGTTCCGACAGGAACAAAGAAAAGACACTACCCTGAGGAAAGTAAGGGAAAATATTAACAGCAAGGGCAACCAGTATTTTTTTGAAGTGGGTTGTTGATGAGAAAGCCTTACCATAAATTAGGAAAAAACCTAATAATGGTACCACAGTTAGCCACAGCTAAAGTAATGCGATTAGCTCACACACCAATAGTAGCCAGCCCACTTTGGCCAAGAGAGGACTATGCAGATCATTAGAAATATGATGGATTGGCCTGGTCTGGCCAGGGATGTGCAATCCCTGTGCCAGTCTTGCCCAGTTTGTCAGAAAGCCAGCCCTACTGTTGTGCCTAAGTATCCTCTCCACCCTTTGCCTATATATCATAGACCAGCCTTTCAACTGCATAGCTATGTACATCTTTGGACCCCTAAAAGAACCTCAGGTGGCAACAAATATGTGTTAATACTTATGGACTACTGTACTAAATGGCCAGAAACATTTTCTCTCATGCAATAGTCGAGTCAGTAGCCGACTGCCTAGTGGAGTTGTCAGCCAGAGTAGGAGTACCTTCTGAATTGCTAACAGACAATGGTACAAATTTTGTATCCAAAGTGATGACGAAATTTTGCATGCTCAACGGCATCAAGCGAATTCAAACCTCCCCTCCCCATACCATCCCCAAACAGAGGGTATGGTGGAGCATTTCAATTGGACTTTGAAGCACCTGCTGAGGAAGTTGACCCAGACTACAGCCTACCCTTCATTCTATGGGCCTATAGGGGGACGACCACGGGTTTCCCCCCCTATCAATGCTGTACGGTAGACCTCGAAGATGCCCCTTGATAAACTAGTTCGCTTTTGGAAGGGAAAAGAAAAAGAAAGTGAAGTAGACCTCAAAAAGTAGACCTCCCAGAATATGTAGAGACCGTGAAAGCTAATATTGAATTAGTGAGAAACCTTGCCCATGAGCATGAGAGAAAACAGAAAGAATTACATCGGAAAAATTATGACAAGAAAGCCACAGAAAGGAAGTTTGAGGAAGGAGACTTTGTATTAGTATTCAGCCCTAGAAAGCAGAACAAGCTTCTAAATGAATGGCAAGCCCCCTTTGTTGGCGAGAGAAAAGATTACTGAAGTGACTTACAAAATTGATATTGGGAAGCCCGGAAAGCCCTTAAAACTTTCCATATCAATGATGGCATACCCCCACAGCAGCGGGTTTTTTCACTGTAGAGAGAGAAGATCAAAACAACCAGAACAGGGATAATAAGCAGGGCCAATCTCTCACTAGTACCCAATCAGCCTAACTTGAACGGATGAAAGAGGACTATAAGGACATCTTCCAAGACATGCCTGGCAAAACTCAGTTGGTGGAGCATGAAATCCCTACAGTAAATGCCCTACCTATTAGATTGCCCTCTTATAGACTAGCACATGCCTCCAGGGAGTTTCTTGATAAAGAGATCAAGACTCTACTCAACCAAGGAATTATAGAGCCGAGTAAGAGCCCCTGGGCAGCCCCCATTGTATTAGTACCGAAATAAGACGGGACTAAACAGATGTTTCGACTTTAGAAGGTTGAATGAAGTCACCGCGAAAGATCCCTATCCATTACCTCATTAATAGACAACTTGGGTGGGGCCTAGTACCTAACCACCCTAGACTTAACAAAAGGGTACTATCAGGTGCCCGTGGGGAGGAGTGGCAGAGAGAAAACCACCTTTATAACTCCATACGGATAATAACAGTTCATCACCATGCCCTTTGGTTTAGTCTCGGCCCCCTCAACATTCCAACAATTGATGGACCATGTCCTTCAAGGGTTGGAAATGTTAACAGCACTTGACTGACATCGTCATTTATAGCCAAACTTGGGAAGAGCACCTAGAACATGTGTCAGTTGTTCTGAGAAAAGAGGGAGGCAGGTCTAAGAATCAAACATGAGAAGTGTAACTTTGGGGTGAGCCATTGGACACTTAGTAGGAGGAGGACAGATTGATCCTAAGTCTTGTAAAGTTCAGGCCATATCTAAGGACGCACCTCCACAGAAAAAGAAATAAATGAGATCCTTCTTAGGATTAACCGGGAACTACAGAAGGTTTATTCCCCGATTTTCAGAAATAGCAGTCCCTTACAATTTAACAAGAAAGAATATGGGAAATATGATCACCTGGGACCCACAATGTGAATTGGCATTTGAAACCTTAAAAACTGCTTTGACTAACCAACCTGTTTCAATATCCGAAAACAGGGAAAGACCCTTTATTCCACAGACTGATGCTTCGGCGACGGGACTGGGGTTCATGCTCAGCCAGACAAACCTTGACGGAGAAGATCAGGTGGCGTACGAACTTCTACCACAGGAACAATGATATTCCACCATCGAACTGGAAGCCCTTGCCATCGTTGCCAGAATCAAACATTTCCATGTTTAGGAAATCAGTTCATGGTGGAAACATATCACACCCTCTGGCATACCTTGCCAACCTTAAGGATCATGGCAACTTGTACGATGGGCACTGTCTCTCCAAGACTATGAGTTTGTCATCACCCACAGGTCGGGATACAAAAACGCTAACGCTGATGGTTTGAGTCACGACGGGTCGGGAGCCGAGGAAGGGGGAACATCAGAGAGTTCCACCTCTCTGACTGAAACAGCCCTGAATAAGACAGATGTTGTTGACATTGCAACAACCAAGCACTACAGGATGATGAGTGGAAACTATGGAAACATGTGGGGAACAGACATAAGGAATTACCACCAGACACAACCCAGGCTGCAGTATCATGAACCACCTGATGTCGCCAGAACAAGACATGACAGAGAGCTATTTGGATGGTCCATAAGGAACCACTTGGATTGGCTGGTTGGAATGTGAGAAGTTACGGAATGATACAGCCTAAACATTATAAAAGGAACTGTTAGATAGGATAAGATGAGATACCAGCAACCAGTGAATAAGAGACTTGTAAAGAATACGAACAAGCTGAACATTATTGTGGATAGACTGTGTTTGGATAGACTGTGTTGTATACATTTTTATAATTACTTTCGTGCATCGGTAATTGTTAATCAACTAATTGTGGTTATATTTGGATATCCAGCAATCTGGTGGAGAGATTGCTGAGTTTGGTTTACTTTGAGGCTTTCCAACGGAATAAGCTGGGAAGTAAGAATTAGGTGTTGCGTAAGGATCAGAGATCTATACTGAGGGCTGGAGTGTCCACTCAGGAAGAAGACTGGATTCTTATGACAGCTTCCCTCTCAGCAGCCTTGCAAGCCTTTTCGACTGCTTTGCGAGTCTTTTCCTGCGTCCTTCTGTCAGCTTGGGGAGCTCTTTCATCTGCCTGGCGTTTCAGTTCCTCTTCTCTTTGCATCCTTTCCAACTCTCTCTCCTGCTTTCTCATTGCTTCTGATCTTCCTTCTCCTTCAATACACACAAACATTCACTACTTGCTAGAACCCGAGCTAGTCCTGTCTTAGGCCTCTTGGGAGTACTTGTCAATGCTGGTAAGTTGAGCAAATCAGAAAACGGAGAACGTTTCGTGGATGTCACTAAAGATGAACTTGAAGTAAGTGTTAGAGTAGTACTTGAAATGGTCAAGGATGCTGTGAGGAAGAGATGTTGAAGGAGAATTGGTATTTGGAATGTGAGATGTTAAGGGGGTAATAGAATCGGATGGAGTTCCTACTACTTTTGCATACTGCTTCAGGGTGATGAATTTTCAGCCAGGCTTCATACCTTGGTTCAAACAGATCATAACCTTCATCAAACATGTTAACATATCTTAACTCTTCCTCAACAGAAAACATTGCATTGCTGTAACTGAGATCCACATCTCCAGAAAGTCCATGTCACAAAGGACTTCTTTTCCAGCAAGGACGAATTACTACCATCTCCGTCTCTAGGGTCACCAAGGTTTGAGTCACCAGGGGCTCAAGGGTTTGAGTCACCATAGGCTCCAGGGTTTGAGTCACCAGCAACTTGATCTCCATCTCCTGCAGCCTGAGCTTCATCTCCACCACTGTCGGATTTGTATTCCCAGATTCTCGAATAATCAGCTGATTCCACACAATCCGATGACCCCAAAGCCCACCCCTTATTAACTCTCGTTAGTTAAAGTCTACCTGGACCAGAACGACTCACACACGATCCTCCCTTTCTCACCAAGAGAGGTGTAGTAGTTGTATTGACTTTGCTACAAATAAACTTAGAAGTTAGATGCACAACAATCAAATACTTGGACAGTTCTGAGCATAATCTATAAACTGGTATAATAATAACACGGAGAATGGCAGGGTATTAGTAACTCATTATATCTCTCTCACGCTAACGACCTCTAATCTCTGCTTTCTTCTCTCTATCTAATGACCTAAAATGTCTGTCACTTTTAAACTCTGTTCTTGTGACCTTGTTAGGTCATTTTCTGTGCTGCTGTGACGTCGAATAACTCGTCTGGTCTGAACTTGCGATGAACTGTGGTCCGCCGGTTGTGGTCTGGTCCAACCGAATCTTGCCACCCCCGTTCCATCGTGGTGTTGACGTCCCGTACACACACTTGCTCCTGACCTCCACCCAGGGCCATCCACCCATCCAGTTCCTTCAGGGGCGCTCCTCCTTCCCCAGTCAGGAGTTCTCCTGACAACCACTACCAACATCTCTGTCTTCCCGGTCACTACCACCGTTTCTCCCACCTGAATCATGTTAGTAGCAGTGTGTGTGTGTGTGTGCATGTGTATATGTGCATGCGTGTATGTGTCACCTTAATAAATAGCAGTGAGTGTATGTGTGCATGCGCATGTCTGAATTACTACCATCTTCTCTAGGATCACCATGGCTTGGGCTCCAGGGTTCGAGTCACCAGAGGCTCCAGGGTTTGAGTTACCAGCAACTTGATCATCTCCTCCAGCCAGAGCTTCATCTCCACCACTACCAACATCTCTGTCTTCCAGATCACTACCACCGTTTCTCCGACCCGAATCATGTAAATGGCAGTGTGTGTGCATGTGTATATGTGCGTGTGTGTGTGTCACCTGAATAAATAGCAGTGAGTGTATGAATGAGTGCATGCGCATGTCTGTGTCTGTGTCAGTCTAAAGTAGCATTATTACATTTTTAATTACATTATTTTGAACTTGCCTTATTACTCAGGCACACAATAAATTATTCCTGCGTCTTAACCCTTTCACTGCTGCAGGTAAATACCCCCCCCCCCCTGTGCTGGCTTTTTTTTTGAGGAAAAAAGGTGATTTTGAAATCAATGCCAAAAAAAGACTAAGAGGTTATTTTGAAATTCTTTTTGTGTGTTTGGGTGGGCAAGAGGTTGGCCTATGGGGGAAAAATTGAAATTTGGTATTTTGAATAATTAGGTGGTCATGTGACCTAATGGCGGCCATATTGGATTTCCCTTTTATCATCAAATCGGTGATAAAAACTACTTTTTCTCCAAGAAATTCTTATAGGATACCGTTTTTTTAAACTGGATAATGATGAAGATACATAAAATGAATAAAAACATCAATATTGAATTATTTTCATCATTTTATTCAAAAACAGACAAAAACCAATGTTTGTCGGCAGAATCATGAAAATACATGAAATTTCCAAACAAATCACTGTAACAAGTGTTTTCCCCAACAATTAGTCATTTATACTCCACACAACCTTCTGGGATCATGGAATGCAGGTATTTCATGTTCACATGCATATTTTCTAATGTGTTTTGAACATTTATCTGGCTATGTAACCCTTAGCAGCCATTTATTTTTGTCACATTGATGTCGTTTCAATCTACAGACATGGCATTGTCACCTTGGCCCTGTGCAGGGCCGCCCAAGTCGAGCAAATCATCGGTCTCGTCCATGGAATACTCCCAATCACTGTCGGCTTTATTGTAGTCAACTGTTGGAAACGAATTACCTGTATCGTCCAAATCAAAGTTGTCCACGCTGTCTGGTCCACAACTTCGTTGCCTGCTGAGGCCGCGCTCGCGTCATTTCGCTGCCTACTGCTGGGAAACACGACTTTCCAAGTGGAAATCATCTCTAGTTCATAGAAAAAACAATAGCTGGCACGTGCAGTGCACGCGGAATTTTAAAACTGATTATTTTCACATACCCGGTACTACCGGGTACGCGCAATTCAGCGATATTTTTTTCTATCCGGTACTACCGGGTATGCGCAGTGAAAGGGTTAATGCTGATGTGCATGATTGGCATGTGAGCGTGTGAGTCAGAGTTAGGAACAGAGAACTTACTAAGGTCTCCTCCACTGCAATTATCATCATGTCAGGGAGCATCCTGACAACTGCCTCTGAGACCTCTGAGAATGGAATAACAACCTGTGGGAATCACTCACCTGATTACTCACCTACATCCAATGAGAGCAGAGAAGACAGACTACCCACAAACCACTACGGTGTGATAGACAATCTATAAAAGAGAAGAACAGCAAGGAGAGAGAGAGGAGAGGAAAGACAAGCGAACTAAAGGTACTGTATAAGACAGTTGGTGTATGAGACAATTGTGATTCTATGCTATTATTATTCTTTACCTTTAATGACTTATCAGAAGGGTGGAGATTGAATTGGTCAAGTTAGGTTTATTGATGAGAGTTGCGGAGCAACTAGGTCAGTAAACAAGAGGTTGGCATCGCAGGAGCTGCAAGAGAGTGAGCTTCTCCTGACATTGGTGGCAGCGGTGGGATCCCAAACAATTTTGGATCCGAGTGAAAGACAACCTGGACAGGAATTCCTGGTTGGTCGGAGCATTACGTTGCGGTTAAATTATTTTTGCTTTGCTGTATTAGCAGGGAAACGGCTCAGGTATTTAGTACCTAGGAGCCTGTGAAACAAAACCCTACTCTAGGATATTTTTAAGTGTTGGTCCCTAGGGACAGTGCATATTTCAGTTTTATCCTTTTATAATTTTTTTGTTGCTGTTGTTGTTTATATATAGTTATATATAGCAACAGTATCTCAGTTAATTTCGTTTTCAGTATATGCAACCCACGAACATGTCTCACAAATGAGCATGGCAGGAGAAGACCGTCAAGTTATGGAGTGGGAGTCTTTTCCAAACTCCTAGGGATGGTATGGCAGAAGAAGTAACGATTAATGAAGAACCTATTATGCTGCTGATGATGCAATTCGTTCAATCAGAAGAAAGACAGGCACAGAGGGAGGAAGAAAGACTTCAGCAAGAGGAAGAACAAAGGGAGCGCGAGCAGGCACATCAAGAATGTCAACAAGAACGTTGGGCTCAGCTCCTATCATCATGATTTCCTCCACCCTGAGCAGCACTAGCACCTCCCAAGATAAACTTACAGAAGTTTAGTGAAGGCACTGAAGACATGGGTGCCTACCTAAAAATGTTCGAGGTGACAGCCAGCGCGAATGGTTGGCCACCCGTACATTGGGCGAACTGCTTGAGGAGTTCGTTGTCTGGGCAAGGGTTGACAGCAGTGGCAGCTCTCCCAGCACATGATCAGACTGACTATGGGCTAGTCAAAGAAACCCTCCTAAACGTCTACAAGGTGACCTCTGAAACCTACAGAGCCAGGGTATTCGACCAAACCAACCCCGATGGATAGTTCAGAACGTACAAGCAGTACTTCCATCAGTGGTTGGACTTCTCCGACAAGACAGAGTGAGATACCATGCTTTATGAGCTCACACTGAAGAGTCTTCCAGGGTGGCTGGAGAGGCAGATGCGACGGTTGAAACCCGACACCTACGAGGAACTGGCTGAAGCCGTTGGACGTTATTTGTCCAGCCAGCGCCAAGGGGGAGGAATGCCTAAGAAACCCGAACATAGAGAGGGCTTTCGACCGAAGCCAAGGGACACTCAGAACCGCCCAAGACCACTGGAACCCAGACATACAGAGGTAGAGAGAAACAAAGGTGTCTATACTCTCCACCCGTTAGGGACCTGAAACAGATCGAATGTTTCAGGTGCGGGAAAAAGGGACACTTTAGAAAAGATTGTCGGGTAAAGATGGAAAACGTCAACTTTGGTCACAGTAAGTACATCCGAACCAATTTACCGACTTGGACAAGAATGGCCAAGGTCAATGGCAAGTCTGTAGTAGCGTTGCTTGACATGAGTTGTTCGAAGTCAATAGTGCATCCAAGGTGCATTCACAGCAAAAACAGACTAGGGTGGAAGATCCCCTACACCACGGCTAGTTCTCGAAAGACTTGGTTTCCCGCTGCGAGAATTGAGCCGGGAAGATACACGAGCTGGCAGTAGGTGTATCACCTCACATAAACGTGGACATGCTCTTAGGAAAAGATGTATCACACGTCAGGAAGCTACTACGAGAGATGCTTCAGGATGATGTCGATGAGGAGACACAGCCAACAGAGGAAGTGAGAACCTCTAATGTGGCAAAGGTGACCACGAGAGCCCAGATACGGCAAAGAGAGAAACAAGAGTCGACACAGCAATGGAGCAGAGATCCAGGGTCAAGACGAGTCCAGTGGAGACAAACCTGAGGTAGAGTTGGGGCAAATGTTCAACTTTTCTCAAGATATGGTTGCAGACAAAACTGAAAGAACACAACCTACCACCAGCAATGAGGAAGCAGAACGAACAGACGCGGAGAAGATTTCTCCCTCACAACTGGGTACATCCTATGCAGGCTAAGATTAAAGTTGTCCAAGCCTTTGCCAGACCCCTCACGAAGAAAGATGTGAGAGCTTTTTTAGGCTTAGCAGGGTACTATAGGAGATTCATCCCTAGCTATGCTACAATTGCCACGCCCTCTCTAACTTTCAGTCCACGCAAAAAATATATTTACGTACCGTTTGCGTTGTACGTTTACGGGACGCTTGAGTCACAGCGTTCCTCTACTGTTCGCCATACGTTTGCCAACAACGTAAGTATGTACGAAAGGTACGTTAGCCACGAATCGTTAAGCGTTCTAATATTGAATTCACTTGCGCATGCTCTCCCGCGATCGACGAAGGCGCTAATGCTTGTTTTAGCTACTCTGACTTTTTATCGCTCACCTACTATTCCGAGGAAATGCCTTCTTCGACATTTAAGAAACAGAGGATTCTCACTCTGGAATCAAGAGGGTTCAAGGCTACAGCTATAGTCCGCATTTTGAATGAGGAGGGCATGACAGCAACGAGGCAAGGCGTCTACTGTTTTATTAAGCGGTACCGTGAGACTGCCAGACAGCCAGGGAGCGGGAGACCTTCGTTGGTGACAGCTGCTGTCAAGAGAGTTGTAGAGAAAAAGATGGAGGAAGATGATGAGACAACTGCTTATCAAATACACCTCCTCCTTCACAGCAAAGGATATCCACTATCCCTGAGGACAGTGTTGCGGTACCGGACATTGATTGGTTGGACTTTTCGAGGCAGTGCGTACTGCCAACTTATAAGAGATATCAACAAGGTTTGTTGTGTTGCTACATAGTTTAAGCTAAGCTAGTGAAAGTTAATGCTAGTGTAGAAGCTTTCTCTTATGCTGAAGCTAGTGGCTAATGATAATCTAGGCCTTGGTTTTGGGGGCAGTTTGTCTAGAGTCAATGACGATCGGGATAAGCCATTTGATTTAAAAAATTGGGCACCTTGTTGTTATGCTTTAGGACTAGGTATGCTTTAGGACTACAGTAGCGGCCAAAAAAACATGCCGGTTGCGTTTATTTTGAACGTGCGTGGACGGTTACCGTTTCCAACCGTTACTAAAATTGAACAAACCAACGCTAACCAACGGTAACAGTTTATTAGCGTTTCGCTCTATTCCACTTTGCCGCAGCGGCGCCAGCCACTAAACAAACGCTAACCAACGGTTAGCGTTTGCGCATCCAATTCAACTTTGCCCCAGCGGCGCGGGCATCTAAAGGTCGTTAAAGCGCGCCAAAACTCACCAAAGGCCAACAAAAAGCGTGCCAAAGCTCACAAACCCCGCCTAAGCTCACCAAAAAGCGCGCCGAGGTACTGAATAAATACTCACCAAGTTTTAGAACCTCTTTACCGGCTGCTTCTTCGTTATTCTACGCCCCTTCAAAGGTTCAAAGGTTCAAAGAATTCTTTCGCTACTTCTACGTTAAGCATGACTTTTCGGAAAGCTGTCCTCATGTCCATGGATGAAAGAAGTAAGTATTATTCAGTATTTGAATGCATTAGGGCAGCCTCCTCAGCTAGATCGTCTTTAGAATTTTCCAAATCCTTCAGCCTTTTTTTCCTAGCCTAGTTTTGGCGCATCTAAGTCTTTCCTCATGTCCATGGATGAAAGAAGTAAGTATTATTCAGTATTTGAATGCATTATGGCAGCCTAGGACCTCTCTCCTCAGCTAGATCGTCTTTAGCAAATCCTTCAGCCTTTTCTAGCCTAGTTTTGGGAAATCTAAGTTTGTAAGCAGTGGGCTTAGCTCAGTAAGGTGGGGAAGTGAAGTTCAACACATTTTATACGGATAAGTTGCTAATATTGCATTTTTGTTGCAGAATACTGTTTGTCTTTTGGCCTGAAGAAGACTCTGTGACAATTCTGCCACAAAGCAAACTGTTGGAGGGCGCTTTGGCTGGTGACGTCTGCAGGATCAAGGAAGGAAAAAACGAATACTTTGGAAGGATTTCTGCCATGGTGTGGACACAGCCATTCAATGTTAGTATAAAACTTTGTACAAAAATGTAGGTTCTTTTGCAGCAATGCAAGAAAAAGAACAAGAATTCTTGAATCATGTCACCAGACCACCTACTCTGCCTACTGCCACCACCTCACCTGTGCCTACTCACTCCACACCATCTCGGTTGAATAGACCTACTACCACTGTAAGCTGGCAATGTGTATGGACTGAATGTTGAATGTCTTGATATATATTTAGGATCCCAAGAAAACTAAAGGTCGAGGGAGGAAGAGAAGCGCCACTGCTGTTGTAAGCACTTTGTATGGTGCTTACAGTGACGATACTTACAGAGATTTCTTTCTGCATATGTAGCTTTCCAAGAAGAGATTGCTGGGGAAGAAGAAAAAAATTGATGCCCCTCTTGGTAATGAATAGCTTGAAATGTAGATATATTGAAATGTAAATATGCCCCTCTTGGTAATGAATAGCTTGAAATGTAGATATATTGAAATGTAAATATGCCCCTCTTGTTAATGGATAGCTTGAAATGTAGATATTCTCCTAACAAAATAGGCCGGATATTGGTGGTGACAGATCGGCCACCAACAACCCCACCATCACCCGCCACCCCTCCTCCACCTGCCACCCCTCCTCCACCTGCCACCCCTCCTCCACCTGCCACCCCTCCTCCACCTCCCACCCCTCCTCCACCTGCCACCCCTCCTCCACCTGCCACCCTTCCTCCACCTGCCACCCCTCCTCCATATCCTTCATCGGAGATCGGTAAATAAATAGATGCATCCTAGATGCATCCAAAATTGAATATCTTGGTGACATGATTCTAATTGTCTCTCTCTCAGCATATTTGAGAATGGAAGTTTCAAAGTTGAAACAAATGCAGATCGAACTACTCGACAGGATATCTCTTTTGGAGGAAAAATTTGAACTGCTTCCATCCAGTCCTCTTCCAATAACTCCCGCTTTCATTCCTCCAGCCCCAACTCATCCAGCCCCAACTCATCCATCTGCAGCCTTCACTCCTCCAGCTCGTCCCCCGTTGCGGTCTTTGCCCACTGCCGAGATAGACAAAGAACAACTTTGCTCGGTTGAAGAAGTTGTGGCCAGATACCACTCGTTGCAGACGGCAAGTAAAGCTGGGGCTTTAACTTGCAAGCTAGCACGAGAAGCCATCTTTGGGGAGGACATCTTAAAGAGGTGTACTCCAATGGGGAATAGGGAGTTCCCATCACTCCCAGCTAATGAACTGCTTCATCTTAAACAAATAATGCTTGAAAGATTCCCAGCCTTCTGGAGCAACCAAGTGGAATTTGAGCCAGTATGGGAAAAATGTCTCGAGGCTGTGCAGCAGTTGTGCAAGAGATTGAGATTAGCTAAATAGAGATAGAGGTCGTTGTTTTCAATTATTATTATTGTTTTTATGCAATGATTTGATTTTTGTGCAGTACAGTATATAAATATGTTCAATATTTCTCTGTGCTGAATAAATTTTGAACTGACATGCATCACAATTACAATAGCCTGCTTGGGTTTTCATAAGACTCACAAATTACTGTAAGCACAACTGAGGACAACATTTTGGGCACAATCATTGAAATTGAGCCCTTAATTAAGCTCTCTGGGCAGGGTTATCAATTGCATAGGCGCCACCCAACAGGTTTGATCCCCAGTCACTTGGCCATTGTGTGAAATACCCAATACTAACCACAGCCCAAAATCTTTCCTCAAAGGCACACACCACCTCAAACAAGACCTTGAATAACCTTGACAGCCCACAAGTAATCAACACCTTTATTATTTAACAATACAGAAACATTTCTTTCAACTGTCCATTAAATAAGTTACAACCAGCAAAAAAAAAAGGTAACTATCCAGCAAAAAACACACAGCAACTGTCTTAATTAAATAAAACACAACCAGCAAAAAAAAAAAAAAAAAGCAACAATTAAATAAAACACAACCAGCAAAAAATAAGTACTTAAACTATCCAGCAACTGTCAATTAAATAAAACACAACCAACAACACCAATCAGTACCCAGTAGCTTCCCCACACAGTTCGATTATTTTTGGCACGACTTTTCGTAAATGCCTGATGTATTTCGTACACTTGGCACGGCTAACCCCCTTCCAAAATTCTTCAATTCCCTTCACCAATTTGTCCTTTGTCCTCGGCTTGATCTCCCTCCGCATGCATTCTTTTAATTCGTGCCATAAATTTTCAATGGGGTTGGAATCGGGTGACTCAGGTGGGGTCCTCCACCAGTTCACACAGTTCTGGTCCATAAAGATCTTGGCCAAATTTGATGTGTGCTTGGGGTCGTTGTCTTGCATGAACCTGTGATGGTCGGGGAAAACGTCCTGTATAAATGGAAGTAGAGTCTTCTGTAAAATGTCGCAATACAAGGGGGCCCGCATGATGCCTTCAAATATACAAATCCCACTTGCACCTCGCAGGCTTATCCCAGCCCAGACATGGACCTTCACTGGATGTTTGGGCCTGTAATTGAATGCATATCAGTGCAAGTGTTAAATAATCACCTAAGTTTTGTGGCATCTTAATGCCTATACCTTGGTTTGTTCTTGGGGGGTTCACCTCTTTTACGGCAGCAGAAGCGCCTGTGAGTTTCCAGTTGTATGGTGCACTCATCAGTCCACACTACATCTTCAAACCCACCAGACGCTTCTGCCAGATATTGCTGTGCCCATTCCAATCTCTTCACCTGTTAGTGACGAGTAGAGGATATTCAAGTTAACCCTACATTCCAGTTAAGACTAGTTACATGTATATACAAACCTTATTAGCCTGTCGGATAAGTTGGCAGTAAGAGCTGCCACGAAAGGTCCACCCGAGAGCAGTCCGACAGCGGAGGATTGTGCGGAGATATATATTATAGCCTCTGGACTGCAACATATGGTGAAGCTGGTAGGCAGTGGTCTCATCATCATGCCTCATCTGTTCCTCCACTAACTTTTTAATGTCTGCTGACACGATCGAAGGCCTTCCACTGCCTTCCCGCCTGGCAATGGTTCCTGTTTTGCGGTACCACAATATAAAATTTCTTATCCCCCCGACTACTCGCAAGTAAGCCTTCATCGGCGAGCATTTTAGCTATTGTCGTTGACTTGTAGCCCTCTCTCATCAAACAGAGTATCCTTTGTTTTTTGTACTCGGAATAAACCATTGCATAAGAAAACTGCTGGGGGATACTAAATCAAAAGCGAAAAAAAGATAAATATTAGAGAAATACTATAAAGAGGGAAGGGAACTTACGCTTGACAATAGCTCTTGTGGAGACAGACACTGGACTGGAATAAACTGCCGCTCAACCGCACGCTACAGAAGATAGAACTTTGAAAACACGAACACGCTCGATTGCCTCTAAGCTAAGCGCCCCGCTTCAAAGCGCATGCGCGGAAGCCGCCTGGCGGTTATTACATTTTCTACCGTTTGTTTCCGTTCGTTCGTTTGCCAACGTTGATTCCCGTTCATTTCCGTTGGTTTAGGTTTGATTTATAACCGTTGACGGTTTGCGTTTTTTTGCGTTCACGGCATGCGTTGTTTAACGTTGAACGCAACGCAACCGGCATGTTTTTTTGGCCGCTACTGTAGGTAAGATATTGATAATGAACACTGGTGAATTTGTACAATGACTTATTATCAATGGCAGTATTATTTATCCCTATCTTAGATCAAAAGATTGGAGTGGGCCAGGCAGAACATTGACGAAGCAGCTGATGGGTTATTAAATGTTATTTGGCATGGGAGGGGGGGCAGGAAGAAATGTCAATAATATATTAAATACAAGGGAAGTGTTTATTTACTATATAAGCGTAAACGTTTGGAAGCTTGCTGGATGGCTTCCAGACATTTTACCCAAACTGGTTCGAATTCTGCCTGAGCCTTCCAAAATTGGGGGTATTGTTCGTCAATCGTTTTCTTCAATAGTTTTAGCTCTTCGATTGGAAGCCCAGGCAGATCTCGGTTCCCCATGGGAGTACACATTTTCATTACATTCTGTCCAAATATTGCCTCTCTGGCTAGCTTGCATGCATAGGGAAATTTCACTGTATCTGCATTTTGTCGACAACACCAAACTAGCCTCAAGAGGTAGCCCACACTATGATAGGCTTGGGAAAGTTAGGCCCATCATATCCAACTACACAAAAATGTTTGGAGAAGTGTACAACCCTCACAAGGAAGTTGCTGTAGATGAGGCAATGATCAAATTTCAAGGCCGTTCTTCTCTCAAACAATACCTACCAATGAAACCCACCAAGAGAGGCATCAAAGTTTGGGTGCTGGCAGACAGCTGCAATGGATATTTTACCCCGAACTTCTAAAGAAGCCGTCCCTTTCACAGAGGTATTATATACCACCCGCACACACAGTGTACGAGAGACCTTTACATATATAAATCATACCAACATGCATGCACACAAACAGTTATCACAAGCACACAGACACACACAAACACTTATCACAAGCAAACACACACTGACACAAGTACACACCCACTCAGAACGCCACTGACTGACACACCACTTATCACATGCACACAGAGACATTAGTACACACATACACACAGAAACAAACACACCCTACTAATATTATATGTACTTATTAAATTATGTAGAGGCGAAGAAAAATGGTTCAGCAGGGAAAGGTCGTGGCAGTTGCCTGGTGTCAGGGAAAGAACACCACATTCAACACTCACCTTCATTCCCTGACATAATACCACCAACACCCCCTAGCCAGGCACCACAGAAGCCACAGGAATACGGCATCATGAAGGAACCACAAGGCGGGAACAACACTACAAGAGAGAAGCTCCACAATACCACAGGGCGGCAAAAGCAAAGTCTATAATTAGAACACAAGAGACATTCTAATTATAACTACACAGGATACAAACCTTCTAGAACGTTCTGTGAGGATTTGATTGGTTACTTTCATGCATGTACTACATGTTGTATGTTAGGTAGGATATATGAGCTAGGGAAAATACTCTAGTGAGTTAGTTAGGCAAGTTAGCAAGAACTCGATTATCAGGAACAGAAGAGCTCTCTACCTGAGTCTGTCAAGGGCTGAGGTTAGGGAGAGAGACTCTACCAGAACCCAGGAACAATACAATATTGTGATATCATTAGTATGATATGTTTTGACTGTAGTATGTAAGATATTTGTGTACCTGAAATATCTGTACAGGGAGACTATAGGGCCAGAGACGGTTCTCCAGCATTGGGAGAGGCTGTGGCAAAAGAGTTGGTCACCAGTAGATCTGCTGACGGAGCGTCAGGGATTAGTGCTGGGGCGACACGGTGGATTTCACCCAAGAGTAGACACTACGTGGCTAGCATAGAGGCATTGAGGCTTAGCTAGAAAAGGGGTAGGAGGAAATTCCCCGACACCTGGCTGGATAGAAACATCGTGACAGCAATGGCAACAGATGTAGATCCTACGGAAGTTCGGGGAACGGTGCAAAGGAAACAAAGGGATGGAACAAGGAAGACACTTCCATGCCCTAAAATTCTGGTTAATTATAATAAACACATGGGGGGAGTGGACAAGGGAGACCAGTTGAGGGGCTACTACCGTTATAGGCTCAAGTCCAGGAAGCTTTACAAGTACCTTTTTTTCCCTTCCTCATCGATGTAGCAATTACCAACTCATTCATACTCTACAAAGAAACCAACCAGAGAAAAAACCTCAAAGAATTTCGAATTGCTTTAGCCAATGAATTGGTTGGCGATTATTGTAGCCGAAGGAGACCAGGGAGAATTTCATTCCGAATTGCTCCACTTGCAATTCAACACTATCCAATTAGGATACCAATGGCAAATTCTCAGAAACACAGAAGAGGTCGCTGTGGCACACTCGATAGTGGGAAAAAGCGGTCAGATACCGTGTGGTTCTGTAAAGAGTGCAACATTTGGCTCTGCCATACAGGAGATCATAATGATTGCTTCCTGTTCTGGCACAAGTGCTGCGTGGAAAACTTACTTATAAGGCTTATTTATCTATTATCATGCATTGCTATTGTACCAAACTTTAGAACTTACAACTTCATGTGTCAGTGTTTCACTGTATCTATTTGCTTGATATAGTCATAACCAGCAAGAACAACTTCAAGTAACCCAGTGTTACACTTGTTTACAAAAGAAGTACCAATCTACCAACCACCAGACTCCAAGCTATAGCTTAGAAATGGAAACAAGTGAGGTTGCTTTCAGAGGTAACCTGCACACACACAGTTGTATAGACCCACATAGTAATCATACCAACATACACAGGCAAACACAACACAAGTACATCCCACAAGCACACACACCAATTGACCAGAAGCATACACACTAACACATGACATGCACATACACACAAACATATCATAAGGACACACACACAAACACATATCACAAGCACACACAAACACATCAGAAGGACACACACAAACATATATCACAAGCACACACAAACACATCAGAAGGACACACACAAACAATCATAAGAACTCACACTAACAATGACAAACACACACACAAACATATCAGAAGGACACACACACAAACATATATCACAAGCACACACAAACACATCAGAAGGACACACACAAACATATATCACAAGCACACACAGACAGATCAGAAGGACACACACAGACAGATCAGAAGGACACACACAAACATATATCACAAGCACACACAAACACATCAGAAGGACACACAAACACATATCACAAGCACACACAGACAGATCAGAAGGACACACACAAACACATCAGAAGGACACACACATCACAAGCACACAGACAGATCAGAAGGACACACAGACAAACACATCAGAAGGACACACAAACAAATCATAAGAACTCAGACTAACACATGACAAACACACACACAGACATATCAGAAGGACACACACACAAAACACATATCACAAGCACACGCAGACAGATCAGAAGGACACACACAAACACATCAGAAGGACACACACAAACAAATCATAAGAACTCAGACTAACACATGACAAACACACACACAAACATATCAGAAGGACACACACACAAACATATATCACAAGCACACACAAACACATCAGAAGGACACGCACAAACATATATCACATGCACACACAAACACATCAGAAGGACACACACAAACACATATCACAAGCACACACAGACAGATCAGAAGGACACACACACAAACACATCAGAAGGACACACACAAACAAATCATAAGAACTCACACTAACAATGCCAAACACACACACAAACATATCAGAAGGACACACACACAAACATATATCACAAGCACACACAAACACATCAGAAGGACACACACAAACACATATCACAAGCACATAAACACATCAGAAGGACACACACAAACAAATCATAAGAACTCAGACTAACACACACACAAACACATCAGAAGGACACACACAAACATATATCACAAGCATACACAAACACATCAGAAGGACACAAAAACAATCATTAGAACTCACACTAACAATGACAAACACACACACAAACACATAAGAAGGACACACACAAACAATCATAAGAACTCACACTAACAATGACAAACACACACACAAACATATCAAAAGGACACACACACAAATATATATCACAAGCACACACAAACACATCAGAAGGACACACACAAACACATCAGAGGGATACACACACACACAAACACATCACAAGCACACAACACATGTGACAAACACAAACACGCAAAGATATCACAAAGATATCACAAGCATACACGCACAAACTAAGCACACACTCACACACTTTATAAGCACACACACAAACATACCACAAGCACATACAAACCACAAACATAAACCACACCACAAGCACACACAAACATACCACAAGCACACATACAAACCACAAACATAAACCACACCACAAGCACACACAAACATATCACAAGCTCAGACACACACCAATACACACAAATAATATTGATATGGAGAGGGGGAAATCGTTCAGCAGGGAAAGATCGTAACAGAAACGACAACAAGTGTTGAATGATCCAACTGAAGTGGTTGGAACTATCAAAGGGATGGAACAAGGCAGAGACCTCCATGCCTTAACCATCTGATCAACTACAATAAGCACATGGGGGGAGTGGATAAGGGAGATGAGTTGAAGGGCTACTATTGAAACACAGAAGAGGGTGCTAGGCACACTGCATGGATAGTGGGAAAATGAGCTCAGACTCGGTATGGTCCTGCCGACAGTGCTTGGCTTTGTCACACAGGAGATTACAAGGATTGCTTGTTCTGCCACAAGTACCAAGTGGACATTTATCCATTCCCATGCATTGTTATTGCAACAAACTTGTTTTAGAATTACAATTAGTTTCTTTGTCAGTGTTGGGCTATGTATCTTGTTGCTTGATATAATCATCAACTTCAAGTGGCAGCAACAACTTCTAGTAAACCAGCTAGTTTTAAAAAGAAGTATCATCTGCCCATCAACCAAACAAAAGCTTAGGAATAGAAAAAAAATGGGTTGGACATGGGTCAACCAAATATACGCTAGATGTTAGTCACCTTGAAAAAAATCACCTGACAAACCAATTTTCATTACGTACATGTGAAATAATATATTGATATATACTCACTTTTGTTTTGTTAGCTACATCACGCTTGTTATGATGAATCGGCCAAGAACTTCAGGTTACCTCAGATAATGCTAGTAGATTCATCTGTCCGAGTTTGTACAAGTGTAGAACAGTCAAAGAAGTCGAAGCGCTACCGAACGCTTATTACCTAGATTATCGTGGCATACTTTGAAGCTGGAAAGATTAGAAAGGTTCTAATCAGGTAGTCAAGACATCGCTTTTGCCAAAGGCAATACTCGGACAAACTGTTTTGCCCTCTAGTTCTAGCTAGAAGCGTTACAACCTTAGAGACCGCCACACCTAGATCACATGAAATCAATTCCGCCTCACGCGACACAACGCTAAAATTTAATATCGCGTATAATCGGTTAAGGGGGACTATGCGTAAAAAATTAGAGATTTCTTTTTTTCCCTTCTTTTTTTCCTTCTTCTTGCAAACAATTTTTTTGTCCATGTAACAGATCAAGAAACTACAAAGAGAACACATCTTGCATGATATTTGCCCTAACTTGGTCTATATTTTTCTAATTTTTTCCAAAAAATCTTGTTTTTTTGGCTGTAAAGCTCATAACTTTTCTACACTTTACTAAAAAATGATAATTTTTATATCACTGGATAGCCCTTCTAATTATCTGTCTACGGTACATGCCAAAATTTTAAGTACTCTAAGTATTAGCAAGTTATGGTGATTTGAAGTGGTGAGGTTTGTGATTTTTCCTGGTGTTTTCCAGCGGTGGCCTGCCACACAAAAACCACTACATTTATTGATAATCTGTTCACATATTGCAGATTAGGGCCTTCTCTATCAGCTGACCAAATCTGGGACTTTGGTCTTGATAATTAGGGCAGTTATGAATTGTACTGCAAGATAGATCAACTTATTTAGGGATCTTGATGTATCTTCCGAGAAAATATGTCTGCAGAGACATTCAACATATCATTAGGAACAAAGCATAAGGAAATATGGAATAAAATGACCTGCATATACAACAAAAGTTATGGCAATTTATAATACTTTGGTGGTGCTGACGTACAGTCCCCCCCCCCCCCCCCCCCCCCCCCACACACACACCACGGGAGACTACACATTTTATTTTATGATTATTATATTTTAAGTTCAAACTGTTGTTGCATCTATCTACTTGCTATTTCCAAAGTTTTAGAGACATAGGATGCTTCTTTTCAAAGTTATGGTGGATCTACTTCATCATACATTTCTTTGACATGCACAAACATTCAGCTGTAAAGGAAAATTCCACATATACATCTAACAATTTTCATCATATTTTTCTTTGTTACATGTAGATATAGGCACAGAAAAACTCAAGAGTCACGGAAGTAAAAAAAACAGATCAAGGAATTGCTAAAACTTGTAAAAGAACATATTTTGTCAAGTTATTTCAGTGCTAACTCAAACATTTCGTTTTCCAAACTTGGAATGCTTATTCCCACAATTAATGGAAATATTTCTTGTGGCGAGAATAACTTTAAAACCGTTTGCTAATTTTTTGGGCTATGTATGTCTATGTATGTCATTTGAGAGCTCTTTTAGTACTCTGTAATAATGATGGCACTCAAGCTACAGTTGAGTGCCCCCTTGCAGTAAAGGGCTATAATTCTGGTATGGGTGGAGTTGATCTGGCCGATGCTAAAAGGAAAGTGTATTCTTGTAGCAGAAGGTCGCAGAAGGTCAAAGAAATGGTGGCCTAGACTGTTTTATTTCATTTTAGATGTGTGCATTGTGAATGCATACATAATTCAATCTGCAACTCCCCATCAACCTCAATTGGATCAAAAAAGTTTTCGTTTGGAACTCGCCAGAGAATTGCTATCTTCACATAACTCACGAAAACATCGTAAAAGAGGACGCACCACAATGGATGGATCCCCCTCTCTGATGTTTACTGAACAACACTATCCTGGCAAGTTGTCGAAACAACTCCAGTGTCGAATCTGTAGTAGAAGCAAAGAGAGACGTCGCACAAGATTTTGCTGCAAAGATTGTAATACTAGTGAGCCTGTGCCCTTATGCGTAGTTCCATGCTTTCGTCTTTATCATACCAAGTGATACTCTATCTCTTTGCATAATGAAATTGTCGGACAGTTTACAAATATCAATAAAATTCATTTATTAAAATGTTGTAATTTCAAACATATATATAATATTATGAGTATGCATCAAGATAATTTGCATTTTTACATAAGAAAGTTCATAAGATAGTATATAGTATTGATAGACAAGTGCATGAGGGCAAAGTTTAAACTATAATGTTCCTGCATGATGGGGGTCAAGCCACTATATTGGCTATTGCATGACAAAGGGTTAAGATAACATGGAATGAGAGTTTGGAGAACACTTTCACTCAGTTAAAAGAGATGGTCTTTACAACATCAAAATGGGACATGCCTTTCATCTTTCATCCTGCAGACAGATGCTTCCGCCACAGGATAGCATATGTGCTGAGTCAGAAAGATGAACAAGGGGAGGAGCACCTGTTAGCCTATGGATATCGAAAGCTTCTAAAACGTGAACAACAATACTCTACAATCGAAAGGGAAGCATTGGCGATTGTTGAGGGGGTAAAGCACTACCGAGTCTACCTGGAAGGTTCGACGTTTGAGATCCAGACAGATCACAACCCATTAACACGATGAGTCATCTTAAGGATATGCATGGACGTCTCGCGAGGTGGGCATTATCATTACAACCATTCGACTTTACAACCACACATAAGCCAGGTACCCAAAATTGCAATGCAGATGGTTTATCTCGAGAGTTTGACTCTCGTCCTAAGGAAAGGGGAATTGTCAGGGAAATCCTCCTCCCCGACTGAACATACACAACTGTACCCTTTGCCCCTGGCCTAGAATATGAATACGAAGAGAGAGAGAGGATGTTGACAGAGAGAAGTCAGAAGCTGACAGCCCCAGCAGATGGTGTTAGCACAACATTACAACCACCAGACAAGTCGGAAGATCAAACATGGGAACTGACAGCCCAGCAGATGCTGTTAGCACATTACAACCGCCAGTCACAGCAGCACTCAACAGGACCTAGAGATACTATGACTTAGTCAATATTATGTGGTTGTGTTTTGAGAATAGTATAAAAGGAGGTAGGATGGGGAGAACTGCGAACCTCACTTGAAAGAAAAAGAACTTCGTTTAAGTTAAGTACCTTGGAATAGCTCTCTCACGACATTAATCGGTCGAGCGTCACTATTCCAAGGCATACTTGTTCGAAGCCATTTTGTTATCTAATTATTAATCCTTATCTATAATTAAGCGAGTTACACGGAATCTCAACACGTCCAAGAAGAAGTGTTGAGTGGTATCCAGTACGTCTACGAGAGAGTGCTGAATTTGGTTTATTATCGGGGTATTCAGTAGGCTGAGTAGAGGTAACGTACAACATCGTAATCCAGGGATCTGGTCAGACAGTTAAAACCTCTGTGCTGGGAGAAGGCTGGGTTTCGACGACATTGTTGGCAGTGGTGGGATCTCAAAGGTGTGAGATCCAGGTAATAAATATTGTTTCATTATTACTTGAATGAATTTTTGGCCCCCTAAAAAGGATAGCCAGTGGAAACAAATATGTGTTGGTGGCCATGGACTACTGCACTAAGTGGCCCGAGGCATTTCCATTGAAAAATGCCACGGCCGAATGAGTGGCCGATTGCCTGGTGGAATTGATATCCCAGGTGGGGTTACCTTCCGAGCTTTTGACTGGCACAAACTTTGTGTACCGAGTCATGAGTCAGGTGTGTCACCCAACAGGCATCAGGAGGATTCGAACCTCCCCATATCGCCCACAAACGGATGGTATGGTGGAGCGTTTTAATTCTACCCTGAAGCGCCTATTGAGGAAGCTTACACAAAATACAAACGTAGAGTGAGATCAATGTCTTCCTTTCATTCTATGTGATTTTAGGGGGACACCATAAAGAACCACAGGGTTTTCTCCCTATCATTTGCTATATGGGAGACAGATTAAGATGCCCCATGACCAGTTAGTCAGGTTCTGGAAAGAGAAGGAGAAAGAAAGCAAGGTAGACATACCAGAATACGTAGAAAGGATGAAAGCCAATATTGAGATAGTAAGAAACTTAGCACAGGAAAGCGAGCGGTAACAACAAGAGCCATTATGACAAGAAAGCAGTAGCGTGAAGCTTTGAGGAAGGAGATTTTTTTTTGTGTTCAGGCCTAGAATCCAAGGGGACATTGGGAAGCCTGGTAAGCCCCATAAGACTTTCCATATCAACGCAGGAGTGGCGTGCGCCCTCGGCGGCGGTTTTCTTTGCGGTAGATGCGGTTGACTCAGATGATTTAGCCATACGTGGGAGGAGCATTTGGAGCACGTGAGAGGGGAGCATTTGGAGCACGTGAGAGTAGTTCTAGGTCGATTAAGAAGGGCAAGACTACGAATAAAGAATGAGAAGTGTCAGTTTGGTGCATGTGGTAGTGTGGTAGGTAGGCCTATGGCATGTAAGGTGGAGGCCATATCCACCTACACCCAGCCACAGACCATGAAGCAGATGAGAGCCTTTCTAGGTTTAACGGGATATAGGAGATTAATACCTAAGTTCTCAGAAGTAGCTACACGATTAACTAACTTAATAAAAAAGAATATGAGCAATACAATTGCATGGAATAACCAGTGTGAAGTGGCATTTGAGCAGTTAAAAACAGCTCTGATTAACAATCCTGTTTTGTTGTCTCCCTTTTGGGAAAGATCTTTTACACTGCAGACTGATGCGTGGGCAGTGGGCATTGGATTCGTTCTGAGCCAGACAGGTGACGATGGAAAAGAACATCCGGTGGGATACGGGTCGAGGAAGCTTCTGCCGAGGGAGCAACGCTACTCCCCGATCGAGCGGGAGGCTCTGGCCATCGTCGACGGGATCAAGCATTTCCGGGTGTACATTAACTAACTTAATAAAAAAGAATATGAGCAATACAATTGCATGGAATAACCAGTGTGAAGTGGCATTTGAGCAGTTAAAAACAGCTCTGATTAACAATCCTGTTTTGTTGTCTCCCTTTTGGGAAAGATCTTTTACACTGCAGACTGATGCGTGGGCAGTGGGCATTGGATTCGTTCTGAGCCAGACAGGTGACGACGGAAAAGAACATCCGGTGGGATACGGGTCGAGGAAGCTTCTGCCGAGGGAGCAACGCTACTCCCCGATCGAGCGGGAGGCTCTGGCCATCGTCGACGGGATCAAGCATTTCCGGGTGTACCTGTGCAAATTCAGTGGACATCAAGGTACATTACAGTTTCGACTACGCACAGCAAATTCATTTCCCCTCTGACCCAGGCCCTATATACTTTTTGACCCCAAGAAAATGTGGTATTTTGGGGGTAAATTGTGAAGCATTACCTCGACAAGTGAACTTTTTAACTGATGAGGCAGGAGATTGAGGTAAGGGAGCCAACACCGTTATCAGCCAACTCCACTATTTCTTCGATAATCATGGCCTGGGTGAAAAAGAGGTATTCTTGCATGCTGACAATTGTACGGGGCAAAATAAGAACAGTTGTATGGTCCAGTACCTTGCCTGGCGTGCACTCACTGGCCAACATAGCGAAATCACTCTCTGGTTTATTGTTGTTGGACATACGAAATTTGCACCTGATCGGTGCTTTGGCCTTTTCAAACGCCTATATCGAAGGACCAAAGTGGTAAAATTGGCGACATTGAAAGGCTAGTGAACGACTCAGCAGAATGTAACGTAGCTCAGTTGGTATCGCATGAGGATCGAAGTACCATAGTGCCTAACTACAACTGGACAAACTTCTTTGCTCCACATTTCAGAAAGGTAGTTGGCATTAAAAAGTTGCACCATTTGCACTTCACTTCGTCAGAACCTGGGATGTGTTATGTCAAACAGAGAGCGGACACACCACCAACTCGGATCCAACTCCTCAAGTGTGAATGGAAACCTGATGGGAGTGAACTTCCGTCTGTTATTCAGCCAAAGGGATTGTCTCACGAACGTCAGTGGTATTTGTATGATCAAACCCGTCCTTTCTGCCCAGAGAATGATCAGAACATCACATGTCCAATACCAACAGTGGCAAAACCAATAAGGAAACCCTGTACCTGTGGATGCTGTTACAGCTCTCCACCAGCAAAGCGCATGAGGGTGTGTCGTACTTGCAGACAAGCTGCACAACAGCAGATCATGTCCAAACAAAGAAAATAGCTAATTCTTCATAATTCGTATTGCTCAGTTTATGCGTCATACTATTTATACTTAACTCAGGTCAAAACTACACTCTAGCCTGTCATCATTATAGCATTCATATTCCTTATACATAACTTGTGTCTATTAAAGCAATACTTTAGCTAGTCCTTGTTTTTTCTCTTCATGCTACAGTTATCATTAGCTAGCTAGATAGCTTAACATTATCTAGCAACTGGCTGAGCATTAACTAGCAACTGGCTGAGCATTAGCTATAGCTACTGGCCGAGCATTAGTTGAGCATTCGCTAAGTAGTGGTTGGTCATTACTAGCTACTAGCTGAGCATACCTAGATAAACATCGTGTGTTTTCTCACTCTTTATTATTATTTTTGTTACTCGCACACTAGCAATGGTCTTAAAAGTTACCTGTACACACACACAGCATAGTCCTTGCTCCGTAGACAAGACAAGAAAAAGCATTTCTTCTTACCTCAGAAGTTGCATAAGTTCACACCTCCAGCAATAATCGAACTTAGCGTGCGTGGAGATTAGTGAGCAAACTCTTTCAAACACATTTTCTCGAAATGAATGCTGCAATCCTCTTGCATTCTGAGGTTCATATCTTTGGTTTAGAATGGAGTTAAGAGCTAATTTTTGTTCCATTCTATAGGCAATTCTGTGTTCTTTATCCTAACATCAATAACTCAATTTTCAAAATTTCTACGAAAGGTCCCTTTCCTCAGATCCTGTCACATATAATAGTACACACCAATGTACTCTCGTCACATATATTAGTACACACCAATGTACTCTCATTGGTGTTGATATATAATATAGTGCCTGCCAGCATTACGACCCAGTTCTTAAAAAAATAATAACTATCTAATTAAACATCCGATTTCAATTTTTCTTTTTGTTAACGCAGCGCGCAGCCATCGCAACGCTAATAAAATACGTCGCAACGCTAATAAAAGACGTACCGTCAAGCGTTATTTAGCGTTGAAAAGCGTCGAAATACGTCCAAATTGACCAATGAGGAAGCTGGTTTATGACCAACACATGCGACACGTTCACAATAAATAAACGCGACTCTAAATCTTTGACGTTTATTGCCGTCAAGGTCGCGATTGAGTTCTGCCGATTTTCATTCGTTGTTTGCTGCTGATTCACTTTCCAGTACTCTACAATGGCTGAAGTTCCTTACTCAAGAAAGAAGAGACTCGCTGAAAAATCTGCGCGGATGAGGGAAGGGAAAAAGAGCAAGCGGCAGCTAGAGATGGATGAAGAAGCAGCTCTTCCACAAGAACCAGAGCTCTTCTTAGAGCTTCCAGGTCTTTCCCAGCTGCTTGCTCCTCTCCAGCAGCCTGGCACTTCCCTGGTACTAAATTATAATAGCTAGCTATACTTTTATTAACTGTGCTATAATGTGCAGCAGCCTGGCACTGCCCAGCAACCAGTCCTTTCTCAGTCGCCTGTCCCTCAGTCTCAGCAGTCAGTCCCTTCTCAGCAGGTACTAAATTAACTATAGCTACTTATTGTATGATGTGTTGTAACTGTGTTATAATGTGCAGCAGCCTGGCACTGCCCAGCAGCCAGTCCTTTCTCAGCAGCCTGGAACTTCAATGGTACTAAATTAACTAAATGTAGCTACTTACTGTTATCATCACTATGTTATAATGTGCAGCAGCCTAGCCCTGCCCAGCAGCCTGACCCTTCTCAGCAGCCTGTCCCTTCTCAGTCTCAGCAGTCGGTCCCTTCTCAGCAGCCTGGAACTTCAATGGTACTAAATTAACTATACCTACTTATTGTGCTATGATGTGTTGTAATAAATCATTACTGTGTTATAATGTGCAGGAGCCTGGCACTTCCCAGCAGCAGCGTGATCCATTCCTAGATGAACAAGATCTCAAGGTGATGGGACCAGAGTGGATGACTGACAGTGTAGATGAGGATCTGGAGGAGAACGTCATTCCACAGGATGTATTCGACGACTGGATGATGACGTTGACTCGAGCACAGAGAAAGATGTTGTCTGTGTTGCTGTTTCAATCTTTTCAGAAGAGACAGAAGATGGGGAAACTCGCTGCTGCTCAGGAGTCTGCTTCTATTACAGGTTTGTATGGATATTTATTTGGGGGGGGGGGGGGGGGCACCTTTCATTGGAAGATTATATAACCAAACAAATTAACAAAGTGTCCTCGGACACACACACACACATATATATATATATATACATATAGAAACAATAAGTTAGGTGTATGCAAGTCAAGGTTTTGGAATATAGTGACTGAGAAGGGACTATGTGTATGTATATATAATACTCAAGGAGATAATATAATATTCTTGTGTATTAATTCATAGGATTTCATGAGAGAACAGTACGAAGCTATGCCAAGGAATTCTCTGAGAATAATTGTAAATTTAAGGATAGCAGACAAGGGACGTACGAGAGACTTCATGTGCTCAATGATGATGAGTTGCGGGAGCGAGCATCAAAGTGGGTTCGTGAACATGCCTTCATGAAGGGATCGCCCAACATAACTGCTTCCATGTTCTGTGAGTTTGTGAACTCCACTCTCCTTCCATCTCATCATCTTCCACCCCATTTTCCACGATGCATTTCTCTCCACACTGCCATTCGGTGGTTGCATAAGCTTGGTTTTAAACCAATGAGCCACAAAAAGGGGGTGTACATCGACGGTCATGAGCGGGAAGATGTAGTGAAGGATCGGATCAATTTTCTGGATGAAGTTCACGAGCTGCAAGAGAACCATCACCCTCGCCCCTTGTGTAGCGATGAATCCCCACCTGAAGCATCCTCATCAGTACCTCCAGCGTGCCATGACAAAAAGATAGTTATGATATATCATGATGAGTCGATATTCTGTACGAATGAAGCTCAAACATGGATGTGGGGTGAGAAAGATAAGCCGGCCATTCTCCCAAAGACAAAGGGTGCGGGAATAATGGTGAGTGATTTTATTGAAGAACATGGTGGGTATTTGAACATGGACGAGGAAGAGCTGGCTTTAATTAGAGATTCGGATCCAGAGTCTAGAGACTTTCCTTCTGAAGCGAGGGAGACATTAGAGTACGGTGCAGAGCGTGAGGGATATTGGACCAGTGAAAAGTTTATGAAACAAATTAAGAGGGCTGTAAAGATAGTGGAACATAAGTACACCTCAGCAATGTACTCGGTTATCTGGCTGTTCGACCAAAGCAGTTGCCATAAGGCTTTCGCGATGGATGCTCTGAACACGGCAAAAATGAATGTGCGATCTGGAGGTGCACAACCTGCACTGAGAGACACAGAGTGGCCCCCTGATAGTGGAATTACCCAACGAATGGTCGATTTGAAGGGAGTCCCCAAGGGCATGAAGAAGGTGCTGGAGGAACGTGGGATAAACACTTCTTCCCTGACTGGCCCACAGATGAGAGTTATCCTGGCTAACCATCCAGATTTTGCAAATGAAAAGAACGTTGTAGAGAGTTACCTTCTGAGCAGGGGTCATATGGTACGATTAATACCGAAGTTCCACTGTGAACTAAACCCTATCGAAAGGGTTTGGGGGAAGGCGAAATCCTTTACACGTGCCCACACTAATTTTACCATCGCCGAATTACGAAAACTTATACCTATAGCTTTGGACTCTGTATCTCTGGACACAATACGCAAGTATTTCAGGAAGTCTAGGGAATATGAAAAAGCATACAGGGAGGGCTACAAGGCCGGAAAGGATGTGGAACAGGCAATTAAATTATATAAATCACACCGACGTATTTTCTCAGACTTTCTGAGTGTGTAACTTACAAATTTGTTCTACTTTAATTTAGTGTAATATGTGTTACACCTACAATAAAAATAAAGGGAAGCAAGTGCTATTGATGAAGAAGGCTGTGGTGGTGATGATGGAGTCTGGGATGGGTGTCCA
The DNA here is from genome assembly GCA_028752905.1 of Cladorhizidae sp. MBARI D1340-BT2. Taxonomy (NCBI): domain Eukaryota; kingdom Metazoa; phylum Porifera; class Demospongiae; order Poecilosclerida; family Cladorhizidae; species Cladorhizidae sp. MBARI D1340-BT2. The sequence goes on along the minus strand of JAQNBH010000016.1, from coordinate 44,680,608 downwards.
CTCAATGGTGAGAAGAGGTCCTCCTCAAGAGTGGAGAAGAGAGGTGGATCTTCATCACCACAGTCATCATCTTCCGAAGATTCTAAATTTCAACAGCATTCTTGCTGAAGGGGTGTGGCTGTGTGATGACTAAAGGGAAACCATGCTCCTCACAGTTTACTGCAGAGCACTACCAAGACGTGAAAGACCAATGTGCATCACTGAGCAGGGAACAGCAATCCTGGGACAAATTATGGCTAATATTAATGATGAAGACACAGTAGGGGAAGGATCACACCACACCACATTACAACGTCAGTGGTCCAGGATAGTATTCTATTACCATGGTGTGAGGATTTGCAAGGTCACCTTCCTTATGCTGCATAGTATTGGTAGGTACAATGTCATACTATCCTGTGGGAATGTACCATAAAACTCCAGGAATGTCCAGATTTAAATCTCTCAAAACCCACTACACTGCTGTGGGTCTGACCAGGGTGGCCAGGGTAACCGAGATAGTGAGCCTAACCCTCAGAGGAAAGATCAGAAAGGGTTGGAATGTTAACGGTGTGGTAAAAAGGGGCCTTACCAAAGAGACTGCCGAGTGAAAATTGAGAAGGGGGATTGTGCCCTAAGTCAGCGAGACAATTTATCCGAATGGACCAGGGAGGTAGCCATCAATGGTACCTCAGTTTGTGCAATGTTAGATACCGGGTGCACAAAGAGCATAGTCCACCCTAGGTGTGTACGCCAGGAAGACTATCTTCCTTGGAAGATTGGCTGCAAACTCTGCGAATGCTCAGCTTCAGGCCGCGAGAGTGAGCATCCAGTTAAAGGGAAAGAAGGAAGTTATGGTTGTGTCAAAGCATTTATCTTGCGATATGTTGATAGGACATGACATACCTCACTTTAAAAAGTACCTCGGGGAAGCCTTGGACACTTCCGGGCAGAAAACAGCAGTTCCAGACCACCCACCTCCACTGTCACCGAGCTGGGACTAGCCACAATGACGAGGGCTCAGGCTCAGCATCAGCAAGTTTAGACTCTGCAGCAACAGCAGGACGAGCCCGTCATCCACCCGCTAGTGCCCAGTGACAGTAGGAATGCGGCAGAGACTCAGGAGGAGGAACCGGTCGTGGTGGATGCGGTTGACCTCGCTAGAGAGAAGCCAGGAGATATGGATGCCTTCTCTCCTGAAGAACTCATTAGGGAGCAGTTACAAGACCCAACGCTACGTAAAGTAAGGCAAGGGGTAGAGAATAATAGTGATAACAGTGAATATTTTTGGGAAGAGGGACTTCTTAATGAGGAACCCTTACCAGGGGCAGGGTAAGAATCTGATTGTAGTACCCCAGGCGGCTAGAGCCAAGGTGGCCCACACTTCGGTAGTGGCGGGGAATTTTGGGAAGGACAGGATAATGCAAACCATTAGGGCCAGGATGGATTGGCCAGGGCTGGCCAGTGATGTGCAAGCCCTCTGTAGGTCTTGCCCAATCTGCCAAAAAGAAAGCCCAGCCATAGCGGCTAGAAGCCCCCTCCAGCCCCTCCCAATCATAGACAAACCCTTTAGTCGCATTGCAATTTTGGCCCCCTAAAAAGGACAACGGGGGGGGGGGAAATTCGTATTAGTCACCATGGACTATTGTACGAAGTGGCCCGAAGTTTTCCCCTTAAAAAATGCCACAGCCGAGTCAGTCGCTGATTGCTTGGTGGAATTGATATCACGGGTAGGCTTGCCTGCCGAATTGTTGACAGACAATGGCACAAACTTAGTGTCAAAGGTCATGACCCAGTTGTGCCAACTGACTGGAATTCGAACCTCCCCATACCACCAACAAACTGATGGTATGGTGGAGCGATTCAACTCTACGCTGAAGCGCTTGTTGCGAAAGCTCACCCAGAACACCCATGTAGAATGGGACAAATGCCTCCCCTTTATTCTGTGGGCTTATCGAGGACACCCCACCGAACCACTGGTTTTCCTCCATATCAAGTGCTGTATGGTCGTGAAATGAAGATGCCACTGGACCAGCTGGTTATCTGGAGAGGGAAGGAGCAACAAAGTGAAGTGGACGTACCTGAATATGTTCAGACTAAAAGCAAACATCGAAATAGTTAGAGCATTAGCGCAAGAGAATGAGCGAAAGAATAAGAGCACATACAAAAGTCATTACGATAAGAAGGCGGCAGCGCGAAGTTTTGAGGAGAGAGACTTTATTTTGGTATTTAGACCGAGGGTCCAGAACAAACTACTGAATGAATGGCAAGGACCATTCCAAGTAAAAGCCAAGGTGACAGACGTCACCTATCAGATAGACATTGGGAATCCGGGGAATCCCCAGAAGACCTTCCATGTAAATGCAATGAAGGAGTGGCATGCGCCCTCAACTGCGGTTTTCTTTGGGGAAGACAAGGTTGACTCAGGTGAGCTGAGCTACTCAGCCAAAGAGGAGGAGCCAGGAGTTGCTCTCTCCTTGGCTCAGTTTTCCCAGCGGACCGAAATAAAAGAGGAGTTTTCGGACATTCGCGACGTACCAGGTAGAACGCAGTTGGTGGAACACGAGATCCCTACTGGGGATGCTCCACACATCCGTTTGCCATCATATAGGCTCGTCCATGCTTCTTGGGAATTTCTTGAGGAAGAAATTCAAACCCTCTTGGAGCAAGGCATCATTGAGCCTAGCAAGAGCCCCTGGGCAGCCCCCATTCTTCTCGTTCCGAAGAAAGACGGGACAAGGAGAATGTGTGTAGACTACAGAAAACTGAATAGTGTCACGCAGGGTTGTATACAGAAATTTTGCCAAGGGGGGGCGAACTTGAGATATGGAAAAATAAGGGGGGGCGGAGAGCCTGGATGGTGCGGAAAGGGGACGTGCACCTTGGGCTTCCGCGTGGAGTACGAAAGTGTTTTACCCACAGGTATTTTTGCAGTACTAACTGTATATATAGCTGCTACTTATGATGGCATGCACTTTTTCTAAAATCTTTAGTACAACATTCCATCTTAAATATTTGCTGAAGTTGCATGCTACGGCAATCAGCATATATAGATTAGATATAGTCACTTGTCACTCGTATAATGGAGGTGGGCTTTTGTGAAATCGAATTATGTTGCATTCCATGCATTTTCTTACAAAATCATGGACAACAGGTTTCATACACAATTTTTCTCTAGTTCTCTAGGGGGGGGGGGGGGGGGTGGAAATGGTTGGTCACTTGGTGCCCTAATTTTTGTTAATATTTTCTTAACATGTTCATAAGTCGTAAAAGGGGGGTCTGGGGGGAAGATCCCCCCATAATTTTTTTTGCTTTTACAATGTCTGAGGATAGCTATTTTGACTGACTACCAATGGCATTATGCTATACCGAACTATGGCTAGACTGTATATATTTCTCATGATATTGTAGCTGCTTGGAAAAAGGAGAGCATGTGTCATGACACGATGACATCACACACCACCACGTGCTCTCCTTTGTAGGTTTGTCACTTCTTTTGTTTCTCCTTCTTTCCCACTCCCTCTCTCTCAGTATTTTTAACTCAGTCCATTATGTCATGGTCTTCAAGTCTAATCTTAGACATGATGTCATCACACGCCACCACGTGTTCTCCTTTGTAGGTTTGTCACTTCTTCAGTTCCCTCCTTCTTTCCCACTCTCTCTCAGTATTTTTAACTCAGTCCATTATGTCATGGTCTTAAAGTCATCACACACCACCACGTGTTCTCCTTTGTAGGTTTGTCACTTCTTCAGTTCCCTCCTTCTTTCCCACTCTCTCTCAGTATTTTTAACTCAGTCCATTATGTCATGGTCTTAAAGTCTCTATAAAAGAAACCTTACTAGCTGATTTCTCTTCATATTAATATGGATATTCGCTCATACTTTGCAAGTACTTCTCAAGCCTCTTCTCATGCTAATAGCAGCGATAGCGAAGATAGCAGAACAGATAGCTCTGAGCATGTCGAGGCATCTAGTCCTAGCCTTAGTCCTCCACCTTCAAAGAAAAGCAAGCAAAACAAACACCGCTCTTCTGTATCCACGAAGAGAAAATACTCTTAAGAGCTGGGAGAAAGATTTCAGTTGGCTCTATTATGACGAGGATAGCGATGGTGCCTTTTGCAAGGTTTGCAAGCAATCTGGTCTGCAGCGTACTGGAGGAGTGTGGGTCACACAACCTTGCAGAAATTGGAAGAAAGCTGTTGAAAAAATGAAAGCTCATGCGAGAAGTGACTTCCATATCCATGCAACTCAAGCTCTTTTTGCAGCTAAAGGAGCAGCCAAAGGTGGAACAGTTGTACAGCAACTCCAGAATGTTTTAGCTCGCAAAAGAGCTCAGAACAGAGCTGCAGTGAAGTGCCTGATCCTACTCACTCATTTTCTTACGAAAGAACAAGTTGCACATTCGACAAAATTTCAGAAGCTGGTTGACGTGGTGGTTCGATGTGGCAGCCAACATTTGAAGCAATTCTTAGAAACTGCACCAAGAAATGCTGTGTACACATCAAGAGTGGCTGTGGTTGAATTCATCGAATCATTGGGGACATGGGTGGAGGAGTCGATTCTGAAGCGACTTCAAAAGGCACCTATGTACAGCCTCATGGCAGATGAGTGCACAGATGTCACCAACGTAGAAGAATTGTCTGTGTTTTGCCGCTGGGAGGAAGATGGTGTACCAGTAGAGTGCTTTCTGGAGCTTATTCCATTGAAGAAGGCTGATGCAGAGACCATCTATTCTAATCTCATCGATTGTTTAAAGAAGAAAGGTCTACAAGTCGGAAGAATAGTTGGATTGGGATTTGATGGAGCTGCAACTTTTTCTGGACGAAAGACCGGGGTTCAGGCACGTATCAAGAAACATACTCCTCACGCTCTGTTTATACACTGCCACTGTCACTTACTGCAGTTGGCTTGTGTGCAAGCTGCCAATAAAACTCCTGGAATTGCTCATGTTTACAGAACATTGACTACTCTTTGGAAGCATTTTCGCAATTCCCCCAAGCGAGCAGAGTGTCTGAAGGAGGTACAGCACGTTCTTGAACTTCCAGAAATGAAAGTGATCAAGCCATCTGACACACGCTGGCTGGCACATGAAAGGTGTGTCAAAGCTGTCAAAGCAAGTTATTCTGCAATTGTAATCACCATTGGGAACATCTACGAGACGTCCCACGAGCCAGAAGCTCTTGGAATCCATGGTGCCCTCTGCAAATTGTCTACGATTGCAGCTATATATTTGCTTGATTTCACTCTACCACAAGTAGCCAAGCTCAGCAAAGCACTTCAGGCAGAGCAGCTTGACCTCTCGTTGATATCATTCCTTGTTGATGCTACTGTTAAATCCTTGGATGATGCAGTTTTGCCTGGAGCGAACTGGGTGTTGGAGCTTCTTGAAAACGTTGAAGACTTGAAGTCATCTACAAAGGTGTCTATTGACGCTGATAAAATACTTTCGTTCCAGAATGTTGTTGGTAAGCCTTTTGTTGCTGATTTAAAGGCCAACATAACAAGCCGATTTTCTTCATCCAACGCTGTTGTATCAGCATTGTCTATATTCGATCCACGGAAAGTTCCAAAACCAGATTCAGTATCTTTTCCCACTTATGGAGACACGTCTGTTGAGAAACTGATTGCTCACTACGGAGAAGATAGAGATGCAGAAACATTGGATGGAGAAGAAACAGTGAAGACAGCCATGATTTCCACTGAAATACTTACAGAGTGGAAAACATTCCGCCAGCTGTTAGTCAAGCAACCACGGGATACTACTGCATCACAGCTGAAAGAACTTGTTTCAAACGACATGCTCAAGGCCATGTTTCCCAATTTGCACAAGATTGCCTCCATCTGCTTATCGATTCCAGTTTCTACTGCTTCTGTGGAGAGAAGCTTCTCACAGATGAAGATGATCAAGACTCGTTTGCGTAATTCTCTAAGTGACTGCAGCCTTTCTCACCTTATGAGGATTGCTATAGAGGCACCAGAAGTACTCTCTGAGAGCGACCTTGAAGAGATTGTGGACGTATGGCAGAGAAAACCAAGAAGAACCTCAGTTTGACATTCCTATCATTTGAACCTGATATCATAAGCTTATTACACCTTTCTTGTATTACACCTTTCTTGACATTATTAAAAAAAAAATCTCTAATTTCAAGGGGGGGGGCGAGAATGATACAAGGGGGGGCGAATGCCCCCCCCCGCCCCCCCTAAATACACCCCTGGTGTGACAGTGAGGGATCCCTATCGCTTACCTCACATAGAAGAGTTAATAGATAACTTGGTTGGGTCGGACTATATAACCACCCTAAACCTGACCAAGGGGTATTAACAGGTGCCGGTAAAGAAGAGCAGTAGAGAGAAGACCGCCTTCATTACCGCTTACGGTAAATATTAGTTTACCACCATGCCTTTGGGGTTAGTGTCGGCTCCATCGACATTTCAAAGGTTAATTGGCCATGTCCTTCAGGGGTTATCTGAGTTCACAGCTGCTTACCTGGTAATCTTTAGCAGCACATGGGAGGAGCATTTGGAACATGTTAAAATAGTTTTGGGACGTTTACGTAGTGCAGGATTGACAATAAAAAACGAGAAACGCCAGTTTGGTGTAAGCCACTGCGTATACTTGGGGGCATGTGGTAGGTAGAGGCCGCGTCAAGCCTATGTCATGTAAGGTGGAGGCCATATCCACCTACACCCAGCCACAGACTAAGAAGCATATGAGAGCCTTTCTAGGTTTAACGGGATACTATAGTAGGTTCATACCTAGGTTCTCGGAAGTAGCTACACCATTATAAAAAAGAATGTGAGCAATAGAATTGCATGGAATAGCCAGTGTGAAGTGGCATTTGGGCAGTTAAAAACAGCTCAAACCTGTTTTGTTGTCTCCCAATTGGGAAACACCTTTTACACTGCAGACTGATGCGTCGGCAAATGGGCACATTGAATTCGTTCTGAGCCAGACCGGTGACGATGGAGAAGAAAATCTGGTGGGGTACGGGTGGAGGAAGCTTCTGCCGAGAGAGCAGCGGTATTCTACTATCGAGAGGGAGGCCCTGGCCATGGACGGCATTCTACGCTTCCGGGTGTACCTGGAGGGGCAGAGGTTCATCGTGGAGACAGACCACAACCCTCTGGCACACATGGCGAACTTGAAAGACTCGCACGGGCATCTGTCGCGGTGGGCCTTGGCATTACAGGACTACGACTACGCTGTCCGGCACAGAGCGGGTACGGCAAACGCCAATGCTGACGGCCTCAGTCGCGACTGGTCGCAAGACAAGGAAGGGGGAGTGTCAGGGAAATCCACTACCCTGACTGAACACCTGGTGTTGACACCGCTGAGACCACGGATCAAACGAGCGAATCTGCACAACCGACAGATGGTGTTGGCCGCACAGTACAACCGCCAGACCGAACACATCCTTCGGAAAACCACCAAGATTCGACGTCACAGGAGCCCCTAAATAAGGACATTTTCTGACTTAGTCATTATTTCATGTTGTGTTTTAAAAGTAGTATTTATAAAAGGAATTGTATCAGCGAGAATAGGCAGATATCTGCAAACTACATCATCAGAACGTGAAACTTCATTTCTAAGAACCTTGGGTTTGAGAGACTATTCCCAATTATTCCCAATTATTGTATCATATTTATTCGTATATCATTCTGTTATCTCGTAGTGAATATTCCTTATTAATATTCATTAGTAACCAAGAGAGTTACTTGGGTATCCAGCGGCTCCAAGAGGGAGGGCTGAGTTTGGTTTGTGTTGTACTGTCTAGTAGGCAGACTAGAAGTAAACACTTACGTCATCGTACGAAGACAGAGATATGCTATATAGGCAGATAAAACCTCTGTGCTAAAGAAGGCTGGGTTTCAACGACATGTACTATTAGCCTTCTCCACCACTTCCTGAGTAAGAACAATTTGGGTGAGATCAATCTCCATCTCCATACAATTGCTCAGGCCAGAATAAAAATTGTTTTGTCGTGCAATATTTATCATGGCGTGTTCTGGCTGGACTCAACCACAAGATAGAGATATCGTTTATGTTGGTTGGACATACCAAGTTCGCTCCAGGCTGGTGTTTGGCTTGCTAAAGCAAAAATTAAGAAGGACAAAGGTCGGGTGCCTACAAGACATTGCTGATGTACTCAACAGTTCAGGAAAAGTGAACAATGCCCAGTTGGTGGGGAAGGAGGACGGAACTATTTTAGTTCCATAGTAACAATGCCCAGTTGGTGGGGAAGGAGGACGGAACTATTTTAGTTCCATAGTACAACTGGGCAAATTACTTCACAAAGTACTACAGGAGACAGGCATTTGTTGGGATAATGACACTTCACCACTTGAAGTTCTCATCAAAAGAACCACGAGTTGCTATGGTCAGGACAGGGATGGATACTATAGAGAAAAGGCTGCCTCTTATAGGCTATAAAGACTGGAAGCCACATCAAAATGAACTCCACCGCACAATTATACCGGGTCTTATACTCCAGAAAGGAAGAAATACCTTTTTGAAAAGATACGTGAATTATGTCCCCCTCATTGTCAGGATATGTTGTTGTTGCAGCAAAGCATTTCTGGAAACATCAACTTAATTCAAGGTAGCTAGCTATATAACTACAGTATTTACGTATTTTCTACGTACTTATAATTGTAGTGCATTGACAAGAAGTATGGTCAATGAACTATGCTAAGACAAGAACATGAAATAAAGAAAAATTGCAACCAAAAATGTATCGATGTTGCTAGGAAATTCAGAGCTACAGCAAAGGGAGAGATGGAAAGCTAAGAGAAGGAACAAACTCACTTTTTATCGTGCTATTATTTATTTCTTGTAAGATCTGATGATTTCAAGGGGGAAATTCAGTTGTAATCTTGACCATATCCTAGAAAGATCTTATCAAGCCCTAGCCCTAGCCCTCTATGTGATTCTAGAAAAATATTAGACCTAGCCTCGGATGGCAAAATGAGTGAGATTTCGACATGGAGATGGAAAAGTCTCATTGATACCTTTCTGATGTATTTCGGGTATCTGAATCGACACATTGACATACTATTTCGGTACAGTTCTCACGATTTGGCATGTTACTGTCTGGACTTACTGGTCGCAGCTGGCCAGTATCGCCCCGATTCTTACATGCCTCTGTCTGATGGTCATTGGTTGTGGATTCTCAACAGGGATGCAGGAACTCCGATTATTTTTCCACATAATTCTGGATCATTCACATTGCCCCTTCTCGGATGTGGCATCGGATTCGATTGGTTGAAACCATGGCTAAATCTCAAAGGATTAAAGAACATTCTTTAAAAAAACACATGAATGGCATCATGGACCAGACAGAACCATTCATGTCTGTATTAGAATCTGAGTTGAACACATGTATAGACAAATGTGTGGACAGGAACAACAAGGAATCCAACTACAAAACCACTGAATCCAAGCAGCAGTGTTTTTAATCCAGTGTGTACCGACCTCAGGATTGAGGCTCTGCCATCAAACCCTGTGTTGAAAATGAATCCAAACAGTGTTAACGAATCACTGATGGGCGCCACAATGCCGAACAGTGGGGTTGCGGTCCCACAACCATCGGGTCACCCATCAATCAGTGGTCCAGTGTACAATGGAGGCATGAACCCACAACAATCAGACCACCCAGCAATCAGTGGTCCTGTGTACAATGGAGGCATGAACCCACAACAATCAGACCACCCAGCAATCAGTGGTCCAGTGTACAATGGAGGCATGAACCCACAACATTTAGACCACCCAATCAGTGGTCCAGTGTACAATCTTCCTCAGGTATATGTGCCCAAAACGCATGTCAGTGACGAGCAGTGGGCGGCATATTTGGAATGGAGAAAGACATGCCCAGGTGAGGGGGAGGTGTAGCTTTCTGTTAAAGTACTGTATGTCTGTTTTTAAGGGTGTTTTCTCCTTATTGTTCCTGTTCCAGTCTTTTCAGAGCCCAAGGAGAGACAGGAGCTGAGCATGATGTAGGAACATCACATCCCTCCCCTAGACTAAACTTAAACAAATATTACATGTTCTATCATTATTACTTATGAGAGACAGGAGCTGAGCATGATATAGGACATCACATCCCTCCCCTAGACTAAACTTAAACAAATATTACATGTTCTATCATTATTATTGTCGTCATCCTCAACATCAGTGTCATCATCACTCCCCCCAACCTAAAATATCATTTCGGAGGCATGAATTCATTCATCCAAATCGAGCTGCTTTACGTTTTCCTCTAATGAATGACGGATTCGCGATGGGACAACAATTAAATTACCGGACTGGTTATCCATTGATGCATGCTCTAGTGTTCAACAGGCAGATAAACCCACAGCAGTTGAATCATCTAAATGCAGGCGTTTCATTTCTTCCTCCATCCAACCTCCATCCAACAGTGGGTCACAATTACTGTCTTCAATGTACACCATGACTGGCCAGTTGAAAGTTCTTGGGGCCCATCCGAATCCGTCCACTTTGGTCCAAAGGACGTTGGATGTCGGTTATGATGATCCAGATCCACAGAACAATGGCTTGTGTTTAGGATCATTGGGTTACAATGGATTCAACTTAGACGAGACCGTCAGTCTGGATTTGAAGGCTCGACAAGATAACATTCAACGAGCACATGGCACCTCAGAACCAGGGGCATTCACCAGACGGTTGTTCTTCAATGTAATACCTTTCCAAGTTGGTCAAAATTACATGATGGTGTCAGGTGATGTTATTAACAACACAGCAAAGATTGTCTACCCGACACCACTTGGTAATTATTTTTCGACATACAGTGTCACCGTCAAAATGTTCATTTCCATTAAAGAACGTGTCAAAAGAGGGAAGGTCAATGAGCATCGCAGACATGGGACAGATCTTCAAGAACACATTGTTCAAACATACGGAATGCACGCTCAGTTGCCCAGCGTCTTCGTTGGTCAAATTTATGCACCTTTTCTTAAGACCATATCACCTGTCTTGGAAATGCTCTGGGGCTTCTTCTTCGGCTGGAAGTCTAAATTTCGACTCTAGTAATACCTTTCACGTACGTGAGGTAGCAGCTTTGACGTCAGCTGATATAATTCAGATCCAGATGGATGAAGTGTCGATAACACCAGGGACAGTGAAGATACCAGAGTGGATCCTTAATGGTGGTTTTAATATTTCTACATCCGGTGTGGGGTGTGGTTACTGGTTATATCCGCGTCGAAATGGATATTCTTACAAAAGGTGAGGCGATCAATTATGTATGTTATCCAAGATACCCTGGTCTTGAGTTGGCACAAGAAATTGTACACAGTGTTGGACCGAATGAAATCATGGAAAACAACAACGAGATGTACCGAACTTGGCACACCACTTTGTCACGAGACAGACCAAAAAAATCTGGATTGGTTCCTCGATAATTGTACCACAAGCTACGAATCGGAAATTACATCCAGAGGGTGAAATGTGTAATCTGACAGCACAACACAGCGGGGAGACTATTGACACAGAAATGACAGAATCAGAAGGTGACAATCTCCATAAAGGTCATCCAGGGCACCTGACAGCAGCACCGAGAACATACTCAGAGACACGACACTTCAAAACAGGGATACAAATTCCTGCACCAAAACATCCAAAAGTATGTTCTACGTTCCCGCGATGATGGACACATACCCCACTCGAGCGATTCGGAGGGGCAGCCGGAGGAAGAACCATCAAAGTGAGTGTCGTTCGTAAGTCCAATTTTTACAAGATATCACCAGGATCTGTCTCTCTCCAATCCGAGATCGTGATCTACAGCATCACTGATGCTGCCGATTCAAAATTTCTGATCAATCCCATTTTCTCTGCGACGAGTATTCAACCCTTGATGGTCGCTGCAAGTAATGTATCCGGTGGAGGAATCCGTTCAGCAACCATGAGTCATGTAAAGATAGCCATACGATCTCCACGTATCAAGCCAACACTAGATAACGTCAAAGAATGTTTTCTGGGAGGAGCCAAAGTTGAAATCGAAAACCTGGATGTCAGCAAATCCACTCAAGAAATCAATCTGACTAATTTTTCTCATCTCATGCGTGGGATAGAATTGAGAATTTATCCCGAGTCTCACGACAGGCTTGGTGCTTCGAATGAAATCGACCCAAGTCGTTCTGGAGTCTATGAAAGGTTCGACATTGCAATACTAAATCATATCCGAATTCCCAAAAGACTGTCATATCGTCGTCACTGGGCTTTACACTTTCTTCCACACAGATGATAACACACTGCGAGGGGGAACTGGACTATTGGAAATCAGTCATAGTGACTGGGTACACAAGTTTGAACCCTGTTGATAGTTTGGAATTTGTCTCGGTTAATTAACCTACAAAACGTCCAGATGACTAATGACGATGCTAGGATTCTTGGACATTTTCACAAATCACGTCCAAATCTTCTTGGAACGCTACTGGAGAATCATACTTATTGCCATTCTGTTATGACGTAGATGATGTTCCACGAGCAAGTTACACAACCTCATCCTGAAGTATCAGCCCTATGGAACGGCCTGTGTCGTTGAGAAACGGGACTGTATTGGACACGTGCAGAAGAGGATGGGAACGGCACTGCGAAACCTAAAGCTGAAACACAGGGGAGAGAAGCTGTCAGATGGAAAGACCATCAGTGGGAAGGGTCAGTTAACAGCCAGCTTGATTAACTCCTGCAGAACTATCATGGAGATGCCATCAGGAAGAATATTGGGAGTGTCGAGAGAATGGTCAAGTCTGTACAAATAATCCTGCTGCACATGACTCCTCTGATACCGCACCTCGTAACCATCTCTGCCCAAAAGGCGCTGACTCTTGGTGCAAGTACCAATCGGCAAAGGCACGACAGGAGGATTTCGATCACAAATCCCCCCCACCCTTCCTGACGCCCTCATCAGGTTGAGTATGCAAATGATCAGCAACTCCTCCCCCAGATGCAGAAGCCAGTAAAGAACTTGTGTTAATCTACCATTACGATAGCATTTCTACTAGAAATGAAGGCCAGACCTGGGCATGGGCTACTGGTGATGATCCAGTAATACAGCCTCTCAACCCATTTCCCTCCATCCATGTCAGGTGCGTTGTGTGTATGTTGTGTATGTCCCAAAATCAACACCACGCCCAAGTAAAGACTGGATTGGAAAAGGACGATTACAGGTGAGGGATGTTGTTTATGACAACACCTACATGGAAACAATGGGAACGTTATCAACAAGACACACCAGACACCACACAGGATGTTGTGGCAGATGTGGCAGAGACAGAGCACGACCATCTGATTGGTCCAAAAGGAGCCATCGATTGGTTAGTGCAGATCAGCCAAATGATCAGACCTGAACATTATAAAAGGAAGAAAGTCAGTGTACCATGGGTAGCGAGTCGCAGGAGTTCCTGGATTGGATTTAGTGCAGATCAGCCAAATGATCAGACCTGAACATTATAAAAGGAAGAAAGTCAGTGTACCATGGGTAGCGAGTCGCAGGAGTTCCTGGATTGGATGGACAAGCACCAGGACTCCTGCAATTCCAAATTTCAGTGGTTCTTCTCCAGCTATGGTAGTGCTCAATTCTTTGGGCGAGGTCAGTGGAGAAGAACAAGCTGCGGTACACGGTTGTAATCGGATGGGGATGCTAAGTCAATCTCTAGGCTCAACAACGAGCATCCTTATGGCAGCGATATTGTGATCCAGGTGATTACATATTTTCATTTATGGTGATTACATATTTGTTATTGTTTTGTGATTACATATTTGTTTTTATTGTTTTGACACCTTTAGAAGATGGAGTGCGTGGGACATGTACAGAAGCACCTCGGGAAAAAACTGCGTGACCTGAAGAAGAAGACCTTTGTAGATGACAGCGGTCAAGTGCGGAAGCTGAAGTGGGGGGGTGGGGAAGGGATGCTTGACCGAATCTGTGATTGATACTCTCACAGGGTACTTCGGAGGGGCTATCCGCAATTTTCCCGGGGACGTGGATGGAATGCACAGAGCGATCTGGACCGTGTTCCACCACTGCATATCCAATGACGACCAACACAACCTCCAGTTTTGCCCATCAGGATCAGGCTAGCACAATCGGGCACTTGCTGATAACGAGGAACCACGCAAGCACACCCCTAAGCTACCAAAGGATCTGGGTCCCTTCATCAAGCCAGTATTTACTGAGCTATCCAAGCGGGAGCTGTTGGAAAAGTGTGTGTTGGGTGCTACTCAGAATCTGAATGAGTCATTCAACAACATCATCTGGTCCCGGTGCCTTAAGATTGGATTCTGTTCTCTGGTGAGTGTTGACATTGCTGTTAGTCTGGCAGTGATCACCCTCAATCTTGGTTTGGAAGGACTCTCGCCTTTGTTTGAGCAATTGTTGGAATCTCCTCCAAGTACTTTTACAGCAACTACATAACGTCCTCTGATGCAAAACGAATAAAAAAGGCTGAGCAGAAGGCAGGGTGCACGAGCCAGAGACGGAGAAAGTCCATAAGATCTACATCACTGGCAACGGAGGAAAGACACATTGCACGGGAAGGTCCTATGAGTCGGGCAGATTTTGACCTTTCTATTTTATTTTTTGAGGGTGGATAAAAAATTTTTTATTTTTATTCTTCCTTATTTTTATCTGATCACCCAACTAATTTTTTTTACCGGTTTTTTTCATTTTTTTGAAAATCCACAAGGCAACAACAAATTAAAACTCTGCATACAATACAGAGCAAGACACTACTTCATTGAGGGACGATGTTCAACTCTCAAGGGAAGTTCCATTTACATACATCTCGTATCAAATTTCATCATATGTGACCGGATTTGGGAAAACCCACCAAAACGCGTTTTTCTTCAAAACTGAGATTTCTGTGACATTAGTAGCTATGGTGCCTTATGAACGTTTCCTGAAAGTTTGAAGCGGTTCCAGCTTGTAGCCTTTGAGCTAACTGCTAGATGAACCTTTTAGCTACATTTCTGTCATAAGGTATTAGTTTAATATATTGCTGTAACTAACTGCTTAATGGCTAATATAATATGATTGTTTGTGTTCGACATCTTCTTTTAGGTGATGGAACGTAGCTGGTTGTTGGAGAGCTGTTGAGAGGTGGTTGAAGGATCAGGACACACAATATCCTGACAGTTAGGTGGACAAAATCCCCTTATTTTTTCATAAAGATACTGCTTTCTCTTTAAGGTAAGTCCTTCAGGTTGCAGTAGTTCATTTGGTGTTGGCTTCCAATTGTGGTGTTTATCGATAAGAAGAGATAGGTGTCTTTCTTGGCTCTCTGTCCTGTCTTTGACTAGAGCAATTCCTGGTGCGTCTGAGGTGAGTAGTAGATGGTGAAATCCTTTTATTCCCTTTAAAGCATTTCTCTTGAAGAATCGACTGAAGTGTTCTGACCAGTTATACTGTTGAACTATTACACTCCCATCCTCCGTCCCCACCAACTGAGCATTGTTTACAACTGCAGAGCTGTTTATTAATTTTGCAATGTCGGCCAAACACCCGACCTTTGTCCTCCTGAACTTCTGCTTTAACAAACCAAAACACCAGTCGGGGGCGAACTTTGTATGTCCAACCATCATGAAGGATATTTCAATACTGTGGTTGAGTCCAGCGAGAATACGCCATGCTAAGTACTCCATCATGTAGTGATTTTTATTCTGGCCCGCACAATTGTCCACATGCAGGTTGATGCTTGTTTCACCCAAGTGGTTGTTGCTGAGGAAGTGGTGGAGGAGGCTGATGACGCAGTTTGCACCCTTGCCAATACTCAGACCTTCGTCAGTGAGGTAGTTCACCTGTGTGGATATTGGAAATTTTACTACTTATGTATAATTATTATTAATCTTATATACATAAGTATAGAGCCCACCTGTCGTGGTATTGCCTCACAACAAATCCCAAATATGCCACACTTCCTTGGTGTCAAAAAATACATCGGTCCAGGCTGCTGCGGGTCAGATGGATAGTGTACCTGATGTACAAGCATAGTTATGTCAGGGGTTTGTAGGATTAATTCTCAAACCTGTTGGGCAAAATCAAAACTGTAATGCATAGTGATGTCCTTGCATGCAGGTGGGAGACGGGCACCGAGAGCGGGTAGGCTCAAACCACCATCATTGAAGGTGATCTTAATGGTTTCCTTGGCAAACTGGACTTGGTCCTTCAGATAGCTCCTTGCCTTTGTGGCTAACTCCAGGTGAACCTCGGCCCGCTTCACCACCTTGTGGATGGTAAAAAGTATTATTAATTCATTACATTGTGTTGTTGTTTTTTGGTTTGATTTTTACCTCTGATTTCTCCTCTTCAGGAGTATTGGCGGCTCTCATTAATTTGCTGACACACCCAGCATAGGGTTTCATGACAGTGATATGGGGTGTCAGCTTACGCCAGAGTGTACAGAACGTGGTATACTCAATAGCTCGCATCCCTGATTCCTCACACGAAATCTTGGTATCCATACAGCCTGCAAAGGGAAAGTACGGTGACTATGTGTAAAAATGAGTGTATGTAGTTGTTTGTTACCTTCTTTGTAGTGCTGGACGGGAGTAATTGAAGGTTGTCTCTCTTATATCCTGTTATTCGCCCTGGCAACTGAATAGCATGGATTTCACAGTAGTTGGTGAGGAACCGAACGATACCCCTGGTCTCACCAAAAGACAGTGCATTATGTGGCAGCCTCTTATAGTTGTCATGTTGTCTTGTGTTCAGTCCCACAGCAATGTAGTGAGCTTTCAGTGCCTTAAATCTGTCGGTTCCAGGAGTCAAGTACATGATAGTTGTAATTATTTTGCAGGGTACTATGTGAAATTATATTTACCAACATCATGCAGCTTCAGAAAGGTGACTCTGCAGATGTGCACTCCAGCAAATATTTAACTACATGCCTTTGCTTGTTTGACGATGGTCCCTCTCTTCGACTAAATGTGTCGTCAATTGAAGTAGTTGTCGTAGTTGCCTCTACTCCAGCAGTAGTATCTTCGAGCTCTACATCAGAAGCTTGATCATTATCTTCATCATCAGATGAAAGATCTTCATTACTACTCACATCAGCCTCTACGGGAGTCTCTCCAGAAATTCTATATGCTTTCCTTGTTACTCCGAGCAGATATTCCCCATCGCTGTTCGGTTTTCCTCTGACTGATATCGTTGCACTACCACAATCATTTTCACCTATTTCTCCCACTTCTGATCTCACAAATCCTACTATTTTGCCCACATGTGATTTGCCTGAAACATTACCTGCAATCATGTTATTCGCAATTTTTATAAATAGACCTGGATATACTGACATGGGCTGATCTCTTCCTCACGAAGTCCTCATCACGGATGTTTGCCATGATCTGCCCCAGGATTGCCATATCCATCTGTTCCCTACTCAAAGATGCACATTGGTACCACATGTCTTGATAATGCTCCACACTAAACAGTGACGAACATGGTATCCCATTATTCATCCTGCAGCCACACCCCTTCTGCAAGAATGCTGTAAGTTTTGGGTCCTGTTAATAAAAAAAATCATTGTGTTGTATTATGATGGCATTATTTTGTTTTAACTTACAATAAAAGCTGATGGCTGGGGTGCAGACAGCAATGGAGGCAGGGGTGCTGTAGAAGACAGAGGCTGGTGTGAAGATGGTGACTGAGGCTGGTGTGAAGATGAGAGAAGCTGCGGCATAGTTGGCTGGGATAGCCTGATGATGAGAAGAGTTCAAGAGTGCCAAAGGGATCATCATCTTCACCAGAATCATCTGAAGAATCTATTATAATGTTCATAGTATTTCTATAGTATTCTATAGTATTAATATAAATATTTAAAAAAAATTTTACCATCAGATTATGTTTGTTCATAATGACAACTGAAGTCTTCATCGTCTTCAATACCTGTCCAGTCGGACTCTCGCTATGGAGGTGTGTTTTCACTTACTGGGAGGAAGTGACGTTGGGCTGGTAATGTATTCCTCGAGTAGTTGATCGAAGGCCTGATGGTCAGATCTACCAAACAGGTCGAGGCCTTCTCTGGCAAACCTGTTGAGTGCGCTCGCTATGTTCCCTTCACTGGTCATCTCTGAATAAAAGGCAAGGGTAACTGCAGCTGGAGAGAGCGCGCCTAATGCGCACGCTGCTTAACGTGCATGGCAACGCTCCGTTCACGAAGGATAATCCATCGACTTATCTCTATGGTAGGGCTTATTTTGCTGTAAAGAATGGGCGCCTGGGCTTATAACTGCCACAGGTTGTGCATAAAGATTGGTTTTAGCTGTTAGAGCAATAAAATAAATTATCATAAAAAATAAAAATAAATAAAACGGCTCTAGCTAAAATTGCATTTCACGGCGTTATGGTGGGTTTTCGCAAATCCGGTCACATATTGTTCTATCTTACATGTAAATACAGGCACAGCAAATTCAAGAAAGGCATGGAAGTACAAGAACATATCAAGAAACAACTGAAACTTGTATAAGAATACATTTTGCCAAGCTATTTCATTGCAAAATTCAAACATTTCATTGTCCTAACTTTAATTAAGGTGGTATCACAGGTTTGAATTCGAACAAAATACAGATTTTTTTTTTAACATCATTATGAAGTTCAGTCTATCAAGAGTCATTATATAATGTCTATATAGGCAGAATATCACATCTACAGCTGAAGAACTCACTTCAAACACCAGCCATACAAGTCTGATGCAAGAAAGAAGCAGTAAAACGATACCGTCCAACGCTTTGTTTCATCACTTTATAACCGCTTGTCCAAAAGAGTTCAATTTTTTTCCTTATAATTTTTTCCTTATAATTAGATAGATGCGGTCTACATTATGAGTCATATGATACTTACGTCATCGGTATTTTGTAGCTATGGGAGCTACGTCAGTTGCGGTACGTTAGCAAATAAATAAAAATTTAAAAAAATTGAAGTTCTGACGTATTCCAGACCAATGAGTTCGGTCCAGGTTACTATAGTAGCAAGAGTAGGCTCAGAGTTTAGGAAATAAGAGATGACGAAGTTTGCTAGTATTGCTAGCATGCATGTATGACAACACTAAAGCACTGAGGAAGGCGAACTTATAGCTGACATATTTGCTTAATACTTGTGTCATAATCTGTTCTTTTACCTGCATCTCTACTTTGCTAATGTCAAAGGGAACCAGACTCCAGCCAAAAAGGGAGACTTCCCCTAAAACAAAGAGTTGCACAAATAGCATAAATCATGGAGCAGAGTAGAACCCGATTTGCTCAGAACGGACCACTTGCTTGATAGAAATTGAAGTCCTAAAACCAAGCTCTCTCACATTGGGGTTTTGTAAAACAGAGAAGGTTCTAAAGGGTTAAAGAACACGAAAAGTTATCTCACTGGTCAAGGTAATTATGAAAATGACTAGTAGCTACAGAGAAACTATTTCCAATACAATGAGAAATGAAGACTTGGAGTGATAGTGATATAGAGGATGAATCAATAATAAATTACAAGAATGATTTTATTAAAGGGAAAAAACTGCTGGAAAAATAAAAAATGCCCAGCAATACCCATATTTTCTTCAGTATTTTCTGTGAGAACTCCTTTACTGTTAAAGCTCGACTTGGTCCATATATGTCTGGTGGAGTGATCATCTGAAAGAGGAATAGTTTGTCCGAAGATAATTGACTTCTTCTGCTTATTATCTCAGAAAAAAAATACATTGGCTCAAACTATTGCCGTGTGGCGAAACAGAGGCTGGTCTTCACCTCCATCAGTTCTTACTAAAGTCAAACACCAGAAAATATATTTGTTCCATAAAATGTGTCCAAAGTAATGTTCATTTCTTTAGCTAGAACATAATATGCAGTGATAAAAAATATATATATATTTTTTTTTTATGTGTCTGTGCAAAAATTAAGATTATAAAGTGCAGGACACATATGAAACTGACAATTCCAAGTAATGACACCAAAAAAGATAATACAAATGATTAAAATTCTAAAGTGCAGGGTACATTATGAAACTGATGATTCCAAGTAATGACAGGGAGACTGCTACGTAAAAAAATAACATAAAAAAGAGAAATCAATATATTAAAATTCTAAGTGCAAGGTACATATGAAACTGACAATTCCATGTAATGACAGGGCAACTGCTATGTACAAAAATGGAGAACAATCGCATTTTTTCTTGTTCTCTTTTTGATGCACACAAACAGATAAACAGTGACAGGATTCCAAATAGTGACAGGTAGAAGATAAAATTAAAAAAGTAACATAACCTAAACAATACTTGAAGGATTAAGCAGTAAGTTAACTGAAGGTTAAGTGTATCATATTAACATGATCAGTTAGTATTTATTATTATCTTTAAAACCAACATCACTTCGAGTGAAATTTATAGAAATTAGAAAAAGGACAAACGAAACACATGGAAAATATATACAGCATAGCTTGTTTGGACAGGTAGAAATAAATGAGGACATGGTAATGCACACTTATGATGGTTGGAGTTGTCAAGAATCGTGTCCTCCTCCATCTTCAACATGATGGATAGTGTTAGAGGTGCAAAGTATTAAACAACTTCCACTGGAATATTAGATGGAAGATATATTTCCTGTAGTTTTCATCCTTCGTAGTTCAAGTTGCTTCATTGTCTAGTGATCAATCTCATCAAGGCATTGTTATGCAACCAGGTAGAGCTTCACAAAGAGAAGGCTAATGTATATCCATTTAATGTCATTGGACACCTGATCTCAATACAAGCCGATGCAATGCTTAAGCACACCATCTCATCTTGATTAAGATGACTTACGCATCATTCCAGTGAGCTTCAACTTTCCTTAATTTTCTAATACCAACATTCCATAGTTCCTGGTAAATAAGCATTTAATCTTTTCTTTTTTCTCGACGGAACATAACAAGACATCATGAGAGGTGAAAATGAAGTCGAAGTCTTGAAACTAAATAAAAATATAATAATATTTGCTACGCATAACAAAATATAAAAACAGTGTTCATGAGAAACATACTGAAATAAATCTACACAAGAAAAAATAAACCAAAAAGAAAATTGACAAGATTTTTTTTTAATTCTTTTTCCCCCCATCGACACGGGACAGAGAGAGAGCGCATCAATAAAAAGAGAAGACTGCTGCAGCAGAAAGCTTATGTTGTTAGACATTCTTTCTTTGCATAAGTATATATATATATATTTTTTTTAATCACTGCAATTTTATATTCAGTTGGTATTTGCATTACTTCTTATCCCTGACTTCCAGAAATTTGAGAAACACAGCTACAGTTACAAGTAATGTTCCTTGATAAAAGCCAGGCACAATTGTTCTATCTTGATATTAGATAGCTTGGGTAAAGATGTAGCCGTGTACAATAACTTGAAAAATGTAGCACTGTATAATAACTTTGGGCAAGATGTAGCAGTATACAATAACTTGGGGAAGATGAAGCAGTGTACAATAATAACAAACAAAAAATAATTCAGGGAGGGTGGGGGGAGATGAATGAATAATAGAATGACCTGTTCGGGCTCATTGTATCTTCTATAGCACTCCATAGACGAACTATTACATTCACACAATCACCATTGCCCAGCTCAATACTTATCAATGTTCATGCAATTCTATTAAGAAGCGATTTAGGAGATCATCACTTGATACCATATTTGAATTAGTGAAAGTAATGGAAGAATCAACTACTGGGAAAAATAAAGCACAGCTTATTCGAGGTAAAAAATAAGCCGAGTTTTATAACTGGACTCCTTTCCTTCAGCAATTTTTCGGGCAGATCCCCCACATCCGCCCCCACATCTTAAAGTGTCATAGCTTTCATGTTGACGCTGCAAAGCCTGGAATTGTTATTGTGAAAGAGTTTTCAGATTCTGAGGAGGTGGAGATGAACATTCTCAAGGTGGATCATCCAAGCTATTCTCACTGCCGGTATGCCTTCTGCCACAACGATCAAAGGATTGGATCCACAAAGACAATTGTATTTGTACGAGCAGATCAGATCACTGTGCAAATCAAATATTTTTGCTGACTTAAGGCCGGTTCACAATATGACGCTAGCCCAGCGTTTCGTTCCGTTCCGTTACCTAGCGTCATATCGTCAATTTGTGAACATGCTCCGTTTTGAAGAAAAGAAGAAACGGAGAGAAGCGCTAGATTAGACTCGAGTTCTATTCTAGCGTCTGTTGACGCTAGCTTGACCAATCAGATTGCTTCATATTTTCACCTGTCATATCGTAGTTCTAATTAATGCCAATTTGTCAGCTTCACTGCCGAACTTCGTCATAGCTAGCCAGCCGTAGTCGAGGGTGTGGTAGGTAAAGGGTCGAACATCAATTGGCAAAATTTGGCTCGAGGTGACGGAACGAAACGAAACGCCAATTTGTGAACAGGATTGAACGAAACGCTAGACGGAGAAGAAAACGAGACGGAACGAAACGCTAGGCTAGCATCATATTGTGAACTGGCCTTTAAGGCCAGTTTTGCCCATTATTTTAAAATTTTGGACAATTTTTTTTTTTTTTTTTTTGCTTATATCCTTTCTAAACATAGATGTACTAACTGTCCTATTGGATGCACAAGTCTCTAGTTATGGTGGATTCTATCCAGGCTCTACTTACATTCACCTGGAAAATTGAAGAAGGAGGTTAGTTCAGCTTCAGTCAAGTTTGATGGCTCATACCTTTGCGACCGCTTACCTTGGAGACTTTATTCAAGTACTAGAATGCAGCTCATTGCACGATGAATTATTGCATTTTAATTGAGCATAACTTTACGAAAAATTGAAGTACTGCACATGCGTGACACGCCAGCAAATTTTTTGTGCATTTGGATAAGATGCCCAAGACGTTGAAGACTCGCTCTCACTATGCGGCCAAGCGGCCCAAGAAGTTCATGGGCCAGAAGAAGGCTGCTTCTTCCCCTGCTTCTTCCTTTACTTCTTTCCCCTACTGCTACTTCTGCCACGCGTAGTCACGTGGCTACTCCAACCGCCTCCACTCCTGCCCTCTACCGCTTCAAGTCCCTTGGATACGTCGCTTACTCCTGCTGCCCCTACTGTTGCTAACCGGTTCATGTGGATTCCAGGTCCATTACGAAAATAAGACTCTCTAGTTTTTTTTCTTTTCTTTACAACATGACAATTGAGAATTTATTATCATTATATATAGCCAACTCTTCCAACCTGGACCCTCCCTGCCAGGACCATCCCAACCAGGACAAGGACCAACCCATCCTGGACCATCCCATCCTGGACCATCCCATCCTGGACCCTCCCAGCCTGAACCATCCCTGTCTGAGACTCAACCTTCAGACATTTTCCTTATCGGGAGGAGCAGCCTCGTGGACGCAAACAGTTCCTTCTCATGCTCTGGTCTTCCCTTGACGGTGTGCGAAGATCTATCGTGCCGGAGGGGTTTGGTGTCGAAGATTTCTATCTACTGCACTCCAAGAAATCATCGATTACTGACCCCTACTGTGCCAAGGACATTTGAGGTGAACAGCACGACCCATTTGGCCATGAGGACCTTAGGCAAGGGTAGAGCTGGTATGGCCACTTTCTCCGGCATGATGGGCATGCATCCTCCCATCACTTCCAAGCACTATGGGAACCGCAACAAGCGACGAAGGTGGCTACTGAAGCAGAGAGGGAGGCCAACATGTCTGCTGCTGTTTCCCTCGTTCGGAAGGATGCTGTTTCCCTCCTTCAGAAGGATGCTGCTCCTGACGCTATAGTGGATGTGATGGTGACGTGTGATGGCACTTGGTCAAAGCGAGGCCGCACATCTCTCTTCGGAGTGATCATCGTGGCTGCCTGGGAGACTGGACAGGTGCTGGACGTGGAGGTGCTCAGCAAGTGGTGCAGCATGTGCTAGGAGAAGAGGAAGGAGTAGTCTCCTGACACCTCTTCCACTGCATTTCTTGATTGGTGGGAGGAGCATCAGGATTTTTGCAGACAAAACCACTATGGGTCATCTGGTTCGATGGAGACGGAAGGGGTGATGAGGATTTGGCAGTGGTCGGTAGAGAAGCACAAGCTCCGCTACACGACCATGATCGCAGATAGTGACTCCTCTACCTTGCCATCGCTGGAGAAAGCCAAGCCCTATGCAGGCCTTCATTTAGGAATTGTTCTCAGGTATGGCAAATGTAATTAATATAAAGAAGTGGTGGAGCGAAGCACACCCTGAAGGGGGTCTGGGTGCAACTCCCCCAGAATTTTTTTTATCATTGTATTGTACGAGGTCGCTTCTGGTGCATTTTCAGTCACTTTTAAAATACTGGTCACAAAGGGTATTTTGTTAGAAAGTTATTTTTCGATTATCAAATTTAGCACCTACATCACAGGAAGTGCTGACTAACTCATCTCAAGTGCCTCTACAGCAATACTCTATTGATAAAGTGCTACTGACAGCAATTGTGGTCATCTGTCAGCACTTTAAATTGCAATCCACAATTGCTGCCAGTAGCACTTTAAAGGAGTGTGCTATTTTTAGACATAAAGACTTTATATCTAAAAATAGCACACTCCTAATAGCTCTATATAATGAGGCTCTCAATCATGCATTGAGCATTAAGTTTATAATGGATATTCGATCTTTTTTTTGGAGCTCTAGTAAAGCAGCTGCTAGTACTAGTAACATAAGTAGTAGTGAAGCTGAGTCTGAAGAGGAAATAGAGGTTATTCCAAGCAAGACACCTTCTACTAGTTGAACAACACTACCCAAGAAACGTACCAGTTCCACGCCATACTCAAGTACTAGAAAATACCGCAAGACTTGGGAAGAAGATTATCCTTGGTTACAATATGATGCAGATGCTGAAGGTGCATTTTGCAAAATCTGCAAAGTTTCTGAGAGGTCAGTTCAACAAGCAGGTGGCGTTTGTACAACAAAGCCATTCACTAACTGGAAAAATGCTGCTGCCCGGATGAAAGCTCATGCTAAGAGTGATGGTCATATCATAGCAAGTCAAGCGGTTTTGGCTACCCAACTTGGAGGATCCATCGTTCAACAACTTCAAAAAGTGGGAACACAAGAGAAAATGAGGAATAGGGCTGCTATCAAATCTTTGATACGTTGTACTCACTTCCTCGCCCGCCAACACATTGCTCATACTATCAATTTTAGCAAGTTGGTTGACTTGGTTGTATCTTGTGGTGGTGAAGATTTGAAGTACTTCATGGAGAAGACAGGGAGGCATGCAATGTACACATCTCACGTAGCCGTAGTTGAATTTGTCCAAGCTTTAGGAACATGGGTTGAAGAGTCCATTCTGAAACGCCTTCAACAAGCCCCTCATTACAGCATAATGGCAGATGAGTGTACAGATATCACTACAGTGGAAGAGATGTCAGTATTTTGTTGCTGGGAGGAAAAGGGTATACCTGAGGAGCATTTCTTGGAGATTGTTCATTTATGTCAAGCAAATGCAGAGAGTATTTTCTCTGCTCTCGTTGAGTGTTTGAAGGAGAAGAAACTTCAGATCAACAGAATTGTCGGGATGGGCTTGTCGGGATGGGCTTTGATGGGGTGAGTACATTCTCCCTGAACTGGAATCCAAACTCCAAACTCGAATGAAGACGCTTGCACCCCATGCTTTGTTTGTGCACTGCCACTGCCACTTGCTACAGCTAGCTTGTGTTCAGGCTGCAAACTCTACTAAAGGAATCAAACATGTGTATGTGACCGTGGTGGGGCTCTTTGGAAATACTTCCACTACTCCTAAAAGAATCTCTCAAGGCGGTCCAGAGTGTGCTCGACTTACCAGAGTTGAAAATTGCTAAACCATCCGATACACGCTGGCTGGCACATGAGCGATGTGTAAAAGCAGTGAAGGCAAGCTATGGTGCGATCGTAGTGGCTCTCAACAACATCCATGAGACTACACATGAGCCAGAAGCACTCGGACTTAGCAAAGCTCTCAGCAAGGTCTCCACAGTCAAAGCTATGTACATGCTTGACTACACCCTCCCACAAGTTGCTAAACTCAGCAAAACACTGCATCTCGACTTGTCCATCATAACTAGCTTAGTCGATTCCACCCTTGATGCACTTGATGACACAGTTTTACCAGCTGCAAATTGGGTACTCGAGTTGTTAGATGAAGCTGAAAATCTAGAAAAAACAGCTGACATTGAAGTTTCTCTTGAAGACATCACCACTTTCCAGGCGAATGTAGCTAAACCATTCATCGCACATTTAAAAGACAACATTTCCTCTCGATTTGCCTCGTCTAGTGATGTTGTGTCAGCAAATGAGCATCTTTGATCCAAAGAAAATGCCTAGTTTTGATTCGCCTGATCTTCCTCAGTATGGCAAAACCTCCATTGGAACACTTCTCTCTCACTACGGGACAGACAAACCTTGCCAGACATTACTTGGTAACCCAACCGTTAAGAAAGCACTTATCTCCTCTGAGATCCGCACTGAGTCGATAACATATCGATGACATATGGCGAAACAACCCAAAGATAATATGAAGTGACAGCTTGAAGATTTGGTTTCGAACGACATGTTGGCAAACATGTTTCCAAACCTGCACACTATTGCAAAGATCAGTTTGTCCATCCCAGTGGCTACTGCCTCCGTAGAGAGGAGCTTCTCTCAGATGAAGCTTATTAAGACAAGGCTACGCAGCAGTTTGAACGATACTAGCTTGTCACATATGATGAAAATCGCTATTGAGTCACCGGACCAACTAACAGATGGTAATCTTGGCGAAATAGTCGAAGTTTGTGCAAGAAAAAACAGAAGAATAGTAACATGAACTTGCATATTACATATTATTATTACTTACTTATTATATTACTTATTATTATTACTTACACATTGATTTATATACTCATTATATTACATATTATTATTACTTACACATTGATCTTTACTCTTTAAAAAAATCGGAAGCTCACTAATCATTATTTTACATGACTAGTGAACTTCTCAGGTGGGGCGAGATTGCGCTCACTCGCCCCACCTCGCCACACCCTAAATGAAGCCCAGCTATGGGGAAGATCATCCTGTCACCATCTGACCCACCATCTGCGAAGAGATTGCCCCATTCATGGAGAAGGTGTTCCACGATCTCTCCAAAGACCAGCTAATGGAGCATTGCGTACTTGGGGCCAACAAAACCAGAATGAGTCGTTCAACAGCCTCATCTAGAATCGTTGTCCGAGGGTAGAGTTCTGTGCTGTGGAGGTGGTGGACCTGCGTGTACTTAGCAGTCATCACCTTCAACTCTGGGATGGGGGGCATTGAGGCCACTCATTGTTTGGACGGCTCGGAATGGAGTGTGGTCACAACACTGCGACGTTCCTGGACTCCAAGGATGACAGCAGGATTTGGAGGGCGGAGTACACGGGCCATGAGTTGGTAAGGAAGCAACGCCAGGCCATGAGGCTGGACAGGTCCACAATGATGGCGTGCTGCAGGCAGCTGAGGGGGTGACCTATGGGGCACGAAAGTTTTAAACACCTCAACCCCTGACCCCTCCTATTCCTCAACCCCCTACCCTGAGCCGCTGGCCCCTGCTACTCCTCAGTCACTGATCTCTGCTGCTCCTCAGTCCCTGACTGATACTGATCTTCAGTCCCCGATCCCTCCTGATACTCAAATCTCTTCACCTATTCATTGCACATCCTGCAACAAACCTGCCAGTTGGTGCAGTTATGGACTCCTACACTCACGCGAGATGAGGCAGGGAATATCTACGGTGGAGGATTAGGAAATACGCAAAGCTGCAAGATTGATGTGAAGCCAAAGCTCTCGCTTGCAAACTTGCATGAGAAGCGATATTCGGCAAAGATATTCTCCTTCAATGCACGCCAAGGAACAGGCACCTACCAGGACTTTCCTCAAAAGAACTAGCAGAACTAAAAAGAATTATGTTTATTTAGTACCCGCAATACTGGAGAGCTCTTGTTTAGTGTGAACCGGTGCAGCAGAATTGCTTAGAAACAGTACAGCAAGCATTTAAATGCTTAAGATGCTCAAGAGATTGCAGCATTGTAATATGAGCATTCAGCAGTAGCTGGGCAAGCATGGATCACCTCTGCCACACTAAAGATCCAGTTGGAGGAGTTAACACAGGTACTGGCAGTGGCTGTCAAAGTCTATTGTAAATGGATGGAGTCGTTGCCATTGGTGCATCCACACATTGACTAGCTGCAGATCTTACACAAGAAACAAAACACCAGCAGCAGCCATCCAGCACCAACGTACAACTTAGCTACACTATCTTCATGGTAAATTAGTCGCTGTTGCTATTGTTATTCTTGTTTTAGAATGACAAGAAATTGGTGGCCAAAATTCCTGAGAACAAGGATAATTACCTATGTTGCAGAAACAACCTGTGTTGAATAACAAAAAGAGCATTGCAATGGGTTTCATCACATTCATGGTTAATTATTTTATTTGTATTGACAGCTAGTACAATACTATCATAACGGTAGAGTACAAATTGTTCTAGAATATTCTAGGCGATTCGAATATATGAGTTGTTCTAGAATATTCCAGGCCACATGTACTTGAATAGAAACGAACTATTACAGAGTGAATCATGGTTAAAAGATAAGCTGCATGTTCAAAGTACACAAAAGAACAGCACACACACACTGTCAGGGAAATCCTACACCCTGACTGAGCGCACACATATACCGCTGTGCACCTTGCCCCCAGCCCTGAATAAGAAAGCCCCAGCACTGAATAAGAGAGAAGGTGGAGGATCAGAAGAGACATCAAGGGAAACCATACGATCAACAACTGTTGTTGGCCCAACAGTGGGACCGTCAGAGCAACCCTCGAACAGGACCGTATAGGGTCATTTTAGGATATAGAATATTTACTGTTATTGTATTTTGTGAGTAGTATAAAAGGCATGATGTATGATAGCTAAGACCAGATAATTGCGAACCTTCACTACATCGAATAAGAACTCCCTTAAGATAAGAACTTTCGGAGTAATGAATGTTATCTCATTATTAATCTTGATACTATATTAATAATTATTTGTTAGTAACGTGACTTGTTACTTGGTATCCAGCAGCTCCAGGAGGGAGGGCTGAGTTTGGTTTGGGTTGTGTGTTTCAGTAGGCTAACTGATTACAAACCCTTATGTCATCGTACGAAGGCAGAGATTGGCTTGGGTAGTTAAAACCTCTACGCCAAGGGAAGACTGTTTTTCGACGACATTGGTGGCAGAGGTGGGATCTCAAAGAGTGAGACCCTAAGTTGAAGTAACAAATATTAATTGTTGTTGCTTGCATGAGTTTTTGTACTTCTAAGAACTTCAGGGAAGTGGTAACGAGGAGAGTAACCATCAACACAGAGACTGGTGAACCTGAGAAGGTAACTTGCGAGAGACTGGTGAACCTGAGAAGGTAACTTGCGAACAGATATCCATTTGGGAAGGAACTGCATCTGCTGGGAGACAAGAAGGCCAGAGATTAGTCAGGAGTTCCCAGGAAGAGGAAGCCCTGGAAAGAAGATTGCGTCACGTTGAGAGAAAATTGTGGCGATTAGAGGAAAAATTGCGCAAGTTGGACGTAGTATTGGATTGGGAATAGTGTTTTAGTCCTTCGGAATATTGCATATTTCTGTTGTATCATTTCAGTGGGTTTTTTGTGCCCCCGTTATTTTTGTGCTAGCCGCGTTCGCACGTAGCCGCCTGAGTGTATATTAGTCCTTCAGGATACTTGCATATTTCTGTTTTATTGTCACAGTGGTTCTTGTGCTACTATTTTCTTTGTGCTACCCGCGTTCACAACGCGTGGCGGAATTTCTTTTTCTTCTTGTCTGATAGTTCTGTTCAAACTATAGTAAACAAGGATGTCGAGATCAGGACGACCTGGAGAGGACCGACAATTGCGGAGTGGGAGTGTTTTCCAGACCCCTGGAGGTCTTGAGGAGAACCCAGCAGAGCTGCACGAAGAACATGTTTTGTCCAGGGCCCTGTTGATGGACCGTTTCATCAAGGCCGAGGAGTCCAGGGCAAGAAGAGAAGAAGAGAGGGACCAGCGTGAAGCAGAACAGAGAGAAAGAGAGCAAGACTGACAGGAACGCCAAGAACAGTGCATGGTCCAGATAATGGTGGACATGCAGCGAGCTGTGAACGAGAGACAATACCCTCCACCTTCAACGCCCAGGTTGAAACTACAAAAATATGTAGAAGGTGTAGATGATATGGGGGCATATTTAGACCTATTTAAGGTAATAGCACATGCGAATGCATGGCCTGTCAATACGTGGTGTGTGCATCTGAGGAGTGCATTGTCAGGGCAAGGTATGTTGGCTGTTGCCTCACTAGCAGCTGAGGAGCAGGAGAATTTTGCAATCCTCTGTGAGAGGTTGAAATCCATATACCAGGTCACTGCTGAATCCTACAGAAGGAAGATCTTTGACTCCACCTTTGACACTGCTAAGCCTGAGGTCTGGTTCAGGGACCGGAGGCAGACGTTTTCCCGATGGATAGAGTCGGAAGGTAAGCCAATTCATGATTTGATATTATACGAATTGACACTACAGAAGTTGCCAAGATGGCTGAAAAGCAGGATGAGGCAGTTAGATCCAGGAAGTTATGACGAGTTGAAGGAGGCTGTAGTGAGACATTTGGGCATCTCACGAGGCGACAGAGACCGAGAGATGGCCCACAGACTGGAACAAAGAGGGAGAGGAACCATGCCTCCCAGGGAGACTAACCACCCCAACAGGGAGCCGCGAGAGAGTGGGCGTCCACAACCCAGGTTTGATCAACCTAGTAGACAGCGGGGTAGTGAATATATCCCTCAGAAAAATAGTGGATATAATTCCCAAAGAGGTAGTGAGCAGGCAACTCTAACCAGAGACCCCAGAAGCCCAGAGTGTTTTAGGTGTGGAAAGAAGGGCCACTTTCAAAGGGATTGTAGGGTGAAAATTGGAAGGAGCAACTGTGCCCTATCCCAAAGAGAGAATTTGCCCGAGTGGATGAGAGAGGTGGCCATCAATGGCACCTCAGTAAGTGCCCTGTTGGATACTGGGTATACAAAAAGTATCATACACCAAAGGTGTGTAAACCCAGATGATTACCTTCTTGGATGATTAACTACAAAACGGCCAGCTCGGCGAAAGCCCAGTTCCTGGCCGCTAGAGTCAATATTAAGTTATGGGAGGAAGAGAGGAAGTGATGGTTGTAGGGGTGTCCGAACATTTGTCATGTGACATGCTCATGGGTCAGGACTTCCCCACTTCAGGAAATATCTAAGAGAAGCCCTGGACACTTCCAGGAAGAAGACCGTCGCTCCACCCCTCCCCATGGTCACCGAGTTGGACTGGTCACGGTGACGCGTGCGCAGGAGAAAACCCAAGCTCAGAAGGAGCAAGTTGAGGCTCTGCAGCAGCAGCAGGACGAGCCTGTTATTCGGGAGCTAGTACCCAGTGACAGTGACGGGGAGAGTGAGGTGGAAGCAGAGGAGGACGAACCAGTCACGGTGGACGAAGTTGACATCAATCAAGAAGAACCAGGAGATCTGGATACCATCTCACCCGAGGAGATACGTGAGGAGCAATTGAGAGATCCTACCTTAGAGAAAATAAGGAAAGGAGTAGGTAACAGTGGTAGAGACAATATATATTTTTGGGAAGGGGGACTCCTAATGAGGAATCCCTACAATGAGAGAGGGAAGAATTTAATCATAGTACCTCAGGCAGCCCGAGCTAAGGTGCTGAGGTTGGCCCACACTTCTGTGGTAGCTGGGTTTTGGCAAAGACAGAACCATGCAAACTATCCGGGCAAGGATGGATTGGCCGGGACTGGCCAGAGATGTCCAAGCCTTATGTCAGTCGTGTCCAGTGTGCCAAAAAGCCAGCCCAACCATAGCGGCTAGAAGCCCCCTCCATCACCTCCCAATAATAGATAAACCATTTGACAGACTAGCCATGGACATATTTGGCCCCTTGAAAAGAACGAGTGGAAACAAGTTTATCTTACCTGGCGGAGTGCAGCACTCGGCAATAGTCATCACTAAAGATATTGAATGTGCTGACAGAGCTTTTACAATTTGCACTGGCGAGTTACACATTGATCCCAAGAGGGTTAAGGTCGTTAATAGTAGAATGGTACCGGGGGACAAACAAAGAAGAGAAGTGATTAGAGCTTTTACAATTTGCACTGGCGAGTTACACATTGATCCCAAGAGGGTTAAGGTCGTTAATAGTAGAATGGTACCGGGGGACAAACAAAGAAGAGAAGTGATTAAGAAGATCAACTTAGTAGCCATGGACTACTGCACAAAGTGGCCCGAGGCTTTTCCACTGAAGAATGCCATGGCAGAATCAGTAGCTGATTGCCTGGTTGATATCATATCTCGGGTGGGGTTACCTGCAGAACTTCTCACAGACAATGGCACTAACTTCGTGTCTAAGGTGATGTCGCGGTTATGCCAACTAACCGGCATTAAGAGAATTCGAACCTCCCCATACCACCCCCAAACGGATGGTATGGTGGAACGGTTTAATTCGACACTAAAACGCTTGCTGAGAAAGCTAACGCAGAACACCAAGGTAGAGTGGGACAGATGTCTCCCCTTTATTCTGTGGGCATACCGAGAGACACCACACAGAACCACGGGTTTTTCCCCATATCATTTGCTGTATGGCCAGGAAATGAAGATACCTCTGGACCAGTTAGCTAAATTCTGGAGAGAGAAGGAACAAGAAAGCCAAGTTGATTTACCGGAATATGTGCAGACTATGAAGGCGAACATTGAAATAATCAGAGCCTTAGCGCAAGAAAGCGAGAGAAGAAATAAGAGCAAGTACAAGAATCAATACGACAAAAAAGTGGTTGCGCGTTGCGCGAAGCTTTGAAGGAGATTTTGTTTTGGTATTTAGGCCCAGAATAAAAAACAAGTTGCTGAATGAATGGCAGGGTCCATTCCAGGTGAAAGCCAAGGTGACTGACGTCACCTATCAGATTGACCTAGGGAAGCCGGGGAAACCCCACAAAACCTTCCATGTCAATACAATGAAAGAGTGGCATGCGCCCTCAGCGGCAGTATTCTTTGGGGAGGAAGAAGCTGACTCAGTTGATCTGAGTAGCTCAGACAGGAAGGAGTCTGGATTGAGCCTCTCCCTGACTCAGTCTTCCCAGATAGAGACATTGAAGAAAGAGTTTGCGGACGTCATAAAGGACGTGCCGGGTAGGACGCAGTTGGTAGAGCATGAGATTCGTACTGGGAATGCCACACCCATACAATTACCTTCCTACAGGCTGGCTCAAGCTTCCAAGGAATTCCTTGAGAAGGAGATCGAGACCTTATTAGACCAGGGAATAATTGAGCCTAGCAGAAGCCCTTGGGCAGCCCCCATTGTTCTTGTCCCCAAGAAGGACGGGACCAAGCGGATGTGTGTGGACTATCGTAAGCTGAACGATGTGATGGTGAGGAATCCATATCCCTTACCTCATATCGAGGAACTTATTGATCATTTGGGTGGGTCCGAGTTTGTAACTACCCTAGACCTGACCAAAGGGTATTATCAGGTGCCGGTGAAGAGTAGTAGTAGGGAAAAGACCGCCTTTATTACTCCTTACGGAAAGTATCAATTTACCACAATGCCCTTTGGTCTGGTGTCGGCCCCATCAACCATCCAAAGGTTGATGGACCATGTGTTGCAGGGGTTAACTAAATTCACGGCAGCTTACTTAGACGATATAGTAATTTTCAGCCACACATGGGAAGACCATTTGAAGCATATTACAATAGTATTGGAATGGTTGCGTAGTGCAGGACTAAGAACTAAGAGTGAGAAATGTCAATTTGGCACCAGCCATTGTGTCTACTTAGGGCATGTAGTAAGAAGAGGTCATGTCATGCCTATGGCGTATAAGGTGGAGGCAATATCCACCTACACCCAGCCCAAGACCAAGAAACAAATGAGAGCCTTCCTTGGATTGACGGGTTATTATAGGAGGTTTATACACAAATTTTCCGAAATAGCTAACCCCTTAACTCTTAGAACCCGAGCGGCCGAAAAAGATACCTAGAGTGGTATATACTGAGTTTGGTTTGGGTTGTGTGTTTCAGTAGGCTGACTGATTACAAACCCTTACGTCATCGTACGAAGGCAGAGATCGGCTTGGGTAGTTAAAACCTCTACGCCAAGGGAAGACTGTTTTTCGACGACACACACCTATATTTTTTTTCCCCTTCCCCTTCTCCCTCTCGTCAAATAATTATTAGATAAAAGCACTGCACGCCATGGATGTACCCCGTCAATTGCATTGTTGGAATCCCAAAGTAAACAGCTAATATATATGCTAGATATGTGAGCACGCACTAGCTTAATGCTAGTGTAGTAGTATGAAGAGTCCTTTCCATTGGTGCTCCTATTTCATCCACACATTCACTGGCTATCTTTGCTGTAGATTTTACAAGAAGCGAAACACCACCAGCAGCCATCCAGCACCAAGGTACAAGTTAGCTACAGCATCTTCATGCTTTATTAGTCACTTCTGTTGTTGTTACAGTTATACTATACAAGAAATTGGTGGCCAAAATTCCTGAGAACAAGAGTGATCACCTATGATGTGTCCAAACGCTGATAGATTTCAGGGTTGACGACAAGGCATATCTACTAGGACTGAAGTTGAATACAGATGTGATAGATATGGCTATATATATAGGAAAGAACCATATAAATATCTAAATGTATAACGCTTGCAGATGCAAACTATTTGTAGGAGGGAATCTCTCATTAGATGAAGGACAAAGCTATTGGTCAAACTTGCAGAACCCTTCTTGACGTGTGACCAGCACCTGGATGGATTGCGCTCAAGAAATAGTTGATATTTTGAGGAAATGGTAGCAATTTTAACAACGAAGAGAAACATATGTATCACATTGGAATTGACCCTAAACTGTGGAAGCTGCACCCCCTAGCAAACCACTGCTTGCTAGAATCAGACAGCAAGACAGCAGGTCGGAACCACTGACTGACTTACTGTATTCACACACACAGGCGTGACCTAGAAGTGGGAAATGTCCATGCTGCACCCTTCCGCCTAAATTTCATGCAAACACCGTGCACACACTTCCTCACCCCCTGCCTGTACTGAACCCAATACTCAGGGCAGGCAGACGGAAGTCCCCAGTCTCACCACGCACCTTCTTCCCTCAGAGACAGGTTTGGCACAAATACAGATAGGGTCGTCATGAGAAGAAAACACCTAACTGCGACCTCCTCCTCGAGGGGTACTTGGGAAAACGACGCCGTCCAAACCAACAACCAAAAAAGAATTGCAAAAATTCTGCCAAACGCCAAAGGACAACGGGAGGATAGCGCAGAGACAAAGGAAAGTGAGCTGCACCTTGAGAAAATGAAGAAGAGCAAAAAGCAAAGACCGGAAATGGCCACACAAAGCTCCCCCCATCAAACACTCGCGACCAGACGGACACCTGATAAAGGATCGTCGTGGGGGGACCCCAAGTTTGAGCCAAGACTGGCAGCATTATGCCCTCAGACGTGCAGAAGGCATGGAGGACATGGAGAAATGAATTCCCATGCATGCAAACAATTTCCATCAATGAACCCAGCATGGACATCACATGTACTAATTAAACCACAAAGTATTAATCATCCACTCATGGTATATAAACCCACCCTCACCCTGCATGACTCACTCTTTTACTGCTTGATACACTGATGAAGATCCTCCCCAAGGATCGAAATATTTGTCGATCACTGCAAGTTTAAGAATCTTGACTTGTTACCTCCTCCGTTCTGAATTTCTCTCTTACTAAGTACTGTCTGAGAGACGACAACAAAACAATAACAAGCCTGGAACCCCCACCGATGACGACCCGTACCATCTGGGAAAGGATCAGAAGATACCCTTCACAACATCCACCTACACAGATGTCGACAACGTGGCGCAAAGACTCCCTGGGACAAGCTAACCCATCAACCAACTCGCCAGACACTCCCTGAAGAACCCCCACAGACCCCAACAACAAGTCCCCCTAATTAGCGCATATCGGGTAAAGTATCTTCAAGCACAGAATTACATGTACTGCCACATCCACCCTACCACCCATCACTCATGCATCTGCAACAGATTACAGGCACACACCGCACCTCAGACTCACATACAACCCAAGCACACACATGGGTTCAACACACAAGGAACCCTCACTCTACAACTGCATTAATATACAAACAAATTCTGTGTATGCACTCATCATTCTAACAGGCACTCATCATTCTAACAGGCACTAATTAAACACCACACTAATTATCACCTTCATAGTATATATACCACACCCTCAACCTCTGTCAGAGCACATGTTACAGTAGCAAGGCACTGAAGAAGACCTAATCATTCAAGGTCGAAATATATTTGCCACTTCTAAGTCTATTTAAGTTCAGTAGTGAGTTCCTAAGAATACAGTAGTTACCAGGGATCAAGTGGCGTTTACGACTCCAGCCATCAACAAATTCGTGCGCGTTTTGTGTTTTTTACGCACGCACGGGGGTACACGTGGGAAATACCGCGTTTATACACAAGAAGCATCATCGCGTTTATACAAGAAGCATCATTATGGCAACACTGAGGTCTATTGCTCCTGCTGCGTTTGGAACTACAGAAGAGTTTATAGGCTATCTCAACAGCAAGGGTCTACTAGCTATTGCTTTTTCATGTTCCAGGTAAGAATCATCAAGGGTCTACTAGGTCTTTCTTTTTCATGTTCCAGATAAGACATCACATAATTATTATACTATGTTATAAGACATCACATAATTATTATACTATGTTATAAGACATCACATAATTATTATACTATGTTATACACTTAAATCAATTCGGCATGGGAGTTTTTTCTCAAAATCACACATAGTACTTCAGACATGACTATTAATATATTGGTGGGTGAGGCAGTACCCTGTATTGTATGCAGCAGACGAGTGTGGCTGCTACAAGAAAAGTGTGATTAATGTGTACCAGTGGCTTAGGAGCACTATGTCGAAACCAGATTGTGCTTGGTGGTGTTGGATCTATTATTCAAATAGACGAGTCACAGTTCACACACAAACCCAAGGTATCACTGTAACATTGAATGGATGATCACTTTCGTTATTGACGGTTTAGCATCATAGAGGCCGCCCACCTACTAGGGATACTTGGATATTTGGAATGGTTGGACACGGATCATACGCCTGCTCTTGGTACACTTGATAAACGTATCGTGCCTATTTCAAAGATTTTAATTCAATGAAATATATTTAGGTTACATGCAAGTTGTGGACAAGAGGGACGCAGTCACCTTGCTACCCATTATCCATGCGCATGCTGCACCTGGATCAATAATCCATTCAGACCAGTGGGCAGCTTATAGCTTATAGGCAGGTGGCTACTCTGCCTGTGATTGTGGCACATGAGACTGTGAACCACTCTATTGAGTTTGTCAACCAGAGTACGGGTGTGCACACCCAACATATTGAATCCTATTGGAACAGGGTATGGTTTGTGGAACATAATTTATTTTATTTTAACAACAATTATTATATTGTGCAGGTGAAGGTGAAGCTAAAGAGGATGAAAGGAGTTCATCGCCACCAGCTCCCATCCTACCTGGATGAATTTATGTGGCGGGAGAGAAATGGAACAACTGTAGCTTTAACTTATAATAACATATTAACAGAAATTAAAACCCAATACCCTGTTTGATTGTATTATTATTTATTTGATATTTTTTTATTTGGATGATATTTCATGAAATTGGATTGCTTGAAAAGAGAAGACAATTAAAAAGTCTACCCCCTCCAAATTAGCATCACTCAAGCGTATGCAAAGGCTGCAATGCGATTCAATTCTTGCATCATGAAATGAACCTGAAATGAACCACCACCCAAAATGCGCGTGCGTAAAATTAAAAAAACGCGCACAAATTTGTTGATGCTGGAGTCATAAACGCCACTTGATCCGTTACCAGTACATAATCAATAGGTAGATACCGTATTTCTTAGTATTTATTAATAGTCCAGCCAGAGATGAGTCGTCGAACTGATGGACCTCCTGCAAACTTCACCAGAAGCTACACTCTGTCGTCTGCCCCTCGGGCTGCAGTCAGGGATCATAGCCTCCAGGGGCACCCGACACTAGCCCCCACCGTCCTCGAGCAGGGCAATGGGACCAACAGTGGCCCCACCCGAGGGGTGGACCGACAAATGGCGGTGCAAGTTCCTGTCCAACCCCTGCCAGAAGACCCGATGGAGGTGGGGAATTCAACCCACTCACCTCCACCCGAGGTGAGTCCCCCTAATCTCCCGATAGTCCCTCTCCAAATCCCTCTGCACCCAAACACCTCCCAACTACCTGTGTGCAACCCCCAAAACCCTCCCACACCCACATTGCCACCACAAACTGCTCCCCGGTTGGCCTCCCCCAATTCCCCTTCCCCCCTACCCCCCCACCTCCTTATCGATTACGAGGTCCAAGGTGGTGGCAGCCCATGGTCGGTCGCCCCACCAGATGGACCATACGATGACGAAATCATAAGCCTTGCAACTGGGCCGAGCATGTCCCCCACACAATCATCTACATCATCACTATCCTTCACATCGGGGACGGCCATGTCCCCCACACCACCAGGCTCCCTGGCCCCACCCACACCACCACCAGCCGAGACACCAAGCATGGGGGAGGAACTGCTCAGGACCAGGACAGGAGTGAGTTCCGGAGGAGCACGGCATACTACATCAGGACAAGAGTGCACCTGCAATTCCTCCGGGACTCACTGAGCCGCCGCCAAATCCCAAAGGGACTGAGACTCCAGCGAAAGGAGTGCTGGGTAATGGGGACGGACTCCAGCAAAGTCACACGAGCATTCTCAGACATTGCTGAGAGGGCCGAGGATGGGATGCTCAAGGCCCTCATCGAGCACTACGAGAAGTTGAAGGAGAGTACCAAAGCTGAAGCTCAAGCCTGTGAGGATGCCCACGACAGGCTGACCCGCGACCCACAAATGACCAGGGAGGACGACGACTCGATGCTCCTCATTTACAAGGGGGAAATGGTAAAATCTTATGATTTTGGTGTCATTTCAAAGCTTAGGGAATATATATGCTAGATTTTGGTTTAAAAAACATTGCTGTAATGTCAAGGAGTTAAAAAATACAAGGGTTTAGCATTTGGGCATTAAATTTAGAACACCACACCATGACTGTAAAAATTGAAACAGAAATTTTTTTTATTGATAGATTAATTGATTACATATTATATACATATTAATTATAATCGATTGAAAACAACTTATTCCCTACGCTTCGTAATCTTGTCTAGCATAGCATATTTTCTTGTCTAGCATATTTACTTGCCCAGCTCAGAAGTGAGGTCATGGATAAGATATTGCAGTCACCATGAGTTGAAAATATTAATAACATTTTCTCATTTTCCCTTTTTCCTGCTCTTTTTTTCCACCCAGATCAAGGTCTTTTGAAATTTTTCGGGTAATCAAGAGTAATCAAGAGGCAAGAAAAATATAAGCTGGGAAAAAAGAGTCATTTTCTAAGTTTTTCCCGATCATATGTGAGGGTGCCGGGTGCAAGGAAGGAGCTGGGTAGAAGGAAGGTGCCTGGTGTAAAACGGTAGGGTGCAGTGGTTAGAGGTGGTTTGGTTATCTTTGCCAGCTGTCCAAACTGGCTGTCTTGTTCACACAACCCCCACCTCCCCTCATCATGCAGATAAGATGTCCAGCTGCTTTGGTTTCGTTTTATTCATCTGGGTGTGTCTTGCGTTTTTTGTGTGCGAAGTTTTGCTGAGCAAAAAACATCTCCCCACACTTACAAGCGCATGGTTTTAATGTGGTCAGGGAGGACTGTATAAATCTTGTCTGGCTTTTACAAAAGTTACTGCAATACCGCCATTCTGCCACATGGAGTCTCATCCGCTTCCACCATGGTATCACAACCTGCAGTCATAGGATTCAGGAGAGTCAGTCAGCCATCCTCACACCCTCCCAGTCTCATTAGCCAGCCTTTTAGCAGATTGGCTATGGATATTTTGGACCCTCTTAACCGGACCAAAAAGGGTCATCGATATATCCTAGTGATCATCGATTACGCCACCAAGTGGCCAGAGGTGTATGCCATTCCCAACACCACATCCGAGACCATAATAAACTGCCTATTAGATATGACTACCCGCATTGGTACCCCTGAGGAAATTTTATCGGATAATGGGGCAAATTTTGTTTCGAAAACCATGAAACAATACTGTGCTATGACCGGGATTAGGCAGATTCGTACCTCACCATACCATCCCCAAACCGATGGTATGGTCGAGAGATTTAATGCCACTCTCAAACAATTATTGAGAAAGTTAATGCAAAAGAGACCAGACCTGACAGCCGGGAATGGGATGATTACCTCCCCTTTATATTGTGGTCCTACAGAGGTAGCAAGCACAGTAGTACCGGATTCTCTCCTTACGAGCTATTATACGGGAAGGCAATGAAAAACCCTCTAGAGCAGTTGGCTAAGTATTGGAAGGGAGATAAAGAGGAGAAAGAGATCGAGGTAGTGACCTATCTAAGGACCCTAAGAGAAAAACTAAGCACCATTCGGGAAATAGCCTCAGAGAATGAAAGAAAGGCAAAGATTAGCCACAAGTTGTATTATGACAAAAAGGCTAAAGATCGAACCTTTGAAGTGGGAGATCAGGTGCTAGTTTTCCACCCCCGAAAATTAGATAAATTGACTAATGGATGGAGGGGACCCTTGACTGTTACACGAAATTTAACCAATGTAACCTTTGAAGTTGATGCAGGTCAGGGTCTGAGGCACCTCCGGGTCTACCACATCAATGGGACGAAGGCGTTGCACTCTCCGGTGATGCCTCCCCCATCCATCTCGCCCCGTACTGACTGCCCCATAGCTCCCACGAATTCCTACGGCAGAGATAAAAACCTTACTCAACCAAGGTATTATTACTCCATCCAATGGGCTGCCCCAATTGTTCTTGTGCCTAAGGCAGATGGTTCCAAGCACTTATATGTGGATTACTGTAAGCTGAATATGATAACAACACCAGACCCATACCCTATTCCCCGGATCGAGATCTAATCGACAGCATGGGAGGCTCGAGGTGGATCACGGCGATTGACCTGACCAAAGGGTATTTGCAGGTTCCCGTGAAGAAGATGAGTCAACCAAAGACCGCCTTCATCACTCCATGGGGAAAGTACCAGTTCACCACCATGCCCTTTGGTCTAGTCGCAGCCCCCTCGACCTTCCAGTGCTTGATGGATGAGCTCTTTTCAGACATAGTACGCAGCACCGTACTTGGACGATGTAATAATACATAGCAAGACATGGCCGGAGCATCTACAACACCTAAAGGAAGTATTTCAAAGACTTCGAGAGGCAGGACTCAAAGTAAACCACAAAAAATGCAGGTACGCATGCAACGAGTGCGAATACCTGGGACATAAGATTGGACACGGAAAAGTGAAACCCCTACAGACAAAACTTACGGGCAATCAGAAACTTCCTTCAACCCAGCGCGGAGAAGGATATGAGGGCTTTCCCCGGAATGAGTGGATATCATCGAAAGTTTATTCCCGATTTTGCCACAATTGCCCCCCCACTATCGAACGCTACAAAGGAAGGAGGAGCCTAACAATGTTAGATGGTCGTCAAACATGCAAATTGCTTTTGAGACACTCAAAGACCGGCTGGTAAACTACCCGGTTCTTCGTACACCACAATGGGGGCGCGAGTTTTTCTTGCAAACGGATGCCTTCAGTACAGGAATCGGGTATGTACTATCTCAACTTGACCATGATGGAGAAGAGCACCCCTTAGCCTATGGCTCGAGGAAATTGTTACCCAGGGAAGTCAACTATTCGGCCATTGAAAGAGAAGGACTTGCGATAGTCAAGGGAGTTTGACACTTCAGGATCTACTTGGAGGGCAATAACTTTGTAATCTAAACAGATCATAACCCTCTCACACACCTCGCAAGGCTGAAAGACACACATGGCAGAATAGCCAGATGGTTACTCCATCTCCAACCCTACCAATATCGTATGGCCTACCGGCCAGGGTCAAAGAACGCCAATGCCGATGGTTTAACCGATTGCACGCCGTATTCCTAGTACCCGCGGGCAAATTATTCATGAATTAACGAGGTATTTTACTTATTATTTTTATATCTTCCGTTCTGCAGGGACTCCACCCATGAAACTTGGGTCATATTCAGCCACATGATGGCTCTACTTCCTGTAAAAAAATCGAGCCTTCATTACCAACTGGGCAGAACTAACCAGCATTATAAAACCTTGTCATCTTCTTGGGGGTGAATATTTTCATATTTTCACACTATTATACACACATTATAATGCCAACAAAAGATGGAGCATCTATTTACAAACCCTCTACCAGCTGCAAAGCCAGTGGGTTGTTTTCCCCATCAAAATGCTAACACATAATAATACAAAAAAAAAATTATAAGAGAGTGAAAATGCTAACACATACTAGAATAAAAACATAATATAAAACACAATTATGTAAGGGAGTGTCTTGGGTAGAGCTCCGGTCTTGCTGTCACGGGTAGAGTAGAACTTGCTCAGTCTTGGGTATAGCTTGCTTGGTCTCCGGCATGATATTTCACCATGTTTTTATTCTACACAAACATGAGATACCAGGATAAGAATAACACTTGAATACTGGAGAGACGAGAGAAGTAGACGAAGGGACAGGGAACGAGAGAAGTAGACGAAGGAGCAGGGAACAAGAGAGAAGTAGACGAAGGAGCAGGGAACAAGAGAGAAGCACAGAAAGGAGCAGGGGGTGCATAAACATTACTGATAGTCCACCAAGGTATGGTATTACGAAAACAGTCACGGCCTGTTGATCCACCACACAAAGGAACCTTACAAAAACAACACTGGGACCTTGCCTCATGCCTGTAACCTTTACTAATGCAAACTACACAGCGTTTCTTTGCACAGCACTGTGGGAAATGACCTAGTTTTAAATTGAGGCGATCTAGCTGACTATTTGCCCGACTACAACGTTGACCTGCACGCTGCCGAGAAGAGAAAGAACCAATCAAAGATTTAGCTAGAACAATCCTAGCTTCTAGATAATTACCCTTCCTTACTGATATTGGAGCTCGGACAGAAGAAAACAAAATAAATGAATTCAATAAACAAGCTTTTATCAAAGTTGTAACCAACAAACCATCAATAGAATTTACATGTGCATAACGCATTAGCTCCAAAAACCGAGTCCTAGGCATTACTTTACGAACCAAAGATCCAGACAAATCCGAGTGATTAGTGGACCAGTACAATTCTAAGTATGGAAGTGTGGAAACTCCCATTATTATCAACATTCCTACAAAAGCTTTCATTTCCTCTATATTAGTATCTACCCATGGCCTGGAGAGACTAGCCATCCTAGAAACGTAACTGTTCGTCTCTGCTACTAGGAGTTCCCACACTTCAAGAGTAAAAAAAAGGTAAAATGCATCTAAAAATGTACTTGATGCACCAAGCAATGAAGAAGTTGGACCAGCTGTTGCTGTATAGTCCAATTTCAAAGGAGTTGGCTCCTTTATTTCCCACTTACCTGTGACCTCAGTTAGCCTAGAACCAGTGCCAGATGCTTGGGCAGAACCAGTGCCAGATGCTCGGACAGAACCAGTGCCAGATGCTCGCACACGCCTATAACCTCTGGCCCGCCTACTACCAGTACCTTTTGGAGGACCACTAGCAACACTTACGACTCCACTACCACTTGAGCTGCTTCCCCCTTGGCCAGTACTCCCTCGCCCGCCTCTCCCTCGGCCAGTACTCCCTCGCCCGCCTCTCCCTCGCACAACTCCAGCACCAGTCGTGTTCCCACGCCCTGTAGAGACTTCAGGCAAGGCTTCCTCATCCTCCAATGTAACAAAAGGAGTCATAGATGCCTCATCTCCACTCTCATCATCTGATGCTGTAGGAAAAGTAGTGGGGAGGGTGGGAAAAACAAGATATATATATATATATCAAGTTTGTGGTCAACATTTGAAAATTCAAATTCAAATGAAAATCAACAACTCAACAACTCCAACCTACACTCTTAGCTATAACTTTTTTTCTATAACTATCCTGTCTGAATTTGGAATACCAACAGAATAAGCTAGTATTTGGCAATAGTACACTCTCAGTTGACTATGGTAAACAAAGGCTATGAAGCGCTAAGGTTAGAAGAAACTTACAATCGAGAAGTCCATCCAAGCGCGCCTCTTCTCTTAGAGCAACTGGATCCAGAGTGTTTCCTCGGTATGCATAGATGTCTTCACCTTCTTCCCCAAATGAATCTGACCCAGAATCGCCACAATCGTCGGCTAAAAGTTGAGAAATAACGTCCTCACAGGAGAGCATCTTTGAGCAGTTTAAAAAAAAAGCTCGACCAACAAAAATGGCGTTCAACCGCAGGATTTTTGTTGCACGATGCATCAACCGGAAATAATCATTTTTGTGACGTTCTCTAGTCTACTAGGCATGTGCAGAACCCAACCGGGGCTGTTAGCTCGTAACGGTTCATTTTATATATTTTTGTGTGGCGAAGGATGTAAGGTCTCGCGCCATATGGCGCTTACGGCGTTTAATCGGTTAAGCAGAGAGCATGGGTCTCATCTAGAGGAGGGGGAGGTGTCAGGAAAATCACCTGGGTCATTTCCTGACGGGCCAGTGTTCCCTCTCCAGATGTTGTGTACACAATACCTAAAAGGGAACAGACCACAATGAATACCACAAGAATTGAATACGCCCAAGACCAAGATTACAGATAGAATGTTCTAATTGGCTATCATGATCATGTGACTGAATGTATGTATATAAGG
This sequence comes from Cladorhizidae sp. MBARI D1340-BT2, assembly GCA_028752905.1. Classification (NCBI taxonomy): domain Eukaryota; kingdom Metazoa; phylum Porifera; class Demospongiae; order Poecilosclerida; family Cladorhizidae; species Cladorhizidae sp. MBARI D1340-BT2. Next base: position 44,635,770 of record JAQNBH010000016.1, on the reverse strand, counting down.
AGAGTAGAGACAGTCAGAGAGAGAGAGAAGTTAGATTATACTCTGTATGTGTAGTATCTTTGGCTTTGACTTGTTGAGGGCTTTGACTTGTTGAGTATTTAATCAAATACTTATCTACTCAAGTGTTGGGTAGGGAGCCAAAGGGGCAAGACCGTAAAGGGCCTAGAGAGAGGCGGAGGTATGGCTTGTCCAGATAGGTCTAGGAGGGGTGATTGGTGGTGTAGCCAGTACCCTGAGCTCCTAGGCGTCGCGGTGGAAATTACCAGAAGTAGTCTCCGCTTGGACTACTAAGCGACCAGTATTATTAGTTGAGGCAGGAAGGCCTCAGGAGAGGGTAATTTCTCCAACATGGATCCTCAAATCTTTTTCCGTTGTGTGGATTTTTTCTCGTCTTTACTGCTCCTCCCTCCTGAAAGACCTCTTTCCGCAGAAAGGAAATCATTGTTGTTTCAGATTGTTTCAGATTTGTAATATGATGATTGTAAGATTAATCAAATTGGAATTGACCAATGTAAAAAAAAAATCTCCTCGGTTAGATTAGGTTGGCTAGGGCTAGAATATGTAAGTGATTGCAAATTAGAGTGATTAGAGTGATAAAATGTTGGATTAGGCAGGCTAGGTTGTCTCAGATCAAATGTTGTCATTGTTATCATGTTGTCGTTGTTATCTTATATCTGTCTGTGTAAAGTAGGTGTTGCCTGTACCAGACCTCTAATCTGTTAAGTAGGTGGCAGACTATCTTTGTCAGGGAAGACAGAAGGACCACCTGCCAGCTGTCATCCCTGAAAGGAAACCACAACACAATGTGGTCAATCAATTACCCGAAATAAGTAATAAGAACTAAGAAACTTATGCTTAGAGAGAGACCTTCTAGAACAACCCTGGGGACCCTGATTGGACAGGGTGACCTCGTGACCTGGAAGGGATATATAAAAAGGGACTGGATTGTGAGCGGGGAGGATTTTGTGATAACAAGTGTATTGTTAGTCAGGGTATTCGTCAGTACTACTTGTCAGTATCTATTCCTATTGATATCTGGGTAGAGGGACCAAGGGGGTGGATCTATTAGGGTTCTGAGACAAGGAGCTAGAGATAGACCACGGGTCAGGTCCAGACAGGTGGCTGAGTAGTGAGATTCAGCACCAGGAGGTCTGGGCGTCGCGGGTAACCGACCCTTAGTAGTCAACTGAAAGGACTACGCCTAGTGAGACTGTTGTCTAGGCAGAGGTAGCAAGGGAAGGGTTCCCGACAGTGGTGGCAGCAGTGGGATCCTTCTTATTAGTAGATACCGGACGAGTCAGTAGCTAGTGCTGAGGTATACCAGTTATCTAGCGGCAGGGAAACAGCCTGGGAACGGCCTAGAGGCTTGAAAACCAAACCATGAGTAGCCAGTGAAGAGGCATTGTTGTTTCAATTTAATTTTCTTTTTAGTTTGTTGTGTTCTTCTCTTCGGCTGTCCAGTCACCATGACAGAGGACAGAGAAAGAAGGCAGGCCAGAGAGACCCGAGGCCGACATGGGGCCACTTCAGAGGCTGCCCTCCTCACCGAACCCATGGATCGCTTTCTGCAACAATGGCTGCAGATTGATCAGCTGCGATCTGACGGGGATGAGCAGTGATCTGACAGAGATGAGCAGAAGCGAGAGGCGGACAAGAAAGAGCAGGAAGAAAGACAGGAGAGGCTAGCTGCAGCGCAGGCCGACCAGCACGAGAGGCCGATACAGCTAATGGCTGAAATGCATCGACCTTCTCCCCCGGCTGCTCCACCTCCATCCATGCCCAGATTTACCATCCAAAAGTTTAACGAGGGGATTGATGACATGGGTGCCTTCCTTGAGGCCTTTGAGGCCACAGCAGAAGAGTGGGCACTCATTCTGAGAAGTTCCCTGGCTGGGGCTGGTCTGACCGCCGTCGCGGCGATGCCCGCGGACCAACAGTCGGACTACCAGCAGGTAAAGGTGGAGCTGTTGAGAGAATACAAGATCACAACAGAGACTTTTAGAAGGAGGACCTTTGAGATGCCCTTCAACGCCAGCTCCCCAGATACCAGACATAGGCAAAGCTTTAATCAGTGGCTAGCTTCTTCTCCCCTGGACCATGATTCGACCATGCTCATGGAGACCACTCTGGCACAACTGCCAAAGTTGCTAGAAAGCAGAATGTGGAACCTTAACACAGCCAACTACGACGAACTATCCGCCGCAGTGGTCAGACACCTGGCGAATCAGCCAAGGAAAGATACGGATGACCTGAGGCCATCGGGACGATCGACTGCCCCAGGAAGATCTCTCAGACCGGAAAGACCAGCCCGACCACTCTCCAACAGATTTGAGCACCAAAGAATCGATACTCGATACCCACCTAGAGCCAGCCCATCCGAAGGGATGAGACCACGACCACCTCCTGGAAACTTGTCCGAGATGCGTTGTTTTCTATGCAACTGACTAGGACACCTTCGCAAGCACTGTAGGGTGAAAATACTGTAGAGCAGGCCCAGCTCGGAGGTGACACACAGGGAGCCCCTCCCCCCTCGAACTAGGAGGGCAAAGATCAATGGCAGAGACGTCGATGTGTGGTTGGACACCAGGTGTACCAAATCCTTGGTACATCCAAGGTGTGTCAACGAAGGGGCAAGACTCGGGTGGAAGATCCCATACTCCACAGCCAGCGCCAGGGAAACTTGGTTTCCAGCAGCCCAAGTCACCATGGAACTCGGAGGCCATAAGCAGATGCTCACGATTGGAGTATCCCCGCACTAACCATCGACATGCTTGTGGGACAAGATGTCCCTCAGCTGGATGAGTGGGTAGCAGAGAGGACGAGCCAGGCCCCACAGATGATCCCCGACGACATTCCTGATGTCGCTCTCATCGCTACCCGAGCTCAGACTAAGGAGCAGGCAAGAGAAGAAGAGTAAGATAGAAACCAGCAAACCTACGATCAGGTTGTGCTGAGTGAACTCGAGTCCGACAGTGATCACCCCGATGGAGGAGAGAGCGGAAGCCCCGCAGACTCCCCCAGGGAGCCAGAGAAGGATGAGGAAGAAGACAACGTCCCCTTCCACTTCGAAGAAGAATTCTTCAGCAGGAAGACAACTTAGCCCCGAGAGCGGAAAGAGGTGACCACGCCCTGGTTACCCGAAAGAGTATCCCCGTCCGAGTTAAGGGCCATGCAGCAGGAGGACCCTACCTTGGAGGAGGCCCGCCGGCTCGCTACCTCAATGACAAGATGTACGTGTGGGAGGGAGGACTACTCATGCGAAGGTCCCTTACCCCCGGAGGGAAGACTTTGATAGTGGTGCCAAGGTAAAACAGGATGGAGATCCTACGAATGGCACACTGCTCCCCAACGGCCGGACATTTCGGGCAGACCCGTACGCTAGCAGCCATCCGCCTGATTATGGATTGGCCTGGACTCTCAAGGGACGTAAGCCAAGTGTGCCTGTCATACCCCAGATGCCAACAAGCTAAACCCGTATCAATACAGCACGCCCCCCTCCATTCCCTCCCAGCACCCTTCCTACACATAGCCATGGATATCTTTGGCCCCCTCAAAAGGACCAAAAGGGGCAATAAATATGTACAGTAGCGGCCAAAAATAACTTTACGTTGCGTTTTCGATCAACGTACGTTGTACGCATGATGGATTCAAATGCAACGGAAGTGTTACCATTTTAGAACGCACAGCGAACGGACGTATGTACGTACAACGCACCGTTGGAACGCACCGTGGTACGCACCGTTGGTATGCAAGGTTTGCGAATCGACATCGCGAATCAGTGCACGAGACAAATGACAATTGCGCACGCACCTGCAGGCGCAGTATAACGCATGGTTATTCAAGAGAGTGTGACGAGTTTATTCAAGACAGTTGGATAGTTGCTCGCCATTCCGATTTGCAGGAGGATGACTTTTAGGAAAGCTCTGAAGGAAACAATAGTAAGCAGAAGTAAGTTCCTACCCTTCTCAGTGTTTTGCTCTAGGTGTGTAGCTGTAGCTTTATGTTATCAAGTCTAAACTGTAGGTATGTTATCAAGTCTAAACTGTAGGTGCTCTGCTAGTCCAGTAGTTGAGCCTTGCTCTAGGTGTGTAGCTGTAGCTTTATGTTGCCAAGTCTAAACTGTAGGTGCTCTGCTAGTCCAGTAGTTGAGCCTTGCTCTAGGTGTGTAGCTGTAGCTTTATGTTACCAAGTCTAAACTGTAGGTGCTCTGCTAGTATCTGCTAGTACAGTAGTTGAGCCTTGCTCTAGGTGTGTAGCTGTAGCTGTATGTTACCAAGTCTAAACTGTAGGTGCTCTGCTAGTATCTGCTAGTACAGTAGTTGAGCCTTGCTCTAGGTGTGCAGCTGTAGCTGTATGTTACCAAGTCTAAACTGTAGGTGCTCTGCTAGCACAGTAGTTGAGCCTTGCTCTAGGTGTGTAGCTGTAGCTTTATGTTACCAAGTCTAAACTGTAGGTGCTCTGCTAGTACAGTAGTTGAGCCTTGCTCTAGGTGTGTAGCTGTAGCTTTATGTTACCAAGTCTAAACTGTAGGTGCCCTGCTAGCACAGTAGTTGAGCCTTGCTCTAGGTGTGTAGCTGTTACCAAGTCTAAACTGTAGGTGCTCTGCTAGCATAGTAGTTGAGCCTTGCTCTAGGTGTGTAGCTGTAGCTTTATGTTACCAAGTCTAAACTGTAGGTGCTCTGCTAGTATCTGCTAGTACAGTAGTTGAGCCTTGCTCTAGGTGTGTAGCTGTATGTTACCAAGTCTAAACTGTAGGTGCCCTACTAGTACAATAGTTGAGCCTTGCTCTAGATGTGTAGCTGTAGCTTTATGTTGCCAAGTCTAGTAGTTGAGCCTTGCTCAGGTGTGTAGCTGTAGCTTTATGTTACCAAGTCTAAACTGTAGGTGCCCTGCTAGCACAGTAGTTGAGCCTTGCTCTAGGTGTGTAGCTGTTACCAAGTCTAAACTGTAGGTGCTCTGCTAGCACAGTAGTTGAGCCTTGCTCAGGTGTGTAGCTGTAGCTTTATGTTACCAAGTCTAAACTGTAGGTGCTCTGCTAGCATAGTAGTTGAGCCTTGCTCTAGGTGTGTAGCTGTAGCTTTATGTTACCAAGTCTAAACTGTAGGTGCTCTGCTAGTATCTGCTAGTACAGTAGTTGAGCCTTGCTCTAGGTGTGTAGCTGTGTATGTTACCAAGTCTAAACTGTAGGTGCTCTGGTAGCACAGTAGTTGAGCCTTGTAATATATACTTGCTGATATTTCAGGTTACATTACATTATATTAGTAGCAGCTGACATCTTGTGTAGCTCTATTTTGATACACTTGTGCATGTTCACCAAGCATTTTGTAGTGATCATGCTTATTTTCATTTGATAATGGAGCTTGATCAAAACATGCATGTGCTAAGGTGTGGTTCAATACACAAGCAGGTTTCAAATACATTGCAAAGCCCTATGCATGACTATTTTTATGTCACATGAAACATAGGAGCTGGCATCATTTGTAAACTCGGTGTGCAATTGTGATACAAGTTGGTACACATGCATCTAATTCTGGTCTTGTTAACCCTTTCACTGCTGCAGGTAAATACCCCCCCTGTGCTGGCTTTTTTTGCCCCAAAAAAAGGTGATTTTGAAATCAATGCCAAAAAAAGACTAAGAGGTTATTTTGAAATTCTTTTTATGTTTTTGGGTGGGCAAGAGGTTGGCCTATGGGGGAAAAAATTGAAATTTGGTATTTTGAATAATTAGGTGGTCATGTGACCTAATGGCGGCCATATTGATGTCGTTTCAATCTAAAGACATGGCATTGTCACCTTGGCCCTGTGCAGGGCCGCCCAAGTTGAGCAAATCATCGGTCTCGTCCATGGAATACTCCCAATCACTGTCGGCATTATCGTAGTCAACTGTTGGAAACGAATTACCTGTATCGTCCAAATCAAAGTTGTCCACGCTGTCTGGTCCACAACTTCGTTGCCTTCTGAGGCCGCGCTCGCGTCATTCCGCTGCCTACCGCTGGGAAACACGACTTTCCAAGTGGAAATCATCTCTAGTTCATAGGAAAAAAACAATAGCTGGCACGTGCAGTGCACGCGGAATTTAAAAATGATTATTTTCACATACCCGGTAGTACCGGGTACGCGCAATTCAACGATATTTTTTCCTACCCGGTAGCGTGGTATTTTGGCCAGAGGAAGATTCGGTCACAGTTGTGCCATGCAGCCGGTTGTTGGAGGGCTCAACAGTTGGTGATGATTGTGCCATCAAGGTGGTGGGGAGGTTGCACCATAGGGGGAAAATATCGGCAATAGGCAAGTCAGCAAATGTGTGGCTAATGACACTTGGATGTTGATTCTGTGGTTTGTAATTATGTTTTGGTGTTAACCAGTTAACTGCGTAGGACGGACATGTCCGTCATGCCTTAGTTACATCCCATTACGTAAGACGGACATGTCGTCTTACACTTACTACCCAACCATTTCGTTGCTACACTCTGGGGAATCCCCTAAAGATCGTCGATTCTGCCAGTTCTCATTTCTAACACCATGCGCCGCTAGTTATACGCTGTCTAACGGTGTCATTTCGATTTGAATCACGCCATTATGGCTACCGCTAAGAAGAAACGGCTTTCTACTGAAGAAGTTATGCAACAACTGTTGGCGAGGTGAAAACTTCCAGGAATGAAAAGGTGGTGAAGCCAAAGGTTTGTTTGGATTACAATGATACCATGGGAGGGGTAGATCTGAGTGATTCCTTCCTAGCCAACTATCCCAGTGCTAGGAAAAGGCTAAAGAAGTACTATCAGAAACAGTTCCGCCATGTCTTGGATATGGCCACTCTCAATACCCACATTCTCTACAAGAATCTGGGAGGGAAAAAGTCCAGGTTGCAGTTCATAGAAAAACTGTGTGAAAGACTGATTGAGGAATATTCAACTGTTCAGGAGCCAAAAAGGAAGGGGAGGCTATCACTTGGAGATAACCCTTTGCGTCTCACAGCTCGTCATTTCCCATCCATCATCCCTCCAACTGAAAAAAAGGACAAGCCAACTCGTAGATGTCTTGTCTGTTCCTCCAGGGGGAGGAGGAAGGAGATGACCTATGAATGCAGGGTCTGTGAGAAACCACTGTGGGCATCTCCCTGTTTTGAAATATATCACACCAAACTTGACTATACTACAGATCGGGAATAGTTCCGGGTGTAGTTCCGGGTGTATTTCAGTGAAAAACTGGAAAAACTGCAAATAAGTTACAAAAATACTCTTATTAGATTAGATAATTGTTTTATTATCAAGAGGAAGTAGAGACAAGAAGGAATACAGCACATTTTAAGTAAGTAAATACAGCTAATCACTTTTTTCCCCAGAGAATGTTTAAAATAGACGAAAAACGTCGTTTTCGTGGAATTAAATGCCGCAATAGGGTGAAGTTGATGAAAATTAATTCCGCAGTGAACTGGTTAATGAATAATGCAGGTAGCCAGGATGCTATGGCCAGCCTAATGGATCATGATATTGCCACATTAGCTGGAGTAGACGCTCATACTACAGAAGCTGAGCTGGACACAGAAAGGAAGTCTGCTAGTGTAAGGCTCTCACTGGTATTGGGGTGTGGCTTTAGAATAATGACTTTTATCAATTATAATAGGTTGGTAAAAAGCGGAAAGGAAAGGGGGAAGGAAAGCGACCTCAAGAAAAGAGGCAAAAAAACCCACCCAGATGGTGAATGAATATAATTCATTGGCTATTCCTTATCCTAAATATGTATATTTTAAAGGTAGCATTATTGAAGTAACTTCCCCTCGTGCACCTGACAATATCTGTGTGACTCCCCTGTATGATTCTGAGGACATGTATTCCCCTTCTCCTCTTCCTATTACCCTACCTTCATCCCTTCCTACCAGAGAGTCAACTATTGTAAGCCTTCAGTTGGAATGTTATGATGTGGTACTGCTTTGTATTGAGTTATAGTTCATTTTGACATTTATTCATACTATCCTGTGCTACCAAAAGACAAGAAACACGGTGGATGGTGGCTCCAGCAATCTGGATGAGTCAGATGCTGAAAGTTTGGCAGAGACAGGCAAGTACATGCTTACTACTATATCAATATTATCGCTTGTGTGAAATTTGATAACTTTTGTCCCATGTTTATATTATACAGACCCTTTGACGCTGGAAGTCAGCATAATGATGCTGGAGGCCAGAGTGGAAGCTGTTGAACGGTTTGCAGCTGGCCGGCTTATCTACCATAGAAAAGAACCAAATAGTGATTCTTCAAAGATTAACACCTCAGCCCCAGACCGTGACCCCGGCTGTCCCACAGACCGTGACCCCTGCTGCCCCACAGAACCGTGACCCCGGCTGCCCCACAGAACCGTGACCCCTGCTGCCCCACAGAACCGTGACCCCTGCTGCCCCACAGAACCGTGACCCCTGCTGCCCCACAGAACCGTGACCCCTGCTGCCCCACAGAACCGTGACCCCTGCTGCCCCACAGACCGTGACCCCTGCTGCCCCACAGACCGTGACCCCTGCTGCTCCACAGACCGTGACCTCTGCTGCTCCGCAGACATCTCCCCTTGCACATCCTCCACCAAACCTACCAGTTGGTGCTGTTATGGACCCCCGGCCCTCATGCAACATTAATAGGCAGGGATTTGTCAACGGTTGAGGAGATCATTGAAAAATATCCCAAACTGCAAGGAGTGTGCAAAGCCGGGCATCTGGCTTGTAAATTGGCACGTGAAGCTATATTCGGAAACGATATTCTAATCCGCTGCACCCCGAAAGGCAACAGGCATTTCCCTGGACTTCCCTCCAAGGAACTTTCGGAACTAAAAAGAACAATGTTTGTTCAATTCCCACAATTTTGGAGAGCTCCTGTGGAGTTTGAGCCAGTGTGGACAAAAGTTTAGAGTCAGTGCAGCAAGCATCGAAACGCTTACGATTACATACATATGATAAGTAGTGTGTTTGGTACTGTGTGTCTGTTGTTTTTGTTTGAATAACCTTGGACGCGCCTGAGGGTCCACAAGAGCTGAGAACATGAAACTTATTCTTATTATGCATTCTGAACATTGTATTAGCTAAAACTTACCCAGCCATGCATGTGTGAACTTTCCTCGTCACCTATAGACACCTATTCCTACCATTCACATGTAATCATATTCATATCCTATACCCACAGCTACCTTGCGGGACTGCTGCAGTATATAAGCTCAGCAGCCGCACATCACAATTCTGTATGTATCCGAGTCTTAAACTTATGCTATTACTTATTTACAACCACTCAAAACGAGTCTCGAAACCAGTCACTGTTTGGGGTATTAAGTAAGACCAGTCAAAGCGAGCCTAGTAGCCAGCCACCGACTTGGGGAGAGATACACTCACACTCCTTTTTTGCATCTCAGCACCGCAGAGCTACTCCACATTCCGAGCCCTAACAATTGGAGGCCTTACAACCCTCATCAAAACAGTTGTTAGTCGGTTCACCACAGCTCATGCTCTGACCGCCTGTTCAGCATTCACGAAGGGAATAGGCCAGAACATTTGGTCCTTCGAGCCGGATCTCGCTTTCCGATTCCGACACTACACTGAGGTATCTACACCGAGGTTCGACTACACTCTCAGCATCAGCAAGGAAGCTCCCCAGGGACCCGTGCAGCAAGACGAACGAGGACTACACTACACCGAGGTCCACTCCCATCAGCATCAGAAGAAGGCAACTCGACGGTGCGCCTTACCACACCAGCTCTGACGACTCGTTTTTCAGACATGTCCACATCAACGATAGACGACATGGAAGATCTGGCAGTCCTCCGGAACCGAAGGGGCCAGAAGAAGAGCGCCCTCACCAGGATCCATCGGCAAATCACGATGTTAGCTGAAGGACCACTGGCAGAAGTCACCCTTGCTCAAACAGTGCAGCTCAGGGCTGCCGTCCTCGAACAGCAGAATGAATTTAAGCTCTATCAGGAACGCCTCATCATAGTCATGGAAGCAGACCACTCCCAGACGTCTGCTAGCTTCGATCGGGAGCACGAGGAACTCTACGAAGTGTCCGAGCGCTCATCACACATGACAGCATTAACAATAACACTAGACGATCAAGCCAAATGTCTCCAGGAAGCCCGAAAGGCTACAAAAATGGTTGAACGAGCATTGGATCGACTGACAAAGACGGTAGACAGGCCTGATGATACCACAGAAGAAAAACTCCCCGATGCCAAGCGACTGCTCAAGGAAGCAGAATCCCTATGCGGCAACCTCCCAGAAGCAGAGGAAGACAAATTCGAGGATCAGCTGGAAGTGCAAGATAGACGCATGTCGCAGCTCTGGCTCACATGGCGGGCAACTCAGGATCCAATCGAACCCTCAGCTACAAAGACGCCGGCAGCCACCGGCATCACAGCCGCAGAACTATTGAGGAGCCGCCTGCCGGATATATCCTTCCCCAAGTTCTCCGGGGACAAGCTAGACTGGCCCTCATTCTGGAGGGAATTCCAGGCTGTCATCAAGAAGGACCGTCTGATGACGGAGGATGACAAAATACTGTACCTAAAGAAAGCAGTACGAACTCCCGAGGCCATAGCAGAGTACCGGTACCTTCAGGGAGCCCCTGGCGACTATGACGTCATCACGGAGGTCCTGAAAGGGCTGTATGACAATCCTCGTCTGGTCTATCGAACATCAGTGCAGTCCCTGGTGATTGGCAAGCTCGTTGAAGAAGCCGACGCCCGAGCCTGGGCTAGAACTCTGTCAGCAGCATACAGGGAAGCCACCACGACAGGACAAGACACGGCTTCTGACATTTACACCACGTTGGGGGAGGTCAAGCTGGACGGACGACTCGCCAAGCAATGGACCAAAGCCGCAGCAAACAAGTCCAAGAAGGTCCCGGCCATTAAGGACTTCATATTGTTCCTTAACAACGTCGCCTCCCAATACGAGGATGACCTCGAAATACGACAAAGGAACAAGAAGACTCCAAAACCAGCAGCACCAGAGCAGTCCTACGCCAGCAAGCCACGGAAGCAGCCGGTGTACCTCGCGCAGTCAGAAGTTACGCCCCTGTCTGCAGCAGCTAACCCGTACACGCCCTGCCAACAGCGAGCAAAGGCACCCTGCAAGCTCTGCCAGGTCGAGACATCCTATGTTTCTCTGCCCCACCTTTCAGTCAGACACCATTCCACAACGGAGGGAAGTGGTCAAGAGGCTGAAGCTGTGTTTCAACTGTCTCGGCTACAGCCATACGGTGGAGCAGTGCCGCAGCAACAAGACGTGCCGGGAGTGCCAAGCCAAGCATCACTCCTTGCTTCACGAGGGAAACTCCGAAGCTCAGCCAGCTTCCACCACTCCCGCCCAGAACCCACCCGCCCAGACCAGTTCGTCCTACCTGGCCAATGCAGCCAGGGATGTCGGTATCCTCCCGACTGCTGTCGTGACAGTCGAGGCAAACGGTCACGCTGTGCAAGCCAGAGCAATTCTGGATGTTTGCAGTTCGGCGTCCTATGCCACCTCCCGTCTCGTGCGGCAGCTCGGTGCCGTTACTACGCCACAGCGCAGCTTCACCTCCACTGTCGGAAACGTCACTGGATTGCAGTGCGAACTGGTAGCAGCCATGACCATCCGACCCATGCGTCAGCAGCTCTCTCCCTCCATCCCTATCACGGCTCATGTCTCAGAAGCAGTCGCCATGGATCTCCCAAGCGAACCACTCCCACATGCAGATTCACTCCCATTCCTCAAGGGACTAGATTTGGCCGATCCTTCCTTTTCTCTCCCCGGGAGGGTTGACCTCCTACTAGGGTCTGAGGCCACAGCGACAATGATGAACGTGGGACAAACAGAAGCCAGAGCAAGCAGCGACGGCAAGTACCTGGCCGCCGACACCATCTTCGGGTGGATCGTGCAAGGAGGAGGAGGCACCCAACAAGCAGAGGTGTTCCTGGCTCAGGAAGACTCCCATAACCCATCTACGTTCTGGGAATGCGAGGAGATCCAGCCCCGCCATCTCTCTCTCAGCAAGGATGACGCAGATGCTGTGGCCCATTACGAGGAGACACACAGCAGAATGAAAGACGGCAGATACGTTGTGCACCTGCCCCGGAAGAACCCGACCCCAGAGCTCGGACATTCAAGGACACAGGCAGAGCGAAGGTTCACACAGAACCAGAAGGCCTTGGTCAAGAAGGGACAGTGGGGGCCCTTCCGGCAAGCCGTAATCGAGTACGCCTCACTGCATCACGCGGAGGTAGTACCCGACTCCGACTTGACCAAGCCAGACAGCCAGTGCTTCTATCTACCCATGCACGGGGTAACGAAAGAGAGCAGTACAACAACGAAGCTCAGAGTTGTGTTCGATGCCTCAGCCAGGACGAGCAATGGTTTGTCTCTTAACGACACGTTGCTGGCTGGGCCAAACCAATATCCTCTCACAACGGAGATCCTGCTCAAGTTCCGTAGCCATAACATTGCCATGACGGCCGACATCTCGAAGATGTTTAGGGAAATCGGCTTACATACGGAAGACAGAGACCTACACCGGTTTATCTGGAAGGACGACAACGAGCAGACACAGATCTGGAGGATGACGCGAGTCACCTTCGGGGTAGCAGCATCACCCTTCCTCGCCACACAGACACTCTTACAGTTGGCCAAAGACTTCGAGTCCGAGCACCCAGCAGCTGCACACATCATCCGTACGCAGTTCTACGTCGATGACTGTGTCACCGGTGCAGCCACTCTAGAGGAAGCCATAACCCTCCGGCACTCTGCTTGGCTAAGATGAGCCTCCGGAAGTGGAGGAGCAGCTCCTCCGAACTCCAACAATCCATTCCCTCCGAACTATGCGAGGAAGAAGGTGAAATCGCCTTACTTACACCAGACAGATGCCACAAGACGTTGGGCATCCACTGGAATACCATTCAAGATCAGATGTTCGTTTCCACCCCGACTCTCAGCAGCAACCGGAAGGCAAGCAAGAGACAGATCTCCTCTGATCTCGCCCGAACATATGACGTTATGGGCTGGTTTGCTCCAGCCATGGTCACAGCAAAGCTCATCCTCCAAGACATCTGGGTCCAAGGAATGGACTGGGATGACCCGGTGCCCGACGACATCGTCATGCGATGGAATCAGTGGACGGAGGAGCTACCACTCATCACCAAGCACCCGATCCAGAGGTGCCACTTCATTCCCTACAAGAAGAGGCGACTCGTCCAGCTCCACGGCTTCTCCGATGCATCGGAGAAGGCATATGGTGGTGTCATATATCTCCGTACAGTGTACGACGACACCACCGTGTCCACAGCTCTCATCACTGCCAAGACCAGAGTGGCGCCTACAACGCCGATGACGATCCCCAAGCTCGAGCTGTGCGGTGCGACCCTGTTGAGTCGACTGATGGTGAATACGGCACGAACCCTCAACATCCAACAGAAACATTTATTCGCCTGGACAGACTCTACAGTTGTGCTCGGCTGGATCAATCAGCAACCGGGCAAACTCAAGGTGTACGTCTCAAACAGAGTCACCACCATCACCCAGAAGGTGCCAGCAGGCAATTGGAGACATGTCCCCACAGACAGCAACCCGGCGGATGCTGCCTCAAGAGGAGTAATGCCAGCCGAACTCGTGAAGCACGATCTATGGTGGAACGGGCCACCTTGGCTGGCAGAAGACCCCAAGATGTGGCCAAAGCCTCCCAAGGGAGCAACCGTACTCTTGCCAGAGATCAAGAAAGAGTTCACGGCTCTGACATTGCAGAGGGTCACTCCAAGGGAACCCCCACTGCGGTGCTCTTCGTTCAGAGAACTCCTACGGATCACAGCCTGGCAGCAGCGATTCGTCAGCAATGCCCGGAAGAAGGATCCAGCCGGCAGAAACCTCAAGAGCCACATCACAGTCGAAGAACTGGACGTGGCCGAGAGACAGCTGATCAGGGAGGTACAGAAGCGCTACTACCCTGGTGAGCTTCTGGCCCTGCAGCAGAGGGAGGAGTTGCCACACAAGAGCGCACTACTACCCTTGAGACCTATCCTAAGCAAGGAAGGAATACTAGTCGTCGGAGAACGGCTAGAACGATCTGATCTACCCGAACTGACCAAACACCCTCGGATACTTCCAAGGAAGAGTCAGCTCACCTACCTGATCATGCGACAGCTACACCTAACACACCACCATGCTGGAGCATCCGTTCTCCTCGAGGCACTCTCCCAGAGCTATCACGTTTCCGGAGCACGATCAATGGCCAGACATGTGGCCAACCAGTGCATTCCTTGTCGAAAATCGTACGCAAGAAAGGCAACACAACTCATGGGGCAGCTTCCGGTGCAGCGAACTACCCCGTCATCCACCTTTAGCCACGTGGGCGTGGACCTAGCCGGTCCCATGACATTGAAATCAGGCAATCCAAGGAAGCCACGGATAGAGAAGGCATACGTCTGTCTGTTCATCTGTATGGCGACTAAGGCAGTACACCTCGAAGTGGTATCAGACTTATCTACTGAAGCCTTCATGTCAGCCTTTCAGAGGTTCGTGAGCAGACGAGGTCTCCCAGTAAGAATGTATTCGGACAACGGGACCAACTTCGTCGGAGCAGACAGGAGTTTGAGACAGGCCTACGATGCACTCAACAGTAAGGAGGTTGATGACCCGATCCAGCGATTCCTAACCAATCAGAAGGTGACATGGAGTCATATTCCAGAGCTAGCTCCACACTTTGGAGGGCTCTGGGAGAGCAATGTCAAGAGTGCAAAGACATTGCTCCGATCCATTGCCGGGACCACTCCTCTCAACTTCGAGCGTCTGACTACTTTCCTGAGCCAAGCCGAAGCTATTATGAATAGTCGACCACTAGTACCTCTCAACGCTCAGCCAATCGACACTGAACTTGCCCTAACGCCAGGACATTTCCTGGTTGGAAGACCACTGACTGCTCTACCGGATATCTCCAATGTCCTAGGACTAGGGACCCAGACGAAGCGAGCCAAGTGGAACCATTGCAGGCGTCTGTCAGAACATTTCTGGAAACGATGGACCGACAGCTACGTAACCACTCTCAACCGCTTCAACAAATGGCAGCAACCAAAGAGGAATCTGAGAGTTGGAGACGTGGTTTTGGTCAAGGATCAGTTTCAATTTATCAACCAGTGGCCACTAGCTAGAGTGGTGGAGATACACCCTGGAGTCGATGGATACGTCCGAGCAGCGACCGTGCGAGGTCCCTTGTGTGGCACACATAAGCGTCCAATCGTAAAGCTGGCAGTCATCATCCCAGAGGAGGAGCAACTCTCTCGCCCCGGGAGGATGGACGCGCCTGAGGGTCCACAAGAGCTGAGAACATGAAACTTATTCTTATTATGCATTCTGAACATTGTATTAGCTAAAACTTACCCAGCCATGCATGTGTGAACTTTCCTCGTCACCTATAGACACCTATTCCTACCATTCACATGTAATCATATTCATATCCTATACCCACAGCTACCTTGCGGGACTGCTGCAGTATATAAGCTCAGCAGCCGCACATCACAATTCTGTATGTATCCGAGTCTTAAACTTATGCTATTACTTATTTACAACCACTCAAAACGAGTCTCGAAACCAGTCACTGTTTGGGATATTAAGTAAGACCAGTCAAAGCGAGCCTAGTAGCCAGCCACTGACTTGGGGAGAGATACACTCACACTCCTTTTTTGCATCTCAGCACCGCAGAGCTACTCCACATTCCGAGCCCTAACAATTGGAGGCCTTACAACCCTCATCAAAACAGTTGTTAGTCGGTTCACCACAGCTCATGCTCTGACCGCCTGTTCAGCATTCACGAAGGGAACAGGCCAGAACAAACCTGTTTAACCACCCTAAATACACCATAGTAAAATAATCAAGGACAAGCCAACTGAATATGGATATTGTTCGCCAGAATATAGTAAACAATCACTTGCTTCACACTTACCAAATGTGTTAGATTAGTACTATGAAACATCAAACTACAAAGATGAAAATATATACACAAATAAAATATATACACAAATAAAATCAGTATCCAGTTGCACTTCCATTCAACTCGATAATACGAGGAATCACCTTCCTCAAGTGCCTTATGTATTTTTGACACTTGGCAGCATCAACTGTTTCAAAAAAACTTTTTATCCCCTCAACCAACTCAGCCTTGCCTCTTGGTTTCACTTCCCTTCGGATAAACTCCTTCAGCTCGTGCCAAAGGTTCTCTATGGGATTTGCGTCGGGTGATTCTGGTGGTGTCAAGCTAAGCCAAACATTACCTCGTTCGTCTCTCTGATGAGTTGGCAATAGGAACTTCCCCGAAATGTCCACCCAAGCGATGTCCTGCACCGCAAAATTGTTCTCAGCGAAAGAGAGAAACCTTTACTCTGAAGAAGGATATATTGTTGTCTCATCAGCCTACATAGACAAGATATATTAAACCATGATAAATACTAATATAGCCCTCTATACTTTGTAAAGCTCTTATAAAGCTCATCATAAGAAGGCATTTCTAAAAAAAAAAGTTCCTATTCTTCATATTCAGTAGCTCTTCCTCCTCCACTAAGAGCTTTGTAATTGTTGGGGCTTTTAAATAAGCCTTGGAAGTTAATTAAGGTAAAGGATTCGTTGTTTTTTGTATGTAGAGTACACCATAACGCGAGCTATAAAAATAATTCGACTTCTTCCTGAGCGAGTTAGCGAGAAATGTGTGCGCGGGTTCTTTCGAGTCGTGCACCAGGTAAATATAAAAACGCAACACATGCGTACTAGCTGTAAACGCACTACCGTACGTTTTCGAAGGACGCTTTAAAAAACAGTAAGAAACATCCCCCCAACGTTCACATTGAAAAGTAGTACGTACGTTGTTCGAAAACGCAACGTAAAGTTATTTTTGGCCGCTACTGTACTTGTAATTATGGATTACGCCACCAAGTGGCTAGAAGCCTACCCCATTCGTAATACCACTTCCGAGACCATAATCAGTTGCTTTCTAGACATGACTGCCCGTCTAGGCCCACCCGAAGAAGTATTCACAGATAACGGGTCTAACTTTGTCTCGAAGACCATGCAGCAGTTTTGCACACTAACGGGTATTAGACAGATCAGGACCTCCCCATACCATCCCCAAACCGAAGGTATGGTGGAGCGTTTCAATAGTACCCTGAAGCGACTCCTGAGGAAGCTTTCCCAAAAGCAGCCCGATGAGAAAGAATGGGACGACTGCCTACCATTTATATTGTGGTTCTGTCAACAGTACAACTGGGTTTTCCCACTATGAGCTACTGTATGGCAGAACAATGGAAAAAAACTTGAGGAGTTGGCCAAATATTGGAAAGGGAAGAGGGAGGAGTAAGAAATGGATGTGGTGGAATATTTGAGGGTGCTACGAGAGAAACTGGAGATGGTGAGGGAGGTGGCCAACGTTAATGAGAGGAGGGCTAAGGTGAACCACAAAAGATATCATGACCAGAAGGCCACTGAGAGGAGTTTTAATGTGGGGGACTATGTTATGGTGTTCCAACCCAAAAGGTTGAATAAGCTCCTGAGTAGAGAGGTCCAGTACCCATTGTTGATAAACTTACTGATGTGACTTATCGAGTTGATCTAGGGCAGGGGAGGAAATGCCTCCGCACCTACCACGTCAACAGCATCAAAGCTTGGAACTCCCCCGTCCCTGCTGTGCTAATGGCGGAGGAGAACACCGATCCCGAAGACCCTGCAGGGGTGGAAGTACCGGACAACACCGTCACAGCCGAGCAGACGAGAGATTTAGCCAATCCCAAGGAGGAGTTCGCCAACATCATCAGTGACGTACCTAGAAGGACAAAAGCAGTCGAACACGTCATTAACAATGGGGACGCCTCTCCCATTCGCCTAGCCCCGTACCGTCTCCCTCACACCTCACATGAATACCTACTTCAAGGGATAAAAACATTAATGGAGCAAGGAATCATCATTCCCTCAAAGAGCCCCTGGGCCGCCCCTGTGGTGCTGGTCCCGAAACCAGACGGGACAAAAAGGTTATGCATAGATTACCGAAAGTTAAACCTGGTGACGCAAGCCGACCCTTACCCCATCCCACGGATCGAGGAATTAATTGATGAAATTGGGAGCTCACAATGGATCTCGGCCATTGACCTGACAAAGGGTTACTATCAAGTCCCCATGGAGAAGGCCAGCCAACCTAAGACAGCCTTCATCACTCCATGGGGCAAATATGAATTCACTACCATGCCCTTCGGCATGGTCGCGGCCCCTTCCACCTTCCAAGTATTTCACGATACCATCTCGTACGCAGTCCCGTACCTCGACGATATCATCGTCCACAGTGAAACATGGACGCAACACCTCGCACACCTCAAGGAGGTATTTGGAAGACTGAGAGAAGCAGGTCTGAGAATCAAAGGAAGTAAGTGCCAACTCGCGTGTAATTTGTGCACTTACTTGGGTCATCAGGTGGGGCATGAAAAGGTGAAACCAATGGACGCGAAGATTAGGGCAGTGAGGTTATTCAGACAACCCAAGACCAAAAAGGATATTCGAGCATTCCTAGGTCTCTGCGGATACTACCGCCGGTTTGTCAAGAACTTTTCGACCATCGCAGCGCCCCTCTCGGATGCAACGAAAAAGGACCGACCAAACAAGATTGAATGGACACAGCAACTCGAGGAAGCCTTCACGAGGCTGAAAGATCGTCTCATCAAATACCCCGTTCTGCGTACACCCAACTGGAAAAGATAGTTTGTCTTGCAAACAGACGCCTCCAGCACAGGGATTGGCTATGTGCTTAGTCAATTTGATGACGATGGTGAAGAGCACCCTATAGCTTACGGGTCAAGGAAGCTGCTCCCTCGGGAAGCTAATTACTCGGCCATCGAAAGAGAAGGGCTGGCCATCATAGAAGGAGTAAAGCACTTCAGAGTCTATCTCGAGGGGACAAAGTTCAGGATAGAGACGGACCACAACCCTCTAACCCACCTCTCTCGATTAAAAGATACTCATGGGCATATAGCCAGGTGGCTATATACTCCATTTGCAGCCGTATGTTTACGTCATGACCTACCGAGCGGGGAAAAAGAACGGCAATGCAGATGGGCTGAGCAGAGACACGGTTCTCGTCTGGAGAAGGGGGAGGTGTCAGGGAAGACAGAAGGACCACCTGCCGCTGAAAGGAAACCACAACACGACCACAACACAATGTAGTCAATCAATTACCCAAATTAGTAATAAGAACTAAGAAACTTACGTTTACGGAGAGACCTTCTAGAACAACCTTGGGGACCCTGATTGGACAGGGTGACCTCGTGACCTGGAAGGGATATATACGGAGGTACTGGATTGTGAGCTAGGAGGATACGCCTAGTGAGACTGTTGCCTAGACAGAGGTAGCAAGGGAAGGGTTCCCGACATGTGGTTCT
Source organism: Cladorhizidae sp. MBARI D1340-BT2 (assembly GCA_028752905.1). Classification (NCBI taxonomy): domain Eukaryota; kingdom Metazoa; phylum Porifera; class Demospongiae; order Poecilosclerida; family Cladorhizidae; species Cladorhizidae sp. MBARI D1340-BT2. Next base: position 44,616,365 of record JAQNBH010000016.1, on the reverse strand, counting down.
CATACTTCTAGGGACCTGACCCTACATGTGCACCAATAAAATTGTAATTGGATTACATTTTTTTGGTAATGGTAATGTCAGTGCGTGTCTAGCCTGTTCGACACTTTCTCTGACGAAGTTTATTCTCGTGAATTTGCCCCCCAAAATTAGTAGAGAGAGTAGTACATCTGCACGTGGTGCCTTCAATCTGCACCTGGTGATCTGGTATGCCAGGCTCCAGGCAATTTTTTTGCACTTATCAATCTGGAGTTATTTTGGACAGCGATTGTGGGGTGCAGGTTTTTGAGGTCCCTCCACTTTAGGGTCTAGTAACTTGCCTATAGTTATACCTATGAAACATATTTTAGTATCAAAAGAGAGCACACAGAGAGACCTATCTTTTGAGCTATATATTAAGTCCATACCATGAAGTTTGCAGAATCTACGGAGCTCTAAAGTTGTAACCACAAGTAAAAATTCAACAAAAAAATTCAAAAAAATACAATACGGCCCCCTTAATTAAGGGGGTAGTCACCCATTTTTAATATATATTTTTGTTTTCTTTTTTGGGGTTTTATATTATTATAACAATACATATAAACTATTTATATTTCAAATATGAGAGCTATTGGATGCTTCATTGTAAAGTTATGGAGAGTTTTATCCACTCTCCTCATTTCAATATCATCCAGAACTTGGCAGAAAATCTCCCAGACAATAGGTATATAAGTTCGCACAACCGATATCTCGGTAACCGTTTATGCTAGAATCTAGTCCTTACCGTTGAAATGAAGTTAATTTTATACCGATAGATGTCATGGAAACTGCACAGCAGCTGCAAGAAAACATTAGTCATGCACACGCTCAGTAGGCACATTTATTCTTTTCTTACAATGGCTGACTGTGTACAGAAGCAAGCGACCAAACGAAAACGAAAGTGAAGCAAAGGCTTCATGAAAAAGAAGACAACACCAGCTGTGGAGCTTACAGAGAGGCACATGTAACTCCTGTGCCAGTTCTGACTGCCAGCAACAAGAAGTACGCAGTCAAATGCGAGTGAATCCGGTCCAAGTACCAGCAGTAGTACCAGCAATGAAGAACTTCGGGAAGGAGCAGGCAATTTTTGCTTCATTATGAACACCGAGGCCCTGCATTTTATTGCCAAGACCTTCCAATGCTGTGGCTCTGAACTTGATGTAACAAAAGACTTCAACTGCAGGAGGGGATGGGTAGCCAAGATTAGTTTGATTTGTAGCCATTGCAAGAAGAAAGTAGTTGTTACTGACCCCTACAGAAAGGAGGAAGTGTCTAAGAACAGTAGAGCTACCCTGGCTATGAGAGCTATGTAAAGGCATGTCTGCACTTCAAACCTTCTCTGGAGTCGAGCTATGTAAAGGCATGTCTGCACTTCAAACCTTCTCTGGAGTCATGGGGATGCTGCCACCAGTCTGTGCACAAGCCTACACTTCCCATAACAATAAGATACTGGAAGCTTCAAGGGAACTGGTATCTCTCGATTTTGCTGCTGCTGCTGATGAACTTCGTGTAGGTGCCAGGGATGATGAATTGGTTGATGTGAAGGTTACTTGTGATGGGACATGGTCCAAGCGGGGTTTTACGGCACTCTATGGAGTTGTAGTGGTAGCATCTTGGGATACAGGTAAAGTTTTAGATGTAGAACTCAAGAGCAAGTTCTGTTCGGTGTGTTCAGCACGTCGTCAGATGGATGAGACCCCTAAAGAGTTCATGGATTGGTGGAGGTGCATCAGTCAGAGTGTGGATGCAATAATTATACGTAGGTTCTTCATCAGGGATGGAGTGTAAGGGAGCTCTTAGTATTTGGGAACGGTCAGTGGAGAAATATAAGTTGCGTTATACCACATTGATTGCAGATAGTGACTCCAACACATACAACCTCATAAAGGAAAAGAAACCATATAGTCGTGAGGTTGAAGTGAAAAAATTTCAGCAATGTGTGGGGCATGTACAAAAGTGGATGGGGAATAGGCTCCTAACTCTGAAGAAGACAAAGGTGACAGATGATAGGGGTAGGAGAGTGCAGTGGAGGGGGAAGGAACCGCCTCACCAAAAATACCATTCTACTTCAAGTATTATGGGAAAGCGATTAGGTCCCATGTGAATGATGTAGAGGAGATGAAGGGTGCAGTCTGGGCAGTTTTCTACCATTCCCTATCCACAGATGACAATCCACAACACCAGTTTTGCCTCACTGGCGAAAGATCATGGTGCAAGTATCAATGTGCTGTGGCCAAGTCAGAGCATCCACCACCACATAGCCCAAAGATTCCTCTAGCCCAGTATGTCAAACCTGTGTTTGAGGACCTATCCAGTCAATCCTTAGGAGCGACTCGAAACCAAAATGAATCTTTTAATTCCACTATCTGGAACCATTGTTCAAAGACAGAATTCTGCTCACCAGAAGTTGTGGAGATTGCTTGAACTTTGCTGTGCAAACTTTCAACTCAGGATATTTTGATTTTGAGGCCATTACTAGAGCGACTTGGTTATTACTGTGGACTGTTCACACGCCAATTTCTTTCTCAACGCGACATCAACCGTGTGTGGTTGGCAGAGCAAGGCAGACCAGCTGGTGAAGAAACGAAGGCAGGCTTGACCACAAATATCTCAAAACAAGATATTTCAACCTGCCAACGATTATATCCTACTTATTTCTAACACATTCTGTAAATCTTTCTCTGCTCTACTAAATATGCGATATTTTTGTTAAGGTGGTGCCATTCACATTTTATGCAGCTATGTGTGTACCATACTTGTGGCAATTTTGATCAGCTGCTTTTCAATTACATTTCGCTAGAAATCTCTAATCACTTTTGGCATTTACTCTGGCTTGTTTAGTGGTTGTAGTCGCTCCAGTGTGAAGAGGAAGTGATTAGCATTACCCATCTTGGCACTACAACTGCTATAGTGCACTTCACCATTTTAACTTCCATGTGATAAAATTTCAATGATTTTTAATTCAAGTATGCTTAATTATGTACCATAGCAATGCACCATAGCAACAATGGAAAGTGTTTGTCCAGATAATTTCCTACTTACAAACAAATTGAAATGTTTAGCATGCCTTTGTTATTGCCAAGGCGCTATGGTTTATAACAATCGTGTTATTCTAATTAAAGCACACTTGTTAAGTTTATGACCCCTTACAGTGCAATGCAGGAAGAAGTAAAAGAAAACAGCAACTTGAAGTTAGGAAAGCAAAACAACAAAAAAGACATGAAGATAGTCCAGGAAAAGCTCAAGAATCAACCTTACATTCCAGTGCTGTTTTGGAAGATTTGGATGAATCTAGTGTATTGGCTATTGATACTAGTGTGTTGTTAGAAGATATAAATGAATCTATATCTGAAGATGAGGAATATGATCCTGAAGAACAAGAATGTGATGAAAAATTCTCTATTGAAAGCCATGCTAAAGAATAGGCAGAAACGTTGGGGCATGATGACACTATGTCTTTGACATTGTTGTACAATGAAAAATTGAATAAAACTGCAAGACAATTTGTACAAAAAAATACCTGCACCAAAGGTAAAAAGAATCTAACATCAATATCTTTTTATAAGTGGGTGAATCAATCGTTGTTGATGAATAGTGTCATTGAGCCAGGATATCCACGAAAAATGTCTGTGTCAACAGCACTACGCTGGCTCCACAACTTGGGGTTTGATGTAATTAAGAAGAAAAAAGGAACTTACGTAGATGGCCACGAGGGAGAAGATGTCGTTGAATATCGCAAGAAATTCTTACGAAAAATGGTATCCAATGGATTTCTCAACAAGGATAATGCTCCCACTCCTGAAGCTGCATCAGGTCTTCCAGCAGATCTTGAAAGCCCTTCTCAAGAACAAATTGAAAAAAGTATTGTAATTTGCCACGATGAATCAACTTTTCAAGTGAATGATGACGAGTCTTGGCTATTAGGCCAAAGTCACGTGGTGCAGGAATCATGGTTTCTGATTTTATCGATGAATACAATGGATATCTTCGACTCACAGAAGAAGAATTTTCAGATTCCGTAAAGGTACACCCACGTCTTCGAAGGCAAGCCCGTGAATTCCTGGAATATGGGAAGGAGCGTGAGGGTGGACAGCTGAAAAATTTCTTAAACAGCTTGAAGTTGCATCCACTATTGCAGACATCAAGGACTCCAAAATTGTTGAAGAACATTCCGATAGAAAGAGGGATCGATGTTCGTGGGATGAGGTTGGAAGATATGAAAAAGGAGATAGCAAAACACTCCAACTTTTCGTATTAGCAACCACATTTTTTGAGAAGAAAGAGTCATGCTTGTATGTTCTTGCAAAAATGTCATTGCGAATTAAATCCAATCGAAAGATGCTAGGCTCAAACAAAGAGATATACGCGTGCTCACACAAACTACAAAATCAAACGTCTTCGCTTGGGGGGACTATGGGTACTATTAATAATATATATATATATATATATATATATAAAACAACACTTCCAGGCACAGGCAAGATGGATCCCAAGTTACAGAAGATTTGGATGCTCCATTCAAGACTTATGTCTTTTGCACACACAATTTCATTGTATCATGTCAAAGATTAAATAATTTTTACCCGAGGTTAGGCGATCAAGAAGCTTTTCAAGACTTTGATGTGCGCACTTACCATGAACCGGCCAAGCACTAAGCTTTATTCATATACTATTTAGACGCACTTTCTGTGCTGAAGGCAGCCTAACCAACCACGCAGCGCCCTGGTGAACGTGCTAAGCACGCGCAGGCATCTAAGTATAAAAGTCAGGGCGCAGTCCAAAATTTTCACTAGTGCCATTTTTGGGGTTCATTTGTCAGTTATGTCCTCTAAAGGCTGGTTCACAGTTTGACGCTCAGCCATCATTACGTATCGTATCGTCCTATTGCAACGTATCGTCGTATTGTGAACCAGCAACATCTTGACAATACGATACGACGTTACGATACGTAACGATGGAATAGGATCTGGTTCTATTCTAGCGTCGAACCAATCAGAATGCTGGCAAGCGGGAGGGTCACGTGAAAGACTTTATACCTTCACTAGAATGTACCACTATGAACAAGGAGAAATTGATCGAGGCTGTTCGCAAATATCCCTGCTTGTGGCAGGTCTCTTCTGCAATATACAAGGAGTTGAGGCCAAAGGAAAATGCTTGGATTCAAGTGGCTGTGGAAGTAAGATCAGTTATAGTTACCTTAGCTGATGCAATAGCTACAGAGATATTGCTCATTTAAAAATAGCCACTGCTCACTACAATAGCCATTGCTAACTGCAATAGTACCAATAGTTTAGAAGTTTTTAACTCCATATTTTTTATAGGTCGGAGATGCGACTGTTGACGAATATTCCCGAAAGTGGAAGTCCCTCCGGGATCGCTTTCTTCGGGAGGTGAAGAAGGTAAGTATATTTGGCCATGCGCATCCATGTGACCTGTTCCTTTGATACATTACAGGGAAAAGGGAAGGGCAAAAGTGGGCCCCTTTTATATATCCTGCTGGCCCATTTTTTATGTCCTCAGTTTTCTACTGGATACTATTAAACACAGAAGGCAAGTTGTGTTTTGATATACTTAATAAATAATGATAAAACTATGCTTGTGAATAGGACCTACACAAATTACAGTGCAGAGACTCGTGCACCAGTCACAACTCCCACTCAATCCACTACTCCCACTCACTCCACTACTCCAACTCACTCCACCACTCCTACCCCTTCCGTCTTTGATGTCGAATCTGTCGATTCCGATATTGATGACAGGTATATATATAAAATAATTTTGTATACTATTGCATAATGTGGTTGCTTTTAATCTAGTTTGGTTGAGACCGAGACTGCGTCCATTCATATACAACCACCACATGCCAAGCGGCGTGCAACCAAGGGCAGGGATGATGTGAGTGAGGCCATCATGCAGAGCTTACACAATACAGAAGAGAGGAGAGAAAAGGAAAAGAAGAAGGCTGGAAAAAAGGCAGACCGTGAAGCGAAGGATGAGGAGCACTATTATTGCCTTCATCTGGCAGCACGTCTACGGAAACTACCTCCCTATGAGAACTCCCTTCTCAAACTTAAAATTAGACAATGGCTACATGAGGCCGAGTTTCCCCAACATTGTCCACCCCAACCATACCCTCCCCCCCAATCACAATTGCCCCAAACACAACCCAGTTGTTATTATGATGAACTTTGATATAATTTTGAAATACTTTTAATGTAGCAATATTTTTATGTTCGCCCAACATGAGTGTATTGCCAGCAGACTTCTCCAATGCTGCTGTTGAAGTACTTCTTGAAATCATCACGCATAGAAGCAGCAGATTGTGAATACCTACATTTGAGATTACTCTCATTCATAGGCACCTACATATGAGCAGAACAATGAACAGAACAAACCTATTGCTTCCAGTGCATGTCACAGGTTCCAAACCACTGCAAGGGTCCCTGTCCATCCTCAACCTACCTTCAACAATATTGCCATTCCCATCCTCACCATCAATAAATCCAGGTGGGCAATATACTGCCGACTCCTCAGTCCTTTTCCTTGTATTCCTCAAGGCCAACAAAAGAACCATGGTCAAATCTTCTTCGCTTCTAGAAGAAGAACTATCACAGCTAGAGCTACTAGATGAACTATCGCAGCTAGAACTACTAGATGAACTAGAAGAGGAAGAACTGCCGTACAGCGATCGGTCACAACTACTATAACATGAGCACCTTGTCAAAACTCGCCAATCGAACGCTATATTGTGAACCAGAAACAATAAGAACGATACGATACGATAGGACGATACGCTATGATGGGCAAGCGTCATATTGTGAACCCGCCTTAACTCCGCTGTTTCGCCTTCGGCTTTTCCTTCTACCTTGACTAGTCTGACAAAAGTTAGGCCATCTAGGCCAAGAAAGCGGAAGGGTTTTCAGGGCATTGCAGGTGTTGGTAAACCAGCTAGCAAAGTAGTTGCCTTGGAGACAGCTAGTAGCAAGAAGCTAGCGCTCCCCTTGCCATCGTCCGCTGGAGCCTCAGGGAGTGCCAAGCTTGACGAGCTGTCTGTTTCCCTGAATGCTGCCTTTGTTCTGACTCCAAAACGATGAAGGGCAACCGGCTGATTTCTTGTGAAGCGTTGTTGAAGGCAATGATGAAGAAAGCTCAGTGCAATTTCTATGGTTCCCCTCTTAACTGTTGTAAGACCTTGCCTTCAAAAAAGGGCTGTGCACGAAGAAGGCTCTGCACTGTACCAACGTGAGTTGTGATGGTGTAGATGCTGTTTTTTCAGACCCACAATCCCAGTCAAGGGAATTGAACCACAGGTCTGTCCTGGCAGTAAGGTCTGTTGGAGAAGGGTGTGTAGCAATTACAAAATTGCTTCGCTGATGGGTTTGCCGCCGCCATCAGTGTCTCCAAGTTCCTAGTCGGCTATCAATCAGTGCCTCCATGATGATGCTGAGATTATGAAGACTAGGTCTTTTAGTAGTGCCTCTGCTCACCTTCACAGCATCCAAGGATTGGGTCCAGATGTTGTCATAGACGTGGCGGTAACCTGCGATGGGACCTGGTCTCAGCGTGTGTTTGTAAGGTTGTGGTGGTGATTTCTTGGGAGACTGGGCAGGTGCTGGACACTGAGGTCCTGTGCAAGAGCTGCGGAGAGTGTACCAAGCATAAATCCGATGACAAGACCACTCCGGAGTACAAGCGATGGTTGGAGGAGCACAAGCCTGCTTGTAATATCAATTTTGATGGCTCCTCACCAGCTATGGAGGCAGAAGGCACGCCGAGGATCTTCAGGCGTTCAGTGACCAAGAACAACCTTCGTTATACGAAGGTAGGTTTTTTAATTTTTGCTGTGATGGTATACTTGTAATTTGTCAGACACACATACTCCCTCATCCTACACACACTCCCTCACCCTAAACACACTCCCTCATCCTACACACACTCCCTCACTCAAATTGACTCAGGTGATAGGCAATGGTGACGTCAAATCATTTGAAGGCCCTGAGACCGTCCTTATGGGCAAGACATCACCATTGAGAAGCACGAGTGTGTGGGACATGTCCAGAAACGATTGGTTCCGTGATCTGAAGCGAAAGACATTTCTGGACTCGGACGGGAAAAAGATCATTTGGAGTCGCCGACTAACCGAGACAACATGCCAGGCTCTACAAGTATATTATGGTGGAGCTATCAGGAATCATCCTGGAGACATTGACGGGATGATAAATGATATCTGGGCATCGTTCTACCACTCCTCCTCCACCGACAGCAATCAGGATCACAAGCGCTGTCCAGCTGGTTTGGAGTCCTGGTGCAACACAATCGTGCTATTGCTGAAGACAAGGAACCACCACCGCACCAAACAATCCCGAAGATTCCCTCCGATTTGGCAGTTCACGTAAAGCCTGTGTACGAAAGTTTATGTAACCGTGATCTGCTGGATCGTTGTGTGCCACGCAGAATCAGAATGTGAAAGTTTTAATGGCATCATCTGGACCCACTGCCCAAAGACCAGTTTCTGCTCTCGGATCACAGTCGAGATCGCTGTCTCTATGGCCACTATCACCTTCAATCACGGGCAGAAGGGTCTCTCTAGCCTGTTCGAAACTTTTGTTGGTTCTCCACCAACTGGTCTCGAAGGGTAATGAAGGCACAATGGGTTCGAGAGGATTGTGTGAAGAAGCTGAGGAAGAAACTTCGTTCTGCAGCGTTGTCGGCTGAGTCGGCTGCAGTTGAGGAGGAGGGCATAACTTATGCACCTGGTGCCTTTTACCACATTTTCTTTTACCGGTCCTTTTCAGGACCACATTTTTGGTTGGTTCTTCGTGACTTGACAATCTCATACAGTTTAAAAAGTATATACACATAATAACTTACTGTCTTTCTCTTTGCACACACAAACAGGAATGGTGCCTGCAGAAAGCGATCGCCTGCACATCCATTCTACAAATATATTGACTCGTTTTCTCTCACACACACAGGAATGGTGCCTGCAGCAAGTTACTGGGCAAGAATCGAGGAAAGACAGTGAAAGAGGAGCTCTCATTAACGAAAAACCCAAACTTCAACGTTACACTGCTATAACTTTTTTTCGTTGATTCATTGCCTCCCGCTCACAATAACTCATTCCAATAAAAAAAATTCTTCTATATTAACATTTTATACCATTTTGTAGCTCTGTCTTTACTCTACCAATTGAATTAATTTAAAAAAAAATTCATTGCCTCTTTCATTCATTGCCTCTTTCCTCAAGTTATTGATAATCAAGGTTAAAATTCGGTAAAATTTTCATTTGTACTCGCCATGACTAGTGGAATTTTCCCCCTAAACCATTCAATTGGTAGCACATGCATGCTCTAGCCACACAAGCAATTACAAGCCAATACAAAATACTAGTGAGGGTGGGGAGTGGGTGGCATCTTCTTCAATGGTGCTTGCTTCTTTGAGTTACCTGGAAGGAGGACAAAAAGAAAGTACATATGGTATACATATCATTTGAAAGCATGACAAGTCGGATATCATTTGATAGCAAAATCATGTTCATAGGAGTAGAAACAAAAAAAGTTATGATCAGTTGTATTCGAGGTTAACTTCTTTTTTTTTTAAGTACCCATAGTCCCCCCCTGATGGACTGGACTCTGTGAGCATGGAAAACATCAAGAACTATTTTAGAAAGGCAAGAAATTACATGTTTTCTTATATGGAAGATATAGCTGGAGGAAACGAATTGAAAGATAAAATGAAAAAGTATTAAAAAAATTACGGTTCAATTGAAGAATAGTCACCCGAGCGCGGCCCGGGTGACTATTCTTCAGAAGAGCGCGGCCTGGGTGACTATTCTTCAGAAGATCCCGGCCCGATGACTATTCTTCAGTAGATCCCGGCTCGGGTGACTATTCTTCAGAAGATCCCAGGGCTAGGGCTAGGACTACCATCACGACACCAGCCAGTACATGGAAATTGTGGAGAGGAGGGATGCGGATACTCTTCTTCCCATTGTGCAGTCAGTGGTACAACAAGGAACAATCAATCACAGCGATGAGTGGAGAGGATACAGGAACCTATGCATGTACTATATATACATATGTTCAAATTAATACATAAAGTGTCTCATTGAACGTTTTCTTCCATCTTTTGATGTTCTACATGAAACACAAATGTCAATAGGCGCTAGCCGCGTTCGGATGACTATTCTTCAGAAGGCGGGTGACTATTCTTCAGAAGGTCCCGGCTCGGGTGACTATACTTCAGAAGGTTCCGGCTCGGGTGACTATTCTTCAGAAGATCGGGTTTTCCTCGGCCTGGGTGACTATTCTTCAGTTGATCCAAAATTACAAAATTACAAGTCACATAGGAGGTCTACCATGGAAGATTAATTTTTTTAATAAAAAAATAAAAAAATTATATAATTCTTTCTGTAATTCAATATTGTATTTGTGGTGTACTGTTTTATTTTATTTGTTGAAATAAGCATGGGGAAGTTGATTATTATTTATAATATATTTATTGCCAGGTCCTCCATTACAAATATTTTACTCTGTAATTTTGAAGCAACTGGCTTCATTAATGTTCACCATAGGAAGGAGGCTCTCAACCACTGATGCACGACACAATATATAATGGTAAGCATATTTCAATGACCAAAGTAGTGAAAAATCCCACAGGGGAGAGAGTTTCTATACCCCGAGGATTGATCGTTGTATTGCAACAGAGAGGAAAGTACCATCCTAAAATGAAGGTGGATGATATGCGAAAAGAATTACCCAGTCATCCATATTTTGTCATGAAAAAAATAAACTTGAATATTTTCTTCATAGCCGTGGTCATGCTTGACACTTCATTCCTAAATATCATTGTGATCTACTCACCGCTACAAGCGCTATACACGCTTGGCTCTTTAAAAAATCATAACAATTCAACCGTTTGTGTCAGAGCAATACTTTTTATATCAAAAGATAGCTCCATTCATACTGCCTATATTCTCCAAATCTGGAGTCCGTAGGTCACCGGAAACGGCGTAATAAACACGTGATTTCACTGACGATCCTCGGCAAAAAAATGGTGAGAAAACTAACTTTGGAAGAAGTTGTCTCTCAAGTTTCCAGCAATGAATTCGCCATTGCCGAGGATGACACAGATGAAGAGGAACGTGAAGGCATCTATGCCTACCAGGGTAGCTCCAGTACTATCCGGGAAGCTACCGAGTCTTTGGCCACTAACATTTTATGTAGTGGTCAGAGTACTGAAGACAAGGCTAGCGGCGACAGCGATGATGAGCTCCCACTTTTTGGAGGCATAGACAAGGAGGGTATATGAAAGCATCTAGGTCAGTATTAGCCTGTTGAAAAGAGCTATATTGTAATTCAAATTCAAATTGTCAATTTGCACATTTGGTATTTGGTGTGAGCAGAAAGAAATTGTTAGTATACTGCCACTCCCTCTCATGTATCCAGCCCTCCATCTTCAACTACTAATGTGGGTGTGTCAATGGCCTTGTTGGTACAGTCTAGTACCCCGCTTATTGAGTGTAGAGGTGTGGTTACACGAAGCCAGCGTCAATCTAGCCGTGCACTTCCCCCTACCCACTCAGTCTCTTACCTACCTGTGCTAGTTCCTTCACTGCACGTACCTACATGTACTTCCACTGTACCCATTGTGACCCCCACTTGTGTGCCACGTGGTAGAAGATGGCGAGGTGGTCATCACTCTCGAGGGAGAAGAGTAGCCTCTTCCACATCAGTGGCTTCAACATCGGTGGCTTCCACTTCTACCACTGTCCCTTTGGGAAGTAGTTCACTTTCTACTCCAGTTGGCAACTGGAAAAAGGAAGAACCGACCCAGTCACGCTTTACTTACTCCCTTATCCCTGGTCCAACCTCTCCAGATGTCACTCCCACTTCTTCGCCTCTGACCTGTTCTGTCACTACTTCACTGATGATGTGTGCGATTTGCTTGTCACCGAGACAAACCGCTATGCGGCACTACGTGCAACCACCCCACATGCGCGTCATTGAGTTCCCATCACACTATGCGAAATGAAGGCATTTTTAGGTATGTTGATATACATGGGGATAATGAAGTTTACCCGCATCGAGACGTATTGGTCAACTGTTGACATTTATTTGGAGAGCCCTGGCTTATCATCGATCATGTCCCAAAATCGCTTCTGTCAGATCTTCGTTTCCTTCATCTTGCTGACAGTCAACTAGCTTCTGCCCCCTCTCAACCTGATCATGAGCGACTCTTCAAGGTCCGTTCCTTGTTGGATAGAGTGGTACCTCTCTTCAAGTCTGAGTATAACCTACATCAGCAGGTTTCTATCGATGAAGCCATGATCCCTTACAAAGGTAGGCTTTCCATCAAGCAGTACATGAAGGACAAGCCTACCAAGTGGGGGATAAAGTCTTTTGTACTTGCTGACGCGACGAATGGCTATGTTAGTAACCTTCAGATATATACTGTGAAGGGGATGGGGCCCACTGTAGGTACTCAGACCACCACTGATGTAGGGCTATGTACAAGGGTGGTCTTGGAACTACTACAGGGGCTTGAGTTTAGAGGTCACCAAGTCTATACGGACAACTATTACTCTAGTCCCACACTCTACCTCACTCTCTACAACTGTGGATTGGTTGCCTGTGGTACAGCTCGTATCAATAGGCGGTTCTTTTCCAAAAGACCTGGCAACAGTGGCAAGAGTGGGAAACCGTGGTCATTATGATTACCAATCCAATGGCCCTCTCCTGGCATCTGTCTGGGTGGACAAGAGGACAATCTACTTCCTCTCCACTTTCCACCCAGCTGAACATCCAGCAAGTGTGAAGAGGACGGCAGACAGGTCAGTGTTCCATGTCCACCATGCCTAGTTGATTACCAGGCATTTATGCTGGGAGTAGACCGTGGTGACCAGCTTGAGCGCCACTACAATATAGGTAGGTGTACCAAAAACTGGTGGAAGAAGGTTTTCGCCTATCTTGTAGAGTGCTCATTGCTGAATGCTTATATTCTGGAGTCCCACATTCGACCACAGGAACATACTGCACTGGGGAGGAGGAAGCGGGATTTTTTCAAGTTCCGGCTGTATGTGGCAAATGAACTTGTTGGGGGTTTCTCATCAAGGTAACGCGCTGGGCAAGGCAGATCGGCTGAGCATCAGCGTTTGGACCGCCTGAACCGTGACCTGGACCACAGTCCTTGTTAATTAAGTGGCTCAGAAGAAAGAACCGTGTCGTCTGTTTGCACATTCGGCAGAAGAAGAATCTCACCACAGTGGGAAACCGGCATGAGAGCCATATCACTTGTACTCACTGCAAAGTGCATCTTTGTGTGCTGGAGGAGAGGAATTGTTTTCGAGCATTCCACAACCTCGTTCAGTATTGGACAATGGACTGACCTCCCAAACTTGAACTTTTGTGTTGCTGTTGCATCTTGCATTTTTGTGTATTATGTTTATATGTTGTATGTTTTTCTCTGCCCTGTTTCCTGTTTATGTGTCTAGCTAAACATTGTAATGACATAAACATGGAATACAAGGTAGTTATTTGTGTCAAATTTCCACTGCTACATACTGTTATTATGTTCACTTTGTGTCAAGAAAGCATAGCAGATGAAATATCAATGTTTTTATGATGATAAACAACTTATATAAGTAGCTTAATTCTTTGTGGTCATGGTTGTAGTTATCAGTTTTTACCACAAACAACGGTACTATCACATGACCATATTGCAAGAGGTATGAAAGCATTTCTGATTTTATATATATATTTATCTGAACCTGATGTTATTTTTAAATGATCCCTGGGGAATCTATCAGTGAAAGGCCAATTCACAATATGTCGCAAAACGAAGTGACGCAACACGTCAATTTGTGATATTGTGAACATGATTTCATCTCACGTCGCGTCGCTTCTCTTCGCTCGAATAGACTTGAGTTCTATTCTAGCGACAGTTGCGACGCGATATTCCATGTGTTATTTGTTTTTGCAACAAGATGATGAACGTTTAATCGAAGCTATGAGGAATTTCAACAGTATATGGGATGTTTCTCATAAGTCCTACAGGGATTTGAAGGCCAGGGAGAACGCCTGGAAACAAGTGGTTGCTGAAGTCAGAAAGTAATTTGCAGTACCAATGTTTCACATAGCTACCAAATAATATTGTTAGGCAGGGGACAGAATGACAGCAGATATGTGTGCGAAAAAATGGAAGTCTCTACGTGACAAGTTTGTCAAAGAGTTGAAAAAGCAGAGAAACTGTGAAGTGGAGATGAAGGCCCACACTTCAAGTCCAATTGGCCATTGTTTGATTTGCTGCTGTTTTTAACAGATACTGTCAGGCCAAGAGCGTAGGTTTTGTTGATGGTTGATTAGAGCTGTACTAATCCTTGTTTTTGTCTTTTTGAATAGCACATTCTCAAACTTTGGCGATGGTGACTGGGCTGGGAAAAATGCAGATGCACAGCAAGAGACACAGCAGGGTGCAGATGTTTGCATTCCTGAGTCGGACTTGGATGACAGGTACATACTCACAAGTGTGTGATTTTAATATGCAAATATAACAAACACTTGCATAAGCTGATTTACGAAAGGATTAACTTTTCAGTGTAATTGTAGTTGGTGAACAGGTGGTCTCTCACCCAGCATCTCCTGACACTCACACATGGCCTGCCCCCAAAAGACGACGTAGAGAGGAGGATGTGGACGATGCCAACATCCAGTGCCTAAAAGGTTCTCGTGAGCGTCAGGCAGCTCACGACAAAATGATTAGCAGAAAGAGAGAGAGAGAGACTAGATCTAAGCGAGAGCAACAAGCTGGACTGACTAGTAGTAATATATACCGTGAATATTGGTTATGTGCAATTAATGTTTGAATGAATGTTTCACCTGTATATCTGTCGGAAATGGAATTCCCTGCCAGACAAGTGAGATAGGAAGTAGTATAAGTTAATGAATTACTTCAACAAACCATGCCATATATGGACCGGAGTATATTTAACTCACCGGGTAAAGTTATTTATAACTGACAAATACTCGAACCACAGACCGGATGGGCGGGACAGATAGAGAGCTAGAGTGAGCTAGGAGAGTAGCTTGAATTTGTTAGTTGTTGGACACTTGAGTTTGTAAATGTTTTGATGAGATTCTTTTTGCAGTATTGTTATGTGCACTAAGAAGTGTTTATTAATCTCAAGTGGTCATTTGGGCTTGTAAGGGGAAAGCACTTGCTGGTTCACCTGAGTGAGAGGTGAATCAGAAGTGTCAGTAACTATAAGTCGGCGCGGATCTGTTTGGAGAGACCAAGTGTGACACTCAAGGAAAGCATTTCCGACAAGTCGCGAAGCGACGCGACGTGTCAATTTGTGATATTGTGAACATGATTTCGCCTCGCGTCACGTCGCTTCTCTTCGCTTCGCTCGAATCGACTCGAGTTCTATTCTAGCGACAGTTGCGACGCGATATTCCACGTGTTATTTGTTTTTGAAACAAGAAAATGAATGATGAACGATTAATCGAAGCTGTGAGGAATTTCAACAGTATATGGGATGTTTCTCATAAGTCCTACAGGGATTTGAAGGCCAGGGAGAACGCCTGGAAACAAGTGGGTGTTGAAGTAAGAAAGTAATTTGCAGTACCAATGTTTCACATGGCTACCAAATAATATTGTTAGGTAGGGGACAGAATGACAGCAGATATATGTGCGAAAAAATGGAAGTCTCTACGTGAAAGTTTGTCAAAGAGTTGAAAAAGCAGAAGAAACTGTGAAGTGGAGATAAAGGCCCACCCTTCAAGTCCAATTGGCCATTGTTTGATTTGCTGCTGTTTTTAACAGATACTGTCAGGCCAAGAGCATAGGTTTTATTGATGATTGATTCGAGCTGTACTAATTTATTTTTATTTTTAATAGCACATTCTCAAACTTTGGCGATGGCGACTGCGCTGGGAAAAATGCAGATGCACAGCAAGAGACACAGCAGGGTGCAGATGTTTGCATTCCTGAGTCGGACTTGGATGAGAGGTACATACTCACGAGCGTGTGATTTTAATATGCAAATATAACAACACTTGCATAAGCTTATTTACGAAGGGATTAACTTTTCAGTGTAATTGTAGCTGGTGAACAGGTCTCTCACCCAGCATCTCCTGACACTCACACACGGCCTGCCCCAAAAAGACGACGTAGAGAGGAGGATGTGGATGATGCCATCATCCAGTGCCTAAAAAGTTCTCGTAAGGGTCAGGCAGCTCACGACAAAATGAAGGGAGCCGCAAACTCCAAGCAGCATTACGGCCTAGAAATAGCAAGCACAATGAGTACCTTCACTCCCCGGCAAAAGGCCATTGCCAAATTAAGAATAAGACAAGTTCTTTTGGAGGTTCAATTTCCGACAGAACAGTATCCTCAACCCTTGCCCCCTTCATCCTCAAATTATTATGAAGACTACTATTAACATCTTTATTATGCCAGTTCAATATAAGCATCACATAATGAAAACCAAAGTTTTACTGTGTTCAGTTTACATGTGCATTTTGCCATGAAAGTTCTCCAATTGGACTGACAAGGTAGTCCTTAAAGTCGTCGCGTATTTTGGCAGCAACCCTTGAATACCCTTGAATACCTGTAGGGATGATGTATATATACACTAGACATCAAAAGTTGTGGGAATGAATAGAAGGTAATACCTGTTGCTGCTGGTGCATGCCACAGTTTGCATGCCAGTACATGTTTCTTCATCACCCCTCGATCCACCTGTAATGATATTGCCAGCCCCATCTTCCCCATCGATAAATCTTGGAGGACAGTACACGGTAGATTCTGTGCTTTGCAGGTAAAATGTTAACACTGATATCACTGCACCAAAAAATCTGTAATATCTGTGTGCCCTGTCTTTCCTGTGGACGGAGATCAACTGGTTTTGTTTGTTGATTTCACTCACTTCTTCTTTCAACGTGATTGTCGTGAATATGGCATCCTGGTCCACCAAAGAAAAGTGGCTTGATGAATTTCCAAAGAAGGCCTTCAAGTTCTTGGCCGACGGGAAGACCCTCTTCCGCACGGTCTGTGAGAAGGTTTACGAAAATGTGGTAAGAAGAGTCAGATCGGGCAACATGTAGGGCCCAAGACACACGAGAAGAACCGTCAATTGAAGCAGAAAAGAAATGTGATCCAGGCACAACTTGAGGATTGTTTCGCCACGACACCGAAGAAATCAAGGGCTGCAATTGTTGGAAAAGAGCTCTGTGAAGCCTTCCTCGCCGCTAGCATTCCATGGATGAAGTTGGACGTGCCCAAATTCCACGGATTCTTGGAGTCAAACATCGGGATCTCCATGCCAGACAAACCACCCTTGAGAAGAAGTACTTGGGTGAGTGCTACCAGGATGCCATTCGCGAGATTCAGGACAGTTTGGGAGACAAACCGATTTGGGTGGGCGTCGATGAAACGACGGATGCCATGGGCCGCTACGTGGCAAATGTTTTTATCGGGAGGCTCGACAACGAGAAGTACCATGCCCCTTACCTTGCCAATGTGGTTTTCCTTGAGAAAACCAACTCTGCCACCATCTCTCGCCTAGTCAACAACACCCTCAAGTTTCTGTGGTCCAATTTTGATGCTGATCTGCTGAACCTGCTTATCTCCGGTGCCGCAGCATAAATGCTAAAATCAGGCCGGAAACTGAAGGTCTTCTACCCCACACTCCTTCACATTCACTTGTCTGGCCCATGGTTTCCATCGTGTCTGTGCATCTGTCCGCGAAATGTTTCCAGAGATCAATGATCTCGTCTCCACCGTGAAGAGGATCTTTGTAAAAGCCCCCTCCCGCATCATTATCTCTGTCCTGAAGTTCCTCTTCCACCTGAGCCTGTGCTGACAAGATTGGGCACCTGGATAGATGCAGCTTTGTTCTACACCAAAAATTTCGAGAAAGTCAAAACCGTCGTCAGCCAGTTGTCGCCAGAAGATGCAGCAGCCATCGGAAAGTGTCAGAAATTGAAACCACCGCCTTGCCTCAGACTTGGCCTTCTTTGCAGGAAACTTGGCTTTCCTTCCTGCTGTTCTGACTCGTCTTGAAGAAGCGGGTTTGCCTTTGGAAAAGCCTTTGCCATCCTCGACGAAGCCAAGTCCAACCTCGACAGCATAGCTGGCCAAAAGGGGTTGCTGTTACAAAACAAGTTCAACTCTGTGCTGGAGAGAAACCCTGATGTTCTGGTGCTACGCTCAATTGTGGGGTGCTTGAAAGGTGAGGAAGGCTCCCTCCCCGAAGGATTTGGTCCTGGAGACGTCGCCAACTTCAAGTTCTGCCCCAACGCCTATGTCGACGTGGAGAGAACCTTTTCGGTCTACCAAACTGTGTTGACTGTCAGGCGCCACTGTTTGACTGAAGAGAATTTGATCAAAATTATGGTGACACGTCTGTTTTTCCTGATATATAGTCCCTACTTTAACTGAATTTCAGAATCACATATTTTGCCATATTTTGGCATTTTCAGCACATATTTTACCCCCAAAAATGACAAAAACATCATATTTTGCTGAACAAAATGACATGTCTCGTAATGACTATCCCATTTCCAAGCATGAGTACGTTGGACACGTTCAAAAACGTATGTTCAAGCACTTGGAGACAATGAAGAAGGTGCATCTGGATGCGGAAGGCAAGAGAGTGAGGATTGGTGGAAATGATCGCTTCACCAAAGAGCGCATGATCCAGCTTCATACTATGGCAAGGCCATCCACTCCAACGTGGGGGGTCCGGTTAACATGAAGAGGGCAGTGATGGTATCTTTTTATTATTCAACGTCAACCCTCTCCACATGATGTGCCCTTCTGGAAGTGACCTCATGGTGCAGGCAAAAGCGGGCAGATGAACCCTCACCCTCACACCACCCTATCATCCACCCCGATATCGCCTTGTTTGTGAAGCCAGTTTACCTGGAACTGTCAAAGGACTACTTGATGGAGGAGCGCTGTGTGTTGGTGTTGACCCAAAACAAAAACAAGTCATTCAATAGCCTCATCTGGAATCTGTGCTCTAAGACCGAGTTTTGTTCTGCTGATATAGTTGAGAGTGCTACCAACTTAGCAGTTATCACGTTTAACTTTGGTCAAGGGCCACTGAAGAGGCTATCGCAATGACTCGGTTTCCACTGTGGGTCAACTACATCAGCCTTCCTTCACATCAAGGACAACTTCAGGATCTGGCAAGCAGAGTATAAGGGGAAGGAGTTGGGGGGAAAAGGCATCGCCAGATACACCTGGACAAGGTGATCACGGAGGAGGACCATGCTAGGGCTGAGGGGGTAACGTATGAGCCTGGAGGATTTTATAATTACATGCACCAGGACAGTCCTGGTAACACCATACATGTGCAATACACTCTCATTATTATTACAAGCTTTATGTACATGCACTTACCAAATTCATTTTCCACACACGCTTGACCACGTACTTACATTTTAGCGCCTAATGAAAACACTCATTGTGTAGAGTAGAGCTTCCTCTAGCCACTGGTGCTAATTTGAACTCGTAATCTAGAGATATTTACGCGGACATTCAGGTTTTAGAGGTTCCCTCCACTTGTAGCTCCAGTAACTTGGCTACAGTTATACTTATGGAAAATATTTTAGTATCAACAGAGAGCAAAAAGAGAGACCTATCTTTTGAACTATATCAAGTCTGTACCATGACGTTTACGGAATCTATGGAGTTATAAGGGGGGAAAGGGGGAAAATACATATGGGCTAGTCCTCCCTAAAAATGGTCCTGTCCCCCCTTATCATTATGAAGCTTATTTAATTCTCGACGCTTTCATAGAACAGAATTTAGCTTTCTATACATGATAAGTAGGGCTATATAGTGTGACATAATCGTGTACTAATGAAAGTGTGCTTATGAAGAAAAGTTAAATTGACTGCAGGCATTTGTTAGCAGATTAAAGTGTTAAAGACTAGCTTCTAATGCAGATTAAGGTATTATACACCTCTTAGGCAACACGGTACACCATTATGCAATAGGAGATGACGAAGAAGGAGGATGAGATGAGGAAGAAGGAGAAGATGAGGAAGAAGGAGGAGGAGATGAGGAAGAGGAGGAGGAGATGAGGAAGAAGGAGAAGATGAGGAAGAAGGAGGAGGAGATGAGGAAGAAGGAGGAGATGAGGAAGAAGGAGGAGGAAATGAGGAAGAAGGCGATGAGGAAGAAGGAGATGAGGAAGAAGGAGAAGATGAGGAAGAAGGAGGAGATGAGGAAGAAGGAGGAGGAGATGAGGAAGAAGGAGGAGGAGATGAGGAAGAAGAAGGAGATGAGGAAGAAGGAGGAAGAGAAGGAGGAGGAGATGAGGAAGAAGGAGGAGGAAATGAGGAAGAAGGAGGAGGAGATGAGGAAGAAGGAGGAGGAGATGAGAAGGAGGAGATGAGGAAGAAGGAGGAGATGAGGAAGAAGGAGGAAGAGAAGGAGGAGATGAGGAAGAAGGAGGAGGAGATGAGGAAGAAGGAGGAGATGAGGAAGAAGGAGGAGATGAGGAAGAAGGAGATGAGGAAGAAGGAGGAGATGAGGAAGAAGGAGGAGGAGATGAGGAAGAAGGAGTAGGAGATGAGGAAGAAGGAGGAGATGAGGAAGAAGGAGGAGGAGATGAGGAAGAAGGAGGAGGAGATGAGGAAGAAGGAGTAGGAGATGAGGAAGAAGGAGGAGATGAGGAAGAAGGAGGAGATGAGGAAGAAGGAGGAGGAGATGAGGAAGGAGGAGATGAGGAAGAAGGAGGAGATGAGGAAGAAGGAGGAGATGAGGAAGGAGGAGATGAGGAAGAAGGAGGAGGAGATGAGGAAGGAGGAGGAGATGACGAAGGAGGAGGAGATGTGGAAGAAGGGGGAGATGAGGAAGAAGGAGGAGGAGATGAGGAAGAAGGAGGAGGAGATGAGGAGAAGGAGATGAGGAAGAAGAAGGAGGAGATGAGGAAGAAGGAGGAGGAGATGAGGAAGAAGGAGGAGGAGATGAGGAAGAAGGAGGAGGAGATGAGGAAGAAGGAGGAGATGAGGAAGAAGGAGGAGATGAGGAAGAAGGAGGAGGAGATGAGGAAGAAGGAGGAGATGAGGAAGAAGGAGGAGATGAGGGAAGGAGGAGATGAGGAAGAAGAAGGAGATGAGGAAGAAGGAGGAGGAGATGAGGAAGGAGGAGATGAGGAAGAAGGAGGAGGAGATGAGAAGGAGGAGGAGATGAGGAAGAAGGAGGAGGAGATGAGGAAGAAGGAGGAGGAGATGAGGAAGAAGGAGGAGGAGCTGAGGAAGAAGGAGGAGGAGGAGGAGGAGATGAGGAAGAAGGAGGAGGAGATGAGGAAGAAGGAGGAGGAGAAGGAGGAGGAGATGAGGAAGAAGGAGGAGGAGATGAGGAAGAAGGAGATGAGAAGAAGGAGGAGATGAGGAAGAAGGAGGAGGAGATGAGGAAGAAGAAGGAGGTGATGAGGAAGAAGGAGATGAGAAGAAGAAGGAGATGAGGAAGAAGGAGATGAGGAAGAAGGAGGAGGAGATGTGGAAGAAGGAGGAGGAGATGAGGAAGAAGGAGGAGATGAGGAAGAAGGAGGAGGAGATGAGGAAGAAGGAGGAGGAGATGAGGAAGAAGGAGGAGATGAGGAAGAAGGAGGAGATGAGGAAGAAGGAGGAGATGAGGAAGAAGGAGGAGATGAGGAAGAAGAAGGAGGTGATGAGGAAGAAGGAGATGAGAAGAAGAAGGAGGAGATGAGGAAGAAGGAGGAGGAGATGAGGAAGAAGGAGGAGGAGATGAGAAGGAGGAGGAGATGAGG
Source organism: Cladorhizidae sp. MBARI D1340-BT2 (assembly GCA_028752905.1). Taxonomy (NCBI): domain Eukaryota; kingdom Metazoa; phylum Porifera; class Demospongiae; order Poecilosclerida; family Cladorhizidae; species Cladorhizidae sp. MBARI D1340-BT2. Next base: position 44,594,563 of record JAQNBH010000016.1, on the reverse strand, counting down.
AAGAAGGAGGAGGAGATGAGGAAGAAGGAGGAGGAGATGAGGAAGAAGGAGGAGGAGATGAGAAGGAGGAGGAGATGAGGAAGAAGGAGGAGGAGATGAGGAAGAAGGAGATGAGGAAGAAGGAGATGTGGAAGAAGGAGGAGGAGATGAGGAAGAAGGAGATGAGGAAGAAGGAGGAGGAGATGAGGAAGAAGGAGGAGGAGATGAGGAAGAAGGAGGAGGAGATGAGGAAGAAGGAGGAGATGAGGAAGAAGGAGGAGGAGATGAGGAAGAAGGAGGAGGAGATGTGGAAGAAGGAGGAGAAGGAGGAGATGAGGAAGAAGGAGGAGGAGATGAGGAAGAAGGAGAAGGAGGAGATGGGAAGAAGGAGGAGATAAGGAAGAAGAAGGAGGAGATGAGGAAGGAGGAGATGAATAAGAAGGAGGAGATGAGGAAGAAGGAGGAGATGAAGAAGGAGGAAGAGATGAGGAAGAAGGAGGAGGAGATGAGGAAGAAGGAGGAGGAGATGAGGAAGAAGGAGGAGGAGATGAGGAAGGAGGAGGAGGAGATGAGGAAGAAGGAGGAGGAGATGAGGAAGAAGGAGGAGGAGATGAGGAAGAAGGAGGAGATGAGGAAGAAGGAGGAGGAGATGTGGAAGAAGGAGGAGGAGATGAGGAAGAAGGAGGAGGAGATGAGGAAGAAGGAGGAGATGAGGAAGAAGGAGATGTGGAAGAAGGAGGAAGAGAAGGAGGAGGTGATGAGGAAGAAGGAGGAGATGAGGAAGAAGGAGGAGATGAGGGAAGAAGGAGGAGATGAGGAAGAAGGAGGAGATGAGGAAGAAGGAGGAGGAGATGAGGAAGGAGGAGATGAGGAAGAAGGAGATGAGGAAGAAGGAGGAGGAGATGAGGAAGAAGGAGGAGGAGATGAGGAAGAAGGAGGAGATGAGGAAGAAGGAGGAGGAGATGAGGAAGAAGGAGGAGATGAGGAAGAAGGAGGAGATGGGGAAGAAGGAGGAGATGAGGAAGAAGGAGGAGATGAGGAAGAAGGAGGAGGAGATGAGGAAGAAGGAGGAGGAGATGAGGAAGAAGGAGGAGGAGATGAGGAAGAAGGAGGAGGAGATGAGGAAGAAGGAGGAGGAGATGAGGAAGAAGGAGGAGGAGATGAGGAAGGAGGAGGAGATGAGGAAGAAGGAGGAGGAGATGAGGAAGAAGGAGGAGGAGATGAGGAAGAAGGAGGAGGAGATGAGGAAGAAGGAGGAGGAGATGAGGAAGAAGGAGGAGGAGATGAGGAAGAAGGAGGAGGAGATGAGGAAGAAGGAGATGAGGAAGAAGGAGGAGGAGATGTGGAAGAAGGAGGAGGAGAAGGAGGAGATGAGGAAGAAGGAGGAGATGAGGAAGAAGGAGGAGGAGATGAGGAAGAAGGAGGAGGAGAAGGAGGAGATGAGGAAGAAGGAGGAGGAGATGAGGAAGGAGGAGATGAATAAGAAGGAGAAGGAGATGAGGAAGAAGGAGAAGGAGATGAGGAAGAAGGAGATGAGGAAGGAGGAGATGAGGAAGAAGGAGGAGGATATGAGGAAGAAGGAGGAGATGAGAAGGAGGAGGAGATGAGGAAGAAGGAGGAGATGAGGAAGAAGAAGGAGGAGATGAGGAAGGAGGAGATGAGGAAGAAGGAGGAGGATATGAGGAAGAAGGAGGAGATGAGAAGGAGATGAGGAAGAAGGAGGAGATGAGGAAGAAGAAGGAGGAGATGAGGAAGAAGGAGGAGTAGATGAGGAAGAAGGAGGAGGAGATGAGGAAGAAGGAGGAGGAGATGAGAAAGAAGGAGGAGATGAGGAAGAAGGAGGAGGAGATTAGGAAGAAGGAGGAGGAGATGAGGAAGAAGGAGGAGATGAGGAAGAAGGAGGAGGAGATGAGGAAGAAGGAGAAGGAGATGAGGAAGGAGGAGGAGATGAGGAAGAAGGAGGAGGAGATGAGGAAGGAGGAGATGAGGAAGAAGGAGGAGGAGATGAGGAAGAAGGAGGAGGAGATGAGGAAGAAGGAGGAGGAGATGAGGAAGAAGGAGGAGGAGATGAGGAAGGAGGAGGAGATGATGAGGAAGGAGGAGGAGATGAGGAAGAAGGAGGAGGAGATGAGGAAGGAGGAGGAGATGAGGAAGAAGGAGGAGGAGATGAGGAAGAAGGAGGAGGAGATGAGGAAGAAGGAGAAGGAGATGAGGAAGGAGGAGGAGATGAGGAAGAAGGAGGAGATGAGGAAGGAGGAGGAGATGAGGAAGAAGGAGGAGGAGATGAGGAAGAAGGAGGAGGAGATGAGGAAGAAGGAGGAGGAGATGAGGAAGAAGGAGGAGGAGATGAGGAAGAAGGAGGAGGAGATGAGGAAGAAGGAGGAGGAGATGAGGAAGGAGGAGGAGATGAGGAAGAAGGAGGAGGAGATGAGGAAGAAGGAGGAGGAGATGAGGAAGGAGGAGATGAGGAAGAAGGAGGAGGAGATGAGGAAGAAGGAGGAGGAGATGAGGAAGAAGGAGGAGGAGATGAGGAAGAAGGAGGAGGAGATGAGGAAGAAGAAGGAGATGAGGAAGGAGGAGATGAGGAAGAAGGAGGAGATGTGGAAGAAGCCGTATTTGATTACGCGCTAAAAATTGCAATTTTTAGCGCGTAATCAAATACGGCACGTTGCCATTCAACAACCACTTTAGTTATTGCAATATAAAATCATTCCAATCACAGCTGTTAGCTTTGACAAGCCACAAACCAATTTACAGCTTTTGATTTTTAAAAATGAGTAGCCAAGAGAAGGAGGGTCCCTGTTTCTGCATTTCTGCATGCATCTTCTGACAAAACATGCCTCTAGAGATATTTTAATATCATTGGAAAGCACATAGAACAAGCAACAATTTGAGCATAACATTATCTACACAAACCAATTATTAAAAAAGTTATGGGCAGTCAAAGTCAACAGACGTTTTTTACCAGTTTTCAGTGAACTACCCCCCAAGTGTAAGGCTGCACAAACACTTATGATGATGGCATCCAGTTTGAGTGTGAGTGTCACGTTTTATTTTTTTGTGTTCTCTACATTTGTGTAGCAATTCGGAAGGAGGAAGGAACGAGAACCTAACTCTATGGTAACTAGAAAAGCAGTGAGAACCTAACTCTATGGTAACTAGAAAAGCAGTGAGTAAAATTATGATACTGCTTATACCGTTCACGAAACTGCAGAATGGTATAAGGAATTATGTTGAGGATGAATTGAGAAAGAATGATTTATCGTCCATTGATTGTCCTGTAAGTTCCAGGCATTTAGAAACTTGACAGTGTTCTAATCTTATTTTAACCATTGCAGATTTGCTTGATAAAGTTCACAACAGCATTGGGATTGGCAAAGCACTTTACAAAGAAGCATCTAAAAGACAACTTTAGTGATTATTTGCAGTAATATATTCTGTTATTGTTGTTGTTGTTGTTGGTGGTGGTGGTGGTAGTTGTTTTCTCTTTTTGAGCTTGAGTCACTTGTCAGAGTCAACATTCTAGCTAGACCAAAAAAGAAGGAGCGGGAGAATGTGTGGCATAATTATTAATGCATTCACTGGTGTAAGCATATGTATATATATATATATATATATATTGTATATATACGCCAAAAGCTATTAAGATTACATATATAAGTTGTGTGTGTTCAGTAGTACTGAACACACAACCGCCTTCTTTTTTTTATAACCTTCCTTACTGACACATATTTTGAGTAGATAAGCAAATATTCCACAGAAAAAAATTAAATACCCACTCTAAATATACCACAGCAGGGTTTCATTTAGAAAATTGTCCAAAGGAGGCAACTGGAGGAATCTGGATTTTAAAGGGGGGGGGGGGGGGTGGGACATGATGGTTAAAGATGTGACTAAGTTTCACAAACGCCATCTCCACTTATCAACATCAATAATAATACAATTTCCAAGGGGGGAGGGGGGGCAAAAGGTTCCAAGGGGAGGCATCCGCCCCCCCCTAAATGAAACCCTGCACAGTGAAATCTATTTTGGTCATTTTGTGTGCACGTGAATATGTCCAAGTTTGATACTACCTTAGAATGGAAATGGTTTCTAGTTTGTAACAAGGTTGTATCCTATGGCAGTCCTTCAGTGAACTGAATTGGAACTTCACCACAGTTGCTATTCTGTCAGGCTACACATCAAAACTACAACAGGTTGGAGCAACACAAGTGAATGCTAACGGAACATAATGACACCCAAGCAAGCCCGTCACATCGGTGAACGCAAACATAAGGCCTGTCCACACTGCACTTACTAAACAGATGTGCATTAAATGCATATTGGGTCAGAGGAAAATGCTGATGCGCATTTGTCACGTCCACACTAGCACCGAAAATAACCGTACAAAGCAAAAATAACCAGCCAACCAAAGTCACTCAAATTCACAAACTCTAGAGATGGAGTTTTTTTTGCATCCTTTTCTTGCTGATCAGCAACCTACAGATATGTAGGAAACATTTGCTGCAGAAAAGAAAGAGAGAGCTGAGGGAAAGGTAGAATCAATGAAAGTTGTGACTACACGATGGCGTATAAACATAGCAACAGTTCTCTAGCTATGCAGTTGGTATAGCTAGCCAGTTTGGCCACGGGTCACAGATAGTATACAGCTAGCTACAAAGTTCCGAACTGCAGCATCACGAAGACACGAGTTAATGAATGCAAACTCATGTAGTTCTTTGAACGCTTTTAATTTGTTGCTCCGATTTTGCATTGAACCACTTACCAAGTGGACCAGAATAATGTGCATTATTTAATTTGAATTCAGCATAGATGTGACCAATGCGCTGGTTTGTGCAGTGTGGACAGGCCTTTAGAGCAGCAGGACAGAATGCTTTAACGGACAGACAGTTTTGCAACAACTTGGAAGTATCGCTGAGTCAGCAAAGCTCACATGCAGGCAGAATATACCAAAACGCAAGCATTTTTACCTCCTCTAACCTTACGACGATTGCAAGACTCCACCCCTGCGCTTGTGCCGAGAAATATTGCCTTCAAGCCCCACCACTTTTCATTTGCTTGTAACAATGCTCAACCAAGCTCACCTACTATTGGTCCAGTGAGAGGGCAGATTATCACTAACTATTGATCTAGTGACAAGGCTGATTAAGACATTTGGAACTTACAGTACCTTGAACACTTCTAGGTCCAGTGACGAATATCATCTTTTATCTTTAGAAGTGGAATGGCTACAAAAGTATAAATGCTCAATTAGAAATGGTCACTCATTGCAAAGGATTCTATGAGCCTTCAAATGTTGAGGCAGCCTGCAAAGTGTACACTCCTCATCTAGTAACAACAACTGGAGTGGAAGGGGGAGGGGAGAGTCTTTTTTTATTTACTTGCAACAAATTTAGTTGAAGCAAGGATGCATTTAGAAACCTTGCCATGGGAGGGGAGGGGGGAGTAGGCGATGGTAAAAAGAGGTGTAAGGCCTGACCCAGTATCAACATTTTAAAAGGGATGGGGGGGTAATGCCAAATACACCAATGTAAGTGAAGAAAATATATCATTAGCTCTCCATCATTTCCCCAAAAAGATCACCGAACTGACATTAACAGACCATGCTATATGTGCTAATTCAATTCCCGCAATAGTTTACAGGGAATAGGTACTTGACGAACCATTCTGACACAATAACAGGAAAACAGTACACATTTACAATAATGACACTGGCATGACTGACAGATGCCTTGCTCTCTTAGGCACTGGTGCGATAAAAATCCAAATGGTGTGTTGTTGCAGCTAATCCGGAGTAAGTTCAACCATCTAACATAGCCGTAACTTACTTTTTTTAAACTCGGGCACTACTCTCAAACTCTAGTTTGTCAGCTCTACTTTCTAACAGCTACTGAATTTCATACAGGAAAGCATATCTGTCAATGTCTGACTTACTTCAGTGGATGCAGTGATTACACTGGCAGTGCCTGCTTCTTAATTTCATACAGGAAAGCATATCTGTCAATGTCTGACTTACTTCAGTGGATGCAGTGATTACACTGGCAGTGCCTGCTTCTTAATTTCATACAGGAAAGCATATCTGTCAATGTCTGACTTACTTCAGTGGATGCAGTGATTACACTGGCAGAGCCTGCTTCTTTGTAGGCCAGCGATTCTTCAACAGCTGCATTTACAGTAGAAGCTGCAGCCCCGGGACCCTCTTCACATCGAGGAAGAAAACTGTCTCGCTTTCTAAAATCCTGAAGGACAGACTGGTGACTTTCTACTCGAGCTACAAGTATCGCCGAGTCATAAGTCACTTGCGTAATTGATGATGTAATCATTATAAGCATGTGCGTGAATAATGTTCATGTTTGGATGGCCACTCCCGAAATTTCGCAGCTATTTTCAAGTAGAATTATTTCCATGTACAGAATAGACAAGTGGAAATTCTCTTTACCTGGACTCCCTACAACCAGACACACTAGCTTATCATCAATTAAGAGCATGCCAACATCAACCAACTAGTTGTAGCTCACGGTCGGGAATGCTCTACCTGGACTCCCTACAACCAGACTCATTCCCATATCAATCATATTACCAACATCAACTAACTAGTTGTAACTCATTGTTAGGAGGGAGCAAGGAAGGACAAAAATGGTCCAGTCCACACCAATTTTGGGGGTTCCCATCTAGCCCTCAAGCTCGGATTCTAGCAGCTAGCTTTCTCCTGGGACTAACGTTGCCAAGTGACTGCCAAAGCACCCCGCTTTGTGGAAAATTGTGCTGTCGAGTCCCAGGTCCACCTTACGGGAAACTGAACAGATATATTAGGCATATATTACGACTCACCTAGGCCTTGCTTTGATGGGTAGTGCATAAGCACCCAACAGATTAATTAAGGGCTGACTGACCCCCCTCCCCAACATCCCAAAAATGTGTGGTTACATTTGTAGCTACATGGCTTCTTCACACTTAATGTGTGAACTTGTAAAAATGTCGATTTCTCTTATGAAACAAAAAAAATTGCCTGGGTAATAACCATGCCAAAGGTACATACATCCAAAGTTGGAAAACCTCATCATCTGAATGCCCGAATTTGCCATTAATTGTGGGTCCGGATTGGAATGTGTTAGCAAGAGAACTGACTTTCGGTGACTATGCTTGACTACATAGTCAGGGTTGAGCACCTAATGATAGGAAAAAATAACACTCTTACCATAAAGTAGGGCTTCCCTCTAGCCTCCAAAGGTACAAATTACAGCTGTCTGCAAGTTAGGCACTCAAGATTTTTAGGTACCGCAATTTGGTTGTATGTAACATTGGCCGAGTTGCCGAGTTATAGCTATGCAACTTTTTTTTTTTATTCTTTTTTTTTTATCAAGAGTTTGGTTGTATATAACATTGGCAGAGTTATACCTATGCAACATTTATATTTTTTTATATATATTTTTTTATCAAAAGAGAGCACACAAGGGATCTATCTTTTCACCTATATACATTGAAGTGCACAGAATCTATGAAGCTCTCAAGTTATTATTTATTTTATAGTGGGGGGGGGGGGGGGGGGGGGGAGCGTTGATATTTGGGGGGCTGCGTTGATAATTTGGGGGGATCAGTCTCCCTCTTCCTCCCTCACACTACTCTACATCCCTCCCATTTTTTCAATTACATGCACAGGCAAAGCAATATTCAACTATGAAGTCAGTCCAAGGCTGCAACTGGCCAGGCTCAATTTGCCAGCAGTTATCAAAACAAAAACAAAAAACTCTTTACAATCATATTTTTTTTGTTTTTGTAGGGAAAATGTTTCCCTTAAAACCATGTTTATTACTTGCTCATGCCACAGGAAAAACATATCTCACATATTTCAAAATATATTGATAGGGTTAATGATGATTTCAAAATGTATCGATGATTTTAATGATAGAATAAAACTTATTAATTTGACAAACGTTGACTACACCACCTTCATGATTGTACTAGATGTAAAATAAAAAGAAGTAACAAAAGCTACCACTAAGAATAGCTGACTTTCTATTGCATTGTGAGAGCGGTGGTGTGTGAGAAATTCACTCAACCGCACACACGTTTAACATAAAGGCGGTAGCAAAGTATCTAGGCACCACATATTATACCTTAAACGCTCACCTCATTAGGATTCATTCAGATCTAATAAAATTCTCCAGCACAAGTACTAGTACCGTCGGACCGCCTCAAGACTTCCAATTATTGCGCACGTTGTGAGTGGCGGCGGCGCCGCGGCGACCCTTTACCTCCGGATCATGGACCCCAACTAAGCTGTAAAGTGCCTACACTGGTATCAGTGTAAAATTGATTGGGGCATGTGCAGGCATGTGCAGCCCTGTGGCGCCGCAACCAATAAATAAATAAATAAAGGGAGGGGAAGGAAGAAAAAAAGCAGGTGGAAATTTACTAATGCGGTAACAATTATTGCTCTGCTAATTTGCTGTCAGTTATCGTGGCTAGTATATCACCAAGAAAATATCTCTGGCCCTCACCAGCCAATCTTTTCCTTTAGTTATTTTGGTAGCAAAGGAGAAAAAAGAAACTTGAAACCTGCATGGTTTGCCGAGTGGTCGTAGTTGGTCTATCAAGAAGCCCAAGACTGTGCTTTGTTTCTACTGTTCTCGGGCAGACAAAAATAATTTTCTGCCAAAAGGTAAAAGAGGAAGCCTATATCAGTCAAGGCTTTATCAATTGCTTTTTCACGAGTGGTTAGTTAAAGCTAGCTATACATAACTAGCTCTATAGCTAGACAATTCGTGTAATATGTTACAGTAGTAACTATTTTTCATGCATACCCAATCAATACATGAGACACCAGCTATCAACATACCATGCTGATGCTGTTAGAGGGATATCCAGCTCACATGGCAAAAAATGTTGGACGATGTTGGATGAAGCAGAAAGGAAGCTCAATCGAAGAGTGCTGGTGAACATTCTTCAAAATGTGCAGTTTATTGGCAGATAGGAATTGGCATTAAAGGGACATGACCATAATCAAAGTCAACTACTGCTGCTGAGAAGTCATGATCAATCCATAAATCTGGCAATCATTATACATAGCTATATATATAACATAAATTATGTATTGGACATTTAGGATATAACTTAATGGCTAAAAAGAAAGAGCGACAAATACACAAGTCCAGATGTCTGGAATGAAATGTTATGGCTCATGTCTCACACCGTTCTCTGTGGGATAGTTGAATAAAGGCTTTACCATTATGGTGATGAATCTGTGGATTCATCTGGTAAAGATCAGCTGGTATTTGCTTTAGGCATTTTGAAGCAGTCTGTCGGTTCGTGAAGACTTGGGATCAGGAATGTCGTGCAGCCTCCAGCTTTATCACGAGACTCAACCTGTTAAGATCATGTGGTTTGGGGATCAGGAGTGTTGTGCAGCATCCAGCCTGATCACAATAGCCTACAATAGCCTGCCTGTTAAGATCAGGCAGTCTTGGAATCACAATTAATGTGCAGCATCCAGCCTGATCACAAGAGACTGCCTGTTAAGATTAGGTGGTTTTGGGATCAGGAGTGCTGTGCAGCTTCCTCCTTCTGCTTTTCTTCTGCCTCAGCCAATCTGACTTCCAGCCATGAGGCACTTTCACTATGATCTGATGGCCATGACAAGCATTTTTTCTAGGACATAACTTGCTCTAACAAAGCTCCTGAAGTGCCAACTGCCACAAGAACAAACTGGTATATATATAATATGAGCTTTCTATTTGGTGCATTTCAGTTATTATATTATTAATGAGCAACAACTATACACACAAACAAGTAACTAAATTAACACCGGTGACCGCCCAACGAGAAAATGTTTCCCCAGTGCACTGACACTGATAGTCGCTGCACAAGGTAAGCGAGAGATTTCACCTCACTATGACGAATCTTGTGGCCAAAGTCTTTGATGTAAACCATTGAATTACATCCAATGACCCGCCATGGTAACTGCAGTGATGGAGTGCCTATGGTCCAAACCAGTAATTGGCCAGCTTTCCTCTGCTGCATCTACTGCACCTGTGCAGCTGGTACATAGCAAAGCCGCGATATGAGGAGACGTTGCATTCCATGCTAGCTTGCCATGTTTCTAACGTTGCCCCATTTAGCCTTTTGCTATCTGATCTGTGGAGACCAGATGATTCCAACCTCTATGGATCCCAGCAGATGACAGGCACAGACAGGCACAATTCAGGATTTCACTTAGCGAGGGGTGAACATCGCTGGAGTTTGTCAGGTCCTTCAGATGCGTGGGCTGCAAACCATCTGATGACTTCCATTCACACATTTGGGAAAGACTCGATTGCCTACAACACATCTGTTTCGTAGATGAGGAGATTAGAGAGACAACTGTAGGTCGAGGTATGGACGACCCTTAAGGAAGTGAAGAATGCTTCACCTTGAGCACAATAAGCCTCACTTCACTCTTAATGGGTGTTATCAGAACAAGCCAATCGAATAGCCTCCTTGAAATTACCTTCTTCTAGCCGTAAAGACACCCGACAGCCCAGAAACTCCAAATGATATTGGATACTGCTTCTGGTTGGATGTAAGGTGGTGGGGGATGGTTAAAGCATTCTGCATTCCGAGAGTTTTAAAAGAATCCAGCGTTTAGAGGGTATAAGCATCCAGCAGTCAATGGGTTTAAGAATCCAGCATTCAAAGGTTTAAGGGGGGACTATGCGTCAAAACCACAAAATAGTTGTACCTATTTCTAATTGTCATAACTTTTTTTCTCTTTCGTCTACACAAGTATTTATGATACCAAAGTCTTTATTATTCTGTGTTTGTTTTTATAAAGTGTTAATATCTCTATATACATAATTTTCTCAGAAGATACATGCAGAAACATCGAGGTGACTCCAAGATATTTGTGGCAGACCTAGCTTCCTAACAATTTGAAGTCATTTACTCATAATTGGTGTGTGGCTTGCTAAGGAGTGTCTCAGTGATATCCATGGAGCAAAGTTACCATATGTTGTCATGTTGATTAGTTACACACTTACAGAGCCTGAAAAACTGATAAAAACAAGAGGCCACCTCTTCTAACTACCATCTCTTGGCAATCCTTGCAGTAAACAAAAATCTGATTCATGGATATCACAGAGTACCAAAAGAGCTCTAAAATGACATACATAGCCAAAAAATTGAGCAAACGTTTTTAAAGTTATTCTCGCAACAAGAAATATTTCCATTAATTGTGGGAATAAGCATTCCAAGTTTGGAAAACGAAATGTTTGAGTTAGCACTGAAATAACTTGACAAAATATGTTCTTTTACAAGTTTTCGCAATTCCTTGATCTTTTTTTTTTTACTTCCGCGACTCTTGGGTTTTTCTGTGCATGTAAGAAAGAAAAATATGATGAAAATTGTTATGGAACTTTCCTTTACAGCTGAATGTTTTTGCATGTCAAAGAAATGTATGATGAAGTAGATCCACCATAACTTTGAAAGAAGCATCCTATGTCTCCAAAACTTTGGAAATAGCAAGTCGATAGATGCAACAACAGTTTGAACTGATTTCATGTGTAGTCGCCAGGGGTGTGTGTGGTGGGGGGAACGTAGTATATGCAGGTCATTTTATTCCCTATTTCCTTATGCTTTGTTCCTAATGATATGTTGAATGTCTCTGCAGACATATTTTCTGGGAAGATAAATCAAGATCCCTAAACAAGTTGATCTATCTTGCCTAATGATATGTTGAATGTCTCTGCAGACATATTTTCTCGGAAGATACATCAAGATCCCTAAATAAGTTGATCTATCTTGCAGTACAATTCATAACTGCCCTAATTAACAAGACCAAAGTCCCAGATTTTGTCAACTGATAGAGAAGGCCCTTATCTGCAACATGTGAACAGATTATCAATAAATGTAGTGGTTTTTCACTGGCAGGCCACCGCTTTGGCAACTGGAAAACAACAGGAAAAATCCCAAACCTCACCACTTCAAATCACCATAACTTGCTAAGACTTAGAGTACTCAAAATTTTGGCACGTACAAAAGACAGATAATTAGAAGGGCTATCCGGTGATATTAAAAAATTTCGTTTTTGGATAAAGTGTAGGAAAGTTATGAGCTTTACGGCAAAAAATATATATATATTGGAGAAAAATGAGAAACATATAGACCAAATTAGGGCAAATATCATGCAAGATGTGTCCTCTTTGTAATTTCTTGATCTGTTACATGGAAAAAAAATTGTTTCCCAGAAGAAGGGGGGGTAAAGGGGAAAAAAGGAATCTCGAATTTTGGAGGCATAGCCCCCCTTAAAGCATCCAGCATTTAGATGGTTAAAGGATCCAGCATTCAGAGGGTTAAACCATGCATCGTTCAGAGGGTTAAAGCATCCATTGTTCAGAGGGTTAAAGTATTCAGTATTCAGAGGGTTAAAGCCGTGGAAATAAGAGATGGTAGATTCAGCTCCTGTAAAAGCCAAGAAGGCCCAGAAAGGTGCACCTGTTAGTTGGCAGAGGAGCAGAGGAACGAATGTGACAAGCAGTTCGAGGATAACTACATTCTGTACCTTATGCATTCATTTTTGCACATCTTTTCATGATGAAAATTTTGAAATGGAATTTTTCTAAAGGTTAATGATGAACCGGAAATCCTGAAAAGGAAAAGATGATTTATTGAAACATTAAAATGGTGATCTGCTTAAGGAGTATACAGAAGGAAGGTGTGTCTGCTTAATAAGTTAATATAATTTTTTATGGCTGGGCTGTTGGCTACAATGCTCTTTGAATTTTTTACAATTATGCTGCCTACTCCATCACTAAACAGAAATGGAAGGTGCAGCTACTCAAATAGATCAGTGGATAAGTGGGCACAGGCTTTGAAGAAGTGGTGGGGCTCTTGCAGATGAATGAATATTCATCAGTTGAAATACCACAGTCATATTGTAGAGGACAACATCTACTCCTTGCCTTGCCAATTCCGGCTGACCAACAGTGTCATGCAGCCTGCCATCGACACAAAGCTAGGGGGAGGTTACATCAGATGAGGTCCTCGATTACACTAAGCAAAGTTTCTACCTATGAGTCATGCACCTGGCAAAACCCAGTAGATCTTCCAAAACTTCTCCCCCCAACCCATCTATCCCATTATATCTTCCTGAACTTCACCAGGAACCCGCACCGCCAGCCCAGTAGATCTTCCTAAACTTCAAGTTGAAACTAACCCAGTGAACTGACAAGCTTAATGAACAAAATTTGTAGAATACTTTGCCGTGATAAAGCTACTCTCTTACATCATTACATTTAAAAATAATGTTGCATGCAGACTGCAACCAAAATTTCAATTAGCTCTATAACTGCTGATGGCTTGTACAGTGGCTTTCCCTTGGCCTCCTTTCAGCTGTGTCATTTTCATGCCTCCACATCTCTGGAAGATGTTGCAGGTTTTCTTCCAGCTTGGTGTGGCTCGAATGGCAGTGCTGCCAATTATGGAGACAGTGTGATATTGTATGACAGTGCTGACAAGTGCAGTAGAGGTGCACATGTATAGCATGCACATGTAGAGGTGCACATGGGAGGTGCACATGTACAGTTGCTGACATCTCATAATTGCATAGTAATTTTTTGGTGTTGCAAATTCTTGGAAAATCTCTACATTTGGTAGCTTCATCATAGTGGTGGTTATTAACCCTTTAGTCAACCTCCAGCGGTGGGATAATTATCATGAAAGAACCAAGTAGTGGTGTTTGTAGTGCCATATTGACAGGCTTACACACCAAGAGCTGGTATAGCTGGACAAAAACAAAACTAGTGATTCCTAATGACATGAACAGGCTAGATGGAAACTACATATGACATCTGAGTCGAAATTATTCCAAAATGAAGCCCGATTATTCACCCCAGAATGAGCAAATAAACAAGATGCGCATTAATGCTGAAGTTTTTGAAGTCCTTTCACATTAGGCTACGATGGATTTAGTAGGTTTGTTGTTAATGGCAGTGTAGGTGAAACAGTTGTTGCAATTTAACATCAAACACATGATTCCAAAGACGAGAAAATCCACAAGATTTGTCCAGCCTATGGTAACAAAAGTCATGTAGCAAACTATAGGCCAATATCCCTTCTCAGTATTTTTTCAAAGGCTTTAGAAAGTATAGCCTACCAGAACATTCTAATTGAAGTTAATTTAAAAAATCAATTAGGGAAGGGCTCAGCTACTGACCTTCCTGGATGGAGTTTACAAATCTATTTACCAAAAGTCCTGCAATGATACAGTTCATATCGACCTAATGGCATTTAACAATTTATTTGACTGAACTCCTGTACAAAATCTGGGTAGTTGGTATAACAGATCCTATATGGTTCTCGCTGAAGGAATGCTTCTCAGGTAGATTACTGTGTGGAGTTAAATAGTTTCCATAGAGCATGTTACCAGTGTTTCAAAGTGCAGGAGAGTATATTTTGACCACTCATACAAATTGAATATTCTTCCATACACCTTTTTGCTGGTTAGCTAAGTGAACAAACAGCTGTCTTTGAATACAGACTATGAATCCCTACAGACATATTGCCTTTTAATGGTGTCAAAGGTAGAATTTACAGCTAAATAGCTCAAATTACTCATCAATGAGATGACAAAATATAAACACTGACAAATTACGATTTTGGAGCTAAATAGATTCTGCACAATTCACTGTTATGAACTGATATATATAGCTAAAGATAACTCTCTTTTGATACTAAAAATGTTGCATAGGTATATATATATAAACATTCCAAAATTAATGCAGCCAATGTGGAGGTTTCGAAATCTGCAGTTCTGGCTCCTGATCTTAGTATCTTTGGGTAAGAGGAAGCAAGAGGTGCTAAAATACGACTGTGTAGACAAGCGTGCTCACTCAACAAAAAATTATGTTGGGAATCAAACGTACATAGTAAGAAACAAAGAATTCACATGGCCCCATCAACTTCAACTTGTCAGATGGGTTATGGCAGGTCCTCAGTGTAACCATAGGCAGATTGAAATTGTTTCAAAGAGGTAGTTGGTGAAATCTGCAGCAACGGTGCCCAGCCTCTGGTCCAGCAACTGACCTGGATTCTTGAGGTATCAACTGCAATATCACTCCAACCAACCTCCGAGTGACTCCATTGGCAGCATAATTGAATAAAGGACACCCCTACTGAGCAGAAGGTCTCTGCATAGGCTGCCATCTTCCACTCGTCCCCCATGGATAGGGCATGGCCTAAAAATAGTAGACACCCAGGCAATGGTTTGCTGCTGTAGATTTGAGATGACCATGACATCCAGAGCTGCAGGATGACCCCATTTACATAGTGGAATGTAGATGTCATTGAGAGGCTTTGATAACCAGGAACAAGTGAAGCACTACTCTTCTTGCCCCTAGTGCAGCAGATTGGGCAGCTGCATAGAGTGCATCCCTCAGAGAGTTGTGGCAGTGAACACAGTCCCCATTTCCTCTGCAGCCAATGTGGTGGTCCCCAAAAGGGTCGGCAACAGCTTAACCCTGAGAGCATCTAGACTCCTCTATATACTGTCATCCAGAGCAACAATCAGTACTGAAGACATAGTCAGAAATCACAGTCATGCAGGTGGAGA
This sequence comes from Cladorhizidae sp. MBARI D1340-BT2, assembly GCA_028752905.1. NCBI lineage: Eukaryota > Metazoa > Porifera > Demospongiae > Poecilosclerida > Cladorhizidae > Cladorhizidae sp. MBARI D1340-BT2. The sequence goes on along the minus strand of JAQNBH010000016.1, from coordinate 44,579,001 downwards.
CATAGATGTTCAGTCAATCTTCAAAATGGTGGATAGTTAGGAGAGGGCCATAACTTTGGATTGGGTGATAGGGGACATAGCACAGAGCTTATCGAGCAGCACCTGGTCAAAGGCCTTCGAGAGGAAGTGTTGTCGGAGTGGAGCATATACTTCCAATGAAGTTCCACCCCTCCCTCCTAGCAGCTTTGGACAAATCCTGGAGGATAGTGTCAGATGTAACATGGTTACAAAGGCCCAGCCAACAACCAGCAGCCTGGACAGATGAGTGCTGATCAAGGCAGCAGGGACATGAAGGGAAGTTCCATGGAGGCCAAGACCACCCAGAGCAACTGGAAGAGAGAAGTCTTCATCCAGGACCAGTTAGGGATGGGCCCACCAGCAAGAGAAGACAGAGACTCTAGCAGAGAGCTGTCAAAGGCAGTGATGGCATATTTTACATGATGAGTCAGGCACGAGTGTAGGGTGAAGAAGACTTTGGGTAGAAGTAAGCAGTACAGTAGTTTCCATCTGGGTATCCTGTAGGTCAGGAAGTCATTTTTAGATCTCTTGCACTTTCTTTCCTTTCTTCAGCTCGGTTTCATCGCATTCATAGTGAAGGCAAATCAGGGAGTCAGAGGTCAAACCCATATCCTCTGGTTGGGATTTCAGGAGCAGAAGGTTCACAAGAAGGAGGCATCCTCTGAGATATCCAGTAGGTCCTCTGCTAGGCCTATCCTCTTACACAATCACCAGGGCAGCAGGTAGGTCTTCAGCAGTGCTGCATTGTCTGCCATGGTGTAAGTACCAAGAGTGGATCTGCAAACCTGGCACATTACATTAGATCCTCTCCAAAATAGCATGTAGGGCTAGCACAAAGGCAAGACGGCCAAGTGGATCACCTGCTGAGCTCCACAATAGCTGAGCATATCATGCTCACCAAGGTTTAGTAGGGGTTGGGTTCTGTACCAATACTCAAGTCAAGCAGGGATGCATGATCTCACCTCATTAAACATCTTCTCAGGTTTTATACTGCATTAGAGTAGTCCAAAAGAAGTGTCCACTTTCTCTCAGGAATGATGTTGATATCCCACCATACGCACAGTTCACAGTGTGGAAAATTTGCTTTGCAACCCCACCCCTATGTCTAAGGAGGTCAGAGCATTGACAGCCTTACCTCTAACAGCCCGAGTGATGCACTTGGCAGTCAACCTGTGCAACACTTCACCCACAGCAATACGGTGCAGACCACATCCCTTGTCGTTCGAGGCAAACAAAGTTGCACCACATAAATGAGGTATCAAATTAGGTTGGACTTGACTGGCACAAAGCAAGTTGATCACTCTGGTCAGCGATGGTAGAATATTCAGCACCCACGCTTGAATAAGCCATCACATTTTACCACCAAATGTATAGTAAAAACCTCAACTATACACACCTGCAAGTGCTTTGACCATATGAAACCTAAGGTATTATATGTAGTACCGATGCCTCTGAATATAGATCATCAAGAACAGCACTGTGTGGGAGGGGGAAGGGGGGGGGGGGGGGTGGTTGGGTAAAGATTTGTCTCAGTTTTTAGCTGCTCCCAGTATAGTTAACATCATCATATAATATAGCAAGACAATCGCATGGTGCATCCACTCAACTTCTACCATCCTTTCTGCAGAGAGTACAGACAAGAAAGGGGGGGAAGAGAAAACAAACCATACAGAAATAAAGCAGTACCATTTAAGTGGACAAAACATCAAATGCATAATGATGTAAGTTGGTTAGATGTTAACATCATTATTTAGTGTATCTCTTCCCTTTCAATCTCTATGAAGTTATGGAGGAATTATTCCAATACAACCACTGAATTGTATATAGGATATCTTTCTTAAATCAGCCTACTTCAGCTTCAAGGGAGACTTCTATGAACAGAGAAAAGACCTATTATGGGCTATTATATTGCAAGGTTTTGTTAGGCAGGCACCCAATATTTATAGAATATGTAGCCTTCTTGCTAGCTCTGGCTGCATTTCCTATTTAATATCATGAAAATTGGAGGTTGAAATATTTGCACAATAGCAAGACGGCAAATTATAATTTTGATCTGATCACAAGCCCTCTTTGTGAGGTGGAAAACACAGCCAGCCACACCTATTACAAAGTCTGGGAAAGTATATAGCTGCTCATTGTCACTTATATAGTCTGTAAAGCTATCTGTTGAGGAAGTAGTTAGAGGCTATAACATTTACTGAGGTGTTGGGCTCCCTGTAATCAGGAGTAGTTGCTATGTTAGAGATCACCTACTGATCACTTTGCTGTGGCAGTGTGGGTGTGTTAATGGACTTTTATTAAATATTTGCACAGCTTGATGCTAGATGAAATAGCCAAACCAACTGAAAATATTCAGCCATTTGTTAATTCTTGTTCTACATATGGAATATTTCCTATTAAGTCAGCAGCATCGACACTCAGAAAAATTAGCCCTGGCAACTGTTCATGCCAATCTTTAGGTTTGGTACCCTGTATGACCTTGGTGAAGAGTTTGATTACACTAACATTTATACATTCCACAAGTGGGTGAGGATATGTAAGGTGGCATCTGCTGTGCACACGCTGTGTGGAGCAGGAATAAGTATTGGGGGAGGGTCAGTGTGTTGTGCTCCCACACTATAGCAAACATCAACAAGTGTCTTAGATGATTGTCAGTTGATGTGACCACAAAATATCAGCATTATGTTTGCACCTTTTAGAGCATTCTTGGTAGCTGCTGAGAGGGGAACGGGGTGTCCATGTAGGGTAGGGCTTGTTTAGTTGGAGTGTGTGGGACAGAATTGGATATAGCTAGTTCCCATCCCTAAATAAAAATTTCACAAGTCTGCCCCACCTTAAATTTTTAAACAGATTTGCATCTTTCCCCTTGTATAAAATCCATTAAAAAGCACGAAAGCAAATATCTGTTTTGCAATTATCACAAGAGGTATAGACATTAATAAACTATGTAAAAACTGCATTCTGCAAAGGGATATGTGCCAGCAATACACTTACAGTTGGGTCCACATTTGCAGTCTGCTTTCTTGAATCCATTTGGTACTGAACAAGGGCAAGCCTTACTACAGGGACAGGTGACAGTGCAGTTAGCTCCACATTTGCAGTCTGATCCTGTTGGGCACGATTTACCACAGGGACATGTGCCAGCAGTACACTTGCAGTCTGACCCCTTGCATCCACTTGACTGCGAACAAGGGCATGCTTTACCACATGGGCATGTCCCAGCAGGACAGTTGTAAGTTGCATCCGCAAGGGCAGTTTATAAAATATATAGCATCAAGTTTCCAGTTTTTTTGGCACTGGAAACCAGGAAGTATTAGTGGAAACCTATTTCTAAATATTTTTTGCCTACATCAGGTACTTATGATCCACCTTATTTGCAGAGTTAGTCAATGCATGGCATGGGCATATTAAACCTACTTGCTACATTATAAAACAACTATATAACTACATGAGAAGCCGAGCGATAGGATGTAGAATTTATGAGAAAAATCCCTTAATGAGTTGACACCAACCTCAGATTTTGAAGTACGACGTTCTCTCTCCCTTTTTATGGTTACTCGAGAACTGCAGTTGCACAGACGGCATGTGCACTTGCACTCGCGTACGGTGGGTGCATACTTGCCATGTGAGTATATAATGTCGTGTGCAATATTTGGTGGGTTCAGTGTGCACCCTGTACATGACTTCCTGTTACTGCTGATATCGTTCTTGCACTGACCCTTTACCTAATCTCTTCGACCTCTTTCGTGCAGACAGGATGTGTTTGAGCGGTTTGATGTTTTACATGTACATGTTTGTAGTTTACCATGGACTACCCTTTACTTCCTCTGTAGGTAGGATAGAGGCTGGGAACACTTGCCCATACTCCCTCCAAACATCCGGTCTCCCAACCACCATGCTGGAAATTGGCCGAGCAGAGTTTGACTCTTAATATGTGTTTACCAGAAGGTATTATTATTGACAGATGGGGGAAAGAACCAAGTAGTGGGTAAAATGTGTTTGTTGTGCCATATTGACAGGCTTACACCAAGAACTGGTACAGCTAACAAAAACAAAATTAGTAGTTCGTAATGACATGGACAGGCTAGATGAAAACTACATAATATTATGATATCTGGGTTGAAATTATTCTGAAGTGAACCTTAGTTACCTCGCTTTTTCATCCCTGAGCAAATAAGCAAGATGCACATAAATCAAGCTGAAGTTTTAAAATTCCTTTCACACTAGGTTACATTGTGAACAGTCTACTTTCAAAATGTACCAAAAGCCTTGGCTATCAAAAATCTTTTCCAATGCATTATTCCATTATTTTCTTGACATGGAGACAGTCGTTTCTGGGAAGGGGGATTAATGCATCAATTTTTGCGTTCACAGAATGTTTTCCCCAAAATCACCAGAAAAGCTTAAAACTACATAATATTAGAAGACAATTAATATGCTTTTCTGAGTCTTAATCAAATTTCCCTGTCAAACATGTAAAAAGTCATTTCTGACCATTGGAGTGCCTTTTTTTTAGCAAGGAAATCATTGTTTTTTGTACACAAATGGATTTGACAGAAGGATCAATTTTATATTACTGATAGAAACTCAAACAACACAAACTTACATACAGAAAGAAACTTTAAACAGCTCACAAGTTATTCAGCAGGACATACACACACAAAGATCCTACCACATTCATAGAGGCAGGTAATTATGTCAAAGATGAGTTCTCTAGGGTAAAAAGTTTGAATTTGCAAAGTTTGGTAATGCAATCTTGGCTTCTATGTGTATGTAGCTATGACCATTCATAATAGAGATTTTGATAAAAGTAGACCTGTAACCATTGAAGTGGCACATCACATTAATTGTTGATCATGCAACACAAGTGGCCAGTGCACTGTTGACTAGCTGGTTTTGAAACTAAGCAAGTTGCACAGCTACTGAACATAATATGAAGAAGTTGGACTGCAAATAAATCTTGAAGCCACTTATAAGAAAATTTTACTATAAATATATCTTCATAGTAAGGAAGTTGCAACATGTGTAATGCATCTTGAAACTAGAGAACTTTGCTGATATAAACATTTCCTAACTGCAACCTCTCAACCCAGAGAAGACAAGTTGTAAGCCAGTTAGGCAAGATCATAATAAATTATATTGTTGTTGAGCTATATACTCACTTTGTATGCATGCATAGAGACTCCCAAACTAAAGCAAGAAGGGTATAAAAAGTAGCATGTAGACACTGCATTTCCACGGAAACAGATGAAATTATCATTCAAAATGGATTGGTGCTTTTTTTCATGATAGATAATTAATGCTTGGCTAAGCAGAGACTGATATGTATATCCTCACCAAGCTATGCAGGCAAGAAGATGTTCTTCATCAAAGAAGACTGGTCTGTTGATAGAGGTAAGCCAATTTGTAACCATAGCATAAAATTAGCATTAATGCCATATCTAAAAATCTCAAAAAATGGAACTTGACAATCAACCTCATCACCATGATACATGCTATATAATTATGTGTAAATACTATCTGCAATGGGAACTATCTGCAATGGGAAACCATATTTTTTCTAATTTAAAATGTGGATAGTCATGAAAATGAATACAATGTATTCTAACAGAAGGTCTAAGGCATGGAAACTATTTTGACTAAATACAGGTAAGCAATGTAGCAGATGCAATATCAATGACATGTGATTCACTTATGCACCACTAGTGGTTCGAATACATTTCTTGTTGATCCTATACTTCCTTTCTGCTAGAATAAGCTTGTAATGAAAAGAACATGTGACATTAAGATTTCCCTCAACATGGAAATTGTGTTTGTATAGTTATGCTGGATAATGGAGCTATTTCATTATTTTACTGGATATGTCAAGTCAGCTATATATCAAGAACATCATTTTTCTGCCTTGTTTCAGGTGCTTGGAGCACTAATGGTGTGTGGTGTGTGAGTATGTGTGTGCATTCATCGTGTGTGTGTGGGTGCTGAGGCAGATCTAGGATATAATTTCATGTTAAATAAAATTAACACGGAATATGAAGTACCAAAACCTGCGAAAAATGACGAACAAGTTTCACCTATGCCCAATGAAGCTTTGGAGTGCATTGCTTTCCGTGAAACTTGAGCTCTCCATTTGCACATGTGAATTATTATATTCGTTATAAAATCTTAGTCCATTTATTTATTATTTATTTTATTTTATTTCATTATTTATGTCAAGAGAGCCAAGAAAGTTCCTAAGGACACAAAACTTAACTTTGTGGATTTTCAATAGAGCTCTTGAGGTATTCTATGGCTAGCTGCAAACTTTAACTGCAACTGCATGTGTCTAGTCTTGACCCAAAGAGGGAATTCCTCAAAAATATTAACCTGTTTAGCAAACTCCAAGGACCCACAGCTTAGGTTAGTTACTAGGACTGTAGGAGTCAGTATCACAGCCTCCTTAGTGAATATGGCATCACCAAATACCATAATAGATTTAGCTCTCCTCAGGAAATTTGGCACTCGAAGCAGGAATAGCTAGTTTCTTCACCGGTGGTTCAGAGCTTCATGATATCGAACAACCAGGAGTTGTAGTGGTCACCAATAACTCACCCATGGCTATGCCATTGATGCCTAGGCAGTAATGGAGCCTCTGAAGAAGATAAAAGAGTACTGTGACACAGTTTTTAGAAACTGAATTCTATATCATGCAAAAAATTGTCTAAATGCTTTTTCCAGAGGTGTGGGTACAAGCAGTCAAAGTGGCTCCACTATGATGCGCAAGCATTCAAGCTCATTTCCTGATATTCTTGTTATTTTTCAGTAGCTATTTCTTGGTTTAGCAAGCTTCTTTCATAAAACAAGATGTAATCTGATAACATGAAGATCCTTAGGATTCAATGTGGCATGAGGAAGTATTCTTCCAAACCTGCAGGTAACTATACAAACAATAATTTTTATAATTATGGCGTCATCATTGAAAAGTGTTAGTTAAAAAGTTTGACAGATGGGGGTGGGGATAGTTGGAGAGAGAGGCGATCCCTCAATGGAGCACTGGATGGAAAAGCTAGTATTGCCATGCATGGCCTATATATGTATGCACCATGTAAAAATATATGAATTGGTCACTGTCAGGGAAATACTCTCACCTGACAGTGGCAGAACCAGCAGGTGGTGTTGACAGCAGAACATCACTATCTGTGGGATTAACAAAGGGAAATATACATGTGAAAGAACAAGCCTCTCATGTGACCGAACAAGCCACTGATGTGAGACAACAAGCAAGAACACTCACCTGACTGAGGAGCCTGTGGCATGGGGTGACCCAAGTGAAGATGATTGGTCCAATCCAGAGGTTGGCAAGGAGACCAGTGACCTCAAACTGAACTGATTAGAAGAGTATAAAAGGAGAATATGTATAAGATAGAAACACACTATGGCCTATGCCCAAAAGAACTGATACCAGAAACTGTTGTAAGAACTTTGTAGATAGTGTTGATTGACACTGTGTACGTGTGATTCTCTATCCGTATTTAATATATAACATACTTGTTTCAAGTGGGTAGCCAGTATCTCGGGGAGAGATACTGAGTTTGGCTTGGGATAAGATTTCTAGCAGGCGGCTAGGAATAGGTCCCAGGCATCGGACGAAAGTGTGGATCTGACTGAACAGTTATAAAGTGTCTGTTTCAGCAGAAGGACGACTTTCCGTCACAGTCACCCACCTTAAATAATGCAGGATTATGTAACAGGAATGTTGTCATAGTGAAGAAAATGATCTAGGGAATGCATGTAGAAGATTTGATGCTAGAATGGTCTGGCTGCACAATCCAAGTGGGAACGGGCAGTATGTTAATATCTTACCAGATAGCAGAACAACAAAGCCAGCCAGAAATAGGAAAAGAACAAGATAATACCCTAATAATACCCCATAAGACCTCCAAATTACTTCCTCTATCATTCCTCATACAATACCTGTCAATTTTGGTAGGTAGCTAAACAAATATACTAGGTTCTCTATGGACAGAAAATTGCTGCATAGTTGGAATATACTAAAGGCACTAAATAGTCTCAGATGTGAAAACTGTAACTTTCAAGGTGTCTGTTTCTGCATAGTCTTCTTTCTCTTAAAATTACTTCAGAGAACATTGCTTGATGCCTGTAACATAATAGCTGGTAATACTGAAACAAAAATATGCATGTAGAAGTATGGCTATGAGAGGAGTTTTGTTAAGTGTACACATCTCATTGATGATGGGGGGTACGTCACACTAAGAATGAGGTCCAAACAATACAAAATCATCATGACATCATCAATAATGTGGCTAGACAGTCCTGTATTTGGCCTGCTAATCGACAATGGTTAGAGCAATCAATTAACAATACTTGGATGTTATAGGTATACTTTAAATTCACTCTACACTCAATTAACATCCATTATATACTAGTTGGTGAATGAAGTGGGTGAAAAGCTTGGTATTGCCGTCCATGGTGTATTCATATTTGTATCTATGCATCACCACTGGTGTGGGTAGGACAGAAAGCAGCAACTTGTTACAAAAGTTTGGCAAATATGCTAGCTTGCAAATAACAGAGTTATACTCTGTCATCATCAGTTGGCTTAGGTGAAAGCTATCCTTTGCTGCTATCTTATCATTCATCATGTGCATTGGATGGACACCATCATCAACAAACAGACCTTTATAGGGAACTGCCATAACCCACAGCATCTGAGGGTGGCACCCCACAAGATTAACAAAACCATTTGACATATTTCATCTCACACCTCCATGTTTTTGTCTTATTTCTTTTCAGCACATCTATTATTATTGCGCATTCACAATACATTCACCCATAATGAACGAATCACTCGCCGTAAATTATGCGGGCTCACATAAATCTGGAATGGTCGTCATAATTAAGGGAATGATATCGAGAGAATACCCAGCAGCAGATTTGAAGCTAGACTTGCCTGGCTGCTGTGCAAGTGATAACAGACAGACAATTGATAGCTAAGGTCACTTACCAGATAGAAAAACAAGCCAGTCAGAAATTGGAATAAAGCATAGTTACTTGCTCACCAACATGCTCTAGTTTTTTTGGTTGCCTTTCTGCTCAATACCTAGCATTCATTCCAATCTAGTTATTGAGGGTCACCTCATTGTACCCCTTCAGATGACTGGAAGGTCTTATCTTCCCAAAAGAGGGAAGAAGAAAAGGAATATCCTGAGTGGGCAAAAGGTTAAATTTCAAGGACTAGGTTTTTCAAAGGAGGCATCAAAATTAATCTGCATTCCTAAAATCCAGCTTTATAATGTATTTTTACTTTAGATTGATTTATTAAAGAAATAATTATAATAATAGTAATGATGATGATGATAATAATAATAGTAATAATAATAATAAATATTATTAATAGTATTAAAAATAAATAAATAATAATAATAAATAATAATAACAACAAAAACAACAATAATATTAATAATAACATCAAAAACAACAATAATAGTAATAATATAATAATGGAAAAAATAAAAGTAAGTAAATAAACCAATTAAAATAACTCATCAAAACTAGAGTCCTTCCTCTCCATTGTTCCCATGACCGAGGCCGCATTTCACCTTTGAACTGTAATTGAAATACTTTGCAGGGGAGAAGGTGAAGGGAATTTTCTTCTCTAGTTACATGTTGGACACTCTGGTCCAATTAGCCAAACTCCGAAGACATCGCCAAAGTCTTGACTGCCACAACACGAAGGAATGGTTCCAGTCCAAACCAGTATTCTTCCCCCTCTTTCTCTCTTCGGTCAAGGCTACCACTGCTTCTGCTTCCATAGAGGTGTTAACAATGTATGAGGGGAGAAAGGTATCCACACAAGCAGCATTCCATAGCAACTTCCCCAACTTCAAAGGAACCATTGTGATGCTATCTGGGCATTTCCTTTTGGACGAGTCTCGAAGGTATCTTTGTCAAACACAAAGGCTTCCGTGAGATGCTGTTTCTGTTGGCATGGCAAAACTGGGAGCCCACTTTGTGGCAGCAGCTAAACCCATTAGATCCACTCTGCCCACATAATGTTGGCATGCATGTAGCCTACACAAGGGAGAACCTAGTCAAAGACCTACAGCAATTTAGTAGACTGTGTGGACCTAGAGAGGCAATGGGGAGAGCAGTCAGCCAAAGATCCAAGCAAACTAGCTCTGGAAATTGGGTTAAGGCTATTAGAGAACAGATTGTTTGCACTCACAGAAATCCTAATAATATCCTAGATCCTCTGATGGTGTGACTCAGGACCAGTGGAGGGAGATTGATCATGACCCTGGAACAAGTGGAAAACTGCATCATCCAAATTGAGGTGTGGGATTCCATGAAGATGATGTGAGAGAATGTGGCAAATGAGGGCCAAACAGCCAACATCAGATACCTGGAAGGCAGAAGATGCAAGCTGGGTTGCCCTCCGAATGCGAAGACCACCAAACTTCACAGGCAGTGTAGCTTATGTCCAGGTTACATCATCATTATCGAAGGAGATGTTGCATATTCCACTCATCACAGATCTAAGAATATTGCCATTAAAGGTCTGTGCTGTAAGAGTAAGCTTTTGAGGAAGCCAAATGACTACTCCTTTGTAGCTGCTTGCTGACTCAAATTAACTAGCTGATATCACACAGTGGACAGGGATGTTTATTGTACGGATATTTTCCCCCTATTGTCGGGTGTTTTACTGAATCAAGAAACATGTGAATTTCTGCAAAGCATTGGACAATTTGGTTAGTAGTAAAATCATGACAAATGGACTATTTGCAAGTTATATATTGGGAAATGTAATAGGTAAATACAAGATCTTGAGACAGATTCCATGGTTTTAACTTTTTGGGGGTGTCAGTTTACTATCTATTCAAGGTAATAGGCAACATAAACCTAGCTCTAGGCTAGGATTTTCTTCAATGTCCAGCTGATACTTCTACTTTAGCTATTGTCCTTGTTCCTCAGGTTTCCTAAAACTTCAAAGTCAATGATTTTAACTTCGTTGAAATAGGCAGTAAAAACACATAAAAGTGAGTGATAAATTTAGCTCTTATCTCAGATAGAATGAGTTTACTGATCACTATCATATTAGCGAAAGTTAAAGGCTCTTAAAATTAATGTCAAACTTGTACTAGTAATAGACAAAGGAAGCTACCCATGTTGCTCCTGTTTCTAGATCAAGAGAGCAAGGTAGTGCTTGCTTCCAAGAATGCACATGATCACCACAGCCCCTCCCTCCCCACCACAAAGAATTCCCACACACCCCCCCCCCCCCACCCCCCCCCCCCCCCCACCCCCAACAGGCTATGGCCTTTGATTGTAACCTTGAACCAAGTTCTAAAAGTGATACAAACTTAAGTAATGAGTATAGGCGCACCTCGGCCTATAAATGATGACATGCAGGTAGGCAAGTAGCTAGGTAGTTTTTCAGATAGATAATAGGTAGGTGCATAGTTGGATAGGTAGGGGTAGGTAGGTAGTTAGGATAGCAGTTGACTTAGTGGTATGTATGTAGGTGGGCAGGTAGATAGTTAGGTGTGTGGGGAGATAATCGTTAAAAAATATGAAGAAAAATATGAAGAAAGGTAGATAGTTGGAGAGCAAAGTGAGCCCTCAGTTGGAGTAAGATGGAAAACTTGATTTTACAAATGCAGCATTGTTTCATCTACGTATCTATGTATTCAACATAATGTTCACTCAAAAAATATGAATGCAGCAATAAAATAGGCTACATAAATTGGAAATGTTCGTCGTTGTGAAGAGCTAAATGGGTTTAACTTACTATTTTTGTTTCTATTTCAAATTCAATTTTTAAATTAAAAAAGTTCTTTCTTTCCCCTCTCCATATTGCTTTGCATGTGATGGAGTTTTCAGAGGCCCAGGCTCTGACTAGAGAAGACATTAATGAGTGTGGGCAAGTGGTTGTGGACAGGAGGCCTGATGAGTGCATGCCGCAGAGATGAAGCACTACAAGCCGACAGAAGTGGCTTAAATGGATTGATTGGCCAGAGGACTACACAACTGCAAGACAGTCAGGAGGATGGTGGCAATGAGAGCTCGCAGGATTCATTGGGAGAAGCTCATTGGTCAACACCACCACTGTCGACATCAGAGCAGCTCTCCAATGACTCCTTAAATGGTCATGAAGAGGAACACCGGATGCTCTTCATGACTTTTTTACTGTTGTAGACATAGATATGCGTAACTTTTGTTTGCCTACTTCAATAGAGGTGATTGATATACCAAGTTATAGCTCTTTCAATTTGCAATCGAATGATATGCTTTGTTTCAAAATTTAATGGTTGCCAAAATTTTTATGAAATTCAAAAATTAAAATTATAAAAAAGGTGTTGAGCTAAAGTTGGCGGTGAAAGGGAAAGAATTTCAGGAATTTCAGGGGATAGGCAAGAAAAGACAAAGGTATAAATAAAACAATACTGTATAAATAAAACAAATAATTATAATGAAATTGATTTACAAAGTAAATACGTATGGAATACAGGAAATACAGGGTAAATAATAACATCATGGGGACAGGGAAACGCGCATGCTGTTGAGGGGGCATGGTCGGAAATTCGCGTCAGAAATGTCCCGGAATTAACTTATGGAAAGTTGGCAAGTATGCTTGAAGTGACCGGAGGCTTTGTTACTACTAAGACAGTAGTCAAATGATAGCCAGGATGGGTGTCCCAAGAAGAATTGCTAACAGACAATGGGTTTAACTTTATGTCGAAGGTGATGAAAGAATATTGTTAGTTAACCGGTGTCAAGCAAATCAGGACCACCCCATACCACCCTCAGATGGATGGTATGGTGGAGCATTTCAATGCTACTTTAGAGTGATTGCTTCGAAAATTAACTCAGAATTAACGGGTAGAATGGGACCGTTACCTACCTTATGTGTTGTGGTCGTACAGGGGGACTGTATACAAAACCACAGGTTCACACCTTACCAGCTACTATTTGGGAAGGATATGCGTATGCCTTTAGACCAGAAGGTTCGGCACTGGCAAGGGAAGGAAGAGGAGAATGAGAGTGGTGTAAATGAGTACCTAGATAGAGACTGAGGGCAAACATGGAGGTTGTAAGAGACCTGGCATTTGAAAGAGAAAAGGACGAAAAAGAAAAACAGATGACCAAACTGCAAAAAATTGGTATTTTGTAGCTGGGGATTTTGTCCTAGTATTTAGACCCCTTAAACAGGATAAATTGAACAACCAATGGCAGGGACCCTTGCCTATCACACAGAAAATAACTGAAGTAACTTACAAAGTGGACCTGGGTGGTAGGGTAAAGCGTTATCGAACCTTTCACATTATCTGCATGAGGAAGTGGAATGCACCAGCTGCAGCTGTCTTCCTAGCTGAAGAAACAGAGGGAAGATCCATGGGAACAAAAGGGAAGTCACACTCCTACCATGTCAGATGCCCACCACCAGGTTTATACAGAACTACCAGGATGTATTGCAAGATATACCTGGAACAACACTGGCACAGCATGCAATACAGACAAATGTTGTGGCCTCCATCAGGTTGGCCCATCATTCACAGATGGTGAAGGAAAGAAATTAAAACCCTTTTGGAACAGGACATCATTAGGCACTCAAGGGGTCCATGGTCGGTGCCCATTGTTCTTGTTAAGAAAAAGGATGGGACACAAAGGATGTGCATAGACTATAGGAAATTGAATAAAGTCACAATAAACGATCCGTACCTTTGCCCAATATCGAAGAATTGATTGCTAATGTTGGCTCGTTGAAGTATATTAGCACCCTCGAATTGTCAAGAGGCTATTATCAAGTACTAGTCATCCCTAAACACTGGGAGAAGATGGCCGTTATAACGCCCCTAGGAAATATGAAGTTATAACCATGCCCTTCGATTTAATTTCTGCCCCATTGACCTTCCAAAGATTAATGGATGAAGTTTTGAATGGGTTACACACCTTTGCAGTGGCCTATCTCGATGATATATTAATCCATGGCCAGACATGGGAAACCCATTTGGAACACCTAAACGTTGTTTTTTCCAGACTAAGAGAGTCAGGACTGAGTGTGAAGCAGAGAAAGTGTACGTTTGCCAGTAACCATTGTGTATACTTGGGATACATTGTGGGAGATGGTAAAGTACAAGCAATGGAATGCAAAGTGAATGCGGTCAGAAATTTCCAGGTGCCTAAAACAAAAAAAGATGTCAGATCTTTTCTTGGGTTATGTGGGTATTACAGGAAGTTTATCCCAGACTTTTCAACCATAGCAACCCCAATGTCAAACTTAACCAACAAGATCATGCCAAAGAAAGTTGCATGGACAGGCCAGTGTGAACAAGCTTTCTTAAAGTTGAAAAGAGCATTGACCCAAGCCCCTGTACTAATAAACCCGGATTGGTCTAGGTCATTTATTCTCCAAACCGATGCATCAGCATCCAGTTTAGGCTATGTACAGAGCCAATTGAACAAAGAAGGAATTGAGCATCCCATAGCATTCGCTTCCAATATTGTTGCCAAGCGAATGCAACTACTCAGCAATCGAGCGGGAAGCTCTAGCTATTGTGAAGGGAATGAAACACTTTAGAAGATACTTGGAGGGAATGGTTTTCACAGTCCAGACCAACCACAACCCCCTAACACACCTTGGGAATTTGCATTGGTAGGTTGGCACGGTGGGCTCTTACACTCCAACTATACCATTGTGCACAGAAGTGCTAAGGCAAATGCAAATGCCGATGGCTTATCAAGCGACCAATGGTCTCTAACTGAGGTTGGGGGAGTATCAGAGGCCCAGGCTCTGACTAGAGAAGACTCTAATGAGTGTGGGCAAGTGTTTGTGGACAGGAGGCCTGATAAGTGCATGCAGTGCAGAGATCAAGGACCATTAGCCGATGGAAGTGGCTTAAATAGATTGATTGGCCAGAGGACTACACAACCACAAGACAGTCAAGAGGATGGTGGCAATGAGAGCTCGCAGGATTCGTTGGGAGAAGCTGATTGGTCAACACCATCACTGTCGACATCAGAGCAGCTCTGCAACGAGTCCTTAAATGATCATGAAGAGTAACACCGGATGCTCTTCATGATGAGCAGTGACGAAACAGCCAGAAAAAGATACATGGAATGGGTATTAGTTGAGTATTGAACTGTTCTTGTGTTATATTGTCAAGGCGGCACACCTCGTTTGTGACATGATATTGTTCTACTCTAAAACTCACTGAACCAGCTAAGGCTGGTCACTTTCAGTTAAGGGACTGAGAGTAGGGTCTTACAGTCACTAGTGTGGGGTGACTGCTTTTTGTCCAAGGAGTGGTGCTAGTGGGAATAGACTAGCATAGACAGACTTGGGCGTAAGTACTGCCTCTCTCCAACTTGTATAGCTAAGGAGCTGGGTTGGTGTAGGAGCGGCACGCTCACATGGAGTAAAGTACAACTCCTTATATTAGTTTGATTGAGTCTTGTAGGCAGCAGACCCAGCCCCCCCTCCCCACAAACTCGAAGCCCACTTTAACTAAAACTCAAACATGGATAGTTCTTAGCTGGCAAAATTTGGTTTTAGTCATTATTAGCTCCAGAAAGACCCCAAGTGGTAGTAAATTGGCAGCACAAACAATCATTGAATGTGTGAAAAAAATACCTGAAATTGATGTTCAAAATCTATATTTCTTTTCATTCCTTTTCCAACTCTCCCACCTAACCTGTGTATAATACCAAAATATTCCAAAACCTTAATACTAACCTTACAGCAACTAATCTGGTTCTTGGCTATGGTTTCTGGTTCTTGACTATGGTATCTGGTTCTTGACTATGGAATCTGGTGCTTGACAATGGTAAAAAGGTATGAGTATACCAGATATTGTCGAAATCAAACTAGCTGAATTAGGGAAAGACAACATGTGTTGCATTAAAATTCACGTATATTGTCTGGAAAGAGCTACCAAAACTGTATCGATTGTCCAGACTCACGTCTTCACCACAGAAGACAGAACTAATGCTCCTGAGAGCTTACAATCCATTCTCAGAGGGAAATACCCCATTCAGACCATATATCTCAATACTTCTAACAATGGACAATGAAGCATACAGTCTAATATGGAATCAGAGACAATCAAGCCCAATGGCCTTGGAAGACATTGATCAACCTGAGCAGAATATCACCAGATGACCACTGGAATAAGCACCTCTGCACTGACCTCAGCCACAATAAACCCAAGACTGGCAGCCATTCTGCACCAAATGCAACTACAAATGTAGGTCTTCCCTGCAGCAACATCTCATCCAGTCAAAGTGCAGACTACTCCCAAGCCTCTTTGACTACCTCCCTTGCAGGCAAGTCTCATGGGGAAGCAGAAATCATTTTCTTCGAGAAGCAAATGCTGGCCTACTCCGTGCCAAAAACACAGTGGGCAGCAGAACTAAGAATGCTACTCAGAGGAGATCTCACCAACACCTCACTGTCCGTATCATCAGAGTATGCCGACTCATATGATACACAGAAGAAGGTACTTTTGACCAGAATGGGAGTAACCACAGCATCCTGCTTCGAATTGTGGCTCGACCCTAAACCGAAAACAATGAGATATTGTCTCAAGTTTTCCGCAGAAACCTAGATGCGGCACTCACCTGCTTGAAAGAGATTGAAGATTGTGCCAAGTTGGTCACCACAGAGCTTATGTACAAGTTGATGTCACCCAACATTGCTGCATTCATCAGAGCACAGAAGCCTGCTAATGAGATAGGATTTGTTCCAGCAGCCGACAAGTATGTTTTAAAGAGCAGGTTGGACCTCTACAAGTATTGGGACCAGCACAGAAGAGGAAGGCAACATTTCCAACCATACAGACAACCCTTCAGACAGCAGGAACCCGACTCTCCTCAGAACTCGACCCCTCCTCGCCTCGCCAACAGATACATCCACCCATACTGAGAACACCAGCCAAGACTCAACCTAAGAGACCACCCAGAACCTACAGTGGATCTCAGCATCAAAGACCTCACAGTAAAGTAAATACTTTGAAGATGTCAAAGGCTTCCAATGTAAAAAGTGGGGCCATGTTACTGCAGCTTTCCCAGAGAGGGAAGTTTGTAGAGTCAAACAATCTCAACAACCTCAACTCACTCAGCCTAGATTGCCCTCATTGTTTGCCATGGGTAAAGTTGCCAACATGCCTGTGAGATTCTTTCTCAGCAGCGGAGCAGACCTCACCATCATAAGAGATGGTCTGGTATAAGAACTGACCAAGAACGGCGCAACAATGACAAGCTCATCGGAAGATATCATCATCAAAGGCATTCACGCTCCCTTCACATATCTACCAACTGTCCACCTACCCTGTGAGTTGTGAAATTCCAAGTTTGAAATGAAAATTGGAGTTTCAAATGATATTGCCTGTGATGCCATCCTTGGTAGGGATTGTCCCATATTGTATACTCTCATGACTAATACCACCACAGGAGACATTGGCTATACAGACCCGACAGCAAGCAGAATTGGAGCAGCAGGCATGTCAGAAAACTGAAGAAGCTGAGGGAAATTCTGAAGTACAGTTATGAAAATCATTGTTGAGAACTTAGATTTTCCACCAAAAAATTTCTCCTTACAAAGAGAGCCAACAAAACCTGAAGATGATATCGAACCAGAGTTAGAATCAGATACCAACTCGACTTCACTGAGAGACGACCAGCAAGCAGACTCGACCCTGGCAAACCTGTGGACCTTAGCTGAGAGACCAGACTCTCAGTATACATACACAACCAGGTGCTTCACAGGAAAACCACGGATCAGACAGGCGAGCCCAGGTTACAGATCGTCTTGCCAACTAACAGGAGAAGCCAAATCATCAACCTAGCACAACCACACTGATGGCAGGACACATACGGGCAAGGGGAACAAAATAAAAAATAAATTTGGCCTTGTATGCGTGTTGATATTAAGGAATCATGTCCAACATGCTGCAAATGTCGGAAGACGGCCAAAATAACCACCACTAATGCACCTATGCTGACACCGGCAATCCACATCACCACACCCTTCGAGAAGATTGCCATAGATGTGGTGGGACCTCTATACCTGGCATGGATAAAGTCTCATCTACATAGACCTGGGTCACAATACTTAGATGCAGTCCATTGCAGATCACAATGACCAAAGTGGTTGCAGAGAAGTTGCTGTATATTATGTCGAGATTGTCTCTTCTACTGGAAATTTTGTCTGATTGTGGCAGCAATTTTATGTCCACTGTCATTAAAAAAGCTTTCTCTTTCCTTGGCATACAGCATTCAAAAACAGCTCCCTACTATCCCCAGTCCAATGGAGCAGTTGAACGATTCAACCATACCTTGGCTACAAATGATCAGAAAGACGGTCGCCGACCACCATGACAGGGATGATTACTTACCTTACTTCTTGTTTGCAAGTAGAGAGGCACCATGCGGGTTCTCTATTTGAGCTCATCTTTGGGAAGAATGTGCACAGACCACTGGACATCCTCAGCTGATAGTGGGTGCTCATCAGATCAACCTCTCCTACCACAACAGAATGGCTACTCCAACTGAGGGAAGACCTCAGCAACATGAGAGCAGTAGCCACACAACATCAGACGGACACACAAGCCTGGACCAAACAGTGTCCGACAGGATGAGAAAGGACCGACACTTCGAGGAGATAAAGTCTTAATATTCACCCCAAACATTGCCGGTCACAAGGGTAACAAACTGGCAGATAGATGGGATCTTATACACAATCAAGAAGGGGAAAAATTCCGGTATAAACTCAACCATTTATATGACAATTTACCTTTTAAAGCATGTACACCAATTAAATTGATTGATTAAAAATGAAAGGTCATATAACTGGCTGTATTCTACATGTGGACAGTCTTGTTGCCTTTTTTTTAACTGATATGGTTGTTGTTTTTATTTTGTTTTTGTAGTATTAAAGTTGAGCAGTTGTCTGCTGTGGAGTTACTCTAGCAGAGGTACTTCACTCTAGTCTAGCAGCTGTGATAGAGAGTTATAATATCCAGCAGGACCAAACTTGCTCTGACAATTCTGTACCAAGTGTAGTATTCTGAGCATTTCTTTTATTAGTACACATACATGTATATAATAACAATAATAAAGGTTAATAATTAATTCTGCCACTTCGTTCACTCACTCACGCATGCACCCATGCACTCACATGCTCACTCACTTATTAATTATTCATTCATTCATTCATCTATCATTCATTTATTCATTCATCATTCATTCATTCATCATTCATTCATTCATTCAATCAATTATTGTATTATTTATTTATTGCTTTTACCAACTCTTTGCAGTTCTCACCATACCTTATACAAGTCAATCTTATCCACTTTTGACTTTTTTATTTTACGAATTCTCAGTTGACATATTACATAAACTTTCTTTAGCCTTCACGAGGATTTTTTTTTTCATCAGGGATTATTTTTATTGTCAGTCCCAGTCCCTTGGAAAGAATCATCACAGTTTTTTTCTAGGACTGTAAAAAAAATTCCAAGGAAGCTTATCCAACTATCCAACAGTAGATAGTGCACCTCCACATGGTACCTGTTTTCAGCATGCTTGTGGAAGGGAGAATTCCCAGTTTTTCTTTCTCCCATATTGGAGGTTTTGATTCTGATATCACTTCTTGGTCTACAATTTAATAACTTGGCAAGAATTCAGGGGATATGTCATTACAAAATCTAAAACATATTATGTATGAAGGGAGAGAAGAACCCAGTGACAGAGTATAGGATTTTGAACAGAGGGCTGCAAATGTCAAAGCTGGTCTAGCAAGCCACACCCTCAAGTAGCTGCTAGAAATGCTAGGTTGCTGCATGGAAATACCTGGCAAAAGTTGTAACTGTTGGATTGCATGGTGTTTTATTACAAAGAATAGAAATTTAGTTGAAAATCTAAGGGATATAATAATGTTAGACAGTCAGAAAGGAAGATTTTATGCAATCTTCAGAACCCCTTGGATCTGCCAATGAAACCAATGCAAAAAGATACGCATTATTAATACCCTAGGTTACCCAAACTAGAGTGAAGCTCAAATTGCAGGTAGATCAACAAAACAAAATAATAAAAAGCAAGTTATTGATTGGTAAAGTGTCTGGCCGTGCAGACCAAGGGCACCCCTCTTCCCACCCCCCACCCCCCCAAAGGCGAGGGGGTGCGGTGACAAAACCCCCAAAAATATCATTAACAAAAAACAACAAATTAAAAACAAAAATAAAATAAACTAACCAGCCGATAAAAAAACTTTTTTGATGCTAAAATTCAGTGCATGAGAATGTTCACTTGAAATTGTGCTTTAGGAAACATGCATATTAAATTTCAATTCATGAAAAAATCTTTTTTTCGGTACATACCTATACAAAATTAATTTCATCTCTACATATCAGGGGAAAGCAATAAAGTGAGCACAAGTTAATAAATTCCATAAACAAATTTTTCACAACACAAGTGTTAACATCTATTTGTGTGACAGACCCTCCTCGATTAACTCGATCTTTTCAGTACACTTTCTTGAATGTCCTCAGACATTTCACTATCAGTTTTCACAAAATGCCTGCAAAGGAGAAAATCAGAAAAGAGAAAATAGTTTAGCCAATACCTGTTCCTTGGTTTCTAAACATACTTGTTGCTAGTAGCATACATGAGAAAATAGAGTTGTGAATTGACCAGATCAACAGATACTGTAATCAGATTTTATAGCTATATATATATATATATATATATTGAGTATTCCTACCATACTGGTAACAACCTGATATTTACATTTTTGGAATACACTCTAATCCTTTGACCAGCAAGATGTTTGCATTGGATATTCATAGCTATAAAATTTTCCAACAAACAATTAAAATCAAATACACAAAGCAGAATCGAGAATTGGTTCCATTTGTTAAGGAAACAAAAAAGCATTTTGTAATGAGAGTCAATCATATTATATATAGTCAATTGCTGAAAATTTGTCTATGGTTGACATAAGAATTTCATAACACTTTAATAATATGCAAATGTCTAGCTACAAAACCTCCACCTGTTGTGCAGTACATAATAAATCACTTTTTAGCCTTTCCCTTTCATTCTTGATATTTATGCTATAGGAACTGCATGTCTGTACTGGGCAGCACAGGCATCTGACACTTTCCCATTAAAAAATATATATATAATATATAATAATATATAATACAGTGTATAAAAATTACCATTTCTTATACATAGTATAATAGCAGCAGAGGTACTTACTCCATAGAGACTGAAGTTGGAGGTGCCAGTCGTCCTGTAGTATTACTTCTTCTGCGCACAATATAGTACGCCACTCCAAATAAGGTCAACAGCATCACCAAGACCAGTCCCACTACTGCAACAACCGCTGCTATACCAATAACACCTTTCCTAGAGAGAACTTGGGGTTGAGATTCCAAGGCCTCCGGGAAGACTACTACGAATTACAACAAAACATATATCACCACATGCCTTTCTCAGTACACCAGCCATAAACCTTATATGGCAGATTGTGGTCACAGAAAAATATCCCATCAATAAATCACACCACAGTAAACAGTTAACTTTAGTGAGGAGAAGTGATGCAAATCTTTCATGCTTCATTTTATGGACTTGATAAATAAGGATTCCATGCTCTACTCCATAATCATTAATTTTTTGGCCCACCTCTACAAGTATAAGTGTGCATTGACACAGGCTGCAAAACTTTAAATTTTCCTATTAAGAGAATGCAATAAGTATTGTTGAAAGTAAATCACTGAGTACACTAGCACTGTCAACATTGGTTTAACCCACATTTAGCACCTAAATGCACACACATACAAATACAAAAAGCTCATATCTAAAAAAATTCAGCTTCTTATCAGTCTAAATGGTGTTTCAGCCTTGATAACTTTCAAAAACATTTCCAGCATGCCAGAATCATTCACCAAGGTAGCCACAGATCTCAATCCTGAAATTTGTCTTCAAGATTTATCCTACTTAAATTTATGTCTCTATTATCTCTCTGTTATTTCCATCACATAACTTGTGTAGAAAAGGTGCATTCATGAGAATTTTTGTACCAGTAGACTCCAAATATTTTCCATGAATAGTCTGTTCATTTGAATGTGGCAAAAGTCATAATGGGTAAAGATATATAGTCAAACTATAACGATTGTGGTCTTGCTCATGCGCTATATTATAACATGTGACCGGTCAATCGATTCATAGAGAATTCTGTTCCATGAAAAAATTAAGGAGACAACATTTGCTGTTTACTTTGTGGAGTTTAAATTTTTTTTTTATTGATTCCTTCAAGGAAGCTGTAGCCGACCCTATTCTAAGGACAATAACAAGACATGGTATGTGCTGATTTGTGTTGAGTATAATATAGGAGACCAGTAAAAATATATTTAAAAGGAGACACATTCTTGCTGGATTCACTGAGGCTTGCACATTGTATAACTTGGACCACATAAACTAAAATAAACAAACAAAAAAAAAAAATTAGAATTAAAAGTTGTTATCAACAACTACATTGTATTGGCTTTTCCAAAAGGTAGACTGTATCTATGTACAATAGGACAACACTTTACCATTTAAATTTTATAAACCAATAATATGCTGATTTTTTAAATCTATATAATGATTGGTATACATGATTTATTTACCTAACAGGTGTGTTGTGATTTACATTAGTATCATTTATTTATTTTTGACAAGTCAATCCAATACAGTTAATTAAAATTAAAATACTAAGGTTTATCCAACAATTTTAAGATAAAATGTAAAACTAAGCAGAAATTATGAAATTTTCATTTATTCCCCACACTTTTACACTTCACTTCTCCATATCAGTTTCCCTCCAGAAATAGCACCTCATGAGCACGACCATGTTTGATCTAATAACTTTTTACTGCATTGAGTGTTTATGATGCAATAGTGAGGTGTGCTATATAGGTTTAATGTTTTTAAGCATTTCATAAGTTGGTATGACCAAAGATATTGTATGGTCTTTGTATTAACCACAATGTAATTGTATACTCCAGTATCATTAGTGGTTATACAAGACATGCCAAGTCGAGGGTGACAATTAATTACATACAAATGTAGATCTTGCAGCATTTTGTTTTTGCAAGAAGTTCTAAAAAAGGTTTCCTGGTTGCATAGCATATAATATCAATTGCACTTACTAAATCTCTGGCAATCAGATGGTGCTACACATCCATCCTCATCCTCCACCCTCCCAGTAGGACACAGACAGCCAATGACACACCGTAAAGTGCAGACTTGTGGTGGATCTTGGTAGTTGTCGCAAGTGAGAGGACAGTCAGTGCCACAAGTTGTATATACCTTACCATTAGTACAGACTACAGAGGGTGGGGTGGTCACTATAACAGGTGAAAACAAATAAACACATCACAAAATCAATCAATTGTCGATTTCTCTTCAAAGCTCTAACCAGAAGCATAGACATGACACTTTTTTACTGCTTTATCAATATTGATAACCCCTCTACCTTCAACTTTCAGAGTCCATGCACATCATCTTTCACACATACTATCTCTGAAATTATTCACTAAATCAACAAGTACAACCATTCATCACTAAATACAAAACATTGAAACCAGACTGTCTAATAGTTCCAGTCATCATTGATCTAGGTATTAGTGTACCACTTTAGTAGAAATATTTTTACATCTTATTGTTGACTTGGTGATTGTCTATAACTTCTTTCACTTTCAATTAAATTTTCTCATCATATCATGCAAAACCCGAAATACTGACACTATCTGTGCTTGGCACTTAAATGCTTGAGTTGCCTTTTGCAAGTAAAAAGAACAGCTAGCTTTACTGTGGCCTGTTGGATTTAGAGGGATAAATGGTCACTAAAATGTAATAAACATTTCCAAAGTATTTTTGCGGTGAGAAATGATCTATTAACCTCCAGTTTTTCCTCCTTTTGTAAAGTAGGAGGTCTGTATACTACTTGCTCGATCGGTGATAACAAAAGTAGACTTTAAAAACAATATTCTCAGTCGTGTACTATATATGATCAACTAAAGCATGTCACTTATTAGTCTCATCCACCTAACTAGATATTTGCTCAGCTTTTCTGTGACTTTCTCTCGTCCATTCTCTGTCTAGGCACTTGATTTTGAGAGCATCAGCTTCAGACTGATGGTGAGTGCAGCCTACAATGTGATGACTAAGTCTTGGCATTTTATGGAAGTAAAAAATGAGTGTTCAATAAAATGCTATCCAATATTTCTAGTCACACACATGACACCATTTGTTTAGTAAAATTTGTACATCCAGCCTTACCACACCATGAGAGTGCAATACATGAGCTGCAATCAACAGCAAAGCCTCACAACCATGGGAGTGGATACATGAGATGCACTCAAAAGCAAAGCCTCACAACACCATGGGAGTGCAATACACAAGCTGCACTCAACAGCAATCTGAAGTTGATTGTACTTTCTGTCTTTGCATCAAATTACCGAAACATAGTGTCTTAGTCTTAGTCATTAGTTGTCCAAGTGTGGTGACATCATACTCATCCATGATAGAGCTCAAAGATATGAAGTACCAATGTGCTATTCACATTTTAGCCGAGAAGTTTTAAGCTGGAGAATCAGCACAAAAAGTCAAACTATCAAAAGAAACAGTGAGCAAGCACAGGAAGCAAAGACAACAGCACCTTCTTGATTTAATAGAAAAAAGGAAGAACAGGAACCCCTACAGTGCGAGAGATGAAAGCAGTGAGGAAAAAATCTAGATGGTGAATGTGCAAGGAAGTTGGAAGGCCTGAGAAATGTAACAGGTTGAGAGAAAGTGGACATGTCCAGAGAGAGAGCAGGTGATCAACAATATTTAGGCAGGCTGGTAAAGATATAGTATTATAATTACAAATAAATTAATTAAAAAAACAGGAGGGACCTTATATAGCCATTTATGTTACTAAATGCTACCTTGTTATTGCTAAAATATGCCCAGCCAAATAATAACTTTTGCATGCCATTGACTTATTCAATACCGTTAATATTTTAACCTACAAATGAATGTAAGCATTATATAATGAGCTGAAGCAACTCTGCCAAGACTAGGTTTCTTGCATTTATTTGTATAAAAATCTTATCATTGTTAATTGGCACTGCTACTGTCCAGGTCCAAAACCTTTGGTTTCAACTCATGCTGATAGTATGAGGAAGTCGCAAAGAATTATGTATAATTATTCTTATATGTTCCTTACAGATTCACAACTGATACAAGGTTTTACAACCTGATCCCCTGCAACAGAATCGATTGACAGGTTCAGAAATGAAAAGGAGTGTCAAATGGAGGGTTTCTTGGCAATGATTTTCTCATAATCAACTTAAATTTACTCACTTGATGTTTCGGTTAGGTACTCCAACCTCAGGAACAATTCAGGAATACTTCCTGATTATCATCAGGAATTACCCCTGATGAAGGCTAGAGAGAGAATCCAGCTGAAACATCAAGTGAGTTAATTATCGAGAAATACCATTTGATGACCAATCGCTAAAAACTTTGTTGCCAAACTTATTGTCTCACTATACTCAATTTCTTTGTGCTAGCATTTCTTGGCTCAAGCTCAACAATGACACAGAACAGGCATTGTGTCAAGCCAAATGAGAATGTATTTGTGCATGCCTATAGACTGGGTTTGGGATTGATTGGGTACCACTTTGAATTGCATTTGCTCTCATTTAGTGTTAGTTCCATTAGGATGCTTGAACCCATGGTAACCATTCAAGTATATTTAATTTTGTAATTGAATAATTCATCCTATTTTGCAATAAAGAAGATTAAGAGAAGCAAAATTTAAAAAAATGACAACTATATTACCAACAGCAAAAACAACAACAGCATCAGGCCTATATAATTAATAAAAATCACCTGGACAGTCTGATGGAGTAACACATCCACCCTCATGTTCCACCATCCCAGTTGGACATTCACAACCAATTATACACTGCAAAGTGCAGACTTGTGGTGGATCGTGGTAGTTGCCGCAAGTGAGAGGACAGGCAGTGCCACAAGTTGTATACACCTTGTCATTAAGACAGACTGGAGGTGTCGTAACTGCAGTAGCTGAAATACAAATAGTTGCTCTATAAACATTATTAACTGCGACAATAGCAGCAAAAACAATACAAAAATAATATAACCAAACCCACAGTCACCAATATCAACCAATAACATGTCCATATTTAGGTGTTCAATAACATTCTCCATATGTGTTTGACACATATTTCAAAATGGCAGAAGCCTAAAATGCACACGCCAAAAAGCTCATATCTCAGCTAAATCTCATTTTGAAAGCACATACTGAATAGCTATAAAAATCTTCCCCATTAGCCTAAATACTTCGTTAAGGTAGTAAACGAGTATTAGTCCTCAAATCATCAAATGGCCACTTCCTGCTTCTCTCCTTTATCCCCATGCATAACTTTTGCCTATAAGTCCAAACAGAAATTCAGAGTCCAAATATTGCACAAATAATCTGCTTCTTGATTAATTGAAATCAGAAATTGGTAAATATTCCGCACATTAAATTGTTGTAGTAGCAACTTAGCTACTACAATTTAGTAAAGATGTCATCATGGTAAGGGACATTATATGAAAAATAAATTGCAGAGATTTAATATACAAAAAGGACAAAGTTCATATTTCAGTTAAAACTACTTCAACAACTTCATAGGTGCACAAATATTGCAGACCTTTTAACATATGACCCTCACACACTTCGATGCCATGTCATGCTCTCACACCAGATCATGCATTTTTATGCATCCGAGAACTTTCTGTGTTCTCTGGTGTACTTCCTGTTCTAGAATGCAGCAGCCAAGATTGGCAGCAGCATGTGCAAGCAGTTGTGTTTTTACCTTGCCATACTTGAATGCCTCCTCCTTCCCACAGACACATCATATAACTAGAGTGGCTTTGTTGACAATATTCTTACTTGCCGATTCAGCTAGATGCTCTAGGCTCATCAGCAATAACTATTCTTGATAAAGGCTAGAGTTTCTAGCCTAAAAATAGATTTTAAGTTGATTATCGAGAAAGTCATTAGGTTTCAACTGAGAATTCATACAGTGTATAGCACCTCCATGTAGCAAGTTCTGTTTCATCAATCAAGATTATGCTGTGTACTTTTCATGCTCTGAGAAAGTTCTGCTAGTGTGTGTAATGTAAATGACTTACTACCCATATATTACTCAAGGTAGTGCTTGCTACCACTAATTTAAGTCTTCAAATTATCGTCATCGCTATACTTTAATCCTTGGCAAGGTAAAAATACAACTCCTTGGTTATGCTGCTAATAATGGCTGCAACGGTCTAGGCCAAGAATTATACAAGAGAACACGGGCCCAACTGTTAAGTCAAAACTAGTCATTGGTTAAATTCAATAGAGAATTCTGTGGCTCTACAGCTATGTTCAGTTGAAAACATCTACTTGATATCATAAACAACTGTGTTTATAGAAGATAGAGTATTTTTCTACTAAAACTGAACTCCCATAGTAATGAGCACTTCAGCGGAAAATAAGAGGAGAGCTTAAAAGATATCATTTATGAGCCAGAGATTGCTCCAGGACTTCTATTATGTTAATGAAGCCAATATACATATCCAAACCATTTAGCAATTTTTTTCTTCAAATGGGACGGGTTTCAGCCCTATGTTAACAGTCTAAGCTTGCAGATATAAACTTACTGGGGCAGTCCGATGTAGCTACACATCCCTCTTCATGCTCCACCATCCCAGTAGGACACACACAGCCACTAAAACACATTCGATCGCAGGGCAGTGGTCCATTGTGGTAGTTGTCACAAGTCAAACGACAGTTAGTTCCACAAGTTTTATACACCTTGCCATTAGGACAGACTGGCGGGGGAGGTGTGGTCACAGAAGTAGTTGGAAAAAATTAATATGGTATCACAAGATCATCTTTTTTACAATTTAGAAAGTTACAACTAGAAAGTGTTCACATTGCAAGCATATAATCTATTTGTAAGTCCATAGGCCATGACATGCAGTACTAAGGAACAGTATAAAGCTATATTCAATAATTAGCTTCTAGCTTGTTCAGGTCTTTTGGTGAGGCACTGTAAGTAATTTACTCAGCAATATAAATGATATTTCAATGAATTATTACTTGCCAAATGAATCATAATTATAACCTAGTGAAGCCCAAGATCAGTAAATGGTTTATTAAAGTCCATGTCACTGTAATACCATGGTTTATGGTCATTTTCCAGAATATTTACTGGGCTTAACAAGTTGTGGGTAAAGGTTTTACTTTAATTAGTTATGGATTGGCTTGGATATTTGTACAGATTTGGATGATAAAATCATGTTAAATTTTTTACCTATATATTTTTATATAGCAATCCAATAATTATAGTTTCCCACCAATGGATAGCATTTGTTTTGACATACAAAGTTAGTTCATTTGCCATATAAATGAACCACAAACCACAATGGAGTCAATTGTACTACTTCTTGTTTAGGTGGGGGATTTACTGAAAACAACAAGCTAACCAATGTCTCATGGACTTAAGCTGTGGCTAGCATAGCACACGGAAGAGCAAAAACAAAGGTCACTGAAATGAAGCTCTGTCAACCGCCCAATCCATCGCTTCTTCTCCTGATGAAGTTACGTAGACTATTCAAGAAGAAGGAAGCTAAAAAGCATTTGCAAATCATGCCCTGCTGTTAACATAATTAATTGGCATTGTCACCTTCAGAGCTGGTAATCTCATCACATCCAAATTGTAAACTCAAATGAGAGTCCTAGGCTTTCTCGAAGGTAAATAAGGTGTGATCACTCAACACTAGTTTGACCAAGGTGCCACCACCATTTTCATTCTGATTGCACCCTTGAGTAGTTCAATCATCCAAAACCCAAGAGAGTACATCCTCAAAGGTTAGTTTGACTGGACATCTTGACTGCTTAGAAAAAGCTGCTCGAATTTCAAATTGTCAATGGCTATTATTATTTCCCCCTTTGTTACCGAAAGTCTATGGCCTTCATATTCTGTAAGCATATAATGGAATAGTTTAGCCTTTTTTTTTTAACTGCTATAAGATATCATAGAACCATACGATTGATATTTTATGTTTGTTTTTTATCAATACAATACATTTGGCATATATATTATACATGACTACAGCTAAGGTCAGATGTGTGATGCAAGCCGCTCTTGCAGAAGTTAAGGATAGGTGAACTGTCCAGCTTGCAGTCATTGAGCATGAAGTACTCATAACTGGCATACTGATATCCATATAACTAAAAAAATCTAAACTATCTTGATTCCCTCAATGAACTCTCAGTTGACATAATAACATTACAAGAACCTTCTCTTAAAATCGTATTCTCTCGATGTTTTGACTAGATGCTCTAGCCTTCATCAAGATAACTGGTACTAGAGCACCTAGTCGAAATGTCGACAGAATACAATGTGTATAGTTGATTACTGAGAAGGTTATTGTAATATTGTAATGCTGGGTATAATGGTCCATTCTGGTAGTTGTCACAAGTCAGAGGACAGTGACTTCCACAAGTTGTATATATCTAGTCAGACTGGATGGGGAGGCATGGTCACAGAAGTAATTATCGTATCACAATCACAAGGTCTACATTTTAGAAATCTACAACAAGTGTTGACACGATTCCATTGCTGCACCCAATCTTCTCTATTTATAGGTCCATAGACCATGTGATAAAGTACTACAGAACAACTAATAATTATAATCTTGCTTCTAGTTAAACTAGCTTGCTTGGTCTTTTCTTGAGGCATTACAATTAACTCAAAATTTACTCAGCAATGTTAATCACGATCCAAAGACATTTTGCATGCCAGATAAAACCAAGTTGAGGCAAGCATCAGGAAGTGGTTCTCATTGTGTGGTTGAGGCTGCACACCTCTTTAGGAACCTTGTACATGTATGAGCTTGTGACTTCAACCATGATGTGAACTTTTGCATGGTATAAATACCTGATAAATGATGCTAGAATACAAGTCAAGACTACTCATACCTAGAACAATGTGCACACTTGTTTCATGAAACGTATACACATTGTTATTACACTGTACAAAAACGTGTAGTCAGTACAGAAACACAATAATATACCATATTTGTAGGTCACATCATGAAATACTACTAGACACCCACCACTAATCTTACATGGGCATTCTGATGGAGTGACGCATCCATCCTCATGTTCCACTGTCCCATTGGTACACACACAGCGACCGACACACTGCCTTGTGCAGAATATTATAGACTGGTGGTTGCTACAATTCCGTGGACAGGCTGAGGCACAATTTCTGTACTCTTTGCCATTAGGACAGACTGGAGGGGGAGGTGTGGTCACTGAAGTAGCTGGAAGAAGAAAAATACTGCATAACAAGATCATATATTATCCACAATTTAGAAAACTGTCATTAGAAAGTATACACTGAATTCCATGCTGCAAGCCTATTTTAGGCCATGTAATGAATTTTTACTGAACCACAAAGTAAATTAAGTGTTAACAAACTTGGGCATGGCACATGCATCTGCTAATTGATGAATAGAACTCGAGTATTTCCTACATGTATACACTTAGCAAGTAAGTGGGTTAAAGGCAATTAAAAAATTCTGACAGCATCTTGACTTGGTACGGATGCTCTCTTGAGGGCCAGAAATCACCTAGTAATATATAGGTAGTAAGTCATTACACACACTAGGGCCCAACTGTTAAGTCAAAACTAGTCATTGGTTAAATTCAATAGAGAATTCTGTGGCTCTACAGCTATGTTCAGTTGAAAACATCTACTTGATATCATAAACAACTGTGTTTATAGAAGATAGAGTATTTTTCTACTAAAACTGAACTCCCATAGTAATGAGCACTTCAGCGGAAAATAAGAGGAGAGCTTAAAAGATATCATTTATGAGCCAGAGATTGCTCCAGGACTTCTATTATGTTAATGAAGCCAATATACATATCCAAACCATTTAGCAATTTTTTTCTTCAAATGGGACGGGTTTCAGCCCTATGTTAACAGTCTAAGCTTGCAGATATAAACTTACTGGGGCAGTCCGATGTAGCTACACATCCCTCTTCATGCTCCACCATCCCAGTAGGACACACACAGCCACTAAAACACATTCGATCGCAGGGCAGTGGTCCATTGTGGTAGTTGTCACAAGTCAAACGACAGTTAGTTCCACAAGTTTTATACACCTTGCCATTAGGACAGACTGGCGGGGGAGGTGTGGTCACAGAAGTAGTTGGAAAAAATTAATATGGTATCACAAGATCATCTTTTTTACAATTTAGAAAGTTACAACTAGAAAGTGTTCACATTGCAAGCATATAATCTATTTGTAAGTCCATAGGCCATGACATGCAGTACTAAGGAACAGTATAAAGCTATATTCAATAATTAGCTTCTAGCTTGTTCAGGTCTTTTGGTGAGGCACTGTAAGTAATTTACTCAGCAATATAAATGATATTTCAATGAATTATTACTTGCCAAATGAATCATATAACCTAGTGAAGCCCAAGATCAGTAAATGGTTTATTAAAGTCCATGTCACTGTAATACCATGGTTTATGGTCATTTTCCAGAATATTTACTGGGCTTAACAAGTTGTGGGTAAAGGTTTTACTTTAATTAGTTATGGATTGGCTTGGATATTTGTACAGATTTGGATGATAAAATCATGTTAAATTTTTTACCTATATATTTTTATATAGCAATCCAATAATTATAGTTTCCCACCAATGGATAGCATTTGTTTTGACATACAAAGTTAGTTCATTTGCCATATAAATGAACCACAAACCACAATGGAGTCAATTGTACTACTTCTTGTTTAGGTGGGGGATTTACTGAAAACAACAAGCTAACCAATGTCTCATGGACTTAAGCTGTGGCTAGCATAGCACACGGAAGAGCAAAAACAAAGGTCACTGAAATGAAGCTCTGTCAACCGCCCAATCCATCGCTTCTTCTCCTGATGAAGTTACGTAGACTATTCAAGAAGAAGGAAGCTAAAAAGCATGAATACAAGTCAAGACTACTCATACCCAGAACAATGTGCACACTTGTTTCATGAAACGTATACACATTGTTATTACACTGTGCAAAAACGTGTAGTCAGTACAGAAACACAATAATATACCATATTTGTAGGTCACATCATGAAATACTACTAGACACCCACCACTAATCTTACATGGGCATTCTGATGGAGTGACGCATCCATCCTCATGTTCCACTGTCCCATTGGTACACACACAGCGACCGACACACTGCCTTGTGCAGAATATTATAGACTGGTGGTTGCTACAATTCCGTGGACAGGCTGAGGCACAATTTCTGTACTCTTTGCCATTAGGACAGACTGGAGGGGGAGGTGTGGTCACTGAAGTAGCTGGAAGAAGAAAAATACTGCATAACAAGATCATATATTATCCACAATTTAGAAAACTGTCATTAGAAAGTATACACTGAATTCCATGCTGCAAGCCTATTTTAGGCCATGTAATGAATTTTTACTGAACCACAAAGTAAATTAAGTGTTAACAAACTTGGGCATGGCACATGCATCTGCTAATTGATGAATAGAACTCGAGTATTTCCTACATTTATACACTTAGCAAGTAAGTGGGTTAAAGGCAATTTAAAAATTCTGACAGCATCTTGACTTGGTACGGATGCTCTCTTGAGGGCCAGAAACCACCTAGTAATATATAGGTAGTAAGTCATTACACACACTAGGGCCCAACTGTTAAGTCAAAACTAGTCATTGGTTAAATTCAATAGAGAATTCTGTGGCTCTACAGCTATGTTCAGTTGAAAACATCTACTTGATATCATAAACAACTGTGTTTATAGAAGATCGAGTATTTTTCTACTAAAACTGAACTCCCATAGTAATGAGCACTTCAGCGGAAAATAAGAGGAGAGCTTAAAAGATATCATTTATGAGCCAGAGATTGCTCCAGGACTTCTATTATGTTAATGAAGCCAATATACATATCCAAACCATTTAGCAATTTTTTTCTTCAAATGGGACGGGTTTCAGCCCTATGTTAACAGTCTAAGCTTGCAGATATAAACTTACTGGGGCAGTCCGATGTAGCTACACATCCCTCTTCATGCTCCACCATCCCAGTAGGACACACACAGCCACTAAAACACATTCGATCGCAGGGCAGTGGTCCATTGTGGTAGTTGTCACAAGTCAAACGACAGTTAGTTCCACAAGTTTTATACACCTTGCCATTAGGACAGACTGGCGGGGGAGGTGTGGTCACAGAAGTAGTTGGAAAAAATTAATATGGTATCACAAGATCATCTTTTTTACAATTTAGAAAGTTACAACTAGAAAGTGTTCACATTGCAAGCATATAATCTATTTGTAAGTCCATAGGCCATGACATGCAGTACTAAGGAACAGTATAAAGCTATATTCAATAATTAGCTTCTAGCTTGTTCAGGTCTTTTGGTGAGGCACTGTAAGTAATTTACTCAGCAATATAAATGATATTTCAATGAATTATTACTTGCCAAATGAATCATATAACCTAGTGAAGCCCAAGATCAGTAAATGGTTTATTAAAGTCCATGTCACTGTAATACCATGGTTTATGGTCATTTTCCAGAATATTTACTGGGCTTAACAAGTTGTGGGTAAAGGTTTTACTTTAATTAGTTATGGATTGGCTTGGATATTTGTACAGATTTGGATGATAAAATCATGTTAAATTTTTAACCTATATATTTTTATATAGCAATCCAATAATTATAGTTTCCCACCAATGGATAGCATTTGTTTTGACATACAAAGTTAGTTCATTTGCCATATAAATGAACCACAAACCACAATGGAGTCAATTGTACTACTTCTTGTTTAGGTGGGGGATTTACTGAAAACAACAAGCTAACCAATGTCTCATGGACTTAAGCTGTGGCTAGCATAGCACACGGAAGAGCAAAAACAAAGGTCACTGAAATGAAGCTCTGTCAACCGCCCAATCCATCGCTTCTTCTCCTGATGAAGTTACGTAGACTATTCAAGAAGAAGGAAGCTAAAAAGCATTTGCAAATCATGCCCTGCTGTTAACATAATTAATTGGCATTGTCACCTTCAGAGCTGGTAATCTCATCACATCCAAATTGTAAACTCAAATGAGAGTCCTAGGCTTTCTCGAAGGTAAATAAGGTGTGATCACTCAACACTAGTTTGACCAAGGTGCCACCACCATTTTCATTCTGATTGCACCCTTGAGTAGTTCAATCATCTAAAACCCAAGAGAGTACATCCTCAAAGGTTAGTTTGACTGGACATCTTGACTGCTTAGAAAAAGCTGCTCGAATTTCAAATTGTCAATGGCTATTATTATTTCCCCCTTTGTTACCGAAAGTCTATGGCCTTCATATTCTGTAAGCATATAATGGAATAGTTTAGCCTTTTTTTTTAACTGCTATAAGATATCATAGAACCATACGATTGATATTTTATGGGGTTTTTTTATCAATACAATACATTTGGCATATATATTATACATGACTACAGCTAAGGTCAGATGTGTCATGCAAGCCGCTCTTGCAGAAGTTAAGGATAGGTGAACTGTCCAGCTTGCAGTCATTGAGCATGAAGTACTCATAACTGGCATACTGATATCCATATAACTAAAAAAATCTAAACTATCTTGATTCCCTCAATGAACTCTCAGTTGACATAATAACATTACAAGAACCTTCTCTTAAAATCGTATTCTCTCGATGTTTTGACTAGATGCTCTAGCCTTCATCAAGATAACTGGTACTAGAGCACCTAGTCGAAATGTCGACAGAATACAATGTGTATAGTTGATTACTGAGAAGGTTATTGTAATATTGTAATGCTGGGTATAATGGTCCATTCTGGTAGTTGTCACAAGTCAGAGGACAGTGACTTCCACAAGTTGTATATATCTAGTCAGACTGGATGGGGAGGCATGGTCACAGAAGTAATTATCGTATCACAATCACAAGGTCTACATTTTAGAAATCTACAAGAAGTGTTGACACGATTCCATTGCTGCACCCAATCTTCTCTATTTATAGGTCCATAGACCATGTGATAAAGTACTACAGAACAACTAATAATTATAATCTTGCTTCTAGTTAAACTAGCTTGCTTGGTCTTTTCTTGAGGCATTACAATTAACTCAAAATTTACTCAGCAATGTTAATCACGATCCAAAGACATTTTGCATGCCAGATAAAACCAAGTTGAGGCAAGCATCAGGAAGTGGCTCTCATTGTGTGGTTGAGGCTGCACACCTCTTTAGGAACCTTGTACATGTATGAGCTTGTGACTTCAACCATGATGTGAACTTTTGCATGGTATAAGTACCTGATAAATGATGCTAGAATACAAGTCAAGACTACTCATA
The DNA here is from genome assembly GCA_028752905.1 of Cladorhizidae sp. MBARI D1340-BT2. Lineage (NCBI taxonomy): Eukaryota > Metazoa > Porifera > Demospongiae > Poecilosclerida > Cladorhizidae > Cladorhizidae sp. MBARI D1340-BT2. The sequence goes on along the minus strand of JAQNBH010000016.1, from coordinate 44,543,516 downwards.
CCCAGAACAATGTGCACACTTGTTTCATGAAACGTATACACATTGTTATTACACTGTGCAAAAACGTGTAGTCAGTACAGAAACACAATAATATACCATATTTGTAGGTCACATCATGAAATACTACTAGACACCCACCACTAATCTTACATGGGCATTCTGATGGAGTGACGCATCCATCCTCATGTTCCACTGTCCCATTGGTACACACACAGCGACCGACACACTGCCTTGTGCAGAATATTATAGACTGGTGGTTGCTACAATTCCGTGGACAGGCTGAGGCACAATTTCTGTACTCTTTGCCATTAGGACAGACTGGAGGGGGAGGTGTGGTCACTGAAGTAGCTGGAAGAAGAAAAATACTGCATAACAAGATCATATATTATCCACAATTTAGAAAACTGTCATTAGAAAGTATACACTGAATTCCATGCTGCAAGCCTATTTTAGGCCATGTAATGAATTTTTACTGAACCACAAAGTAAATTAAGTGTTAACAAACTTGGGCATGGCACATGCATCTGCTAATTGATGAATAGAACTCGAGTATTTCCTACATTTATACACTTAGCAAGTAAGTGGGTTAAAGGCAATTTAAAAATTCTGACAGCATCTTGACTTGGTACGGATGCTCTCTTGATGGCCAGAAACCACCTAGTAATATATAGGTAGTAAGTCATTACACACACTAGGGCCCAACTGTTAAGTCAAAACTAGTCATTGGTTAAATTCAATAGAGAATTCTGTGGCTCTACAGCTATGTTCAGTTGAAAACATCTACTTGATATCATAAACAACTGTGTTTATAGAAGATAGAGTATTTTTCTACTAAAACTGAACTCCCATAGTAATGAGCACTTCAGCGGAAAATAAGAGGAGAGCTTAAAAGATATCATTTATGAGCCAGAGATTGCTCCAGGACTTCTATTATGTTAATGAAGCCAATATACATATCCAAACCATTTAGCAATTTTTTTCTTCAAATGGGACGGGTTTCAGCCCTATGTTAACAGTCTAAGCTTGCAGATATAAACTTACTGGGGCAGTCCGATGTAGCTACACATCCCTCTTCATGCTCCACCATCCCAGTAGGACACACACAGCCACTAAAACACATTCGATCGCAGGGCAGTGGTCCATTGTGGTAGTTGTCACAAGTCAAACGACAGTTAGTTCCACAAGTTTTATACACCTTGCCATTAGGACAGACTGGCGGGGGAGGTGTGGTCACAGAAGTAGTTGGAAAAAATTAATATGGTATCACAAGATCATCTTTTTTACAATTTAGAAAGTTACAACTAGAAAGTGTTCACATTGCAAGCATATAATCTATTTGTAAGTCCATAGGCCATGACATGCAGTACTAAGGAACAGTATAAAGCTATATTCAATAATTAGCTTCTAGCTTGTTCAGGTCTTTTGGTGAGGCACTGTAAGTAATTTACTCAGCAATATAAATGATATTTCAATGAATTATTACTTGCCAAATGAATCATAATTATAACCTAGTGAAGCCCAAGATCAGTAAATGGTTTATTAAAGTCCATGTCACTGTAATACCATGGTTTATGGTCATTTTCCAGAATATTTACTGGGCTTAACAAGTTGTGGGTAAAGGTTTTACTTTAATTAGTTATGGATTGGCTTGGATATTTGTACAGATTTGGATGATAAAATCATGTTAAATTTTTAACCTATATATTTTTATATAGCAATCCAATAATTATAGTTTCCCACCAATGGATAGCATTTGTTTTGACATACAAAGTTAGTTCATTTGCCATATAAATGAACCACAAACCACAATGGAGTCAATTGTACTACTTCTTGTTTAGGTGGGGGATTTACTGAAAACAACAAGCTAACCAATGTCTCATGGACTTAAGCTGTGGCTAGCATAGCACACGGAAGAGCAAAAACAAAGGTCACTGAAATGAAGCTCTGTCAACCGCCCAATCCATCGCTTCTTCTCCTGATGAAGTTACGTAGACTATTCAAGAAGAAGGAAGCTAAAAAGCATTTGCAAATCATGCCCTGCTGTTAACATAATTAATTGGCATTGTCACCTTCAGAGCTGGTAATCTCATCACATCCAAATTGTAAACTCAAATGAGAGTCCTAGGCTTTCTCGAAGGTAAATAAGGTGTGATCACTCAACACTAGTTTGACCAAGGTGCCACCACCATTTTCATTCTGATTGCACCCTTGAGTAGTTCAATCATCCAAAACCCAAGAGAGTACATCCTCAAAGGTTAGTTTGACTGGACATCTTGACTGCTTAGAAAAAGCTGCTCGAATTTCAAATTGTCAATGGCTATTATTATTTCCCCCTTTGTTACCGAAAGTCTATGGCCTTCATATTCTGTAAGCATATAATGGAATAGTTTAGCCTTTTTTTTTAACTGCTATAAGATATCATAGAACCATACGATTGATATTTTATGTTTGTTTTTTATCAATACAATACATTTGGCATATATATTATACATGACTACAGCTAAGGTCAGATGTGTCATGCAAGCCGCTCTTGCAGAAGTTAAGGATAGGTGAACTGTCCAGCTTGCAGTCATTGAGCATGAAGTACTCATAACTGGCATACTGATATCCATATAACTAAAAAAATCTAAATGATCTTGATTCCCTCAATGAACTCTCAGTTGACATAATAACATTACAAGAACCTTCTCTTAAAATCGTATTCTCTCGATGTTTTGACTAGATGCTCTAGCCTTCATCAAGATAACTGGTACTAGAGCACCTAGTCGAAATGTCGACAGAATACAATGTGTATAGTTGATTACTGAGAAGGTTATTGTAATATTGTAATGCTGGGTATAATGGTCCATTCTGGTAGTTGTCACAAGTCAGAGGACAGTGACTTCCACAAGTTGTATATATCTAGTCAGACTGGATGGGGAGGCATGGTCACAGAAGTAATTATCGTATCACAATCACAAGGTCTACATTTTAGAAATCTACAAGAAGTGTTGACACGATTCCATTGCTGCACCCAATCTTCTCTATTTATAGGTCCATAGACCATGTGATAAAGTACTACAGAACAACTAATAATTATAATCTTGCTTCTAGTTAAACTAGCTTGCTTGGTCTTTTCTTGAGGCATTACAATTAACTCAAAATTTACTCAGCAATGTTAATCACGATCCAAAGACATTTTGCATGCCAGATAAAACCAAGTTGAGGCAAGCATCAGGAAGTGGCTCTCATTGTGTGGTTGAGGCTGCACACCTCTTTAGGAACCTTGTACATGTATGAGCTTGTGACTTCAACCATGATGTGAACTTTTGCATGGTATAAGTACCTGATAAATGATGCTAGAATACAAGTCAAGACTACTCATACCCAGAACAATGTGCACACTTGTTTCATGAAACGTATACACATTGTTATTACACTGTGCAAAAACGTGTAGTCAGTACAGAAACACAATAATATACCATATTTGTAGGTCACATCATGAAATACTACTAGACACCCACCACTAATCTTACATGGGCATTCTGATGGAGTGACGCATCCATCCTCATGTTCCACTGTCCCATTGGTACACACACAGCGACCGACACACTGCCTTGTGCAGAATATTATAGACTGGTGGTTGCTACAATTCCGTGGACAGGCTGAGGCACAATTTCTGTACTCTTTGCCATTAGGACAGACTGGAGGGGGAGGTGTGGTCACTGAAGTAGCTGGAAGAAGAAAAATACTGCATAACAAGATCATATATTATCCACAATTTAGAAAACTGTCATTAGAAAGTATACACTGAATTCCATGCTGCAAGCCTATTTTAGGCCATGTAATGAATTTTTACTGAACCACAAAGTAAATTAAGTGTTAACAAACTTGGGCATGGCACATGCATCTGCTAATTGATGAATAGAACTCGAGTATTTCCTACATTTATACACTTAGCAAGTAAGTGGGTTAAAGGCAATTTAAAAATTCTGACAGCATCTTGACTTGGTACGGATGCTCTCTTGAGGGCCAGAAATCACCTAGTAATATATAGGTAGTAAGTCATTACACACACTAGGGCCCAACTGTTAAGTCAAAACTAGTCATTGGTTAAATTCAATAGAGAATTCTGTGGCTCTACAGCTATGTTCAGTTGAAAACATCTACTTGATATCATAAACAACTGTGTTTATAGAAGATAGAGTATTTTTCTACTAAAACTGAACTCCCATAGTAATGAGCACTTCAGCGGAAAATAAGAGGAGAGCTTAAAAGATATCATTTATGAGCCAGAGATTGCTCCAGGACTTCTATTATGTTAATGAAGCCAATATACATATCCAAACCATTTAGCAATTTTTTTCTTCAAATGGGACGGGTTTCAGCCCTATGTTAACAGTCTAAGCTTGCAGATATAAACTTACTGGGGCAGTCCGATGTAGCTACACATCCCTCTTCATGCTCCACCATCCCAGTAGGACACACACAGCCACTAAAACACATTCGATCGCAGGGCAGTGGTCCATTGTGGTAGTTGTCACAAGTCAAACGACAGTTAGTTCCACAAGTTTTATACACCTTGCCATTAGGACAGACTGGCGGGGGAGGTGTGGTCACAGAAGTAGTTGGAAAAAATTAATATGGTATCACAAGATCATCTTTTTTACAATTTAGAAAGTTACAACTAGAAAGTGTTCACATTGCAAGCATATAATCTATTTGTAAGTCCATAGGCCATGACATGCAGTACTAAGGAACAGTATAAAGCTATATTCAATAATTAGCTTCTAGCTTGTTCAGGTCTTTTGGTGAGGCACTGTAAGTAATTTACTCAGCAATATAAATGATATTTCAATGAATTATTACTTGCCAAATGAATCATATAACCTAGTGAAGCCCAAGATCAGTAAATGGTTTATTAAAGTCCATGTCACTGTAATACCATGGTTTATGGTCATTTTCCAGAATATTTACTGGGCTTAACAAGTTGTGGGCAAAGGTTTTACTTTAATTAGTTATGGATTGGCTTGGATATTTGTACAGATTTGGATGATAAAATCATGTTAAATTTTTTACCTATATATTTTTATATAGCATCCAATAATTATAGTTTCCCACCAATGGATAGCATTTGTTTTGACATACAAAGTTAGTTCATTTGCCATATAAATGAACCACAAACCACAATGGAGTCAATTGTACTACTTCTTGTTTAGGTGGGGGATTTACTGAAAACAACAAGCTAACCAATGTCTCATGGACTTAAGCTGTGGCTAGCATAGCACACGGAAGAGCAAAAACAAAGGTCACTGAAATGAAGCTCTTTCAACCGCCCAATCCATCGCTTCTTCTCCTGATGAAGTTACGTAGACTATTCAAGAAGAAGGAAGCTAAAAAGCATTTGCAAATCATGCCCTGCTGTTAACATAATTAATTGGCATTGTCACCTTCAGAGCTGGTAATCTCATCACATCCAAATTGTAAACTCAAATGAGAGTCCTAGGCTTTCTCGAAGGTAAATAAGGTGTGATCACTCAACACTAGTTTGACCAAGGTGCCACCACCATTTTCATTCTGATTGCACCCTTGAGTAGTTCAATCATCCAAAACCCAAGAGAGTACATCCTCAAAGGTTAGTTTGACTGGACATCTTGACTGCTTAGAAAAAGCTGCTCGAATTTCAAATTGTCAATGGCTATTATTATTTCCCCCTTTGTTACCGAAAGTCTATGGCCTTCATATTCTGTAAGCATATAATGGAATAGTTTAGCCTTTTTTTTTTAACTGCTATAAGATATCATAGAACCATACGATTGATATTTTATGTTTGTTTTTTATCAATACAATACATTTGGCATATATATTATACATGACTACAGCTAAGGTCAGATGTGTCATGCAAGCCGCTCTTGCAGAAGTTAAGGATAGGTGAACTGTCCAGCTTGCAGTCATTGAGCATGAAGTACTCATAACTGGCATACTGATATCCATATAACTAAAAAAATCTAAACTATCTTGATTCCCTCAATGAACTCTCAGTTGACATAATAACATTACAAGAACCTTCTCTTAAAATCGTATTCTCTCGATGTTTTGACTAGATGCTCTAGCCTTCATCAAGATAACTGGTACTAGAGCACCTAGTCGAAATGTCGACAGAATACAATGTGTATAGTTGATTACTGAGAAGGTTATTGTAATATTGTAATGCTGGGTATAATGGTCCATTCTGGTAGTTGTCACAAGTCAGAGGACAGTGACTTCCACAAGTTGTATATATCTAGTCAGACTGGATGGGGAGGCATGGTCACAGAAGTAATTATCGTATCACAATCACAAGGTCTACATTTTAGAAATCTACAAGAAGTGTTGACACGATTCCATTGCTGCACCCAATCTTCTCTATTTATAGGTCCATAGACCATGTGATAAAGTACTACAGAACAACTAATAATTATAATCTTGCTTCTAGTTAAACTAGCTTGCTTGGTCTTTTCTTGAGGCATTACAATTAACTCAAAATTTACTCAGCAATGTTAATCACGATCCAAAGACATTTTGCATTCCAGATAAAACCAAGTTGAGGCAAGCATCAGGAAGTGGTTCTCATTGTGTGGTTGAGGCTGCACACCTCTTTAGGAACCTTGTACATGTATGAGCTTGTGACTTCAACCATGATGTGAACTTTTGCATGGTATAAGTACCTGATAAATGATGCTAGAATACAAGTCAAGACTACTCATACCTAGAACAATGTGCACACTTGTTTCATGAAACGTATACACATTGTTATTACACTGTGCAAAAACGTGTAGTCAGTACAGAAACACAATAATATACCATATTTGTAGGTCACATCATGAAATACTACTAGACACCCACCACTAATCTTACATGGGCATTCTGACGGAGTGACGCATCCATCCTCATGTTCCACTGTCCCATTGGTACACACACAGCGACCGACACACTGCCTTGTGCAGAATATTATAGACTGGTGGTTGCTACAATTCCGTGGACAGGCTGAGGCACAATTTCTGTACTCTTTGCCATTAGGACAGACTGGAGGGGGAGGTGTGGTCACTGAAGTAGCTGGAAGAAGAAAAATACTGCATAACAAGATCATATATTATCCACAATTTAGAAAACTGTCATTAGAAAGTATACACTGAATTCCATGCTGCAAGCCTATTTTAGGCCATGTAATGAATTTTTACTGAACCACAAAGTAAATTAAGTGTTAACAAACTTGGGCATGGCACATGCATCTGCTAATTGATGAATAGAACTCGAGTATTTCCTACATTTATACACTTAGCAAGTAAGTGGGTTAAAGGCAATTTAAAAATTCTGACAGCATCTTGACTTGGTACGGATGCTCTCTTGAGGGCCAGAAATCACCTAGTAATATATAGGTAGTAAGTCATTACACACACTAGGGCCCAACTGTTAAGTCAAAACTAGTCATTGGTTAAATTCAATAGAGAATTCTGTGGCTCTACAGCTATGTTCAGTTGAAAACATCTACTTGATATCATAAACAACTGTGTTTATAGAAGATAGAGTATTTTTCTACTAAAACTGAACTCCCATAGTAATGAGTACTTCAGCGGAAAATAAGAGGAGAGCTTAAAAGATATCATTTATGAGCCAGAGATTGCTCCAGGACTTCTATTATGTTAATGAAGCCAATATACATATCCAAACCATTTAGCAATTTTTTTCTTCAAATGGGACGGGTTTCAGCCCTATGTTAACAGTCTAAGCTTGCAGATATAAATTTACTGGGGCAGTCCGATGTAGCTACACATCCCTCTTCATGCTCCACCATCCCAGTAGGACACACACAGCCACTAAAACACATTCGATCGCAGGGCAGTGGTCCATTGTGGTAGTTGTCACAAGTCAAACGACAGTTAGTTCCACAAGTTTTATACACCTTGCCATTAGGACAGACTGGCGGGGGAGGTGTGGTCACAGAAGTAGTTGGAAAAAATTAATATGGTATCACAAGATCATCTTTTTTACAATTTAGAAAGTTACAACTAGAAAGTGTTCACATTGCAAGCATATAATCTATTTGTAAGTCCATAGGCCATGACATGCAGTACTAAGGAACAGTATAAAGCTATATTCAATAATTAGCTTCTAGCTTGTTCAGGTCTTTTGGTGAGGCACTGTAAGTAATTTACTCAGCAATATAAATGATATTTCAATGAATTATTACTTGCCAAATGAATCATATAACCTAGTGAAGCCCAAGATCAGTAAATGGTTTATTAAAGTCCATGTCACTGTAATACCATGGTTTATGGTCATTTTCCAGAATATTTACTGGGCTTAACAAGTTGTGGGTAAAGGTTTTACTTTAATTAGTTATGGATTGGCTTGGATATTTGTACAGATTTGGATGATAAAATCATGTTAAATTTTTTACCTATATATTTTTATATAGCAATCCAATAATTATAGTTTCCCACCAATGGATAGCATTTGTTTTGACATACAAAGTTAGTTCATTTGCCATATAAATGAACCACAAACCACAATGGAGTCAATTGTACTACTTCTTGTTTAGGTGGGGGATTTACTGAAAACAACAAGCTAACCAATGTCTCATGGACTTAAGCTGTGGCTAGCATAGCACACGGAAGAGCAAAAACAAAGGTCACTGAAATGAAGCTCTTTCAACCGCCCAATCCATCGCTTCTTCTCCTGATGAAGTTACGTAGACTATTCAAGAAGAAGGAAGCTAAAAAGCATTTGCAAATCATGCCCTGCTGTTAACATAATTAATTGGCATTGTCACCTTCAGAGCTGGTAATCTCATCACATCCAAATTGTAAACTCAAATGAGAGTCCTAGGCTTTCTCGAAGGTAAATAAGGTGTGATCACTCAACACTAGTTTGACCAAGGTGCCACCACCATTTTCATTCTGATTGCACCCTTGAGTAGTTCAATCATCCAAAACCCAAGAGAGTACATCCTCAAAGGTTAGTTTGACTGGACATCTTGACTGCTTAGAAAAAGCTGCTCGAATTTCAAATTGTCAATGGCTATTATTATTTCCCCCTTTGTTACCGAAAGTCTATGGCCTTCATATTCTGTAAGCATATAATGGAATAGTTTAGCCTTTTTTTTTTAACTGCTATAAGATATCATAGAACCATACGATTGATATTTTATGTTTGTTTTTTATCAATACAATACATTTGGCATATATATTATACATGACTACAGCTAAGGTCAGATGTGTCATGCAAGCCGCTCTTGCAGAAGTTAAGGATAGGTGAACTGTCCAGCTTGCAGTCATTGAGCATGAAGTACTCATAACTGGCATACTGATATCCATATAACTAAAAAAATCTAAACTATCTTGATTCCCTCAATGAACTCTCAGTTGACATAATAACATTACAAGAACCTTCTCTTAAAATCGTATTCTCTCGATGTTTTGACTAGATGCTCTAGCCTTCATCAAGATAACTGGTACTAGAGCACCTAGTCGAAATGTCGACAGAATACAATGTGTATAGTTGATTACTGAGAAGGTTATTGTAATATTGTAATGCTGGGTATAATGGTCCATTCTGGTAGTTGTCACAAGTCAGAGGACAGTGACTTCCACAAGTTGTATATATCTAGTCAGACTGGATGGGGAGGCATGGTCACAGAAGTAATTATCGTATCACAATCACAAGGTCTACATTTTAGAAATCTACAAGAAGTGTTGACACGATTCCATTGCTGCACCCAATCTTCTCTATTTATAGGTCCATAGACCATGTGATAAAGTACTACAGAACAACTAATAATTATAATCTTGCTTCTAGTTAAACTAGCTTGCTTGGTCTTTTCTTGAGGCATTACAATTAACTCAAAATTTACTCAGCAATGTTAATCACGATCCAAAGACATTTTGCATTCCAGATAAAACCAAGTTGAGGCAAGCATCAGGAAGTGGTTCTCATTGTGTGGTTGAGGCTGCACACCTCTTTAGGAACCTTGTACATGTATGAGCTTGTGACTTCAACCATGATGTGAACTTTTGCATGGTATAAGTACCTGATAAATGATGCTAGAATACAAGTCAAGACTACTCATACCTAGAACAATGTGCACACTTGTTTCATGAAACGTATACACATTGTTATTACACTGTGCAAAAACGTGTAGTCAGTACAGAAACACAATAATATACCATATTTGTAGGTCACATCATGAAATACTACTAGACACCCACCACTAATCTTACATGGGCATTCTGATGGAGTGACGCATCCATCCTCATGTTCCACTGTCCCATTGGTACACACACAGCGACCGACACACTGCCTTGTGCAGAATATTATAGACTGGTGGTTGCTACAATTCCGTGGACAGGCTGAGGCACAATTTCTGTACTCTTTGCCATTAGGACAGACTGGAGGGGGAGGTGTGGTCACTGAAGTAGCTGGAAGAAGAAAAATACTGCATAACAAGATCATATATTATCCACAATTTAGAAAACTGTCATTAGAAAGTATACACTGAATTCCATGCTGCAAGCCTATTTTAGGCCATGTAATGAATTTTTACTGAACCACAAAGTAAATTAAGTGTTAACAAACTTGGGCATGGCACATGCATCTGCTAATTGATGAATAGAACTCGAGTATTTCCTACATTTATACACTTAGCAAGTAAGTGGGTTAAAGGCAATTTAAAAATTCTGACAGCATCTTGACTTGGTACGGATGCTCTCTTGAGGGCCAGAAATCACCTAGTAATATATAGGTAGTAAGTCATTACACACACTAGGGCCCAACTGTTAAGTCAAAACTAGTCATTGGTTAAATTCAATAGAGAATTCTGTGGCTCTACAGCTATGTTCAGTTGAAAACATCTACTTGATATCATAAACAACTGTGTTTATAGAAGATAGAGTATTTTTCTACTAAAACTGAACTCCCATAGTAATGAGCACTTCAGCGGAAAATAAGAGGAGAGCTTAAAAGATATCATTTATGAGCCAGAGATTGCTCCAGTACTTCTATTATGTTAATGAAGCCAATATACATATCCAAACCATTTAGCAATTTTTTTCTTCAAATGGGACGGGTTTCAGCCCTATGTTAACAGTCTAAGCTTGCAGATATAAACTTACTGGGGCAGTCCGATGTAGCTACACATCCCTCTTCATGCTCCACCATCCCAGTAGGACACACACAGCCACTAAAACACATTCGATCGCAGGGCAGTGGTCCATTGTGGTAGTTGTCACAAGTCAAACGACAGTTAGTTCCACAAGTTTTATACACCTTGCCATTAGGACAGACTGGCGGGGGAGGTGTGGTCACAGAAGTAGTTGGAAAAAATTAATATGGTATCACAAGATCATCTTTTTTACAATTTAGAAAGTTACAACTAGAAAGTGTTCACATTGCAAGCATATAATCTATTTGTAAGTCCATAGGCCATGACATGCAGTACTAAGGAACAGTATAAAGCTATATTCAATAATTAGCTTCTAGCTTGTTCAGGTCTTTTGGTGAGGCACTGTAAGTAATTTACTCAGCAATATAAATGATATTTCAATGAATTATTACTTGCCAAATGAATCATATAACCTAGTGAAGCCCAAGATCAGTAAATGGTTTATTAAAGTCCATGTCACTGTAATACCATGGTTTATGGTCATTTTCCGGAATATTTACTGGGCTTAACAAGTTGTGGGTAAAGGTTTTACTTTAATTAGTTATGGATTGGCTTGGATATTTGTACAGATTTGGATGATAAAATCATGTTAAATTTTTTACCTATATATTTTTATATAGCAATCCAATAATTATAGTTTCCCACCAATGGATAGCATTTGTTTTGACATACAAAGTTAGTTCATTTGCCATATAAATGAACCACAAACCACAATGGAGTCAATTGTACTACTTCTTGTTTAGGTGGGGGATTTACTGAAAACAACAAGCTAACCAATGTCTCATGGACTTAAGCTGTGGCTAGCATAGCACACGGAAGAGCAAAAACAAAGGTCACTGAAATGAAGCTCTGTCAACCGCCCAATCCATCGCTTCTTCTCCTGATGAAGTTACGTAGACTATTCAAGAAGAAGGAAGCTAAAAAGCATTTGCAAATCATGCCCTGCTGTTAACATAATTAATTGGCATTGTCACCTTCAGAGCTGGTAATCTCATCACATCCAAATTGTAAACTCAAATGAGAGTCCTAGGCTTTCTCGAAGGTAAATAAGGTGTGATCACTCAACACTAGTTTGACCAAGGTGCCACCACCATTTTCATTCTGATTGCACCCTTGAGTAGTTCAATCATCCAAAACCCAAGAGAGTACATCCTCAAAGGTTAGTTTGACTGGACATCTTGACTGCTTAGAAAAAGCTGCTCGAATTTCAAATTGTCAATGGCTATTATTATTTCCCCCTTTGTTACCGAAAGTCTATGGCCTTCATATTCTGTAAGCATATAATGGAATAGTTTAGCCTTTTTTTTTTAACTGCTATAAGATATCATAGAACCATACGATTGATATTTTATGTTTGTTTTTTATCAATACAATACATTTGGCATATATATTATACATGACTACAGCTAAGGTCAGATGTGTCATGCAAGCCGCTCTTGCAGAAGTTAAGGATAGGTGAACTGTCCAGCTTGCAGTCATTGAGCATGAAGTACTCATAACTGGCATACTGATATCCATATAACTAAAAAAATCTAAACTATCTTGATTCCCTCAATGAACTCTCAGTTGACATAATAACATTACAAGAACCTTCTCTTAAAATCGTATTCTCTCGATGTTTTGACTAGATGCTCTAGCCTTCATCAAGATAACTGGTACTAGAGCACCTAGTCGAAATGTCGACAGAATACAATGTGTATAGTTGATTACTGAGAAGGTTATTGTAATATTGTAATGCTGGGTATAATGGTCCATTCTGGTAGTTGTCACAAGTCAGAGGACAGTGACTTCCACAAGTTGTATATATCTAGTCAGACTGGATGGGGAGGCATGGTCACAGAAGTAATTATCGTATCACAATCACAAGGTCTACATTTTAGAAATCTACAAGAAGTGTTGACACGATTCCATTGCTGCACCCAATCTTCTCTATTTATAGGTCCATAGACCATGTGATAAAGTACTACAGAACAACTAATAATTATAATCTTGCTTCTAGTTAAACTAGCTTGCTTGGTCTTTTCTTGAGGCATTACAATTAACTCAAAATTTACTCAGCAATGTTAATCACGATCCAAAGACATTTTGCATGCCAGATAAAACCAAGTTGAGGCAAGCATCAGGAAGTGGTTCTCATTGTGTGGTTGAGGCTGCACACCTCTTTAGGAACCTTGTACATGTATGAGCTTGTGACTTCAACCATGATGTGAACTTTTGCATGGATAAGTACCTGATAAATGATGCTAGAATACAAGTCAAGACTACTCATACCTAGAACAATGTGCACACTTGTTTCATGAAACGTATACACATTGTTATTACACTGTGCAAAAACGTGTAGTCAGTACAGAAACACAATAATATACCATATTTGTAGGTCACATCATGAAATACTACTAGACACCCACCACTAATCTTACATGGGCATTCTGATGGAGTGACGCATCCATCCTCATGTTCCACTGTCCCATTGGTACACACACAGCGACCGACACACTGCCTTGTGCAGAATATTATAGACTGGTGGTTGCTACAATTCCGTGGACAGGCTGAGGCACAATTTCTGTACTCTTTGCCATTAGGACAGACTGGAGGGGGAGGTGTGGTCACTGAAGTAGCTGGAAGAAGAAAAATACTGCATAACAAGATCATATATTATCCACAATTTAGAAAACTGTCATTAGAAAGTATACACTGAATTCCATGCTGCAAGCCTATTTTAGGCCATGTAATGAATTTTTACTGAACCACAAAGTAAATTAAGTGTTAACAAACTTGGGCATGGCACATGCATCTGCTAATTGATGAATAGAACTCGAGTATTTCCTACATTTATACACTTAGCAAGTAAGTGGGTTAAAGGCAATTTAAAAATTCTGACAGCATCTTGACTTGGTACGGATGCTCTCTTGAGGGCCAGAAATCACCTAGTAATATATAGGTAGTAAGTCATTACACACACTAGGGCCCAACTGTTAAGTCAAAACTAGTCATTGGTTAAATTCAATAGAGAATTCTGTGGCTCTACAGCTATGTTCAGTTGAAAACATCTACTTGATATCATAAACAACTGTGTTTATAGAAGATAGAGTATTTTTCTACTAAAACTGAACTCCCATAGTAATGAGCACTTCAGCGGAAAATAAGAGGAGAGCTTAAAAGATATCATTTATGAGCCAGAGATTGCTCCAGTACTTCTATTATGTTAATGAAGCCAATATACATATCCAAACCATTTAGCAATTTTTTTCTTCAAATGGGACGGGTTTCAGCCCTATGTTAACAGTCTAAGCTTGCAGATATAAACTTACTGGGGCAGTCCGATGTAGCTACACATCCCTCTTCATGCTCCACCATCCCAGTAGGACACACACAGCCACTAAAACACATTCGATCGCAGGGCAGTGGTCCATTGTGGTAGTTGTCACAAGTCAAACGACAGTTAGTTCCACAAGTTTTATACACCTTGCCATTAGGACAGACTGGCGGGGGAGGTGTGGTCACAGAAGTAGTTGGAAAAAATTAATATGGTATCACAAGATCATCTTTTTTACAATTTAGAAAGTTACAACTAGAAAGTGTTCACATTGCAAGCATATAATCTATTTGTAAGTCCATAGGCCATGACATGCAGTACTAAGGAACAGTATAAAGCTATATTCAATAATTAGCTTCTAGCTTGTTCAGGTCTTTTGGTGAGGCACTGTAAGTAATTTACTCAGCAATATAAATGATATTTCAATGAATTATTACTTGCCAAATGAATCATATAACCTAGTGAAGCCCAAGATCAGTAAATGGTTTATTAAAGTCCATGTCACTGTAATACCATGGTTTATGGTCATTTTCCAGAATATTTACTGGGCTTAACAAGTTGTGGGTAAAGGTTTTACTTTAATTAGTTATGGATTGGCTTGGATATTTGTACAGATTTGGATGATAAAATCATGTTAAATTTTTAACCTATATATTTTTATATAGCAATCCAATAATTATAGTTTCCTACCAATGGATAGCATTTGTTTTGACATACAAAGTTAGTTCATTTGCCATATAAATGAACCACAAACCACAATGGAGTCAATTGTACTACTTCTTGTTTAGGTGGGGGATTTACTGAAAACAACAAGCTAACCAATGTCTCATGGACTTAAGCTGTGGCTAGCATAGCACACGGAAGAGCAAAAACAAAGGTCACTGAAATGAAGCTCTGTCAACCGCCCAATCCATCGCTTCTTCTCCTGATGAAGTTACGTAGACTATTCAAGAAGAAGGAAGCTAAAAAGCATTTGCAAATCATGCCCTGCTGTTAACATAATTAATTGGCATTGTCACCTTCAGAGCTGGTAATCTCATCACATCCAAATTGTAAACTCAAATGAGAGTCCTAGGCTTTCTCGAAGGTAAATAAGGTGTGATCACTCAACACTAGTTTGACCAAGGTGCCACCACCATTTTCATTCTGATTGCACCCTTGAGTAGTTCAATCATCCAAAACCCAAGAGAGTACATCCTCAAAGGTTAGTTTGACTGGACATCTTGACTGCTTAGAAAAAGCTGCTCGAATTTCAAATTGTCAATGGCTATTATTATTTCCCCCTTTGTTACCGAAAGTCTATGGCCTTCATATTCTGTAAGCATATAATGGAATAGTTTAGCCTTTTTTTTTTAACTGCTATAAGATATCATAGAACCATACGATTGATATTTTATGTTTGTTTTTTATCAATACAATACATTTGGCATATATATTATACATGACTACAGCTAAGGTCAGATGTGTCATGCAAGCCGCTCTTGCAGAAGTTAAGGATAGGTGAACTGTCCAGCTTGCAGTCATTGAGCATGAAGTACTCATAACTGGCATACTGATATCCATATAACTAAAAAAATCTAAACTATCTTGATTCCCTCAATGAACTCTCAGTTGACATAATAACATTACAAGAACCTTCTCTTAAAATCGTATTCTCTCGATGTTTTGACTAGATGCTCTAGCCTTCATCAAGATAACTGGTACTAGAGCACCTAGTCGAAATGTCGACAGAATACAATGTGTATAGTTGATTACTGAGAAGGTTATTGTAATATTGTAATGCTGGGTATAATGGTCCATTCTGGTAGTTGTCACAAGTCAGAGGACAGTGACTTCCACAAGTTGTATATATCTAGTCAGACTGGATGGGGAGGCATGGTCACAGAAGTAATTATCGTATCACAATCACAAGGTCTACATTTTAGAAATCTACAAGAAGTGTTGACACGATTCCATTGCTGCACCCAATCTTCTCTATTTATAGGTCCATAGACCATGTGATAAAGTACTACAGAACAACTAATAATTATAATCTTGCTTCTAGTTAAACTAGCTTGCTTGGTCTTTTCTTGAGGCATTACAATTAACTCAAAATTTACTCAGCAATGTTAATCACGATCCAAAGACATTTTGCATTCCAGATAAAACCAAGTTGAGGCAAGCATCAGGAAGTGGTTCTCATTGTGTGGTTGAGGCTGCACACCTCTTTAGGAACCTTGTACATGTATGAGCTTGTGACTTCAACCATGATGTGAACTTTTGCATGGTATAAGTACCTGATAAATGATGCTAGAATACAAGTCAAGACTACTCATACCTAGAACAATGTGCACACTTGTTTCATGAAACGTATACACATTGTTATTACACTGTGCAAAAACGTGTAGTCAGTACAGAAACACAATAATATACCATATTTGTAGGTCACATCATGAAATACTACTAGACACCCACCACTAATCTTACATGGGCATTCTGATGGAGTGACGCATCCATCCTCATGTTCCACTGTCCCATTGGTACACACACAGCGACCGACACACTGCCTTGTGCAGAATATTATAGACTGGTGGTTGCTACAATTCCGTGGACAGGCTGAGGCACAATTTCTGTACTCTTTGCCATTAGGACAGACTGGAGGGGGAGGTGTGGTCACTGAAGTAGCTGGAAGAAGAAAAATACTGCATAACAAGATCATATATTATCCACAATTTAGAAAACTGTCATTAGAAAGTATACACTGAATTCCATGCTGCAAGCCTATTTTAGGCCATGTAATGAATTTTTACTGAACCACAAAGTAAATTAAGTGTTAACAAACTTGGGCATGGCACATGCATCTGCTAATTGATGAATAGAACTCGAGTATTTCCTACATTTATACACTTAGCAAGTAAGTGGGTTAAAGGCAATTTAAAAATTCTGACAGCATCTTGACTTGGTACGGATGCTCTCTTGAGGGCCAGAAATCACCTAGTAATATATAGGTAGTAAGTCATTACACACACTAGGGCCCAACTGTTAAGTCAAAACTAGTCATTGGTTAAATTCAATAGAGAATTCTGTGGCTCTACAGCTATGTTCAGTTGAAAACATCTACTTGATATCATAAACAACTGTGTTTATAGAAGATAGAGTATTTTTCTACTAAAACTGAACTCCCATAGTAATGAGCACTTCAGCGGAAAATAAGAGGAGAGCTTAAAAGATATCATTTATGAGCCAGAGATTGCTCCAGGACTTCTATTATGTTAATGAAGCCAATATACATATCCAAACCATTTAGCAATTTTTTTCTTCAAATGGGACGGGTTTCAGCCCTATGTTAACAGTCTAAGCTTGCAGATATAAACTTACTGGGGCAGTCCGATGTAGCTACACATCCCTCTTCATGCTCCACCATCCCAGTAGGACACACACAGCCACTAAAACACATTCGATCGCAGGGCAGTGGTCCATTGTGGTAGTTGTCACAAGTCAAACGACAGTTAGTTCCACAAGTTTTATACACCTTGCCATTAGGACAGACTGGCGGGGGAGGTGTGGTCACAGAAGTAGTTGGAAAAAATTAATATGGTATCACAAGATCATCTTTTTTACAATTTAGAAAGTTACAACTAGAAAGTGTTCACATTGCAAGCATATAATCTATTTGTAAGTCCATAGGCCATGACATGCAGTACTAAGGAACAGTATAAAGCTATATTCAATAATTAGCTTCTAGCTTGTTCAGGTCTTTTGGTGAGGCACTGTAAGTAATTTACTCAGCAATATAAATGATATTTCAATGAATTATTACTTGCCAAATGAATCATATAACCTAGTGAAGCCCAAGATCAGTAAATGGTTTATTAAAGTCCATGTCACTGTAATACCATGGTTTATGGTCATTTTCCAGAATATTTACTGGGCTTAACAAGTTGTGGGTAAAGGTTTTACTTTAATTAGTTATGGATTGGCTTGGATATTTGTACAGATTTGGATGATAAAATCATGTTAAATTTTTTACCTATATATTTTTATATAGCAATCCAATAATTATAGTTTCCCACCAATGGATAGCATTTGTTTTGACATACAAAGTTAGTTCATTTGCCATATAAATGAACCACAAACCACAATGGAGTCAATTGTACTACTTCTTGTTTAGGTGGGGGATTTACTGAAAACAACAAGCTAACCAATGTCTCATGGACTTAAGCTGTGGCTAGCATAGCACACGGAAGAGCAAAAACAAAGGTCACTGAAATGAAGCTCTGTCAACCGCCCAATCCATCGCTTCTTCTCCTGATGAAGTTACGTAGACTATTCAAGAAGAAGGAAGCTAAAAAGCATTTGCAAATCATGCCCTGCTGTTAACATAATTAATTGGCATTGTCACCTTCAGAGCTGGTAATATCATCACATCCAAATTGTAAACTCAAATGAGAGTCCTAGGCTTTCTCGAAGGTAAATAAGGTGTGATCACTCAACACTAGTTTGACCAAGGTGCCACCACCATTTTCATTCTGATTGCACCCTTGAGTAGTTCAATCATCCAAAACCCAAGAGAGTACATCCTCAAAGGTTAGTTTGACTGGACATCTTGACTGCTTAGAAAAAGCTGCTCGAATTTCAAATTGTCAATGGCTATTATTATTTCCCCCTTTGTTACCGAAAGTCTATGGCCTTCATATTCTGTAAGCATATAATGGAATAGTTTAGCCTTTTTTTTTAACTGCTATAAGATATCATAGAACCATACGATTGATATTTTATGTGTTTTTTTAATCAATACAATACATTTGGCATATATATTATACATGACTACAGCTAAGGTCAGATGTGTCATGCAAGCCGCTCTTGCAGAAGTTAAGGATAGGTGAACTGTCCAGCTTGCAGTCATTGAGCATGAAGTACTCATAACTGGCATACTGATATCCATATAACTAAAAAAATCTAAACTATCTTGATTCCCTCAATGAACTCTCAGTTGACATAATAACATTACAAGAACCTTCTCTTAAAATCGTATTCTCTCGATGTTTTGACTAGATGCTCTAGCTTTCATCAAGATAACTGGTACTAGAGCACCTAGTCGAAATGTCGACAGAATACAATGTGTATAGTTGATTACTGAGAAGGTTATTGTAATATTGTAATGCTGGGTATAATGGTCCATTCTGGTAGTTGTCACAAGTCAGAGGACAGTGACTTCCACAAGTTGTATATATCTAGTCAGACTGGATGGGGAGGCATGGTCACAGAAGTAATTATCGTATCACAATCACAAGGTCTACATTTTAGAAATCTACAAGAAGTGTTGACACAATTCCATTGCTGCACCCAATCTTCTCTATTTATAGGTCCATAGACCATGTGATAAAGTACTACAGAACAACTAATAATTATAATCTTGCTTCTAGTTAAACTAGCTTGCTTGGTCTTTTCTTGAGGCATTACAATTAACTCAAAATTTACTCAGCAATGTTAATCACGATTCAAAGACATTTTGCATGCCAGATAAAACCAAGTTGAGGCAAGCATCAGGAAGTGGTTCTCATTGTGTGGTTGAGGCTGCACACCTCTTTAGGAACCTTGTACATGTATGAGCTTGTGACTTCAACCATGATGTGAACTTTTGCATGGTATAAGTACCTGATAAATGATGCTAGAATACAAGTCAAGACTACTCATACCTAGAACAATGTGCACACTTGTTTCATGAAACGTATACACATTGTTATTACACTGTGCAAAAACGTGTAGTCAGTACAGAAACACAATAATATACCATATTTGTAGGTCACATCATGAAATACTACTAGACACCCACCACTAATCTTACATGGGCATTCTGATGGAGTGACGCATCCATCCTCATGTTCCACTGTCCCATTGGTACACACACAGCGACCGACACACTGCCTTGTGCAGAATATTATAGACTGGTGGTTGCTACAATTCCGTGGACAGGCTGAGGCACAATTTCTGTACTCTTTGCCATTAGGACAGACTAGAGGGGGAGGTGTGGTCACAGAAGTAGCTGGAAAAAATAAATATTGCATAACAAGAACATATATTCTAAAATTTAGAATAAAAAGTGTACACCCTATTCCATGCTGCAAGCCATTTGCTATTTTAGGCCATGTAATGACTGTCAATTTATGTGTAAACTTGGGCATGGCACATGCATCTGCTAATTGATGAATAGAACTCCTACATTTATACTCAGCAAGTTAGTGGGTTAAAGGTAATTTATAAATATCAAAATTCTGACAGCATCTTGACTTGGTAGGGGTGCTTTCTGGAGTCAGGACAGAAATTACCTAGTGCTCAAGTTGGATAGGTAGAAAGTCTTTTACATGAATACACACATTAGGGCACAATTGTTAAGTCAAACCTAGTCAACAGTAGAGTTCTACAGCTATGTTCAGTTGAAAACATCTACTTGATATCATAAACAACTGTGTTTATAGAAGATAGAGTATTTTTGTAAAATTGAGCCAACATAGCAATGAGCATTTCAGCAGAAAATAAGAGGAGAGCTTAAAATATATTATATATGAGCCAGAGGGCATCTATTATAATAATGAAGTCAATATATAAACCATTTAGCAATTTTTTTCTTCAAATGGGATGGCTTTCAGCCTATGTAACAGTTTAAGCTTGTAGATATAATCTTACTGGGGCAGTCTGATGTAGCTACACATCCCTCTTCATGCTCCACCATCGCAGAAGGACACACACAGCCATTAAAACACATTCGATTGCAGAGCAATGGTCCAAACTACAACCTATTTGAAGCTCCATAGGCCATGTCATGCGGTACTACAGAGCAGCATATTTGTTTCGGTATTTTTGTGAGGCAACTCAAAATTTGCTCAGCAATGTCAACAATCATTCAATGACATTAATTGCCAAATGAATCAGATATCAAAGAGAAAACCCAAATCAGTAAATAGTTTATTCGAGTCCATGTCACTGGTAATAATATCATAGTTTATGGTAATTTTCGAGAACATTTCATGACATTGAAAAAGACTTTCTTGTTGCTGTACATTTGACAAAGATTGTCGTTTCTTTCTGACTTGGAAATAAGTTTGCCATAGTATTTGTTTCTGGCTAGATCGCTCGTATATTTGTGCTGACTAGAGCTTTAATGGTACAGGACTTCTTGCCTGTTTCATGGAACTGTCTGACTGATCTCCAGCTAGTTACATATCTTTATATTTAGGGTGCCACTGGATAGGAAGAAAAAGCTCAGGATCAAAGTCTGCTCCTCCTATGTTTACCAAATCAAGAAGCAAGTAAAAAAGCAATGATCAGATGTGTAATGCAAGCCGCTCTTGCAGCAGTTAAGGATAGGTGAACTGTCCAGCTTGCAGTCATTAAGCATGACAGTACCAACATCTTGGCTTGGTTACTCATGATATGAAGCCAAGACCACGGACTAATTTAACTGATACTGGTGAGATTGAACTTGGTAGGTTCATCCAGGCAGTTGGGATGATCTGATGTGGCAAAACTACATGGATAAAGGCACAGCAGAATTTTGCCAAGTGTTCTCAAGAAGAGAAGATTTCAGATGATTGGCTACCTAATGGACAAACCAGGGCATATAATTATAGCTGTGCATGGGTTAGGTTTGCCTGCTGCCATTTGTTGCAGGAACTATGTATTGACTAGTCTATGGCACTGATAGAAGAGAGAGATTCTGTTTATTTTAGCATGCTTACATTTATTGCTTTAATTTATCTTAATGTAATACAATGCCTTTGTTTGGTTGACAAATTTATTATGTGTACATACATAAGGTAGGAAGACGGTGTCACTTTGTAAAAGTATTAGTAAATATTATGGACCTGTTAGTTCCTGCTAAAAACAAGGTTTGGAAGAAGTATGTGTGGAGCACCACAATATGTTATCTCTCTCTCCCTCCCAGGCATTGAAGCTTAGATCAGTGTTCTGCTGCACTATGGCATGTGACCACCGCATTGCACAAGTAGTATACAAACACATCCTTAATAGCTATGGAAGTTGCAACAAGCCCATTGCCTATATATCTTGTGAGTACAAGCGATATACATGTACATTGCATAACTATCCCTACGCAACAAATTATATGTTGAATGAACTTTGTTGATGGTTTGTTTGGGTTGTAGAAGGTTAGTCAGGTCAGACATGTGCTTATATTGAGCCAAGACATTAGGTTTTATCAAGTAGGTATTACTGGAGTGTTTTAATCTGCATTTCAAATACCAGACCCAAGCATGACCACATAATACAAGTCACTCATAAATTCAGAAAAATCCAAATCTTTCATGTCTTGGTGTACCTAATATATTTCTTGATTCCAAATATGTACCTGAGTTTAACTCAGAAGCTGATGAAATTAAAATTTTATTTTTGGACAACTTAATCCAGTACAGCTTTTTGTTTTAAATAAAAAAGGAAAGATATGTCAAAATGTTGGCATATCCTTTACTAGGTAAGGGTGATCTGTGGAGGGCACTTGGATAGGTACAAAGCCTTCTCTTCTACTTGAGTAGACAAACTTTGGGGATAAATAGCTGGTAGCTATTAAAAACTTAATTCAATGGTTATAGATTAATACTTTACCATGATTTTGGCATGATTTTGGATAGACTTCATTCAACTCAGGACTTAAATATAATATAAAGCTATATAGGCTCAAAACCGTCACCAAGCAGATTTCCTATGACAGAGTTCATGCTGACTCAAGTAGGCTGCAACTGCATGTGGCACAACAAATTAGTTAAGGATTCTTGGTCTGGCCTATGGCAACCCAAGTAGAAACATCTCAAGAAGAAGACTTTTTTGCCTCATTATTTTTCCTGGTGTTTACCTCCATTCACACTTTCAATATCTGTAAAACGTCATTTTAATTTCCATTTTGGATTTTATTAAGTCATATAGCTTGGGCACAAAAATTCTATAGAACTTCAAAGTCATTATGCCATAAACCAACAGAATAAAAATCAAGAGCATGTTAGCTAAACTGTGCAAAGCCTATATAGCAACATTATTGATGGCTAAAAAAAGGCCATAACATCAAGCATTATCATTAATACCTTGCAGAACAAAGTAAAATTACATGAGCATTTTATAAAGCAAAACTGCATCTATATAGCACGTGATGGCTAAAACATATAGATATTTTTTGTCTTACTTTGAGTTCTTACCAAACCAGGGAGAACAATAGCCAGAACCAGCGCGAGGCAGTGACAGAACGACATCAGCTCATTAGACTGCGGCAATATTCTGAGTATTCGAACGCATAACGGGTTCTTATACTTTCGTACACGTGACTATTCCGAATGGTTGGTCAGGCCTCCAAAAATTGCGACGCCGACGGTTTTTCACGTCATCAACGCGGGATAAGTTTTCAACTAAGCGCCTCGGTTGGACCTCATAGTTCTCGTCATCCTCAGCAATGGTAAACCCCCCTCCTTTGTCCCGCCTTCTAGGATATTATTTGGCCAGCCAAGAAAAAGAAAAAAATTAGCCACCCGTTCTGCAAATAAAAATAAAAATATTAAAAAAATGTGGGCGAGTGGGGCGGGGGGGGGGGGGGGGGGGGGGGGTGGGGGGAGGTATTAGTATCTTGGTGGCCTATTTCAGGCTGGCTTGTGCTACTATCTGGTTTGGTGTCGGCATCAGCTATAACCGTGCTCACTTGCGCGGTGCAGTCTTTTCGTGCTGCTGCCAGTGTCACTGGGTGTTTTGCATTCCCAAGCGAAATGCCTAGTGGATTTATCGTTCTCTCAGGAAATTTAGCATCCTGCCGGCTAAGCTTCCGCCGCCACCGCCTCCGAGGTTGCTGACCAGACCCATCTGTGTGTGAAAACACAGGATCATTGTATAAAGTTCAAGAGAGGACCATGGACCACAAGTTTCCCAGCTTCTGGTGGAGCTTAAGAGCAGGGGCTTATAAATATCATTTCCCTTACTCATGCAGTTGGCTGTGGCAACATGGAGAGGGACTGTACTGCTTTTTTTTGTGTGTGTGTGTGTTTTTTGTTTGTTTTGTTTTGTTTATGTTCTATACATAGCTAGGGAACTGTATACCCTTAAAGTTACTGAGGTCTATCCAGAAAAAAAGAAAAAAAGTAACAAATAAGTAACAGTAGTGCTTCTCCATATAGCTATATATATATATTACCATTGACAATCACTCTATGGAATAATATTAGTAAGTCATCTATATTTCCTTTTGATTCTGCTTATTAATGTTCCTAATATTAAAACTGAGAAATACAACTGTCCATGTCATTATTGACCCTAAAATTCACATCATACACTGTCACCATAAAATAGTTTTGCCTGAGGATGTTCTGCTGGCATAGCATGATATAGGTTGTTCCATTATGCTGGCATAATGCTGAGATAGTAGGTTTAAAAGGCTAATTCCATGATCCTTCTATTTCTAGCATTAGCAGTCTAGTTATTGGAAGTGTCCAGTGCAGTCAGATTTGATAATGAGTCTTCCTCAAGTGAAAGAAGGAGACATACTCTTTTGAGTAAGCTGAAACCACCACTTGCCAGTAAATTTGGAAGAAAGAGGAAGGTTAAAACCCTATTGGACAGTGCAGGAGCAGTAGATCGAGTAGTTATCCATCAGCTAAAAAAAAATTCTACCTCATACTAGCTTATCATGGGGCAGTATAATAATAGTTAAAATTATCACCACATGAACTTTTGTCTTTTTCACCTTTATGAGCATAAGATACCTAGAGCAGTATAATTATATAGTAGATTATTTTTTTACGGGAATAGCTATCCTCCATAACCTCATGCATTTATTTTTACAAATCTCATGTGCCCATTTGGCTACATAAATTAATATAGAAATTGGAGTCGCATATTCCACACACTATTCAACCATTATTAGCTTATTCAAAAGAATGGTCTTTGTGTGATATATTTTGCTATTCTCTCTCGTAACTCATCCGGCGGTGAAGATTAACATTGTTATATAGCCATATTTGCAATAACAAGTAGAGGTCCATATATGTCGCTCTCTGAGGAAATTCTTTGTTGAATGCATGACAATGTGCAAACTCTACAAATAAGATCATATAAAGCTATATAATAACATGATAGTAATACTACAGTACTGTTTTGTGGGTGATGTAGTGTTATCTTGAGCTCAACAATTATAATGTAGGCTATTAACCAACTGAACTCACAGCACATAAAGAGTGCATAATATCAAGTTCCATAACCAAAGTAAATATAGAATATAACGACGTAATAGAAACCAAATACTAATAATAGAGTCTGTTTATAGTTTACACCACATCTCCCTTTCTAAGGATGTAAGCCTTTCGGAAGGGCCTATGGGTGCCCCAGTTCTTGAACGAGTCATGACTGGGCTGCAACATCACGTGGTTGCGGGGATTTGAGTGGTGTTCAGGCATGACATTCATTTTACTCTGATTGTGTCAAATTAGTCCACTTGGAGTCTCGATATGGTACGATCGGGGTGTACTTGTTGGTGTGACAAATCTGCTTGAATTAGGCCTTCCATTCATGATAACCCAAACATCAGTGTCAATGGGTATGTCTGGTAGGTCTCAAACTCGATGTCTTTGGTCAAAGTCTCACTTCTGTTGGCATGAGGTCTTTTTGGATGAGAGGTAAGTCAGAACGGATTCTTCTTCCCATCAGCAATTCGGCCGGAGAGATCCCACACCATGAAAGTGTCGTTGCTCGATATGACAATAGAATAAAATATGGGTCATTTGAGTCATTGAGTAGTTTCTTCATGGTTTTCACAGCGCGTACTGCATGTCCATTACTATGTGGGAAGTGGGGGCTGCTGGTATCATGCCAGAAGTTGTAGACAGCAAGAGCTTTTCTATTTTAGCGTAATGACGTTCGGTACCCGTCTCGATCGTGACTCATATGCAATGGGCTTCCAGAGTGTCTCACCTTGCTGTAACAGCACTGCACCTAAGCCATAGGATGAGGCACCCGCTGAAATCTTGGTCTGTGCCATTGGATTGTAGAGTGCTAGTGTAATGAGCTCCTTCTTGACTACTGCGAAGGCTTCAGTGCGGGGCCCCATATCCATGCACGAGACTTGCCCAGTAGCGGTTGAGTGAGTTCCGCGAGGTTGGGAGTAAACTTCCCTAACTGGTTTACTTTTGCCATGAATCGCCGAAGCTCGGTAACAGAAGTTAGACAAGTCATCTCAGTAATAGCAGTGTCTGCTCTGAAACCCATTTCGTTGATCATATGTCCCAGGAACTTGGGGCTTTTTCTCCCAAATTCACACTGTCTGTGGGTTCAGTGTAACCCCTGCTGACTCGATTCGTTTCAGTACGGCCATAAGGAGAGAGCCATGTTCTGCCTGGTCACTTCCGAACACGAGGATATTGTCCATCTGGCAAAGAACTCCATCCAGCCCCACGATAATTTCACTCATTATTTTCTGATGTTCAGGGGCACTAGATATACTGAATGGTAGCAGCAGTACATTCCATCGGGAGTGATGAATGTCGCCAAGAGCCGTGAGGATTCTGTGGAGGGATTTGCCAAAACCCTCCAATGACTGAATAAAGAATAGCAGTAGCTTCAATTTCAGGCACTTGAGAGTGGCTCCCCAGTAGCCAGACAAGTTCATTCCACAATATCAATTAAACAGCTCATACTTTGATGCTAGGCTTATGCCTTCACTAGCAGTTTTCTGGCATTGTCTAAGATGGTGGCTTACTCCCACCAAACAGGATGTCCATTATCCCATACACATACATCAATTGCAAATTTCTCTTTAGCAGACATTTTACAGGCATCTTGATGTACTATCCTCTGGTCTCCAGTCTTCTGTTGGTCTCCCCTATGTAGCACTACCCACAGCTAAGGGATGCAGTACACAATGCATGACTGCATATTATACTGGCTGGTGTTTCCTTCAATCTGCTCAGATTTGAAAATGACTCTGATGTTGAACTTCCTGCCCCTCCTGATGTCTTCACATCTCCCGGCTAAATAAGGCATTACTCCTGGCTCTATCATGTAAACTCTTCACCACTCCTCTCCTGACATGGATGTGATCATGTGATCTATAATCAAGGTACTGATTTGTGTGCATAAGTTTTCTGTAAACAGCTGCAATTCACATTCCATCTTCATTTCTGTGTAGGTTGGCAATCCAGAAAGGCAGCGATCTATTTACTTCAAGCTCCATGGTAAACTTTATGGATGGCCTGAGATGGTCCAACAACTCGTCTCTTCCCTTCTTCACAGTGCAGAAGGTGTCATCCATAACCTCTTCCAAAACCTTGGCTTAAATGGGGCAGTTGTGAGTGCTAATTCCTCAAAGAATTCCATGCAAAGTTTGGCTATCACTGCAGATAGTGGAGAGCCCATTGCTTACTCTCTTTCTGCTCGTAGTATTTTCCTTGATACCTGAAGTTGGTGGATTTTAGGCACAACTCCAACAGTTCAGAAATCATGTCAATGTAGTCCTCTCATGCAAGCTCTCGTCATTCATCATCATCATCTCGTCATCGTCATCATCATCATCATCATCATCTTCATCATACTATTATTTATGTGTTTGGTAGATTACTCTTTTTTATTTCTATTGCCAATGTTTCAACCGAAATACTGCAGTCTTCATCAGAAATCTACCCTAATGTCTAATGATGTCAGCTGATAATATTACCTCCTGTTTTATTGAGTGAGACAACCATAATTTTCATGTTTTGTGTATTATAGGACTTCCTGGCCATTCTCATTCTTTATAAGCCATTTTAATTTTTTCTCGGTCCTCTTCAATAGTATATATCCAGCTTTCCTCCTTTTCTTCCTAGATTGTGGAGAGCATCTTATCATAAACCTTAGTATAATTAAATTTGTATGATATTCACTTTTGCCAGGGGAGGATCTAGGATTTTGAGAAGGAGGGGGGGGGGGGGGGGGGTTGAAGTAAAAAATAATAATAATAAGGGTGCACTGGCAATACCTGCACAAAATTGACTAACAAACACGTGAGTTTCCGATATTTCACCAAAATCTGGAGTATCTTGTCATGTGTAACCATCGAGGCTATATCACCGAGGAAACTTCTGCTCACTATTTGTACATGCAAATATTATAAAATCTCTGCAGACTTTTCCCCATTTTATTTTGTTATGTTTTGTTTCATTTATATTTAATTTATTTTTTTTAACTCTTCAAAGCAGGAGTAAATCTTGGTAAATCTCTCTAGACAATGAAGCTGTTTTTGATATTTAAAAAATCAAAAATAATGTCCCTGCATACTGAAGCTGCTATACCTTTGAATAAATAAATGAAACATTTTATGAGGTTTTATGCAATAGTTATCTAAAGATCTACAACTTGGGTGATCGGAAGCATCTGATAAGCACCCCCAGGTAAGCTACTTATTAAGTTTCTACACAGCTTATAGTACTTGATAAAAAAATGTTCAAAGCAGCACTGACAAACTCAAAAGAGCACTCGAGAACTGTGAGAAAGCTACCTATACTACACACTATGGCTGTGGCATGTACACACACACATGCAAGCACACATGCACCCAACTGAGCCAAAGTGGATGATGATTAAAAAGTGAAAAGTGGGTATCTTGACAAGGAAGGAATTATAGATACAAAGACTTCTGAGGTCTGTGTATGGCTATAGCAGACTCCCATAATGTATGGCTCTGGTCTTACCCTATCTTATCATACACATACTTAAACTTTCAGATGCTTATAATGCATGGTTACATACTTAGTCATGGCAGATTCCCATAATGCATGATCCCAGTCATACTCTATCTTATCATACATGGATGGACTTGCTTTATTTGATACAGCAGGAAGTATGAATGAATCGAATTAAAACAGCAGGAAGTATGACTCGTTTTAAACATCACACACTAAAACAGATTTGAAGTATCAATGCTTCTAACTGGGTAGGGAGAGTATTACACTTTGAAATCACTTCATTCATTATACTATAATCCATTCTACAGTTACTTCATACAGGTAATGCTTTGAAGGATTCAAGCCCCCTCACTCAGTTTATGCTTACTCTATGTTATTTCACGAATCCAGCATCAATCATATCAGACTAAGATCTGGACTTTTGTGGTTTCTGAGTATAAGACAATCACCCTGATTTGGTTGAAGTTACTTCTACATAGGCTATTGATTCATACATAATCTACAGGACTTAATGCATCTGCAGGTTC
Organism: Cladorhizidae sp. MBARI D1340-BT2; assembly: GCA_028752905.1. NCBI lineage: Eukaryota > Metazoa > Porifera > Demospongiae > Poecilosclerida > Cladorhizidae > Cladorhizidae sp. MBARI D1340-BT2. The sequence goes on along the minus strand of JAQNBH010000016.1, from coordinate 44,513,813 downwards.
ACTAAGACCATCTAGGTGAGTTGGACACAGCCACCATGAACAGAATGTTTCAGCTATTTAACACCACTTCGGGACATATGCTGCATTAGAATCAGAGGAAATGATGCACTCTTAGTTCTGCTGTTTGGTTCATGGAGTCTGCTCCTGGGAACCTACTACCAAGTGCAAAGGACAGTATAGTAGCTGATCTACTTCCAAAATATTTGCATGCTGGTTAATTATATGAAGTACATTTTTTATAGATATATCGGTGATTCTTTTATATAGCCACGACCTTTAAGATATAATTTTTTATATCATGGTATATATATTTATTAGTTTTCTTCCTTTCTTCCTTAGCCAATCAACTATTTTGCATCTTCTTCAGTTTTTTCTTGAGAAAAGTTAACACTTTCCTTGTCACTATCCCCCTCTGACGGCTAACCCCTTATCTAGCCAAAAACTGAATGCTTGGAATTAATTTTCAATGTACTTCTGTTGCATTCTTTTTTGCTCATTTACTCACAAGATACTCAGCAATGCTCATAGTAGATGCTGGTTGTGTAGTAGCCATTTCAGTAGCATAGAGGTAGCCTAGAACCATGCTTATGTCTGCTTAGTGCCATAGTTGAACTAAACAAACCCATGAATACTTTGAAAGAGAACCTATTAAATTACAATTAAGCTGACAATTTATTTAGTCATGCACTGATTTACAAACACTGGATCAGCTCGAGGTACTCTACTTGTTTTCTGCAGTTACACAACTGGCAACAATCTTTGTCTCATCATAACTAAGGGTTCAGCCAAGACCCTTGGAAAGACCTCCAACAGATGTGGGGTCAAATACATTGTAAATACAAATACTTTGTATGTACTCCTACATCAACATATAGAACAGTATACATTGATTAACATAATAATAATATCAATAGCAACATCAACAAAATATGTGATAGGATATGAGAAAAGGGGTCTTATGTAGAGAAAAATGGTTTTGTGGTACGATCAAAATAAGCTCAAAGACTATTTTTCTTTTTTTTTACTACAGGCATCTACTACACATTTGTGTAAAGTCTGAAGGCTCCTGCTTGCTTCTTTGTAGGCAAGAGTGAGGTTAGAAGAGTGGTGGTCAAGAAGCTTGCTACGCGTGTAATGGAACTGCGTTGCCATGTAATGAGGAGAAAATACTGCCTGCATATGTGGAAAGATGGGAAACTCCCACAAAATGGGGGGATTTCCTACTAGCGGCTATAGTGGCCCCGTGGTTGCTGCAAAAGTCATTAATTTAAACCACGTTTTTCTCAAAATGAATGCTTCAAGCATCTAACATTCAAGCTTTCATAACTTTTCTTCTGAATGGAAATAAGTGATGATTTGAGTTCCAAAATATAGGCATTGCTTTGTTCTTTCACCTGATATCACTAACTCAGTTGTTGTTGTTTTGTATATAAGACCCCTTTTCTCAGATCCTATCACATATCATTACATCTTAGGAACATCGGAAGCTGAATAATGTCATCAGTTTGGAGACATGCTTCTGGGCGAACGATTTTATCCTTCTTTCGGTTATAAAGGAGAGATTCCTCACCAAAAGACGTTTTCTTTCGTTTAAAGAGTAGAAACAGTTCCATAATGTTGAAAAGGAAGCTAATGTGACCATTTTGACAAGAATGAGACAGTTTTTCCTCCAAACACTCAAAAACGTACCAATTGGAGCAAAAATATAGGAACAAAATGGTGCCCATGTTGACTACAATAAATTAGATGCTTTACAATATAAAATCAAATATTTAAAAAATATTGGTATACACTATTTGATAGTCGACAATCGCACAGTCTTATTGCAATCTCCAGCAAAGAAGATTCCAGTGTGGGCCAATCCACTCAGGTTCTGGAAATCACATGCTGCAAAGTATCCATCTTTATATAAAGTGCTCCAAGTTTTCTTGGTATTCCTGCATCCTCTGCTCCTGTGAAGAGACTTACCTTCTTTTTGAAGAGGTCTATTCAACATAGTTGTTCATTCTTAACTAAAATCATTTTGTCCTTGTGATCTTCAATTTAGGATAACCTTGACTGATGTAGGCTTTCTCTCTTTTACTATGTAAACCAGTTGGTCTTTTTTTCCTACCTCTCATGGGTTGGCTGGTGGAAATTGGCCAGGTCCATTTCCCTACATATATATATATATATATATATAACCAGACCAAAGCATGAGTGCAATGAAGATAGCAACAGATTCCATTGCAAAATTTCCAATTTTGATGATTTTGTGAATGATCTGGCTGGAAGTCTAATGAATGGAGCAAAGAGGATGAAACAAAGGCAAAATAAGTGACTCACAAGGTGGAGTCTTCATGCTAAATCTTATGTGGGAATGACAATAACCTTCTCAATAATCTAATTTCAATTGTACTCTCTCGATGTTTTGACTAGATGCTCTAGCCTTATCACCTCCAACATTCCGCAGGTGCACAAGGTATGGGCAATGCGGATGTCTGACTAACCAACCTTGTACCTCAGGGGCATAGGAAGATGACTTTTAATGGGGGGGGGGGGGCCCAATAATATTGTTGAACTTTAAAGCTACACCCTCATTTAATAAGTATGCATTATTAGAAAAGCCTGTTGTATAGAACTATAATGAGTGTAAAATGCAATAATTTTAATCAAATCCTCCATAGTTCATTCTGCATTTATTAACAGACACAAAAGTCGTAGCTATTTCAGTTAAATCTTTCGTTTTTGGTATATATATAACAAGAATAAGTTATATTCAACCGACATTCAGTCATGGTGCTTCTTAAATACATCTTTATTTGATGGAGGGAGGAAAATGAGTATTCTGCTGTGGCTGAAGTGACAGGATATGTCAAGTATAATCTTAATAGTTTGTCTACTTCCTGAAGCATGCCTTTGTAGATTCATTCATAGCAGCAGAAATGGTTCTTATACTGATTACTTTTGTAATAGTAGTCATAGTTCCTGAAAATGCTGTCCTGATAACATCAGGAATCATCAAAAGTTGTACATGTACCTTCAATCCCTCTAGGTCAAAATCTTGTTCCAAATAATCACTTAATGCAGCCTACATCACTGTAGCATTGTTTCCATTATCAAAACCAAGAAGAAGTGATTCAATGTTTTGTATGGTGTCAAGATCTTTCTGATTAAAATGCCTTTCAACCTCTCCTGCAGGTAACTCAGTCACTTCAATATACATATGACGGTACCTTTCTTTAGGATTTGCAAATATATGTGGGCTTGCACCATCATCAAATCATCTGGGCATCTTCCTTCTTCATGGGAGAGTTGGTGTTGCTGTGAAGTCCTAGGAATCATAAAGGACCTGATCATAAAATGAATGGAACTTTTCCTCACTTCTCCAGGATTGCATATAAGAAACAAGGCATTTATCTACCTTTATGGCCTCTTCAACTGTAATGTCTTGTGCCTGCAAATTGGTTAAGAATTGATCAGATGCAGATAAGCTAGTTTGAAGGTATCAAAATTATCCATTTTGGTTGCCACTCCACTTGCTTTTGCATCATATTCAACGTGCCCCTGACTGATATCCTCCAAAGCATTTTGTAAGGTATTGTAGTTCTTTAAAATGCTTGCTATGGATGCATGCCTCACAGTCCAATGAGTAGGGCATAACATTCTTAATTTAGGAGATAGTTGACCAGTGCTAATTGTTACCTCCCTTCTTAAATTTTCAAACAAGGTATGCTGTTTAGGAGACATTTTAATAAGCAGGGTTAATTCAAACATAAAATTCTTAGCATCTCTCTATATCAAAAGGCAGATCCAGCAATGGAGCGCAAGGGGAGCCTCCCCCCTCCCCTTCCCCCTTTCACTAAATTACCTTAGTACTCCGTCAACTTGAACAGCCAGCTCCTGGATTCCAGCCATTCAAAACTTGCACAAAAATCCTATATAACACCCAGTTAAAGTTATTTTCCTCCAATTTGAATAACCTATACCAGCAAAGATTTCAATGAAGCAGTCTTGAGAGATATCTTTTACCTTACAACAAAGATTACAATGAAGCAGTCAAGAGATGGGCAGTCTTCTCTGCTTCGTGTATATTATTGGTCACAATGAAGAGCCTTGAGTTCATTTAACTCCACCTAAATCTTGGGTCACCTCTCCACCCTGAGAAATTGAAATTTATTTTGTTCAAAATCCTCAATGCTCTGTGCAATATAATTATACTGTTGATATATGTAGCTATATAGCATCCGACCCAATACACAAGTATTCTCAACATACTCAGCTATTAAGCTTCTGTGTCCCCCCTTTTTAGTTTTTCTGGACCCACCACTGATATCACAGGTTTTAGTTACATCCTTCACACATAGATTGAGGTTGTGAGCCAGGCAATGAACGTAGAGTGCCTTTGGTTCTTCCTTCCTAAAGCTTAAACTGCATTCCTGATTTCACTCATATTGGCAGCACCATCAAATGCTTCAACCCGACATTTATTGATGGGCAATGAGCTCCGCAACAAGACATCTTTTATTAAACAAAATATTGTCATTGCTTTAGCATCAGGAAGTTGAATAAGGGTAATCTCATGAATGTTGTAGTCATGATAACGAATTGATAATTACATTTGTTCATCGCCAGCTATGTCTGATGCTTCATCAACTATTATTGAAAACCAAGCAGCGGCATTGATTTCAGTCCAAAAAAATCGAAGAACAGAGAGACCCATGATCGTAAACGGAAATATATTCTCTCTATCGTAGCCAGGGCATCATTTCAGGGAAATCCTTAGCCTGTAGTAGTAGTAATTGATACAGATTACCACTGAAAGTCTCCATATCTTTTTTGTGCCCACAAAGGGGTAAACCCTGATGAGATAGAAATTGAACACAGTGGAGAAGCTTTATGAGCATGCATCTATGATGGCTTTGGTCAGTGCTATATATGTTGGTGAATGAGCTGAATAGACCATGAGAGTTTGCTGCAACTTTTAGAGTAGCTTCCTACTGGCTTCATATTCACGAAATTTCTCTAGTGCTTTCTTCCAATTTGAAAAGCTGAGAAGAGTGAATGCAGATTGGCTATGTTTTGGAAATCTGAGAAGATCTTGATTGTCAGCACAATGACAAGTGGCACAATAAACTTTGTACTCTGATGTGCATACAGTTATCCAAGGATGGATTTTGTACCAATTGGTTTGTATCTTTCTTCAATGACATTTTTTACTGTCATGGACTCTTAGTGACAGTGTGATAGGAAAAGCTTGTTTTAGAATCACCTACACTGGATGGTTGATATGGAGTGCACAGATCAGAGCAACATTGGCACTGACAGGTACTGCTGGAAGTAGATGAAAGGTCAACTGCTTCATCATCGGGTATCACAGCTGAAGTAGATGGCATTTCATCCTACACTATGCACGAAATATAATCTCAAATTAAAAACACATATAGTTTAGCCAGTTATCCGACCTGTTCCGGATAAATTCAATTGATCCTGATCAGCTGAAGCAACTTTAAAGAAGTAGTGTTCTGAGCCATCAATGTTGGACCATAGATTAAACTGAGCACATGACTGTCAGCTTTGCACCTAGCATCTTGGACTTATTCACACCTGCTTTATCACATGACAGTCCCATAAATGTAGTTTGTACATACATCATGCAAAATTTACATGTGGCTTTGTACTAATTCACACCTTGATATATCCAACCATGAATGTGTGAACCTTGCTTGGTTTTATAAGCGGGGAGGTTGACACTTGGCTGAATATAAGCAGCGGAGCCCTGACCCTTTGCTGAAAATAAGGTGGGCTGGCCCCCCCTGCCCCCCCCCCCCCCCCCCCCCCGCCCCCTGTTCCTACACCCATGTTGTACTTTACCACAAGAGGTATCTATACAAGAATTGCATATTGCTGTGCCTGTGTCATACAAGGCCCAGGGTGATCTGATTGGGAGGAGTTGAACCCATGTGAGATGATGTTACCAGAATTGGCCAAGTGTTCAGATGAATCCCACTATGACTAAAGCATCACATAAATCACTGGAATGGTGCTGGCCACCATGGGTGAGATTACCTCTTGAGCACTTACAGATGGTTGGATCTCAGAGGACAAGCTTGTGTAGGTATGAGAAAAAAACAGATCAAGAAGACAAGCTGCTGAGATAACAACTTAGTTGGGTGGAAAAGGAAGAGCTCAAAAATGAAAAAAGTACTGCTGCTGCCACAACTATGGAGGCAGAACATTGGGAAGGCAGGGAAGAGGCTTAAAACTATTGTTACAAGTCTGGATGGTGAATCGCTACAGACTTTTCTTGAGACTTGGTGCTTTGTACATTATTCTCTCACATTTTTACACAGTATATGGTTGTTGGGATAACATGGTGTTTCCAGGTTGCAGGGACCCTTTAGATTGCAGGTGAATGATGAAGACCTGCTGGGCTGAAGGGAGTTCTTTGTCCCATTGGACCACAAAAATGGTGGGTGAATTTGGTATACTGGGCTCAATAAAAATGTGTTTTTAAATGTGTTTATGACTTCATGTTATATTGTTATAAGTTTATTTTTAATGTGGGGATCGAAGAGGGATCAAGGATTCCATGAAGGGTCGATAGTCTAAAACGTTTGCCTACCGATGGTCTAGGGCTACATCAATGAAACCCAAACGACACATGTGAAGCTCATAGTGCTCCTGCTTGGAACACTTGATGAGCATTGAAAAACTTTGAAAACATAATCGACAGTGTGAAAAAAATCAGATATATCACCTGATATTTATCTGCAGCAGGATATCTTATGAAAGGGAACGTTCTCCTTGGAGAATACCCATGGCGTTGTGAGTGCTTTACTGTTGAGTGCAGCTCTTGTATTGCACTCCCATGGTGTGGTGAGGCTGGATGTACACATTTTACAGAACAAATGGTGTCATGTGTGTGACTAGAAATATTGGATAGCATTTTATTGAACACTCAGTTTTTACATGCCAGCATGACTTAGTCATATTGTAGGCTGCACTCACCATCAGTCTGAAGGTGATGCTCTCAAAACCAAGTGCCAAAGCAGAGATTGGTTGAGAGAAAGTGGCAGAAAAACAGAGCAACAATATCTAGTTAGGTGGATGAGACTAATAAGTGACATGCTTTGAGTGATCATATATAGTACACTACTAAGAATATTGTCTACTTTTGTTATCACCTATCGAGCAAGTATTATACAGACCTCCTACTTTACAAAAGGAGGAAAAACTGGAGGTTAATAGATCATTTCTCACTGAAAAAATACTTTGGAAATATTTATTACACTTTAGTAACTAAAAATAGTCCTTCCCTCTAAATCCAACAGCTAGCTTTTCTTTTGACTTGCAAAAGGCAACTCAAGCATTACAGTGCCAAACATAGTGTCAGTATTTCGGGTTTGCATGATATCATGAGATAATTTATTTGAAAGTGAAAGACAATAACCAAGTCAACAATAAGATTTAAGTAATGTTGAGAATAGAAAAAAATTCTACTAAAGTTGTACACTAAAGCTTGCAAAGATCAATGATGAGTGGAAGGAACTGTTAGACAGTCTGGTTCCAATGTTTGGTATTTAGTGATGAATGATTGTACTTGCTGATTTAGTGAATAATAACTTATGCAGAGAGCTATAATTGTTGCATTTCTGCAGATTGCAGAGGATGATGTGCATGGACTCTGAAAGTAGTTAAAAATGGTTGTCTGTGCTTCTAGTTAGTGCTTTGAAGTGAAATTGACATTCAATTAATTGATTTTGTTTTCACCTGTTATAGTGACCACCCCACCCTCTGTAGTCTGTACTAATGGTAAGGTATATACAACTTATGGCACTGACTGTCCTCTCACTTGCAACAACTACCAAAATCCACCACAAGTCTGCACTTTACGGTGTGTCATTGACTGTGTGTGTCCTACTGGGAGTGTGGAGTTTGAGGATGAATGTGTAGCACCATCCATTGTGGCTAATACAAAGGACCATACAATATCTTAACTTATGAAATGCTTATTAAAAAAATCTATACAGCACACCTCACTATTGCATCATAAACACTTAATGCAGTACAAAGTTAGTATTACAATTTAAATGGTAAATTGTTGTCCTACTTTACCAATTTATTATTATTTATTTATTTTTTTTTTTAGTTTATATGGTCCAAGTTATACAAAGTTCAAGCCTCAGTGAATCCAGCAAGAGTGTGTCTCCTTTTAAAACATTTTTAACTGCTCTCCTACTCTACACAAATCAGCACATACCATATCTTGTTATTAGAGCCAGCTCCTTAGAATAGGGTCAGTTGAAAGATTCCATACAATTTTTTTTTTAACTCCAGAAAGTAAATAGCAAATGTTGTCTCCTTAATCTTTTCTTGGAACAGAATTCTCTATGAAATCGATTGACCGATATGTTATAATATAGCGCATGAGCAAGACCACAATCCTTATAGTTTGACTATCTTTACCCATTATGGATTTTGCCACATTCAAGAAACAAACTAGTCATGACAAGGCTTGGAAATATTTGGAGCCTAGTGCTACAAAAGTTCTCATGAATGAACCATTTCTATACAAGTTATGTGAGGGAAAGAACAAAATAATAGGATAACTCTTGGAGACATATTTCAGGATGGTCTGTTGCTACATTGGTGAATGATTATGGCATGCTGGAAATAATTCTGAAAGTTATCTAGGCCGAAACACAATTTAGACAGCTAAGAAGCTGCAAAAATTATGATATGAGCTTTTTGTATTTGTATATACCAATGTTGGCAGTCTACTCAGTATCAAAAATGCATTCTCTCAATAGAAAAATTAAAAGTTTTCTAGCCCGTGTCCTATACTAGTAGAAGTGGATCCAAATATTTATGGCTATACAGTAGAGCATGGGATCCTTATTTAACAAGTCCGTAAAATGAGCATGAAAGATAGCATCACTTCTCCTCACTAAACTTAACTGTGTACTACGGTGCGATAGGATATTTTTCTGTGACCACAATCTGCCATATAAGGTTTATGGCTGGTGTTCTGAGAAAGGCATGTGGTGATATATGTTTTGTTTTAATTCGTAGTCTTCCCGAAGGCCATGGAAACTCAATCTCAAGTTCTCTCTAGGAAAGGTATATCAGTGGTTGGTGCAGTAGTGGTACAGTTCTCCCTCCGTATTAAGACCCTCCCAAGTGAGACCACCTCCATTATAAGACCACTTTTTCTTGCTCCCGGTTGGCTCGCTTTATTTTGCCCCTCCCAAGTAAGACCCTCTAAGATAAGTCCACCTCTCTTATAAGACCACTTGGCTGGGTCAATATCCTCCCAAATAAGACCAAGCACCCAAGAATACAATGAATTTTGTTTTTTGTTTGAAGATCTACCTTCCATTAACTGTAAAAGATCAGGAACTGATACATATTTACATCTGCATTGATCCAAAGAGGGAACTCGGCATCGAGTATGAGGCACAGGCCAAGGCATGGATGAGCGCTCCCATCTGGGAGCAGTAGCTCAAGCGCACCAACAATAAGATGCCCGGAAGATCATCTCCATCGACAACTGCTCAGTTGCCTGAATTCTTGCTAAGTTAGTAAATTCTAGACCAAAAAATTATATCTGAATCAAAACCTCCAACATAGGTGAAAGAAAAACTGTTCCCACAAGCATCCTGAAAGCAGATACTTCAGACCATCATGTGTAGGCACTATCTACTGTTAGTTCTGGATAATCCTCCTTGAAACTTTTTTGCAGACCTGGAAAAAAACTGTGATGATCCTAACCAAGGGGCTGACTCTAATAGCAATGCAATAACAATAATGCCTGATGAAAAAATATTCTTGCTGAAGGCTAAAGAAAGTTAATGTATCTGTATAGTCAACTGAGAATTCATTAAATATAAAAATATCAAAAGAGGATAAGATTGACTTGTATTAGTTATGATAAGAACTAGAAAGAGTTGGTAAAAGCAATAAATAATAAGAAGAATTAATGATGAAGGAATGAATGAATAAATGAATGAATGAATGTTAATAAGTGAGTGAGTATGTGAGTCTATGTGTGCATGCTTGAGTGAATGAATGAATTATTTATTATATTATACATGTATGTGTTCTAATTGACTAATAAAATATTCTCAGAATATTACACTCGGTACAGAATTGTCAGAGCAAGTTTGCTACTGCTGGATGTATAACTCACTATCACAGCTCCTAGACTAGAGTAAAGTACCTCTGACTAGAGAAACTCTCATCATTGCCACAGCAGACAACTGCTCAACTTTAATACTACAAAATGAAAAACTATATATATCAGTTTAAAAAAAAGGAAACAAGACTGTCCACGTGTAGAATACATGACCTTAATTGGTGTACATGCTTTAAAAGGTAAATTGTCATATAAATGGTTGAGTCTATATTGGAACAATCTTTTCTTTTTAACAGGTCAATCGAATTGCTTGTTTGGTTGTTGTTGTTGCTGTTATTGTATTTGAATGGTAGAGGACTAAACCAAGTGTAACCAGCAATGTCTCCCAAGCTTTTCAAATACATTTTCTAATTTGTTTTGTTTATTGTTCTCTCAACAAACTCTCAGTCAACATAGCTAGTAGCTATGTACTGTACAGATTCAATGACTTGCCCAATAATCAACTTAAATTTTAAGCAGATTATGGAGAAGTCATTCTATTTGTTTACTGTTGTTGTACACTGCACATATCTCGAGGACTTGCTAGCAGTTGCACAGGAGGAAGCAAACAACTAAACTGCAGGTATTTTGCTGTACGATCAGTTATAGCTTCCTATTGACCAGGTAACAGTTTTCCAGGAGCCGAAAAATCAAACAAAGGAATTGAGCATCCGTCGTTCACTCTTTACAACACATGTTGTCTTTCCTTAATTCTGATTATATAGATAGTTTGATTTCGACAATATCTGGTACCCATTCCTTTTTACTGTAGTCAAGTACCAGATTATTCGCTGCAAGATATTGAGGTATTGGAATATTCTGAATCTTCTGGTATTCTACACAAGTTCGGTGGTTGAGTTGGAAAAGAGATAGAAAGAAACATAGATTTTAAACATCAATTTCAAGTGTTTTTTTCTCACATTCAACGATTTTTTGTGCTGCCAGTTTACTACCTTAGCAAAGGATGTAAAGCATACCTTAGCAAAGGTTGTAAAGCATACCTTAGCAAATGATATAAACCATACTTTAGCAAATGATATAAACCATACTTTAGCAAGGCATACCTTAGCAAAGGATTAGCAAAGGATGTAAAGAATCCTTGGTATCTTTCTGGAGCTAATAACAACTAAAACAACATTTTGGCAGCTAAAAGCCTCCAGGTGTGAGTTTTAGCTAAGGTATGAGCTTCAGGTTTGGGGGAGGGCTGGAGATGCCACCTACAACAGTTAGACTAGTGGAAGGAGTGCTACGTTACTTCATCGCATGCAAAGCAATATAGAGAGAGGGAGAATCTAGAAACAAAGAACTATCTTTAATTAAAATTAAATAGATATAATGTAGGTTAAGATCACTCGGCTCTTCACCATGATGAACATTTACAATTGCAGGAGACCCATTCATATTTTTTGAGTGGACATATGAATACATACATACATAGATAATGCAATATCAAACTTTCCATCCTACTCCAACTGAGGGCTCACTTTGTTCTCCAACTATCTACCTTCCTTCATATTTTTCATACACACACACCTAACTATCTACCTGCCCACACATGCCTACCACTAAGTCAACTAGTATCCTAACTACCTACCTACCTCTACCTATCTAACTATCCTACCTATTGAAAACCTACCTAACTACCTACCTTCCTAGCAGAAGTCATCATTTACCAGCCAGTGGTGCTTAAGCTCATAACTTAGCTTTGGATCACGTTCAAGGTTATAATCAAAGATCATAGCCTCTTTACAGGATAGGGGGGGGAGGAATTCTTGAGGTTTGGGGATGGAAGGGTGTGTGGTAAAGCCTTTGTGTTTGGCAAAGATACCTCCGAGACTCGAATCTAAAGGCATTGGACAGATGCAAAAGTAAATGCCCAGATGGCATCACGATGCTTCCTAGGAAGTTTGGAAAGTTGTTGGTATGGAATACTACTTGTATGGATACCTTGCCCCCCTCATACATTGTAAATACCTCTATGGAAGAAGGAGTAGCGGTACCCTTGGCCAAAGAGTGTAAGAGGGGGAAGTACACTAGTTTGGACTGGAACCATTCCTTCATGCTTGTGGAAGTCAAGACTTTGGAGATGTTCTCGGATGGCAAATTGATCCAGCGTCTCCACCAAGTAACTAGAGAGGAAGGTTCCCTTCTATCTCCTGCATAGGACTTCCATTACAGTTAAAAGATGAAATGTGGCCTGGGTCATGAAGCAATGGAGAGCATGGGACTCAAGTTCTGATGACTTATTTTAATTGCTTTACTTACTTTTATTTTTTCATTTTTTATATATTATTACTATTATTACTATTTTGTTGTTGTTGTTGTTAATTATAATTATTATTATTTTTGTTGATGTTTTTTATTGTTGTTTTATTGTTGTTATTATTATTATGATTTCTTGCTGCTGCTGTTGCTGTTATTGTTATTATTAATATTATTATTAATATTATTATATTATTATTATTAATATTATTATTATTATTAATATTATTATTATTATTATTATTATTAATATTATTATTGTTGTTGTTGTTGTTGTTGTTTTTGTTGTTGTTATTCATTGATGTTGTTGTTGTTATTGTTGTTGTTATTGTTGTCGTTATTGTTGTTGTTATTGTTGTTGTTGTTTTTTATTGTTATTATTATTGTTATTATTATTATTATTATTATTATTATGATGATGATGATGATGATGATGATGATGATTATGATTATGATTATGATTATGACTATGATGATGATGGTGATGATGATGATGATGATGATGATGATGATTGTTGTTGTTGTTGTTGTTTTTGTTATTATTATTATTATTATTATTATTATTATTATCATTATTACTCCATCATAAAGCTGGAGTTTAGTGATGGCGATATGATGTCTGCTGTGAAAATCCTAGTACCTGGAATTTAACCTTTAGCCCACTCTGCATATTTCTCTTCCTCCCTCCTTTAGTGAGATCAGTCATCTGAAGGGGTACAATGAGGCGACCCTCAAAAACTAGACTAGAATGAATGCTAGGTATTGAGCAGCAAGGGAACAAAAAGAAAAAACTAGAGCATGTTGATGAGCCGAGTAAGTGTGCTTGTTCTCATACCTGGTAAGGGGTCACCATCACTATCAACTGTGCTCACTTGCAAGTCTAGCTTCTAACCTGCTGCTGGGCATTCTTTCGATATCATTCTCTTCACTATGATGACCATTCCAGATTTATGGTGTATGCATAGATATACAATATGGATATGTTGAACAGAAATGAAACCAAAACATGGGATAAAAAATATGAACAGGTAATGTCAATCTTCTGGAGTGCCACCCTCAGATGCTGCGGTTTATTTCCTGTAAAGGTCTGTTTGTTGGATGATGTTATCCATCGAATGCACATGATGAATGCTAAGATAGCAGCAAAGGATAGCTGCCAACTGATTATGATAAAGTATGGCTCTGTTACTTCCAGGCAAGCATATCTGCCAAACTTTTGTAACAAGTTGTTGCTTCCTGTCCCACCCACACCAGTGTTGAATGCATAGATACAAATAATTATGAGTACACTGTGGACGGCAATATCAAGCTTTGCATCCAACATACCCACTTCACTCACCAACTGGTAAACGGATGTTAGACATTCAGTGTAGAGTGAATTAAAAGTATAGCTATGACATCAATAAATTTAACTTGAAATCCTGGATTAATTGCTCTAGCCATTTTACTATCTATAGATTGCTGAAGGTCCAATACAGTAATGATCTGTAGCTACATTATTGATGTTGTCATTATTTTAACCTTATTCTTAGTGCCATCAATGGGACGTGTACACTTAACAAAACTCCTCTCATAGCCATACTACCACATGCATATTTTTGTTTCAGAATTACCAGCTATTATGTTACAGGGCATCAAGCAATGCTCTCTGAAGTAATTCTAAGAGGAAGACTATGCAGAAATGGACAACTTGAAAGTGACAATTTTCACTCCTGAGACTACTTAGTTTCTTTAGTAGTATACTTTCTATCTTAGCACATCTCCTCTATTGTCTATATGGATTGAGTTTTCCTTCCAACTGTGCAGCAATTTTTTGTCCATAGAGAGCCCAGTACATTTGTTTAGCTACCTGCCAAGATTGATTTGTTTTTTGTATGAGGGATGATAGAGGAGGAGATTTTGGAGAACTTGCACTTGCGGGTGTCTTGGCTTGTATTTCTGGCTGGCTTTGTTCTATTATCTGGCATGGGATTATTCAATGTACCCATTCCCACCAGCCAGACCAGTCTAGCATCAAATCTTCTGCATGGCATTCCCTATTCTCTATGACAACATTGCCATTACATAATCCTGCATTATTTAAGGTGGGTATATAACCCACATATATTTTTACATGGTGCATACATATATAGGCTTTTCCATCCAATGCTCCCCATTGAGGGCTTGCCTCTCTCTCCAACTATCCCCACCCCCATCTGTCAGACATTTTAACTGCCACCTTTTGATGAAGATGTCATAATTGTAAAATTATTGTTCCTATAGGCACCTGCAGGTTTGGAAGAATACTGCTTCATGCCACATTGAATCCCAAGGTTCTTCATTTTTAATGTGTTATCAGATTACATCTTGTTTTGTGACAGAAGCTTGCCAAACCAACAAATAGCTACTGAAAAATAATAAATAAATTTTGCAACTTGTACCCACACCTCTGAAAAGAATTTGGACAATTTTTTCCAAATATAGATTTCAATTTCTAAAAACTTTGTCACAGTATAACTCTGGCTTAGCTATGGGTAAGTCATTGATGAGCACCATGGACCCTGGATGTTCGTCATCATGAAGCTCTCAGAAACTACCTATGCCTGCTTTGAGTTCCAAATTCCTTGAGGGGAGTCAAATCTACTATGATATTTGCTGATGCTATATTCCCTAGGGATGCTGTGATACTGGCTCCTACAGTCCTGCTAACCAACCTAAGCTGTGGGCCATTGGCTAAACTGGTTAATCTTTTAGGAATTCCCTCCTTGATCAAGACTAGACACATGCAGTGGCTATAGCTACAGTTAAAAGTTGCAGCTAGCCACAGAATACATCAAGAGCTCTATTGAAAAACCACAAAGTGAAGTTGTGTGCCCTTTGGAACTTTTTCGGCTCTTCTGGAGTGCTCTTTAGAGTTTTTGAGTGCTGTTTTGAACATTTTATATCAAGTGATTGGTATTTGTAGGTAAGCTGCATAGAAACTTAAGTAGCTGACATGGTATGCTTCTCAGACATTTGTGCTCGCCCATGTTGTACATCTTAATGGCTAACCAAATAACCAATCCATAAAACTATAGTATTAATTCCTTATTGACAAGTGAATTGAAATATCTAAGTTTCATTTTGATTATCAAGAACAGCTGGGGACTTCATTTTATATTTAACAGCTTCAGTGTGTGTGTGTGTGTTGTTGTGGGGGGATTGCCATGATCATGTTGAAGAGTTAAAATAATAAATAGAGAAATGAAAATAAAATTCGATATAATTTGGAAAAAGAAAAAAAAGGAACCGAGATTTTATAATGAATATAATTACGCGCATGAGCAAATGGTGGGCTTAAGTTTCACATTGGCAGTTACATGTCACAATGTACTCCAAAGCTTCATTGGGCATAGGGCAAACTCGAGTCAGTTTTTGCAGATTTTGGTAGTTCATATTGTGTGCTAATTTTATTTAACTGGAAATGATGTCCTAGATCTGCCCCTTCACACACACACACACACACACACCATTAGTGCTCCAAGCAGACACAAGGCAGAAAAGTGAAGTTCTTGATAGATGGACTGCACTTGGCCATCCATCCATAGCATGATTATATTATAGACTACTGGAGTAAAATAATGAAAAACATTACCCAGGAAACTAGCATAACCACACAAACACAGTTTCCATGTTGAGGGAAATCTTAGATGTCACATGTTCCTGTTCACTACAAGCTTATTCTAGCAGAAAGGAAGCATAGGATCAACAAGAAATGTATTCGAACCACTAGTGGTGCTTAAGTGAATCACAAGTCATTGATATTGCATCTGCTACATTGCTTACTTGTATATAGTCAAAATAGTTTCCATGTTTTAGACCTTCTGTTAGAATTCATTTTCGTGAGTATGCAAAAAATTTAAATAAAAAAAGGATGGTTTCTCCTTGCAGATATTATTTACACATAGCATGTATTATGAAAGTGAGGTCGATTGTCAAGTTGCATTTTTAGGAGGTTTTTAGATAATTATGGTCTGTGGCAGCACTAATGTGTATGCTATGTTACAAATTGGCTTACCACTATCAACAGACCGGTCTTCTTTTATGATGAAGCAGATCTTCTTGCCTGCATATCTTGGTGAGGATATACAAATCGGTCTATACTTTGCCAAGCATTAATTATTTATTAGGGGGAAAAAGCACCAATCCATTTTGAATGATAAGTTCATCTGTTTCCGTGGAAATGCAGTGTCTATATGCTACTTTTTTATACCCTTCTTGCTTTAGTTTGTGAGTCTCACTCTATGCATGCATACAAGTGGGTATCTCTAAAGAAACAACAAAAATATAATTTATTATGATCTTGCCTAACCGGCTTACAACTTGTCTTCTCTGGGTTGAGAGGTTGCAGTAAGAAATGTTTATATCAGTAACCTCTATAGTTTCAAGATGCATTACACATGTTGCAGCTTCCTTACTATGAAGATATATTTGTGGTACAATTTTCTTATAGTTGGTTTCAAGATATATTTGCTGTCCAACTTCTTCATATGTTGTTACTGTGCAACTTCCTTAGTTTCAAGACCAGCTAGTTGACAGCGTACTGGCCACTTGTGTTGCACAGTCAGCAATTAATGTGATGTACCCACTTCAATGGTTACAGGTCTACTTTTATCAAAATTTCTACTGTTATGGTCATAGCTACATACACATAGAAGCCAAGTTCCATTACCAACTCTGGCAAACTCAAACTTTACTTTCCTAAAGAACTCATCTTTGACATAATTAAAGCATCCAACTACCACCTCCCTCTGTGAATGTGGCAGGATCTCATAAAATAGCAGATGGACTCCAAACAGTGTGTGTATGTCCTGCTGAATAAATTGTGAGCTGTTTAAAGTTTCTTTCTCTATGTAAGTTTGTGTTGTTCGAGTTTCTATCAGTAATACAAAATCAGTCCATCTGTCAAATCCATTTTGGTGCAAAAAAAACACAATGCCTAAAAAAAGACACTCCAATGGCCAGAAATGAATTTTTACATGTTTGACAGGGAAATGGGATTAAGCCTCAGAAAAGTATTTTGATGCACTACATCTTTTTAAGCTTTTCTGATGATTGGGAAATTTTTCTCTGTGTATACAAAAATTGAATCCTGAACCCCTCCACCCTCCCACGCTCCCCAGAAAAGACTGTCTCCATCACAGAATATCAGAAAAGGTTTTCGATAGCCAAGGCTTTCGGTACACTTTCCTCCAGAAATCCCAAATAGGCATTTTGGACCCAAAATGATAATTTTCTGCCTAAGAGGGGCAAAAAGCTTGTCTCAATATATGGGTAGCGACTATCTAGCTTTGGAATACATTCCCTCCAAATAATAATTCAAGACCGAAACATACACTATTAACGTACAAGGTTAGGCTATGCCAAACTAGCCAAGCAAGCTCAAACCGTTCTAGCCAAGCCATCGAACATTAGGTAATAAAAATAAAAACAGTAACATAATGACAGACTTTCATTATAAACAACCAACAAACAAATATTAGAAGCACGCGCACAAAACTCAGCATGGCCACTAAGCACAACATATTCTCATTAAAATTGGAGCCTTTTCTTAGATCATGTCGAGCAAACAGTGCTTGTATTTAAAACTGAAGCAACAATGAGAGTCATGTGCCGACTAAACCAGGTCTACTACACATCTCTACTTGGTAGATCATGCATAGGCCTCTCTGTCTAGATTATTTCTCTTGGCAAGGCCTAGGCCAGCTGTATAATGATAATTATGGTCTAACTTTTAGGGAGACTTTTTAATATTTTATTATAGGGAGATTTGGTCCTACATTACATAACAATGCAAGCGTGTGCACCTCTACATGTGCACCTCTTCAGGTGCAACTCTGCAGGGCTATATTCAATCACCACACATCAAATTCTGATTACATAACATCAATAGTCTTAAAATATAGGATGTTGATTTAATTGGGTATAATGTGGTAGGGAGATTTGGTTTAACAGCATGATTCACTGGTAGGCTTGTAATTATTAAACTTAATGGATTAACATATATCATCCTCATATTCTTCACCCCACACCCCAATGGTAATCTACACTTTCAACCCATTCCCCATCTGTGAATGATGTTGTACTGACATCAAATCGTTTCCACTGCAGACATGCACCTTTACCCTTAGAAAGTCTGGCTGCTCCACTTAATAAGGTTTGCTGTATGAGATGGTAGATACGAAATGCTACTTTTGGAAAATCCTAGGATACACATCTGTATGAATACTATGCATGTTTTCATGAAGTCAATTTGTTCTACACAGCACAGTAGCAATTTTATAAGGAGTTTATTAAATACTACATTGGAGGGAAATTTAATTCCACATAATAGAATTACTCGGAGAGATATTCAAATGTCCATACAGAGAGATTTGGGCTACATTACCATATTCATGTTATAACAATAACATGGAGATTCTATTTGGTCCAGTGTTTTGATATTATATGCATAATATATACTAGGGAGATGAGTACATAAATGTAATTATTAGGTATAAACTAACCTGTATCATGCTGAACCAATTCTCCTATCCAATAAATGATGGGGGCTTCTGAATGTTTCCTTATTGCATAAGTGTACCTTGACCCTTACATGGGGTGTGACTGCTCCACTTCAAAAACACTTCCTGTACCAGTATTGTGCCCTTATTTGGTATTGATCAATGTTCCAGGAAACTATTCTGAAAGCCTTTTATAATGCAAGTCTGCTGTGTGGGAACAGATTTCTCTTCAGCTATTCTGCAATATTTTGAAGATGAGTGCTGATAAAACTGAAGAGTGTGATCTCAGTGGGGGATGGAATACCTTATTGTGATACTCCAATATATGAGGCAGTTGATATTAAAGTTGCTATTTCTGTTCCAGCCACGTGTTCTCTCAATAATGATGCTCAAAATTGCAAATAGAAGAACCTTCCAAAGAGCAAACAATGTGGAGTTGAGCTCATCTACTTAGTAGCTCTGCCAGTTGCTGTTTCTCTCCTCATTGCAGAAGGTGGAGCTATAATTGTGGCATTTCTGCAGATTGCCAAGCTCAGTGGTGAGCTAGCCCTACTCCAGTCAACCTCAACTAGCAAGGAGACTAGCATGACCAGCACTGTCAACATCACTCGCCAGGCTAATTGCTGTATTAAATGGTGGACACAGAATTCAGAGTTGTATTAGATACTTGAACCGATAGACTCAGTGTTAATTTCACCAGGCTAGCTCTGGAGCTACAGAGCACTACTGCTTCCAACTTGACAGAACAAGATAATGAGGTCACCAACCACTTGGAAACCATTAGCAACATCGTGTCCAACAAGCAGAGTTTTACTAATTATATTACTGCTTTAGCCACTGGAAATAGAAGCTTACCTTAAGATGGTCCACTTGTTGTTATCATGAAACTGGACATGCATTCGCTTCTTGTGCTGCTATTGAGCAACTTTCTCCTTCTTCTCCCTCAGGTATGTATCATGTCACATCCTCTAATGGAACTGCTACTATGACATGACCAAATCATGTGGAGGTATCATTGGAAGGAAAATGAGAGTGGCTGAACTGGACATGACAGACACCATGACCCAGTGTCCTAGCAGTCTCATAGTGTCAACACCTCACCCCGTACATGCAGAATAATGACCCCTGGTTCTCTAATTTGTTCTTCCCACAGAGGGTCACCAGCATAAAAAACTAAGTTAATAGCAGCTGCTGTGTCACAGAAATAATCTACCACAAATCATGGAATATCTGCAGTCGTTCGTGATATAGCAGAGTTAAGGACAATTATATCTATGCTGCCAGTCATTTTCATTGTGTGCAGCAGCAAATGTCCAGATGTGCTGTCTTGAGTGACTATCAACATAGAACAAATTAGAGAACCAGAGGTCCTTATTCTGCATATACGGGGTGAGGTTGTTGACACTACAGCAGCACAAGAAGCGAATGCATGTCCAGTTTCATTTAAGAAAACAACAAGTAGACCATCTTGAGGTATGCTTCTATTTCCAATGGCTATAGCAACTCTGCTGGTTGGAAACGATGTTGGTAATAGTTTCCAAGCTGTTGTTGACCTCATTATCTTGTCCTGTTAAGTTAGAAGCAGTAGTGCTCTGTAGCTCCAGAGCTAGCCTAGTGAAATTAACACTGAGTCTATCGGTTCGAGTATCTAATTCAACTCTGAATTCTATGTCCACCATTTCTAATGCTTTAACACGTGCACTAGCCTGGTGATGTTGACAGTACTGGCCATGCTAGTCTCCTTGCTAGTTGAGGTTGACTGGAGTAGAGTTCAACTCTGAATTCTATGTCCACCATTTCTAATGCTTTAACACGTGCACTAGCCTGGTGATGTTGACAGTACTGGCCATGCTAGTCTCCTTGCTAGTTGAGGTTGACTGGAGTAGAGTTAGCTCACCACTGAGCTTGGCAATCTGCAGAAATGAAACAATTATAGCTCCACCTGCTGCAGTGAGGAGAGAAACAGCAACTGGCAGAGCTACTAAGCAGATGAGCTCAACTCCACATTGTTTGCTCTTTGGAAGGTTCTTCTATTTGCAATTTTGAGCGTCATTATTGAGAGAACACGAGGCTGGAACAGAAATAGCAACTTTAATGTCAACTGCCTCATATATTGGAGTGTCACGATAAGGTATTCCATCCCCCACTGAGATCACACTCTTGAGTTTTATCAGCATTCATTTTCAAAACATTGCAGAATATCTGAAGAGAAATCTGTTCCTACACAGCAACTTGCATTATAAAAGGCTTTCAGAATAGTTTCTTGGAACATTGATCAATACCAAATAAAGGTACAACACTGGTAATGCAAGTATTTTTGAAGTGGAGCAGTCACATCCCATGTATAGGTCAAGTTGCACATGTGCAATGAAGACACATTCAGAATCCCCATCACTAAGATAGGAGAATTGAAGAATGACTGAACAGCATAATACTGTACATAATAATTACATTTATTTGCTCATCTCCCTAGTATATATGCATAAAACCAAAACTCATTGTACTGCCTTATTGGCAATCCCCATGTTATGTTGTAGCCTGAATCTCTCAGTATGGACAGTTGAATATCTCTCTGTATAATTCTATTATCTGGGATTCAATTTCCCTCCAATTTAATTAATCCATAAACTCCCTATAAAATTGCTACTGCGCTGTGTAGAACACAATTGAATTCATGCATAGAGACGTGTGTCCTAGGATTTTCCAAGAGTAGTGGCACTTATCTACCTACCGACAAACATATTCACTTCATATCTACTATCTGATAGAGCAAACCTTATTAAGTGGAGCAAACAGACTTCCTGTATGGTCAAGGCATATGTGTGTCAGTACAACATCAACATGGGGAATGGGTCGAAAGTGTAGACTACCATTGGGGTGTGGGGTGAAGAATTTGAAGATGGTATATGTTATAAGCCTACCAGTGTATCATATGTTAAACCAAATCTCCCTGCCACATTATACCAAATTAAATCAACATCCTGTATTTTAAGAATAATCTTGTTATGTAATCAGAATCTACTGTGTGGATGATTAAATATAGCCTTCAAGTGCACCTGTACAGGTCCATATGTAGAGATGCACATGCATGCATTGTTATATAATAATTATGGGACCAAATTGCCCTATAATAAAATATCAAAAAGTCTCCTAAAAGTTAGACCATATCATTATACAGCTGGCCTAGGCCTTGCCAAGAGAAATAGTCTAGAGAGAGAAGCCTATACATGATCTACCTAGTAGAGATGTGGCAGTGTGCCTGGTTTAGTTGGCATGTAATTCTCATGGTTGCTTCAGTTTTAAATACAAGCACTGTTTGCTTGACATGATCTAAGAAAAGGCTCCAATTTTAATGTTTAATATCAATTCACACTTCTCAAAAATAACGTTTAGCCCCTGCATGCATCTGTGAGTGTTACTCACATGTGTGTTAAACTTGTCATGTTACTGGTTAGTCCATGCTGACTTCGCTTTGTGATCATGTACCTGTCAGTCGGATATGTTGGGCTTAGTGGCCTTGCTGAGTTTTGTGCGCGTGCTTCTAATATTTGTTTGTTGGTTATTTATTATGAAAGTCTGTCATTATGTTATTTTTATTACCTATTGTTCGATGACTTGGCTAGAACCTTTAACTAGGTTTGAGCTTGCTTGGCTAGTTTGGCATAGCCTAACCTTGTACGTTAATAGTATATGTTTCAGTCTTGAATTATTATTTGGAGGGAATGTATTCCAAAGCTAGATAGTCGCTACCCATATGTTGAGACAAGCTTTTTCCCCCTCTTAGGCAGAAAATTGTGTCCAAAATGTCCATTTGGGATTTCTGGAGGAAAATGTACCAAAAAGCCTTGGCTATCGAAAACCTTTTGTGGTATATTAGTTCCATTATTTTCACATGTGATGGACACAGTCTTTTCTGGGGAGCATGGGAGGGTGGAGGGGTTCAGGATTCAATTTTTGTGTGCACAGAGAAAAAATTTCCCAATCATCAGAAAAGTTTAAAACTAGGTAGTGTTAGAAGTGCATCAAAATACTTTTCTGATGCTTAATCCCATTTCCCTGTCAAACATGTAAAAAGTCATTTCTGGCTATTGGAGTGTCTTTTTTAGGCAGAAAATCTTTGTGTTTTTTGCACCAAATTGGATTTGACAGATGGACTGATTTTGTATTACTGATAGAAACTCGAACAACACAAACTTACATAGAGAAAGAAATGTTAAACAGCTCACAAGTTATTCAGAAGGACATACACGCACAAAAATGTTTGGAGTCTGTCTTCAATTCAGAAGCCAATTTCTGGGATCTTGCCACATTCACAGAGGCAGGTGGTAGTTGGATGCTCTAATTATGTGTGGTAGTTGGATGCTCTAATTATGTCAAAGATGAGGAAAGTAAAGTTTGAGTTTGCCAGAGAGTTGGTAATGGAACTTGGCTTCTATGTGTATGTAGCTATGACCATTCACAGTAGAGATTTTGATAAAAGTAGACCTGTAACCATTGAAGTGGCACATCACATTAATTGCTGACTGTGCAACACAAGTGGCCAGTACTCTGTCAACTAGCTGGTCTTGAAACTAAGGAAGTTGCACAGTAATAACATATGAAGAAGTTGGACTGCAAATATATCTTATAAGAAAATTTTACCACAAATATATCTTCATAGTAAGGAAGCTGCAACATGTGTAATGCATCTTGAAACTATAGAGGTTACTGATATAAACATTTCTTACTACAACTCTCAACCCAGAGAAGACAAGTTGTAAGCCGGTTAGGCAAGATCATAATAAATTATATTTTTGGTGTTTCTGTAGAGCTACCCAATGGATAGAGACTCACAAACTAAAGCAAGAAGAGTATAAAAAGTAGCATGTAGACACTGCATTTCCACGGAAACAGATGAAAATGGATTGCCCCTAATAGATAATTAATGCTTGGCAAAGTAGAGACCGATTTTTATATCCTCACCAAGATATGCAGGCAAGAAGATGTGCTTCATCATCAAAGAAGACCGGTCTTTTGATAGTGGTAAGCCAATTTGTAACCCTAGCATACACACAATTAGCATTAGTGCTGCCACAGACCATATCCAACTTGACAATCGACCTCATCTTCATAATACATGCTATGTGTAAATACTATCTGCAAGTGGAAACCATACTTTTTTTAATTTAAAAATTTGCATAGTCATTAAAATGAATAGAATGAATTCTAACAGAAGGTCTAAGACATGGAAACTATTTTGACGGTAAGCAGTGTAGCAGATGCAATATAAATGACTTGTGATTCACTTAAGTACCACTAGTGGTTCGAATAAATTTCTTGTTGATCCTATGCTTCCTTTCTGCTAGAATAAGCTTGTAATGAACAGGAACATGTGACATCTAAGATTTCTCCCTCAACATGGAAATTGTGTTTGTGTAGTTATGCTTGTTTCCTGGGTAATGGAGCATATTTCATTATTTTACTCCAGTAGTCTATAATATAATCATGCTATGGATGGATGGCCAAGTGCAGTCTAGCTATCAAGTACTTCAATTTTCTGCCTTGTGTCTGCTTGGAGCACTAATTATATGTGTGTGTGTGTGTGTGTGGTGTGTGGGTGTGTGTGTGTGTGTCTGGGTGTGTGTGTGTGAAGGGGCAGATCTAGGACATCATTTCCAGTTAAATAAATTTAGCACGCAATATGAAATACCCAAACCTGACAAACAAGAACACTTGAGTTTTCCCAATACCCAATGAAGCTTTGTCACATGTAACTGCCAATGTGAAACTTAAGCCAACCATTTGCTCATGCGCATAATTATATTCATTATTAAATCTCAGTTCCTTTTTTAATTTTAATTTTGTTTTGTTTTCGATTTTTTATTCCAAATTATATCGAAATTTATTTTCATTTCATTTTTATTCTATTTATTTTTAAACTCTTCAAAGTGGATGAAGCAATCATGGCAACCACCCCCTCCCCCCACCCCCCCCCCCCCACACACACACACACTGAAGCTGTTAAAAATATAAAATGAAGTCCCTTATATATACACTGAAGCTGTTCTTGATAATCAAAATGAAACTTACACACTTGTCAATAAGGAATTAACACTATAGTTTTATGGATTGGTTATTTAGTTAGCCATTCAAGATCAACAACATGGGCAAGCACAAATGTCTGAGAAGCACCCCATGTGAGCTACTTAAGTTTCTATGCAGCTTACCTACAGATAGCTACCAATCACTTGATATAAAATATTCAAACAGCACTCAAAAACTCTAAAGAGCACCCGAGAGCCGAGAAAGTTCCTAAGGGCACACAACTAAACAGTGGCATAGAAGAGCCATAGAAAAGCCATAGCAAACTCTGACTCTGACAGCACTGAGCAGTGGCATAGAAGAGCCATAGCAAACTCTGACTCTGACAGCAGTGAGCCCTTGATAGAGCTCTTGAGGTATTCTATGGCTAGCTGCAACCTTTATCTGTAGCTATAGCCACTGCATGTGTCTAGTCTTGATCCAAGTAGGGAATTCCTAAAAACTAACCAGTTTAGCAAACTTTCCAAGAGCCCACAGCTTAGGTTAGTTACTAGGACTGTAGGAGCCAGTATCACAACATCAACTCAAAGCAGGCAGAGCTAGTTTCTTTGCCAGCTACCAGAGATTCATGATGACGAACATCCAGAGGTCATGGTGGTCACCAGTAACTCTCGCCCATAGCTAAGCCAGAAGAGTACTGTGACACAATTTTTTGAAACTAAAATCAATATTGGGCAAAAATTGTCCAAATGCTTTTCCAGAGGTGTGGTACAAGCAGTGGAAGTGGCTCCACTATGATGCTGCAAGCATTCAATCTCATTGTCTGAAGTTTAGTATTCATTGATGCTATATTCTTATTTTTATTTATTATTTTTCAGTAGCTATTTGTTGGTTTGACAAGCTTCTGTCACAAAACAAGATGTTATCTGATAACACATTAACTCAATGTGGCATGATCAGTATTCTTCCAAACCTGCTGGTGCCTATAAGAACACAATTGTGACATCATCATCAAAAGGTGGTAGTTAAAAGTCTGACAGATGGGGGTGGGGATAGTTGGAGAGAGAGGCAAGCCCTCAATGGAGCATTGGATGTAAAAGCCATGCATGGCCTATATATGTATGCACCATGTAAAAAATATATGAATTGGTTAAATAATGCATGTCATAGAGAAGAGAGTGATGTAGGGAATGCCATGCAGAAGATTTGATGCTAGACTGGTCTGGCTGGTGGGAATGGGCACGTTGAATAGCTGGCCACCCTTTACCAGATAACAGGAATTTCAGGGAG
The DNA here is from genome assembly GCA_028752905.1 of Cladorhizidae sp. MBARI D1340-BT2. Lineage (NCBI taxonomy): Eukaryota > Metazoa > Porifera > Demospongiae > Poecilosclerida > Cladorhizidae > Cladorhizidae sp. MBARI D1340-BT2. The sequence goes on along the minus strand of JAQNBH010000016.1, from coordinate 44,487,563 downwards.
TGAAAATTGTCACTTTCAAGTTGTCCATTTCTGCATAGTCTTCCTTTTAGAATAACTTCAGAGAGCATTGCTGGATGTCATGTAACATATTAGCAGGTAATTCTAAAACAAAAATATGCATGTAGAAGTATGGCTATGAGAGGAGTTTTGTTAAGTGTACATGTCCCATTGATGATGGGAAGTACGCTACACTAAGAATGAGGCCCAAACAATACAAAATCATGATGACATCAATAATGTAGCTACAGATCAGTACTGTATTGGACCTTCAGTTGATCTATGGATAGGACAAGGGCTAGAGCAATCAATCTAGGATTTCAAGTTAAATTAATTAGTAATATTAAAATCACCTTCTCAATAATCATCAACTTCAATTTTTATTCACTCGACATTTCGACTAGATGCTCTAGTCTTCATCTGAAATAATGAGATGCTAAGGCTCACATGAGCCTGTTATATACCAGTGGCTGGCTATCCACCATGTGTCAGTATATGCACCTAGTACGTGCACCGGATATAAACTAAAAAAACAAAATTAATTAAAACAAAATTAAATAAATAAATAAAAATAAAAATGAATAAATAAATTAAATTAAATTAACAACAAATAAAAATGTACATAAATAAAAAACAAATAAAACAACAATTACATAATAATAATAATGATGATGATGATGATGATGATGATGATGATGATGATGATGATGATGATGATGATGATGATGATGATGATGATGATGATGATGATGATGATGATGATGATGATGATGATGATGATGATGATGACGACGACGATGATGACCATGACGACCACGACGATAACAACAACAACAAAAGCAACAACAGCAAAAGCAGCAGCAGCAAAAACAACTACAACAACAACAATAATAAAATATAATAATAAACCTTGAGGGGAAAAATGTCGTGTCGACCAAGTTCGGTCTGTACTGTTTGCCATCGAGTTTTCTCTGTAAATGCATCCGGGGCGCTTAGAGTTCATGACCCCAACATTCTCGTTGCCTTGGTTCTCGACAGAAACCTCAGGATCAGGCTATCAGTGTGCACCTCTTGCACCAGCCTCATGATCTGGAAACATCATCCGTTCTATCTCAAAGTCAGACATCACCAGTATAGGCATTCAGTAAGAACCATCAATAGGATCCCTAAAGCCCCTCTGAAGGCAGCAGCTAAGCTAGCCACATTCATAGATGCTGTGGTGCGTCTTAATGATCACGCTTCATGGTGCCGTCTTCAATTCGGCTCTCATTGTTTTAGGATTCCGACAAGGGGGGGGCGTCGCTGGTCACTGGTTAGTGCTATCAATTAGGCAACTGGATGAAGAGGCTGACCCTCTACCCCATCCGCCATCCAGATCATCTTCCAAAAAGAATAAATCTTTTAAAGACCCACTCAAGTGGTTGGCAAAGCTAGAAGATGGTGATTTCACAGGAGCAGTCAGACTGGCTTCCTTGGAGGACAAGATTGCTATCTTACTTTTGAAGCTCTCCAGAGTAAGCACCCCTCTCCTCACCCAGACACATGCATTCCACATGCAATTGATGATGGGGTTTTTAATTTTCCTGTGTCGGAGGGAGATGTTGCTTGTGCTATCCAGTCTTTCCCTCATGGCTCTTCTGGTGGTCCGGATGTCTTGAAGCCACAACACTTGAAAGATTTGACTAGTCCATCCACCAATACTGCTGCTCATTCTCTTCTCCGTGCCCTCACCTCATTCCTGAAGTTATCTCTTGATGGCAGTCAATTCGTCCGTTTTTCTTTGGTGCCTCCCTGACAGCTCTGCACAAGAAAGATGGAGGAATAAGGCCAATAGCAGTAGGTTGCACTCTGCGCCGTTTGGTCTCTAAGGTTGCAGGTAGTAAGGTGTTGGATGATATGTGTCTCCTTTTGTCCCCCTATCAGTTGGGTTATGGAGTTAGGAGAGGAGCAGAGGCTGCAGTTCATGCTGCAAAGGTTATACCTCCAAAATTTATTTCAAGATTGTTTTTTCTTGAAATTAGATTTCAGGAATGCAGTATGCAAGGACAAAATGTTGGAGGCTTTGTGAGTTCTAGCTCCAGATCACTACCCTTTTGTATACTCCTCTTACTCGTCACCATCCTCTCTGTTTTGGAATGACAAGATTATTCAGTCCTCTGAAGGTGTGCAACAAGGAGATTCCCTTGGTCCAATTCTTTTCTGTCTCTCCATCCACAAGCTCTCTTCTAATTTACCCTCCCCATGATAGGTGGGAAGGTGGATGATGTATTGGCTGACATTGAGATGGTGAAGAGGGAGGCTGCTAGCATGGGTCTCCAGCTGAATGGACAAAAGTCGGAAGTGATATGTGATGATGTTTCCATTAAAGAGTCTCTCCTTCTTTCTTTGCCGGGTGCCCATATTGTTGACCCCAGTGCCACCCTTTTGGGTTCCCCTATTGGTGATTTAACCTCCATCTCATGTTCCCTGGATGAAAAGATCCACCTTTTAAAGACTATGGGTGAAAGGCTGAACCTTCTCTGTGCTCAGGATGCTCTCCTCCTCCTCCGTCACTCATTCTCAATACCAAAGCTCCTCCATATTCTTCGAACTTCACCATGTTTCTTCTCCCCTAGTCTAACGCGCTATGATGACGTCCTCAGATCTGTTGTGAGTGGGATATGCAACATCTCCTTTGATGATGATGCTGATGCCACCTAGACACAAGCTACACTCGCTGTGAAGTTTGGTGGTCTTGGAATCCGGAGAGCAGTAGAGCTTGCACCCTCTGCCTTTTTGGCTTCTGCTGCTGGCACTTCGGACCTTGTTCACCACATTGTCCCTTCTCGTCTCCACAGTATACCTATTCCCAACTGGAATGATGCAGTCTCCCACTGGCCCAGGGCCATGATCAATCTCCACCTACCGGCCCGACTTCACATCGCCAAAAGATCTGGGATTCAGTCAAGGTATCTGTGACTGCCACCAGCCTGCTTGCAAATGCTCCCAACCCTGTTTCTAAAGCTAGCTGCCTCTACAAAACAATCAGATTTATGGTTATCTGCTCCTTCCATCTCATCTCTAGGCCTTCGCATGAACGACAACACCATCTGTATTGATGTGGGTCTTTGCCTAAGCACTCCTTTATGTAGGCCACATGCGTGTCAGCACTGTGAGGCCCAATTTGCTACCCATGGTCTTAGCTGCCGTCACAGTGTGGGCCACCATTTTCGTCATGCTGCCATCAATGACATTGTACACAGGTCTTTAGCTTAGGCAAAGATACCCTCGAAACTGGAGCCTTCTGGCCTCTACAGAAATTATGGAAGTGCCCGGTTGGCATCACGTTGGTTCCTTGGAAGTGTAGGAAATTGTTGGTGTGGGATACTGCTTGCATTGACACTTTCTCTCCCGCCTACATTGGTAGTGCTCCACAGTGGCAGCAGTAATGGCTTTGGCTGAGGAAAGAAAGAGAGAGAAGTACACGAATTTGAACAATAAAAATCACTCCTTTGTTCCTGTAGCAATTGAAACTTCAGGTGTGATTGGACCACAGAGTTTACTCTTTCTAAGGGATTTGGTGCAGCGTCTCTTTCAAGTGACTGGAGAGAAGAACTCCCTTCACCACCTCCTGCAGAGGCTTTCTGTTGTGGTGCAGAGAGGTAATGCAGTTTCGGTTGCAGGGACCACAGATATGGATTTGGACTCGGATGTCATTTTCCATTTTCTTATTACAATAATAATAATAATAATAATAATAATATATAAAATAATAATAATAATAATAATAATAATAATAATAATAATAATAATAATAATAATAATAATAATAATAATAATAATAATAATAATAATAATAATAATAATAATAATAATAATAATAATAATAATAATAATAATAATAATAATAATAATAATAATAATAATAATAATAATAATAATAATAATAATAATAATAATAATAATAATAATAATAATAATAATAATAATAATAATAATAATAATAATAATAATAATAATAATAATAATAATAATAATAATAATAATAATAATAATAATAATAATAATAATAATAATAATAATAATAATAATAATAATAATAATAATAATAATAATAATAATAATAATAATAATAATAATAATAGTAATAGTAATAGTAATAGTAATAGTAATAGTAATAGTAATAGTAATAGTAATAGTAATAGTATAATAATAATAATAATAATAATAATAATAATAATAATAATAATAATAATAATAATAATAATAATAATAATAATAATAATAATAATAATAATAATAATAATAATAATAATAATAATAATAATAATAATAATAATAATAATAATAATAATAATAATAATAATAATAATAATAATAATAATAATAATAATAATAATAATAATAATAATAATAATAATAATAATAATAATAATAATAATAATAATAATAATAATAATAATAATAATAATAATAATAATAATAATAATAATAATAATAATAATAATAATAATAATAATAATAATAATAATAATAATAATAATAATAATAATAATAATAATAATAATAATAATAATAATAATAATAATAATAATAATAATAATAGTATAATAATAATAATAATAATAATAATAATAATAATAATAATAATAATAATAATAATAATAATAATAATAATAATAATAATAATAATAATAATAATAATAATAATAATAATAATAATAATAATAATAATAATAATAATAATAATAATAATAATAATAATAATAATAATAATAATAATAATAATAATAATAATAATAATAATAATAATAATAATAATAATAATAATAATAATAATAATAATAATAATAATAATAATAATAATAATAATAATAATAATAATAATAATAATAATAATAATAATAATAATAATAATAATAATAATAATAATAATAATAATAATAATAATAATAATAATAATAATAATAATAATAATAATAATAATAATAATAATAATAATAATAATAATAATAATAATAATAATAATAATAATAATAATAATAGTATAATAATAATAGTATAATAATAATAATAATAATAATAATAATAATAATAATAATAATAATAATAATAATAATAATAATAATAATAATAATAATAATAATAATAATAATAATAATAATAATAATAATAATAATAATAATAATAATAATAATAATAATAATAATAATAATAATAATAATAATAATAATAATAATAATAATAATAATAATAATAATAATAATAATAATAATAATAATAATAATAATAATAATAATAATAATAATAGTAATAGTAATAGTAATAGTAAAAGTAATAGTAATAGTAATAGTAATAGTATAATAATAATAATAATAATAATAATAATAATAATAATAATAATAATAATAATAATAATAATAATAATAATAATAATAATAATAATAATAATAATAATAATAATAATAATAATAATAATAATAATAATAATAATAATAATAATAATAATAATAATAATAATAATAATAATAATAATAATAATAATAATAATAATAATAATAATAATAATAATAATAATAATAATAATAATAATAATAATAATAATAATAATAATAATAATAATAATAATAATAATAATAATAATAATAATAATAATAATAATAATAATAATAATAATAATAATAATAATAATAATAATAATAATAATAATAATAATAATAATAATAATAATAATAATAATAATAATAATAATAATAATAATAATAATAATAAAATAGTATTAGTAATAGTAATAGTAATAGTATAATAATAATAATAATAATAATAATAATAATAATAATAATAATAATAATAATAATAATAATAATAATAATAATAATAATAATAATAATAATAATAATAATAATAATAATAATAATAATAATAATAATAATAATAATAATAATAATAATAATAATAATAATAATAATAATAATAATAATAATAATAATAATAATAATAATAGCAGCTAGAACATATTTACAGAACTTGCCATCTGATAGTCTCCTTCTTAAATTAGATTT